>JBCNJP010000006.1:65558700-65731485 GCA_039602395.1 Deinandra increscens subsp. villosa
ATTTATTTTTTATAAAATAAACTAAAATGGATAAATTTGCAATTTTTATCAATAAGGAAGGGGATATATGCAATTGACTTTTTAGGTTGGTATATATACAATTTTTAAAGTTTGTAGGGGGAAATATGCAATTGACCCGATTTCATAATGTATTGTACTTGTTTTTTTTTTTTTTAACTATACCAGAATTTTTTATTTTAAAACCGGATAAAATTCTTCAAAATTACATTATACAAAATGAAAAAGTATAGTTAAAAAAAAAAAACAAGTACAATACATTATGAAATCTAGTGCACTGACTCAAAAAAAAATTAATGCTTATATTAACAATATACTTGTTTTAAAGATTAAAAAAATTCATTTTTTTTTTTGAACGGCCAATCAATTTATTAGAAAAACACTAGCAAGAAGCTAGAATTACATAATAAGAAAAAAAGGAGGGACGAAAAACAACAATAGAGAAATACTAACCGAGCCAAAGGTATCTTACTTCTATGTTTACACCATAACTCCGACACATTTTTTATATCCTCAACAATTAGATCTTCCGTTCGCCTCTCCGCATTAAAAACGAAACCGTTCCGATGCTTCCATATGCTCCATAAGGGTAATTACAACATAAATTTCAACAAAACCAAATTGGGAGAATATCTCGTCGTTGAGGAAACATTCGTTTATGTATTTTTATGGTGTAATTTATAAAAATACATATAAATCGTATGAAATGGTAAAAGAAAGGGTAATTACAACATAAATTTCGTATGTAGGAAATAAATTGGGAGAATATCTCGTCGTTGAGAAAACGTTCGTTTATGATATTTATCATTGAGGACATGATGTATAACTGTGTGAGTTTGGTTTTATGAGTCTGCTATGTAGGAAGTGACTAGATTCACTTGTGTGAATTTGATAGAAGGTGTATGATTGTGTGAGTTGTGTGATGTGAGTTGTTATTATTTGTTTCTTAAAATAAAGCTTTTAATTAAATTGTTGACAACAATTGATTGGATACCCCATTAATCATCTTCTCTTTTCGCGTGGTGGGGTGGCGTGGGTGAGACCTACTACGAAGACCTTTAATCTATAAAAAGGTAGATCGGTTAATATTTTAGCAATTTTAGATAAAAAATTTATTTGTAATTGATTCGGTCCCTATATTGTTTATCGCTTTGAGATATAACAATTACAACTTGAAAAAAAAATTAAGTATAAAAACCATAACATATAAACATTTTTCTCATCAAAATTCATCCATCTCTATAGTTTACACTCTTTCAAAAATGGACCCAAACAATTCACAAAAGTTGTTCTCATGGACGGTTTCAGAGGAAGAAACATTTGGCAAAATATTGGCTTCAGAAGCATTTTAAACGGTCAATGTGTTAAGTGTAGGATATAAATATTACATTAAACGACTATGCAATCATACAACCAACTTCTTTGTTAACTGTGTTGCACGTTTGTATAGGAAATAAAAAAAAAGGGGGAAAACAATAAAAAATTATGGGAAAAGAACGAAAATGGCCACCGTTGACCATTTCGTCCCCAAAATAGCCCCTTGAAAGTCGTCGTCCACCATTTAGCCCCTCCTGACGGTCGTCGATGACCGTCGTAGGTTGTCTGGACGACCGTCCTGTCATACCCAACGAGCCCACGACACGTGTATAAGCAATGGTCGTCGGCGACCCTACTTCTCCGACAACGACCATACACGGCCGACAACGACTGTATCACCTGAGATAGTCGCCGGCGACCGTCTGCCACCACTGACAACCTTGTCCACGGTCGTCGGCGACTTTATTAATTTTTTAATTTATTTTTAGGGCGTTGACCGGATCATTAGGTCGTTGACCATTACGGTCGTTGACCTGCCCAAACATGGGCGTTGACTTACATGACGACCGTCGTCGACGGACGTTAATTTTTTTTTAATTTTCTTTAATTTTCTTTTTTTAACCTTTTACCTTTAAGTTTCCATAACGTAAGGTTGGCATTGTATCATGCACTCGAAGCCAAGACCTCGCAAGATCCTGCTCTTCTCGTTGGGACCATGGTCGTGTAGTCATTTTTATACTTTTGAAGTTTAGTAAGTAAAAGTATAAAAAAAAAGAAAATTAAAGAAAATTAAAGAAAATTAAAAAAAATAAAAAAAAAATTAAAGAAAATTAAAGAAAATTAAAAAAAATAAAGAAAATTAAAGAAAATTAAAAAAAAATAAAGAAAATTAAAGAAAATTAAAAAAAATTAACGTCCGTCGACGACGGTCGTCATGTAAGTCAACGCCCATGTTTGGGCAGGTCAACGACCGTAATGGTCAACGACCTAATGATCCGGTCAACGCCCTAAAAATAAATTAAAAAATTAATAAAGTCGCCGACGACCGTGGACAAGGTTGTCAGTGGTGGCAGACGGTTGCCGGCGACTATTTCAGGTGATACAGTCGTTGTCGGCCGTGTATGGTCGTTGTCGGAGAAGTAGGGTCGCCGACGATCATTGCTTATACACGTGTCGTGGGCTCGTTGGGTATGACAGGACGGTCGTCCAGACAACCTACGACGGTCGTCGACGACCGTCAGGTGGGGCTAAATGGTGGACGACGACTTTCAAGGGGCTATTTTGGGGACGAAATGGTCAACGGTGGCCATTTTCGTCCTTTTCCCAAAAATTATTGTCACACGACACCATAATACGGCTGCCACGTGACAATAACACTATTTATGCAAGTTGCATTTTGTTAACAGGGTAATATTGGTGACCATGTATCTCTTTTTTAGTTTTTAGTTTTTTAACTTTTGAACGGTAAAAGTCTTTTTTAACAATGAAGGGACTTAGGATACCCCGGTAAATGAATCACTCTTCTGCTTAAATAATAGAGCGTGGTAACTCGCTCCACCCACCAGGAAGAAACCAAAACCAAAAAAACCTCCTGACTTATTCAGAAGTAAAACTTTTTTGAACATGATAATCAAGACACGTTTTTTTAAAGAATCCACCTTAAATCATGTGGAGTCAACCTCTTATAAATTTTGGGCCCTAAACTATCTGAATATACGAATCAAACCAAACTAGTTGAATATCATTGTAACCTAAAAAGTATTATTCAAATTTCAAAGTTATCAAATAACAATATAAAACGTCAGTAAGAGCAACTTTCAACGTTAGTATTTGATCATATTACTTAATTCCAGATAATAATATAGTCTTGCATTCCCTCTACTAAATCTTAATCTTAGTCTAATAAATATCTTAATAGTGACGGATTGAGGATATTTTTTTTACCTTCTCTCGTGAATCGATATCACCTGGGTACTAACTACTAAGATTATCATTGAGAATGTGTAAATCTTTAATGAATTAACATTCTAATCATTACTTACAGAAAATGTAGCGCAACGTCTTTGTAAGGCTATCCGTAATGGGGCTCCATGGGGGCGCCATAGAGCCCCATAGCGCCCCTATAGCGCCCTCCACCGCCCCCCGGGGCGCCATCTTAGGAAAATAGGCAAAGGGCGTTTTGTACATGGCGCCGATTGCAATTTGTTTTTTCAAAAAACTAGCCGTTGAACGGCTAGTTTCAATCCTTTTTTTTTTTTTTTTTTTTTAAACCATTCATATATATATATACACACAACATTCTTTCAATATTTTACACACAACACTCTCCATCTACATATATATTCTTCCATTTTTTTTAAAAAAATGAGCTCTCCACAATCAAGTTCTTCTTCTATTTTCTACGATTTCGACGATGAGATAGAAGACGAGATCGTTTCGTACGTGATGCAAATGGAACCACCTCCCATTCCTCGTCCCGTTATACGTAGAACGCAAGTTGAACGCGATCGTGAGGCGGCAAATAGGAACTTGATGAACGACTATTTTTCCGCCAGACCTACATACCGAAGTGCTGCGACGTTCTTCAATCGTTTCCGGATGAGTAAACGAATGTTCTTACGTATTGTAAACGATCTTGAACGGGAGTTTCCGTATTTTCAACAACGTTGTGACGCACGCGGGAAGCTTGGATTTACAGCTATTCAGAAGGTTACCTCCGCATTACGTGTCTTGGCGTACGGGACAACGACCGACATCAACGACGAATATTTAAAAATGGCGGAAAAGACGACACGAGATACGTTGGAACACTTTGCAAAAGGTATTTTTTTAAATTGTTATTGTATTTTTTTTAAATTGTTGTAGTTTTATTTTAAATGTTAAATATAATTATTCTTTAAAATTGTTAAATATATTATTTTTAAATTGTGCTAGGAATGCGTATATTGTACGGTCCACGTTATTTAAGAAAACCGACGTGGAATGATCTACAATTGCTGTATGACCGACATGATAAGAAGTATGGTCTACCGGGAATGATCGGAAGTATCGACTGCAAGCATTGGCAATGGGATAATTGTCCTACGGCATGGAAAGGTCAATACACACGAGGAGATCAAAAGGGTCCGACTGTTATTCTTCAAGCCGTGGCATCGTGCGATCAATGGATTTGGCACGCACATTTTGGGGTAGCCGGTTCGAACAATGACATTAATGTCTTGCAAGGGTCCGAAATCATCGAGGATTACGTATCGGGTAAAGGTGCCAAAGCTTCTTTTTATGCAAACGGTAACTATTATCCACATGGTTATCTATTGGGTGATGGTATATACCCAGAATATTCTTTCATGGTGAAGACCTACAAGGATCCTATTGATGAGAAAAGAAAGCGCTTCAAAAAGGTTCAAGAAGCGGCAAGAAAGGGTATCGAGTGTACGTTCGGCACATTGGTAACGAAATGGCACTTCATTAAAAATCCTTGCCGACTTTGGACGCTTGATAAAATGAAAGATTGCATGCGTAGCATCATCATCATGCACAACATGGTGAAGGAGGACAGAGGCATGGCGATCTGTTCCTACTACGATCCCGAACACCGAGTTGTTGTGCCCGAAGCATCCATGGAAGAACGCATTCAAAATTCGGCGGAGATGCGGTCTAGAGAACAACATAACGCACTAATGGCGGACTTGGTGGAGCATACTTGGTCAAATCGTCATGAATATGCGGATGTCGGTGAAAATAACAATGATGACGATGATGATGATGGTGTTTTCTCTGATGATGATGACGATGATGATGATGATGATGATGATGATGGTGATGACGATGAAGACGCCGGCCATGGTTCCAACAACGACGAGCATGGGGATGACGACGAGGATGAGGCGTATGATGATGTTCAAGACGATGATTAGTTTTTTTTTAGTTGTCATGTTTTTTTTTTAAGAATATTGTAAGTTTGTTTTTTTTTTTTTTTAAATCTTATAGTTTTTATGTCTTGTTTTTTTTTTTAATTTTAGTTTTTAATATGTTTAATATTATATTATATAAAAAATGATTAAATAAATAATTAGGTAATGATTGGTAGGGGGGTTATACATGGAGCCCCACTACACCACTTTTGTCATGGAGCCCCTCATGCTGACGTGGACGCCACATGGCGCATAATGCCCACAAGGGGCTCCATCCACTACACTTAGCCTAACATGTAACGTTACATGTTGCTTCAATCGGCAAAACTAAATATGTTTCAAATAAAAATAATTAAAAAATAAACGACTAAACTAAATATGTTTCAAATAAAAATAATTAAAAAAATAAACGACTTGATAATATGTATAGTCACACCTATCGAATGTATATTTCTATGCTGCACTCTTGTTAACATAAAGCTCGTCTCGTGACAATCTGCACACTGGGGTTGGCAAAAGACTCGATACCGCAGGTAAATATTCATCGGTCAACCCGCTGCAAAAAACAACGGTATGCGGGTCAACAGAAATATGCTGCTGAATTGATTTAATGCTGTCAAGGTAGGTTTCTCCAGAAGAAAACTCCAGTCCATTGATAATCTGTATAGTCCAAAATGTTAAGTTTAGATCACTAATAAACAATCTTAAGAAGAGCAAACCCAACAAAGTAGTAAAACTAGAATGAAAGGTGTAAAAAGGGGCTTAAAAAAATACCAGTGAACAAACACTAGATATATCAATGGCTTCCATGGAAACAAGCTCCAAAAGTCTATCTGGTGTGCATACAAGGAACTCTGGCTCGCATGTTTTTAATCTGTACAGAGGACCAGAGTTTAATAAAATTAGATATATTATGCACTTATTCATCCAGAAGGACATATTTGAGACACAAATGTACAAAACATAGTTAAAAATGATTTAGGATAACTAAGATGTTATATTGTCATGGGAAACATAGTATAAAGTCGTGACACGTAATCAAATAATCAGTTTGGATCCTATCGAACTGATTATCTAATGTATTTACTTCAATATGAAATAATCAGATAATTTGAGATTTCAAAATTAAAACCACAATTATTGATTAATCAATAAACCAATCCCTATAGTGTATATATATGTAAAACCAATTTGGGTACTGTTCTGATATTCACACAAACAGCAATGAAGTTATATAAGATTGACAGATTCCATGCCCTCCAAACTCCAACTAGCCAATGATCACAAGGGATACTAATTGGGAAATATTGGTTGAGGATAGGTTAAACATGGAAACACACATCTTTGTATGATCTGACTATTATTGAGTCAAGCATAAGACCAGAAAATATTACATAACGGAATCAGGTTTATTAACTTTTCCCAAGAACATCAAAGTTCCCAAACTCGAAAAAAGGTCCTGAGAGATATTTTATTTTCTGCAGCTAAAAAGATAAACCAGAACACAACTTCAGGTTTCATAGAGTTATGTAACAATGAAAATTACCCATGAATTTGATGATCTATGGAAGCGCCAGGATGTAGACTCACTGTATGTATTCCAAACGCCTTCAAAGGCCTGCACGCAGCTCGGACCTGCAAATAGTTGTTTGGTTATACCACTATAAATCAAAACAAGTTCCTTAATCCTAAGGACTTGAATGATTTTCTGGGACTTGACCAACTTCTTAGCCTCAACAAATTAGGCATCTTTTGAATATTACTGTTCTAAAGAGCAAAGGTAATCTAATGGACTAGTCTTGCATGATATAACTAGACATACGTGTCTTGCTTTCTCTTGTGATGGTACAATGAACAAAAGGTAGGGGCCGGTGAAAGATTCGCCTTCTTTTTCCTTTTCTGTAATGGTATCAACAGCAGTTGATCCTATCCAAGCAATTTGCTCCCTTGTAGCACATCCGCTTGTCTCCAACACATGTCTGCCACTCGAATAGCATCTCCAAAACTCAAATCCCCATGAGTCAAAGAACAAAGGTCTTCCCCGTTCAAATACTTCATCATCATGCATAGTATCTTGTACTGTCTTCAAACATGAAATCAAAAACTTTGACGGACAACCTTCATCCATGGAGATATTCTCGCTAAGCTTCACCAGGCTTTTTTCATCTAAAAGTGTTGATTCTTTCTCGACCCTTGCCCTTTTTTGTTCCTTGTTTTTTCCATTTAGTTTATAATCACCGTTGGCCTTTCTCTTATTTTGCTCATTGTTATCGTTTTCTATCAAATCATCTCCCTTTGATGGGCAAACTTTCTTAGTCTTAATAGAATCAACACTCGTATCATTTTCATTACACAGATCCTCTGGAGTAGGCTGCATCATCAAAACAAAAACAAATAAAAAATCAAGGAAAGTTCCTTCCTGTGTTCTAATATCCTCATCACCAGCATATCATAACTGATAAACATACAAAAATCAAAGCTTATAATAACAACATGATGAACAAGTAACGCAAATTTGCATACAACTGAAATTTTAGATGATACTATAGAGCCGCGAAATCAGTTTATTAAAGCTTGCTGCACATGGTTATTGCAATTCGTTATTTTAAAGCACTAAATCGATTTTGAACTACATACATATGTGTAGAGTGTACTGTTTACGTTACAATAACAAATTTCTCAAAAATTCTACACAAAAACTTCAAACATTCATCACGATCTAATAAAAACTGGTATCATTACAAATTTCTCAAAAATCTAGACAAAAAACTTCAATCAGTCATCACGATCTAATAGAACATGACTATGAACTGGTATAATTACAAATTTCTCAAAAATCTACACAAAAAAAATTTCAATCAATCATCACGATCTAATAGAACCGGACTAATTATGTGTACAGAGTACTGTTTCTGGTATAATTACAAATTTCTCAAAATTCTACACAAAAAACTTCAATCAGTCATTACGATCTAACAGAACAGGACTAATTATACCTGACGCATTCTGCGTTTGCCTGATTGACGACGCTTTTTTTGCGCAGTAATGGCGTCCATTCGATTAGAAATCTCCGCGGAATCGCTACGCATCGACGTGCTCTTCTTTCTGATGATCGCATCTTCTCCCTTCGGCATTATTAAGATCTCGGAGAACAGAAGTCGCCGGAAAACTGATTCGCAAAATCGAAGAGCTTGGAAGGAAAGCGATTGTGAACTGATTTGAGGGCGGTTTCCGGCGGGAGCTTCTGTTGCTTTTGCAGTTTGTTGTGGCGGGTAGGGTTTTATAGGTAATGAAGCCGAAGGGTAGTTTTGGTAATTCGAAAGTTAAAGCGCTGAATGTATTTGGGCCGATTATGGACTTGTATTTTTAGAGTGCCAGTTCGTGTTTCTTTCTCTTCACGGCTACGTTTTCTACTAATTAATATTATTATTACAAAACTTTCACTAATAATCAAGTTTAAGGGTGCGTTTACCAAGGGGCATTTGTCCCAATGGTATGGGGATGAAGGTTAGAGCTTGGGGACCTTGAGGTCTCAAGTTCAAACCTGACTCGAAGGGGGTTTTTCTCAAGTGGTGAGTTTCCTCTTTGATGGTGTTCCTGGGTGAGCCAAGCCTGGAGTGTCAAAATCAGTATGGACGGTTGCAATCCCGTCTCAGGAAGGCTCATTCGGGTATTGGAGATTTGGGGAGTAGTTCCAAACGCCGTTCAAAAAAAAAAAAGTTTAAGGGTGCGTTTGGTTTACGGAATTTATTAGAATTTAAATTGGAATTAGATTTGGAATTGGAATTCAAAGGAATTGGAATTTGAAGGAATTGAAATTTGAAGAAATTGAAATTTAAAGAAATTGGAATCCAAAAGAATTGGATTTAGATTTCAAAATTAAAATTAAATAAAAACCACGACTAGACCTGTCTCACGGACCAGTTCGACCCGACCAGGCCCCCAGACCAACCGGACCCGACCCCCAGACCGACCCGACCCAACCCCTGGACCAGACCATTACCCAGACTGACCCGATCCGACCCCCAGATCGAACCCGGACCCGACCAGACCCCCGGATTGAACCCCGAACCCGACCCGACACCCAGACCAACCGCACCCGATACCAGGACCAACCAGACCGAACCCAAACCCCGGACCTGACCCGACCTACCCGGACTAACCGGACCCGACTCGACCCCCGGACCGGACCGACCGAACCCGACACCCGGATCGACTGGACCGGACCCCTGGACCCGACCCCCAGACTGAACCCGACCCCCGAACGGACCGGACGAACCGTACCAGGGTCGGTCGGTCGGGGGTCGGGTCCAGGGTCCGGTGTGGTCGGCAGTCCGGTCCGGGGTTCGGTTCCAGGGTCCGGTGTGGTCGGCGGTCCGGTCCAGGGTTCAGGTCCAGGTTCCGGTGTGGTCGGCGGTCCGGTCCGGGGTTCGGTTCCGGTCGGTGGGGACCGGGGGTCGGTTTCGATCGCTCGGCTCGGTCGGTCCGAGGTTCGGGTCTAGGGGTCGGGTCGGGTCCGGGGTCTGGTTTGATCGCTCTGACCGGTCGGTTCGGTCCGGGGGTCCGATCGGTTCCGGTCGGTCCGGTCCGGGGTCGGGTGGGGTCCGGTCGGTCCGATCGGGTTGGGGGTCCGGTCGGTCCGGTCGGGTTCGGGGGTCCGGTCGGTCCGGTCCGGGGGTTAGGTTTGGTCCGGGGGTCCAGTCGGTCCGGTCCGGGGTCGGGTGGGGTCCGGTCCGGGGGTCTGGTCGGGTTCGGGGTCTGGTCGGTCCGGTCCGGGGTCGGGTGGGGTCCGGTCGGTCGGGTCCAGGGGTCCAGTCGGGTTCGAGGGTCCGGTCGGGTTCGGGGTCGGGTGGGGTCCGGTCGATCCGGTCCGGGGGTCCGGTCCGGGGTCGGGTGGGGTTCGGTCAATCCGGTCCAGTCCGGGGATCGGGACGGGTCCGGTCGGGGGTCTGGCCGGTCCGGGAGTCCGGTCCGGGTTCGGGTCTGGTCAGTCGGGTCCGGTCAGCCGGGTCCGGGGGTCGGGTCCGGTCACTCCAGTTCAGGGGTCGGGTCAGTCGGTCCGGGTGTCGGGTCCGATCAGGTTCGATCGGTTCGGTCCACAAGTCGGCTCCAGTCGGGTAGTTGTTTTCGATGTGGAAGGAATGTGAAATCCTTTATTATTATGAAGTAATGTGAAATCCATTGAATGAAGGAATTTGATAGAATCTAATCAAATTCCAAATCCAATTCCTTATTAACCAAACACATTAAATATGGAATTCAAATTCAATTCCACTGAAGTCCGCGAACCAAACACTATGAAATAAAATTCGAAATCCAATTCCAATGAATTCTCACGAATTCCATCATACCAAACGCCCCTAAATGTTTCATCAACGTCATTTAAATATTTTGAATTAAAAACCGCATTCAACATAAATAAATATACTATATTCAAGGTTTAACCAATAATTAATGAATAGTGAACCGTGTTAACTGGGACACGTGGTGTTCCCATAGACCATAACCTTTTGTTTCGTTTTTTTTAATGTTTTTAAGTGTTTATTAGTTTTACTTTCACATAATTGCCTTTAAGTATTTAATTTTTGTATTGTAATTTTTAACTTGACTTCTAATTTTAACTTTGTTACGTAGTTTTTTATCTTCGTTTTTCTTTATGTCGCGTTTTAGCAATGAAACTATTTTACGTACACGCGTTGTCCCTACGGAAACTCACGAGTAGTAAAATCTATTTTTTTTATGTTTACATGTTGGAAACTTATACATTTTACGTGATTGATAATAATGATTTTGCTCATGGTCGGTTCCGAGATTTCTATTCCTATTTTAGTGCAATTGGGTTGACTATCGATCTATTGGACTTCTAACTTATATCAATTGAGTTTTTGCTAATTGTGTTGCAATAGTTGTTGAAGTGCATCATATATGTTACTTTTCTTTTCATTCATGGATATTTATACGTATTAATTATTTTATTATGTGTAGAATTAACATCCTTACAATCTTTTGTAATTTCATCATTACACCCCCACCAGGCATACCAACGTATCCATCTTTGGTCACGTGAAACTTAGGCAAACGTGAGTGATGTCTACCTAATCCAGATTAGATTATAGTCATGTAACTACTCAACCATGTATTTCAAGTTCAAGATAACTAATCACTTCTAGGCCAATGATATTTTAAGTGTTTAATAAGGTGCTATTTTGTAGAGATTGAAATTTTAAGTTTTATAGTGAACAAATGGTACAAAATTGTTGTTAAAAATGTATTTTAGGATATCGAGCTTTTATAGCTAAATTTACCAAGTATCTTATTCGTTTTCGTATAGTATTATGATTGTTCGTCGAGTAATGACTTGACCTTAAAAAGTCATAGAGATAGAATGTCATTCCAATGGATTGGTAACATTCACTTTCAAACTTTCAATAAGGATAAATAATTAATAGTTTATAGGGGTATTATCCTTAATAAGTCATTTTATTACATATATACATAAGCTTAAACTTTAATTACATATATCACCTTCATAAACCATATATATTATCTATTTATCCAATTCATTTAAAAAAAACTTATTAAATTACTATTATACCCTTAATAAGTTTTAGTATTTTTCCTTCTATTATCATTAATTACATATTTATATAATAAAAATTAATTATTTATGAAAGAATATACTCCACCATAAACATCTAATTTATATGATATATTTGCTCATCCCCTCAATCCCTCAAGAAAAGTTGGAAAAAAAAAACTCACATTAAAGTTGTTGTATCTCTTCTAAGTTCTTTCTTTCTTGGGAGGAAATAACCCCAATCGTATGTATGAAAAATGGATTCTCATTTTAACTCTCGTAATTATGCTAAAAAACTTTTAATATGACTAAAGTCAAGTTATTTGCTTTCTAATAAAGACAGAAAAAACACCATGTAGAAATCTATATGAAAAAAAGGTAAGAAAATGGTGAATGAAACAGCACATATGATATCTAGTATCTTGGTATATTTTAAAACCATAACACATAAAAAAATGAAGAATTTCAAACCCAAATATTATAAGAACATGCATTAAGCATAAATTTGAAATTACAAACGAAGACATGGATGGTTTTTTCAATTACCGACAACAAAGGGGAAAAAAACGATCCTAAAATGTATTTTGTAGAATCAAAGATAGCAGGAGTTTGTAAGTTTATAATAACAGGAGGGAATGCCAAAGTTCATAAATGTATAATGGGAGGAAATATTCATATTTTTTCTATAAACTAAAAGGGTAGATGGGTAATTTCATGGGTAGGAGGAGATATATGTAATTAAAGTTTATGGTTGAGTGTATATGTAATAAAGTACCATATGAAGGGGATATATGTAAAAACCGTAATTTATAAAGTATCCACTAGAATTAAGGGGGTGTACATATTGAAAAAAATCAATGAAAATGTATATTTCTTTTTACTAAACATGGACATAATTAATTATAATTATATTAGTAGTATAATTCATAATTAGCAAGATTGTGTTTTCTTGAAAGATTTACAACTAGGTGTGTCTAAATTGAAGTTACGATGAATGAGAGATATCAGTGTTTGATATTGATTGTGGATAGGAGAGAAATATAAAAGTTGTGCAACATAATGGAGCTTTTCGGTGAATATTGTTTTCTTATCCATAAAAAACAAGTTAGGGCTCTACAAGAGGCGAAACGCCCTAACCTAAAATGGACCACATTCATGAGTGGTGATGGAGCAACATATCACTTTGATGACACACATTTGATCGGTTCTTACTAATTTGAGTAGGTGTTATTGGATGCCGATTCTAGTGTTGCCACTACTGATAGTCAGTCTCACTGATTTGATGGCACACTGTCAATCTTTTCTATGACCCGAATACATCCACCTTGCACTAACTTATTCAACCATATACTGAGCCATACTGTACACGGAGTCACGGTTCGTTCACAAATTGCCGGTACTATTTGTTAGGTTTGTTTTTGTTATATAAGTGTTGTTAATCATCAACCCATGAATAGAGGTGAAAAAATCGGTTTGAAATAGGAACCGAACCGGTTTGATCGTTGACCGGTTTGGCCTAAAACCGGTTCGGTTTGAGAACCGGTTACAAGGGGGGAATACAAAATCGACCAAACTGGTTCTTAAAAAGAAATCCAGTTTGGATCGGTTCGACCCATTAATATATTTTCTTAAACATTATGTAAACTTAAAAATATACTTTTTATTGAATTCAAACTTAAAACATTATAAATACAAGTTGTTCGAGATAGATAGGTTACAAAGATAGATGTTTGAGATAGATAGGTTACAAACACAAGTTATTCGAGACCGTTTTTCAACTCAACCAAGTCGAAATGTACACCGAACAACATTGACATTACTTTGAGCACTAGAACTTGCCATTTGGAGTGAAAAAATTAGTATGTTTGAGTGTTTCTGAGAGTTAGAGAAATGAGGTAATGTTTGTAACACACCATGAGACTATATATAGCAAAGATTAGGGTCAAAATGAGTAAAAAAAATGCATCAAACGGCTATAAAAACAACTATATTACTAGCTAGTATTATTAAGCGTAGGAACCGGCTCGTACGCTCAGGGGGTGAAACCTACTAAAATTGGTTCGGTTTGATCGGTTTTGGAACCGGTACAGTTTTGACCAGTTCCAGTTTCGATTTGAAACCGGTTTGGTTCGTTGAAACCAGCTTGAAATAATGAAATTTGCACTCCAATCCATTAACACTAGTGAATCTGAGTTAGATTAAACACTTTTAAACGGAGCCTTAACTTGATAAGCAGGCCTGATTTCCTGGGCCCGTGAAATTGAAAACGTTATGGCCCAATTTAATCAGACCCTAAAAGCAGCCCTCCACGAGTTTTGCAAAAATAGCTGCAACCTGCACGGAGCTTCAAAAGAAACCCGCCAATCAAGCTAAATTCGCCGTCGCCGTCGCCTTTGCCGTCGCCGCCGTCTGTGAAGTCTATCGAATCCGACAGCAAAAAAGCAAGCAGGATGAGGAAGAAGGTGGACGAACGTATCAGAACCCTAATTGAAAACGGCGTGAAAACCAGACACCGTTCAATCTTCGTCATAATCGGCGATAAGTCCCGCGACCAGGCCAGTCCACTTTCACACACACAAACACACACTTGAACTTATCATATTCGTGTATGATTGTTGTTATATGATTATAGGTATTAAATAATTAATATGCGTGTTTTGTATTGTGAGCAGATTGTGAACCTCCACTACATGCTCAGCAAATCAGTTGTGAAGACTAGACCTAATGTTCTATGGTGCTACAGAGATAAACTTGAACTTAGCAGGTTGGTCCTTAATTTTCAGTTTCGCTCATTATATAATTAGAATCAGTAAGTGTTTGATAAATTTAGCACACACTGTGGCTGTTAAACAGTTAAGAAGCCAGTTATAAGTATTAGGTTAGTTTCTTAAACTTATTGAATAGTATCATGTGTTAATATGTGGTCTAATTTGGAATGGAGACTGTAAGATGCAGGAATGGGAGTTATGGAGTATTGATGGTTTGAAAAACAGTTATAAAACTAGATGATGCTGACGCATAAACTTAACACTCTCGTTTCAAGTCGGATGCAAACTTATTTCTAAAACACACGTGCGGAAACTTGAACGGAGACTCATAACAATAACCATAACGTTAAGAACATAAAACTTACAAATGAAACATAAAAAACACAATGAAAATAAGAGAAGACCTAAATCAAACGAAAATTAAAGAGACCTAAAACTTAACACCTTGTTTCATGTCAAAGGCGAACACATTTTCCAAAAACTCACAACAATAACAAAAGAGACCTAAAGTAAATTGATAGAAAAGCAAAAATAAAGAAATAGAAAACGACAAAACAACAAAAGAAACTATTTATAAGAGGATCAACTTTGTATATAGTAGAATGAAGGTATTTTTGAACGATAGTTAGAAATGTAATTACTATCAGTTTTGGTTTGCTTAGCACCTAATAAAGCGAAATTGCGAATATAAGTAGTTGTATAATAGCAAGCAGGAGTTTGGTACCATCAATCGTAGGAGTTGGCTTTCCAGCATAGTTCTAAACTTCTAATCTGAATGAGATTGTTTCATCTACAAGTTTGGTGTAGATCTTTGTAATTATTTATTGCATGGTACAAACAAATGACAACGTTGCTTCCTTATATCTAATAATCTATACATTTTCTTCTATGAGTTGATAAAATCACCTAGCTGGATAACAACACTAACTTAAATATATGATTTTAGAGTGCTATTTTGTGTATATGGAACACTAGTGATACTGATACAAACCCGTGTATTACACGGGATGTCTTAAACAATAATATAATTAATAACTTTGTATATAACTATTATTATATTTCTTAAGCATAAGTTTAAATGTAAACGTATAAGACATAATGGAACTTGACTATGAAATTATATTTTTAAGATATTATATAATTGAAATCTAATTATAATTTATTAAGTTTATAAAAAAAGATTTATATTTTTTAGTTATATAATTTGTTTTTTTTTAAATCATTAGTATTTAATAGGAGAGAGAGGCGGGAAAATTTCGATGAGAGTGAATGTGAGGATGACACGTGTCCATTGATGATTTTTTGTTTATTACATAGTAGATAGATAGATATAGTAGATGTCATGCTGTTGCTTGTTGCACAGGATACCTAGATTTTTCTTGGCTAATTTTATGTTCATTGTTTATGTCTCACAGTCATAAGAAAAAACGGGCTAAGGAGGTCAAAAAGCTCATGCAGAGAGGGCTTCTGGATCCTGAAAAGGTGGATCCTTTGTCACTTTTCCTCGAAACTGCAGGAATTACTTATTGCCAGTACAAGGATTCTGAGAGGATTCTTGGTAATACATTTGGCATGTGTATACTACAGGTAGGTTGTAGTTCATGATGTCTTTAAGTCAAGTTTTCACTGTGGCTGGTACATTTTCATATGCAAAGATTTTTCTTAATGCTTTCTCTCAGGATTTCGAGGCTCTGACGCCAAATCTTCTAGCAAGAACTATAGAAACAGTGGAAGGTGGTGGATTGATTATTCTGTTGCTTCGCTCTTTGGCTTCACTGACCAGTCTATACACCATGGTTATGGTATGAGTTGAATTTTTTTATTAGCACTTGCCTTAAACACCGTTATCAGCTAATTCAGGAAGTGGAAGCACCCATTATTTGAGATTTTATTGAATGTTTGTTTTATCATCCACCCCACCCCACCTGGAAAAGAAGAGTCTATATTTGATTCTTATTTGTCTGATGACGATGAACGGTCCTTTGAATTTAGAAATTAGTTAGGACTTGTTTTGATCCTAGAATAAAAGGCTATTGTTATATACTAAAATGTAAAAATTAAATACAAATATGTTTAGGGGATGGAGAGAAATATGGAAAGTAGAGCGTTGAAAGTCTCGAAATCTGAAGCTGACACTTTTTTAGGGGATGGAGAGAATACTTCTAATTTTCATGGCATGTTGACCTGATTCAAATATTGCTGTTAGGCTGTAGCTTATACACTTCAAATTGTACTTTTTATAAGTCCATGTATCTCAGTATCTGGTTTACTGCAGTTTCTGCAATTCTTTGTGAGAAGAAAAACTTCAATTGAAAGTGAATTCACAATATGAGGTTGTGATTTTGCTTTTTTAAATTGCTCAAACATGGGTGCATGTTCTAACTTGTAACTGTGTATACATACAGAGCTTACTAGAATAAACATACTAGTGTACTACCTTTATCTTGTGGTGACAAACTAGTATACTACTATTTTTATCTACAAGGACAAACATATGGCAAGTGTCCAAGTAGAGTATTATTGAGGAGAAGGAATATACATTGAATAACATACTTATTATACAAAGAGCAAGTGCTATGAGTGTAATAGCTATGTAAATAGCACAATTCTATTCTAACTTGTCTACGTTTTAAAAACTAAAGAAATTTACCTGATATATAGTCTTCTAATCTTGTCTACAGATTATATATTAATTATAACTACATGGGTGCTATGTGCAGGATGTTCATGAGAGATTTCGTACTGAATCTCATTCTTTAACCACCGGACGCTTCAATGAACGTTTTCTACTTTCTCTTGCATCATGTGGATCATGTGTTGTTATGGATGATGAGTTAAATATATTGCCAATCTCATCTCACATGAAATCAGTAACACCAGTTCCAGTAGAAGAGGTAAATTTCTGGTCTATTGGACTTTTTAGCCTTTTCTATTATATGATTGATGACTTTGGATCCTGTTATCTAGTGAAAGCTTTTGTGAACAATGTTTCTTGTTAATCAGTAACAGTTTTTCTCTTTACATGGGAAATATGCATGGATACTTAAACTTGTTTTTTTGTTCAATGTTGACTTTTGCTGGTTCCCTTGGAGCTATAGCTCTAATATCTTATTTTATGCTTCTTTTTGGTAATAAAAGGACTCTGAGGGGCTCTCAGAAGCAGCGCGTGATTTAAAAGAACTGAAAGAGCAATTAAAAGATGACTTTCCTGTTGGTCCATTGATAAAAAAGTGCTGCACGTTGGACCAGGTATTGATGCTTGATATGTTACTACTTTTCTTATTTGGGCTTCAAATACATATTTGCACTTGCTACGATAGCCACTCTTGTATTTGTTCAAGTAAAGATTACTATATTTGATTTTTCTCAGTAACATATTGAATATCTTTTATTTAGGGCAAAGCTGTAATTACCTTTCTTGATGCAATTCTGGATAAAACACTTCGTAGCACGGTGGCTTTGCTTTCTGGTCGTGGTCGCGGGAAGTCAGCTGCACTTGGTCTTGCAATTGCTGGAGCTGTTGCTGCAGGGTAACAATCCGGCCTATTTATTCTCTAATACCCTGTTCCTTGATTTGTGTTGAATGGCATGATCTAATGAACATATGATTCTGCAGGTATTCAAATATTTTTGTGACTGCTCCTAGCCCTGAAAATTTAAAAACATTGTTTGAATTTGTATCAAAGGGATTTGACATGCTTGACTACAAGGTGAAAGTTGTTTATATTTCTTATTTTATGATTACTTCAGGGCTTGTTGACCGTGCTTGATTATACCCGTAGTTGATATACTTTACTGTCATTTTTCAGGAGCACTTGGATTATGATATTGTGAAAAGCTCAAATTCAGAGCTTAAAAAAGTGACTATCAGAATAAATATATACAAACAACACAGACAGACAATTCAGGTTTTTATACATGCGCAACTGGCCCTCTGGGATATTAATCTTTGTTTAAAATCTATGCTTTTTAGACTTCACATCTCTGCTACTGTACAGTTTTAAGTTTTACAGTAAATGAAAAGCTGCTCAAATTGTTTTTGTTCTGTCGTCTGGATATGCGTAATAATTTGATTGTTGCAACTTGAAGTCTCAATAAACAGTTCTTTAGGCTTCGGGTGCAGCGGTTATTATTGTAATTATCTGATTGGCTGGAGTAAAGAGGGAACTAAAGTTACTTGTTGAGCTCTCCTTTCTACCTATAATTACGGAACTTTTCAGCCAGTTTTCTGCATTTAATAACTATAACTACTAGGAACAAATATAAATGGTATATTATATGGGGAAAGTGAATATGATGCTGTTAAGCATCTAAATTTAGATGCGAAACCCTCAAAACTACGTAGTTTTAGACCAATTAAATATATCTAATTGAACATTTCTATTCCCTAAGTTCTCAGTTCACATATTGTTCATCTTTCCATCCTCCAAGTTTGATTAATAATGCTCTAAAACGAATTTATGTTTCGATGAGTGTCATTCTTTATGTTTAAAGAATAAAAAAGTTCTATTCTGATTTGTCTGCTTCCATGATTTTCTCTATGGTTGAATGATAAGGATGAAGAACTTTTTCAAGATTAAAAAAAAATACGCCCACAAGATAGTTTTTAAAATAATATATATGTAAACAGTAATGGAATCTCAAACCAAAATGTGATCCAATTTATTAATTTTCTCTGCATTCGTCCATGAATAATTGAATCGAGTATTGATTATCTGCAATTCTTTTAGTTGAAACGCAACATGATAATTTTAGGGTATTTTTAATTATACATGACGACATATGAACAATTTTGCCAAAATTAGAGGAGAGAAATCAGGAAATAAAATTAATTAGTTCAAAACGACGTAGTTTTGAGGGTTTCACATCTAAGCTTAGATGCTTAACAGCATCATATTCACTTTCCCCATATTATATAGATGATGATTATTATATAGTTAACAGAGTAAAGAGAAAAATAAAGTTATCTGTTAACCTCTCCTTTCAACCTATAATATGGAACATTTCACCCACTTTTCTACATTTTAATAACTACCAGGAAGGATATAAATGGTGAATTATATAGATGATGATGATAATAAAAAATTTACTGAGAAAAGTATTATAATTGACAGATAATAAATTGCTGTTTTTAGCAATATATAAGGATGTTCATTCTAGTCAATTTATCTGTTGGTTCTTTAGATAATAATAGTTATTCTAACACTCAAAACAACTGGTTATGTAAGTATTTCTAGTTACATGCAAAAAGGTAATTGGTCCTTAAACTTTTGACAGTAGGTACATCAAATTGGAATTTTGAAGTTTGTCAAGTAACAAGTTCGACATATTGGTGTCGTTAAACCATTAGTATACTGTACTCTGCTTGATTAGTTTTGTCTTGATACTTATATCCATATGCGTGGTTGCAGTATATACAACCTCATGAATATGGAAAACTCTCTCAAGTTGAACTTTTGGTGATTGATGAAGCTGCAGCTATTCCATTGCCAGTTGTCAAGTCCCTACTTGGGCCTTATCTGGTTTTCCTTTCTTCTACGGTTAACGGGTATGAAATATATATATGTATAATTGTATATATATATATATATATATGTGTGTGTGTGTGTGTGTGTGTGTGTGTGTGTGTGTGTGTGTGTTTGCTTGTTACAATTTACCGAATTTGAATAATCTCTAACTGTTGTATATTTCTCTTAAAGCTATGAAGGCACAGGAAGATCTTTATCATTAAAGCTGTTGCAGCAGTTAGAAGAACAAAGTGTAGCTGCTACAAAAAGCACAGATGCTGTTTCCTCTGGTATGATAAACCTTTAGTTAAGATCCAATTGAGTTTCTTGATAGTTTCTCATAAAACTCAATATGATTTGAATTGTTTCAATGTAGGGCGGTTATTCAGAAAGATAGATTTGAGTGAAGCTATTAGATATGCATCTGGTGATCCGATTGAATCTTGGCTTAACAACTTACTTTGTCTGGACATAGCAAATTCCATCCCTAGCATCAACAGGTTAATTTTTCTATTGAAAATACCGTGTGACTGCACAAGTTGTCAATATGTTATCCGTATTAACTTATACCTGTTTATGCAAGTAGGTTACCTCCTCCCAGTGAGTGTGATCTTTATTATGTTAATCGGGATACACTCTTCTCCTATCATAAAGACAGTGAGTTATTTTTGCAGGTAGTTATGGGTCAATTTGAATATCAGTTCTTTGGTTATTTGTTCATTTATTGATGGTTTACATATTCTCACACTATTCAGAGAATGATGGCTTTATACGTCGCCTCTCACTACAAAAATTCTCCAAATGATCTTCAATTATTGGCTGATGCACCAGCTCATCACTTGTTTGTGTTACTTGGTACACTTTTTATTTGTAACTATTTGTTAACAATATTTCGTTTCGCCTTGTAATTTAGTTTCTTATTTGTTTGAGTTGTACTTTACTTTATTTCCAGATTAATATATCTCCAATAATTATGTGTGCAGGTCCTGTCAACGAATCAAGGAATCAGCTCCCAGATATTCTTTGTGTCATCCAGGTTTGCTCGTTTTTATTTATTCTAGAAACTTATGAATTATCGGCAATAGTTCTAGCTTTGTGTTTATATGGTTGTTCATTGACAATTGAGCAGGTTTGTCTTGAAGGAAACATTTCTAAGGCTTCTGCCATGAAAAGTTTAAGTGCTGGTCATCAGCCTTCTGGAGACCAAATTCCATGGAAATTTAATGAACAATTTCAAGATGAAGACTTTCCAAGTCTTTCTGGTGCCAGAATCGTACGCATCGCTACACATCCTAATGCAATGAAGGTATCTTTATCGTACTCACTTTCTTTTATGTTTTGTATTTTTATTTTTCTAAGTGCAACATAATGTATTTCAACACGTCCTTCAAGTGTAAATGATTGTGATCTCGTTGTATTGCAGCTTGGATATGGTTCAGCTGCCATCGAACTGCTAGCAAGGTAGTAAATCATCTTTTTTTTTATACCATTTTTATCTTGTGCTTTAATGTTGGCAGAAGTTTTAATATTTGCTTCATAATATATGGGTATAGGTACTTTGAGGGTCAATTCACTCCCATATCTGAAGTAGATGTCCAGAATCATGCAGAATCTACACCTCTCAAAATTACCGAAGCAGCTGAGAAAGTAAGACATTTTAGTAATAATAATAATATTTTTTCTTTCATTTTTTGTTTTTCTGAATTTGGCAAATATTTTTTGTATTAATACAGGTGTCATTGCTTGAAGAAAATATAAAGCCCAGGTCAGACCTTCCACCTCTGCTTGTACATCTTTCAGAAAGACGACCCGAGAAGCTACATTATCTTGGTGTCTCGTTTGGGCTTACTTTGGACCTATTTCGCTTTTGGAGGAAACATAAATTTGCTCCATTTTATCTGTGCGAAATTCCAGTTAAGTTCTTTTTATTACTCTAACTTCTGTATTCTCTTTTTAAAAGGCTTAATCCTGAACATGTTAGCCCTATAATAATTTGTTGTCAGAATTCTGTGACTGGTGAGCATACCTGTATGATGCTGAAACCACTTGAAACTGATGATATTGAAGATAATGGATCAGATGAATTAGGATTTTTTGGTCCTTTCTATCAAGGTTTGCATTTCTTTTAAGTAAAGGTGTTCTATAGAGCTCACTTTTAGTACAAGTTGGAATGGTCTAAAAAACCATTATCTTTTTAAGAAAACTAAATATTTATATTGTTTAGTTTTAGAGATGATCGATTAATTTTATTTTACATGTAAAATATCGCATTTCACATATGAAACATAGAAAATATATTGGATCCTCAGTTCCCACTTTTTGTGTGTTATATTGAAGAAAATCGGGGAACCGGGGATCTAATCTAAAAAAACCGTTATCTTTTAATAAATCAAAATTTTATGTTGTTTAGTTTTAGAGACAATCAATCATTGTTATTTTACATGTAAACTATTGCGTTTCACATGTGAAACATAGAAAATGGATTGATTTTCCAGTTCCCCATTGTTTGGGTGTTCCCAAATATATATATATACACATACATACATACCCATACATACATACACATACATAAATACACAGTAGCCTCGCGATCTGAGCTTTTAGCAACTCGATTTGAAGTAGGTCATGGGCAGTTTGGCTCGCTTACACTCCTACCCGCAAGCACTTTTTTTTTCTTAAATAATTAATACTATAATTACGAATCATCTTTATTACTATATTATTCTAAATATTTAATTAAATTGATCTAGTTAATTCAAAGTTTTCGAGATTGAAAATTTAATTTTTCATTATGTCTTTAGCTTTCAGGTCATCATTTGCTAGGCGTTTGTGTTCTCCAAAATTTAATACCATGGAATACAAGCTTGCAATGAGGTAGGTCTCGCACTCTCGCTTTGATATCTTATTATTTATTGATACACAATTTTAACTTCAATAATTTTGTCTACTTTTGTTTTATAGCATTTTGGATCCCAAACTTAGCTTCACAGGTGTAGACACGTCATCAACAATATCAAACAGTGTATACGATGATATCATTAAATCCCCTATCAGTATGAAAAGGTTGGAAGCTTACGTGAACCAAAAAGTTGATCATCATCTAGTAAGAAATCATTGATAATACAAAATCGATTATTGCAAACTAAACTTGGGCCGATCTCATTATTCATCATTATTTACTACAGATTTCAGATCTGAAACTGCCACTTGCATACCTATACTTCCAGGAGAAGTTACCAGTTTCATTGTCGTATGCCCAGGCCTCTGTGTTATTATGCATGGGATTGCAGAACCAAGATGCTTCTTATGTTGAGGTTTAGTTTTTTTTAATAGATCTCTAATTTTTAAGTAATTTAATTTACAAACGAATGAATGAACGTACCCAATATAATCTCACTCATAAATTAATTTAATTTATTATTATATGTTTTTAATGTTTTTTTACAGGGAATGATGAAGCTGGAAAGACAACAAATAATGTCATTGTTCATGAAAGTCATGAAAAAGATCCATAAATTTTTGGATTCAGTATCTACAAGAGAATTTAATTCAACTCTGCCCCCAGTCAAGGAAGTAAGTGAACAAGTTAAATCCATGTCATCTTTCAACATTGATTATTTATGTCTTCTATTTGGTTTCCTACAGATGGAATTGAAGCCACACTCGATTTCAGTGGACCAGGATCTTGATGAAGCTGCAAAAAAAGTCAAGGTTTGTTTGGTTGATCCTTGAGGGGTGTAAACGAGCCGAGCTCGAGCTCGGCTCGATTCGAGCTTTATTTCTGAAGCTTCGAGCTCGGCTCGTGAAAATTTATTAAAGCTCGAGCTCGGCTCGTTTATTATTAATTATTCTTTTTTCATATATATTTTTATAATTACATTTGTATATATTTAGAATTATTATTTTTTAAACAGAAAATAATACATATTATTTACTTATTTTATCATAATTTTATATATAATAATAATTATTTATAAGTATATTTTAAAAAAAAAATGAAAATTATATAAATAAAAGCTCGTTTAGGCTCGTGAGCCGGCTCGAGCTCGATATGTAAATCTCGGGCTCGAGCTCGTTTATTAAACAAGCCCGATTTCAAAGCTCGAGCTCGGCTCGTTTCGAGCTTTTTATCGAGTCGATCTCGAGTAGCTCACGAGTGGCTCTTATTTACACCCCTACCCTTGACCCGCTTAGCCAACTATTATGATCTTTTAACTTACATTTGCTTGTGGGTGTATTTTAGGACGGTTTTAGAGCAAACAGTGAAGGTTTATTGAATCCGGAGTTTCTCCAGAGGTATGCGATTGCAGACAAGGATGTGGAATTCGAGAGTGCTTTGCAAAACGGGGGTGGAAAGGTACCGTCGGGTGGTGTAATTAGTGTCAAGTCCAGTAAAACCAAACTGGAAAAACAGAAGAAACCGAAAGATGAGAAGAGTGACAAGAAAAGAAGCAAGGATGGAAGTTCTTCCAAATCATCAAAGAAGAGAAGGGCATAATTTATAATGTGAAATTATTCTACTCTTCGTTTTAAATATTTGACTTGTTCACCGAATGGTTGAGTTATATTATTTTAGTTTTATTTATGTTGTTAAGTTTGTAGTAACAAAAGTCGTTGGTTATTTAATATGAATCTTACGTTGTGGCCTTGAAATTATTCTACTTACGAAACTCACCCAGTTATTCTTCTTTCTCTATATTTTACTCACAAAAAATATGAATCTCTTCGTCTCCAACATCTTTAACATGCTAAAAGCCAAAGCTCAACCTTCAAACATGCAACCAAGTGGTCCCGCACCTCCTAAACCGTGGCAATCTGAAGAGGAGCTTGCATTAACGCGATTTTGGCTTGACGTTAATGAGGATAATCAAAAGGGTATATTTATATAAATTATTATACATTTATTATACAATTTTATGTGTTTTATACATTTTTTTAATATAAATTGTTAACGTTTTACTTTTTTAAGGAAGTGATCAAACACTCAAACATTTAATAATGGTTATAATTAGATGGCATAAAGATCATTCTAATTGTGATTACCGCACGAAGCACCAAATTACTTTTAAATAGAAGGTTCTAAACACCAAGATAACCAAGTTCAACGGTATTTACAACAACCTCTTCAACCAACAAAGTAATGGTCAAAGTGATGTCGATATTTTGATGTTGGCACAACACTTTCAAGTGGAAAACAATTGTGCGACTTCTAATCAATTGGAGACTTGGAGATGGCTAGACAATCACCAAAGTGATAACAGTTTCACATTTTTGAAAGTGGCGCCTCAAAATGAACAAAGACCTTCGAGTCAAACAATTCTAGTACACGTGTTAATATCTACAATTCAGGCCTTTGACTCGTAACCTGCTACCTGCAAATTAGTTCCTGTAACACGAAATAAATACGTCAACAACAACAACGTTGTTGGTGAGTCGTGGCTTTTAACTCAGAAATAACAGTTTTATCCGTGTGTGTGTTAATATTTAGCCAAATCTCATCTAAACATGTGTTGCCCCAAGCCCGCCCATCCTTAACGGGTCTTAATGACTTGCAGACACACCCCTTAGTGTGCCATAAAACAAGAACATGAAATCTAACACATCATTATACACATTTCATTAAAACATTTAGACAGCTCGTTTTAACCTCAAGAACCTATAAAAGGGGAGGGCGACCGACTCACCTACAAACAAGACAAGAATCACAAATAAAGCAGGAATCGTTGAAGCAAATTAGTACAAGATAGCCTCTTGGAGCAAGCAGGTACCTAAACTCATGAGGTCACCTAATTTCACATAAATAACTAACTTAACTTAAGCTAGCATAATCTCGGGCAACCATGCCCAATAATCCGACAGTTACTTGTCACGTAGTCCCGTTAAAACTATTAAGGGTGGTCATCTCAAAACTGGGTAAAAATGCATTTCTTAAACATTATGACTGATAAAGTTAACCAGGGACTAAACATGAACGGATTGGTAACTTAAGAAATTTCATAATCTGCCAACAGTCGGATATGGACTTTATGATTTATGCATAAGCTAGACAAAACGGCCCATATCATATAAAAAGGGAATTTGGTCAACTTGATTCAAAGCGGGCCGTCTACTTGTCTTCACCATTTCTCGCGGACCACTTGTGTTAACAGACATAAATCTAACAAAAGGTTCGATGCAGATCGTCTGCCTCATCTTAGGCATGCATGGACGGTGCGCTTGTGTCTATTATCACAGGCCGCCAAATTTGGAACAAAGCGGACTGTCCCGTATAGGTTACACCCGGAGATTCCGCAACAATCTTCTGAACAAAAAATTCATTTTGATTAGCATATTTTCGCTCGGTTTTAATTTGGGATTTCATGTCCAATCATTCAGTGGTGTTCATATTTATCCATCTTGACCATTTCATCCATTGTGGATACCCATAACCAACCCGATGTGTATCAAAATGACATATAACATACTTGTAAGCTTACCTTAGCTTCCAAGTCTTGCTACACCATACATCCGACTTCTTAAGCTTCTCTGGTGTTAGAACTTGTCCACAATCCACTTTGATCATAATGAATGTATCATCTAAGTGGTTAGAATCTACCAAAACCACTTAAACTTAAGCAAAATGGAACGTTTGAACTTGTAGGAAGGCTCACCATTGACTTAGAATCCCTCTTGATTGTTGCTAGAACAAGACATAACCAAAATATGAGCCATCCATAACTTGGTTACATTCGGTTTAGAAACTTACCTAAGCTTAAACTTGAGCTTGCATGTCTTGGTTCTGGCTGCAAGAGTTCCTAGATCTTCAGTTTGGTGCACAAGGGGCGAAGAGGTGTGGAGAATCTCTGAAATGTTTGGATGCAAATGAGCAAAAGTGACAATTTATGGGTTTTTTTAGGGGTGTGTATGGGTCGGTTTTGGCCCTTAACCGTAACTATAACCAAATTTCGGTTAGTCGGATGTGCTTAACGGATCGGTTTTTGTTAAGTCGGTTTCGGTTAATCGGTTTCACGTATTGGTGCGGGTCGGTTAACCGTGAACTGTGTTTGTGCTTAAACTAGTTGGGCCTGATCAAATTAGCCCAAATTGTTACAGTTGGGCCGTAAATCATAATCCAGTTTCAATCTAAAATTTTAGAACAATCTAACATTATCATAATCTAAATTGGGTCGTAAATCAACTTAAAACTTCATAAAATAGTGGCTTATTCAATCTATGTAAATGGCAAGTTGGCTTACTCTCTAATGTAAATTGTATTTTCAAATTAATAATATGTATCTTGGCTACTAAACTTACAAGTCACATAAGCATAGTTTCCAATTCACTGATTCCTAACAAGAATTTGTAAAAAATTAACAATCTTACTTATGATTATATTAACATGATTATATTAATGGTTCAGTTCGGTTAATGTTCGACTATAGGAAATCTTTAACCATAACATATGTCTCGAAAGCCAAAGTGAGACGGTCGCTTGTACAACCTAGAACAAAATTGAATTAAGAGTTGCATGGCTCTCATTGTTTTTACATATAGAACTTATTCACCAACTAATCATTCATAATTTCTTTAGCCTACTTCACATCTTAATTCACCAAGTAATCATTCATACTTTCTTTAGCCTACTTTACACATTAACTGTTTTACACATCAGTCTTTTGTCCTCGCACATCACACACACCTGGCTGTTTTTTATGAACCAAGATCAAGATCAGAATGAAAAAAGGGTAAAAATCAAGTAGTAAACCTTTAAATAAAGATCCTTGAGAATGAAAAAAATTATGAACAAGAAGTTTCCAAGCTCAAAAGGGTATCAATCAATCAATCTTGTTTAATAACTCATTGAATAGAAAACATGAAACCACTAACAAGATTAAAGCAAGCAAATCAAATTAAAATTACATACATCTCCTTAGAGAGGGTCATATCCTTAATAAGCCAGTTTTTTCTTCTGTTCCCTGAATGCAAATCTTAAGAAAGACCTAGTTTAATTATTGCTATCATCACTATGATTATTGTTATTTATAATAGGGTTATGGTTACTGCTGTGATGATTATGATTGATGTTATTGTTCTCAGCATTTCTTCTACTCTGCTTCAACTGTGACAACTCCAACTGTGTCTTCATAAAAAACTGCATTCTCTGCAACTCAAGCTCCTTTGCAAACTTCATGCTTTGTTTCTGCATCTCCACCATCTGCTGCAGCTTCGAACTCTCCGCCTGCTCATACGCTTCCCCGAATTTCATAATCGCTCTAGTCAATTCCCTAACCGAATCTCCCCAATTCTTCTCTTTCGATCCTTTCGATCCTCCCGATCCTCCTCCCCCCTGCCCCTGCCCCTTGAGCCTTGCTGTGGATCTCGCATTGAACGGGATGGTTCTAGCGCGTTTCTGCTCGTACGAATCCGATTCCGGTGAGTCCGGAGACGGCTCTGGTTCGGACTCCGATGACTCGGAATAAGCAGGAGGCGGTCGTAACCGCTTTCGCTGCTGCTGAAGTTTCTGATTCTCTTGCTGCTGTTGCTGTAACCGAATTTGTTGTTGGTGTTGAAGTTGTTGCCGTTCCTGTTGCTGTTTTAGCCTCAGGCTTTGAACAGGTGCAGATCTGACGCCAACCGGAATCCCTACCGGAACTGCTCGTAACGGCGGAGTAGCCAAGGAAGACGCGCCGCCGTTCTTCGCGGTGGCCGTAGGTCCGATAAGCTGATCTAACCGATCGTAGAAATTCCACGTGCTAGGACCTCCGCCGGAGGCTATTTTCGCTTTTTCGAGCTTATACTTCTTCTTCACCGTATCGATCCGGTTTTTGCACTGGATATCCGTTTTCGGAACCTTCAGATAATCCTCCCTGCTACTAACAATATCCGCAACCTCCTTCCAGTGCTTCTGCTTCAAATTCCCCCTGCTCAGCTCCAGGTAGCGTTCTCCCCACGCGTCGATTAACACCGCGGTAGCACCTTCGCTCCAACAATCCTCACGACCTCCTCCTCCGCCGCCGCCGCCGCTACCGCCACCGCCTCCGCCTCCGCCGACGGTTCTCGGTTGCTGTATCGGAAGCGCTAGCGTCAACGTGTTCGGAGGAGGCGCGGCGGAGGCCACCGTGACGGAAATCCGGTGATTCGAGCGTTGCGAGTCTGGAGATCCAGATCCAGATCCGGATCCGGCGGACGGATGGGACTGGATTTCGTCGTCGTCTTCCATATCTGAAAAATCTGAAACGTAAGGTGACCTAACCCTAGCAATTAACAAATCTGGTGGCCGGAGATGTGGAGGATTTAATGAGAGAGAGAAATAGGGCAAATTGGTTGTTGTAGAGAGAGAAAGGAAGGGGAGGTAGGGTTTTTAGAGAGAGAGGGTGGTTGACCGGCGTTTTTTACGATATAGGGGTATAAATTTATCGGTTGACGGAGAAAAACGGAGAGAGGGGAGGATAAGTTGACGGAGAAGTCGGCCGTCAAGGGAAGGGGTTAGAAAGGACACGTGGAATCCCATTGTGAGGAAAGCCGACACACCGGACGTAATTACCACTTTGCCGGCTCCGGCTCCGGCCCCGGCTCGGCTCCACCGATTGTTGTTTGTTGGTTTGTTTTTTCTCGCCTAATTGCGTAATTTCAGTCGTTTTATTCATCACCTTAAAATTAGGTTTCTTTCCCGTCTCGTGTTCTCTTCTTCTTTTCTTCGCAAAACACATGGGACCCAGCCAGTATCTCTGAAATAAATAACTCCTAAAAGAGATTTGGCAAATCTAATTAGTATATATTTTATAAAATAAAACTAGTTGAAAACCGTTGGATGTTGCTAAGACGATGACAATTTATCCACGGTATTTGTTTTGTGTATTTGAAACATAATTTTTGTGTTTAACTTATTATTTTTGTTACCTTACATATGTAAATCATTAAAGTTTAATTATTATTAAGTTGAGTGTTTAAATTTTTAATTCTATGTTAAAAAGTACTTTTTTAAACTCTTAATATTTTGATTAGAAGATAATTTTATAACTCTTATACGTATTATAATATAGTATTAATAAATTGATCACGATACTTTTTTATATAAGAATACGTTTTGCTCGTCGAACTAAAAACAACATTCATTATGATGGAATGTTAATATGGAAGGGTCTTTTTACGACAACAATCGTTAACTGGACATCTGGATGATAAGTGGTACTATCAAGTTATGAGCTTTCAGACCTTTGAATCTTTGTTGTGTAGATTTAGAGTATTTAGTTATTAGCGGTAAGTTAGATTCGTTTTACAAAACAACATAATTAAATAATTTCATAACCCACCTTATTTCTTAATCTTGTTGCCGCTCAACCCACATATCACCACATCTCGTATGTCCTTTCTTTATTTGAGTTTTAAAAGGACGGGCGAATTTAATGTAAAAACTGAGTGTATATATTTGTGAGTGTTTTTGAGATTCTACGTTGGAGGTGATCTTGTATACTTTTTATCATCCTTTCTTATAAAACCCTTCAAACTTATTTACTTCCTTTTCATTTTTAGGGGCATCCTTTCTTCTAAAACCCTTAAGACTTACCTACTTCCTTTTCATATTTAGGGGCATGTTGTAAATTAGTAGGTCGTTGACTCGTTGTTCGCTTTGAATAAGCGTGTACAAGAAAGATCAAGATATTTGTATTGGTTAATTTTAGGTTCTATTTTGTATATATTGTGATTTCAACGCTTTAAGCTCTAATAGTCTAATATCGTTTTTGTGTGATTAATAATTTCGAGTGTTTAATTGGGAATTGAGAACTTAATAAAGTTTGAATTAGTTCTCACTTGAGATTTTGCTCTTGTGAGCCTCAAACTTACGTCATCTATTTACAATTGGCTCCAATTGAGTATTTTTCTAACATTAAATGACTTGGATGTTAAAACAAAAGGGCTAAGTTAGGATATCTATCAAACTTTCACAATAGCATATTTACCCAATTAAAATTCATATTAAACATAATCATTTTAAACTGATCTTTAGTTCTTTACCCAATTAACTCTCACATTTGATGAAAATCCACCATCAAGAGAAAATGTGGCTAAACCAAAATGAAAGGAATCAAAACATGCAAACAAAACATATCTTGAATTATTGTTAATTTCATTTTAAACTATCAATAAATAATTTCATCTTCGAATCCTTTAACATTATCAATAGAATATCTCATATCAACAAAATGGATGATATACAACTATAAGAATACAAATTTTAAGGTTGGAAGCCAAAGCTCAAATATGCAGTTAGCATGCTTACCAAAGGAACAGAGATATTGTCATCTAGGCCTCCTTTTGTCGGGAGTGATTCGATTAATGTCGCCACCAATGCAACTATCGCCACTCGCTCAATTGTCAACACCCAGTTTAGCTCAAAATACCCAAAGATTGAAAAGTAGTATAGCATTCTGGGTAAGAGGGAAAAACAGTTATTTAAATCGAAACATTTGGTGTTTTGTTGATCATTTATTGTAGATGTGGCAATTTTAATACTTTTACATACCAATAGGTCAATTTGGGTTATGTTTTTATCTAAAACAAGTCTAACAAAAAAAATAGCTAATAGTGTCAAACTGGTTGGAAGTCACCTAAAGTTGGTTTTTATATATGTCACAAATTAACTAATTAACTATTTGTAATAACTTTTAAAAATGAACAGAAAGGTGTAGTTGGACCCTAAAACCCAACCCGACCCATTTAAACCCATACTAAAGAAAACCCATGTTAACCCAAACTTGTTTGACCCGTTACCAAACTGCCCAATCTACCCATTTACCATCTCTTTAATGGTCAGTGAGAAGTCATCTATAATACTGGAGTATAGGTGTCAAATAAATCATCTACAGATACGATTGGGGAACGAACAATAAGATCTGCACTTACCCAGTTGAAATTAAGAAACCAACTATAAACATAGAGATGCTGCCTGCCCAACTCTTGTGTTTGTTGTAAGGGATTTTATGGATTCCAAATCTTCTACCCATGATATCTGCAATACCTGCATAGTGCATTATGTTAATAGAAAATTATGAAAAAATCAAACACATGAGTATGAGAAAACATACCATCACCACCACACATCATTGATAGTGAAACCACACCGATTGGAGACTCACGCCAGAAGAAAATAGTAGATAAAATCAAAATCAAAACATAATATAGAGGTCCTCTAAGCAATTCCCTACAAATAAATCATTTTAAATTTTGGGATAAGTACATTTGGAAACTTGTTAATAGGTAAAGGGTTAACTACATAAGAAGGCAACCAACTTTGGTCTAAATTCTATTTCACACAACAAAATTTGTTTGTCTTATGAAACTTTAAATATTTCAATGCACGGTAATCTACCGATCTTCAACTTAGATTTTTTTTTATTTTTTTAATTCTTTTGAACAGCATCTTCAACTTTGATAGCCAGAAAAAATCAACATGGTCAAAGGCGGTGACATGTGTTGTAGTGGCATTATTTTGAACTGGTAACAAGTATGGATTACATTAAATAAAAAAATTGAAGTGTGAGGGCTTTTATCAAAAAAATTGAAAAACTTCCAAAAAGGATGATTACCTCGGACCAAGCTTGGTTACCTTTATATGCAATTAACCAAAGTTAATAAAACAATCAAGGATAGCATTAGGAGAACTTACTCAGCCTTTCCTTCTCGAGTGACTGATTTTATGAGATCTTCATTGGTTACCAGGGAAAGACCGTGAACAAGAAGCCTTGCACAGTTTAGCAAGGGCACTAAAGCAGCAAAATAACGAGCATCGGTAGAAGTACTAAGCTAGGATTGAAAGATCAACCGTAAGAATTTGATTTACATATACATATACATATACATACACTATATATACACACACGCGTTTGTTTCATAATCAATAATATGTTGAGAACCGCATAATGCACTTGTATATAGCGTATAACCATGTTGTTTATAGAAATAGACGCAAATGTATGATATTGTTCTCAACAAATTACTGGTTCTGAAACGCATGCCCTCAATGTGGAATGATGTAAGAAAGCAAGTACCAAATCAAGAGGAGATAACTGGATTTTTATTGATTATAAGAAGGGGATGGGAATTCAGAGAAATTGAAGATGAGAAGGAGAGTACACACAATGCATAACAAAATTCATAACTAACTGTCAGGCCAGTACTATCAATATATGGAATGATTCCCTCATGCTCCTTGCACTGCTGATGTGGCATTCAAGACGAATTCCCTAAACACCCTTGGGCATTTCCTGATTCTTTCTCCTCTTCTTGGTATTGTTGGGCCAGTGTCATTCTGATTTGCAGGCCCATTCGTCACATTCTCCTGGTCTGCTGGCCCATTCATTACATTACCACCCCCATTAAGTATCACCTTGTCCTCAAGGTGAAAATCAGGAAATTGGTGTTGAATGATGGCATTGTCTTCCCAAGTAGCTTCAGTAGGAGGAAAGTCAGTCCATTGGATCAGTGACTGTGCAACTTGGTGACCGGCACGAGTGATCGAACGAGAATCCAAGACTTTGGAAGGTTGGAGGATGATGGTGGCATCAGTGTCGACGAGGTGAAGAGGGGTGACCTGCTGATCCGGTTTACCCAGGCATTTACGGAGGATGGAGACATGAAAAACGTTGTGGATTTTGGCAGTGGAAGGTAGATCCAAACGATAAGCTAGGGAGCCCACCTTAGCAACGATTTGATAAGGGCCGAAATACCGTCGTCCCAGTTTGTGATGTTTCTGTAGACGGACTGATCCCTGCCTATAAGGTTGTAGTTTAACAAAAACCCAGTCACCTACCTGGAAGGAAAGGTCCCGACGATGTTTGTCGGCAGAAGCCTTCATTCGAGCTTGAGCACGGAGCAGATTCCTCTTTAAGGTGGCCAAAACGTTATCTCGTTGTAGAAATTGAGCTTCAACAGCAGTAGCTGTGGTAGCATCTTTAATATAGCGAGTGATAGTTGGTGGTTTGCGACCATACAAGGCTTCAAAAGGAGTCATTTTTGCAGCCGTATGGTACGAAGTGTTGTACCAATATTCTGCCCAAGGTAAGAAAGTTAGCCACTGTTTAGGGGAATCCATGACAAAACACCGTAAATACATCTCGAGGCATTTGTTTAAAGCTTCCGATTGACCGTCGGATTGCGGGTGGTAGGCGGTGCTAAAGGATAGAGTGGTACCATTTAGCCGATGAAGCTCTTTCCAAAATGTTGTCATGAAACGGGGATCGCGATCACTAACAATGTTTAGAGGAATGCCGTGAAGACGGACAATTTCCTTGGCAAAGGCCTGGGCCACAGTTTCACTCGTAAAAGGGGAAGAGAGGCCAATAAAATGGGCGTACTTGGTAAGGCGATCAATGACCACCATTATCACTGTTTTACCGTGAGAAGAGGGCAAGCTCGTTATAAAGTCCATTGCTAATTCCTCAAAAACCAATTGAGGAATGGGGAGGGGTTGTAGAAGACCCGCTGGGGATAAGGATGAAGCCTTGGACTGCTGACATATCTGACATTCAGAGACAAAGGTTTTGACATCGTGGAGCATGTTGCGCCAATAAAAATTTGCAGCCAAGCGTTGATAAGTACGTGTAACACCTGAATGGCCCCCCGAAATTGTAGAGTGGAACTCGTGGAGCAGGGAAGCTCTAAATGGGGAATCAGAAGCTATGTAAAGGCGGCCCTTGTGAAAGAGTAACCCATCCTTGTAAGAATAATCTGGGATGGGGTTAGGTTGGGAAGTACACTTCTGTTTGAGAGATTGAAGGGTAGGATTGGTTATCATCTCGTCACGGAGTGACTGTAAAATAGATGGGTGATTATAAGACACTGCCAACAGAGACCCTTGAGGGTGACGGGAGAGAGCATCGGCGGCATTATTGAGTTTGCCGGGTCGATAAACGATGTCAAAATCATATCCCAAAAGTTTGCCCAGCCATTTGTGTTGCTCCGGGGTCTGAATGACCTGATCATGCAGATTTTTGAGGGATTGTTGATCAGTAATGATGGTGAATTTAGCGCCGAGGAGATACTGGCGCCATTTGGCAACTGCCTGAGTAATAGCATACATTTCCCGGTGGTATGCGGGTGCCTGTTGCATGCGGGGACATAATTTTTTACTGAAATATGCCAGGGGGTGACTTTGCTGGGATAACACTGCCCCAATACCGATGCCGGAGGCATCAGTTTCAACTGTGAATGGGGCTGAGAAGTCAGGTAATTGAAGAATCGGGGCCGAACTGAGCAGAGTTTTGAGTTGAGTGAAGGCAGCATCAGTAAAAGAATTCCAGGTAAAAGAATCTTTCCGTAAGAGGTCGGTAAGAGGGCCGGCAACAGTGGCATAATGGCGGATGAAACGGCGGTAGTAACCGGTAAGACCGAGGAAACCCCTGACCTGCTTTACTGTTGTCGGAGGGGGCCAATGGAGAATGGCCTCTATTTTGCAAGGATCAACAGCCACCCCGTTATATGAGATAATATGACCCAAATAGTTGACCTCCTTCTGACCGAATGAACATTTTGATAATTTAGCTACCAAGCGATTATCGAGTAAGAGCTGCAGTGCTAACTTGAGATGTACCAGATGATCCTCCCACGATTTGCTATAGATTAATATGTCGTCAAAGAAAACGAGTATAAATTGACGGAGGTACGGGCGAAACACATCGTTCATAAGCCTTTGAAAAGTAGAAGGAGCGTTGGAGAGCCCAAACAGAAGGACGAGGAATTCGTAATGGCCGTCATGAGTCCGAAAGGCTGTTTTGAAAGCATCCTCGGGGGCCATGCGAATCTGATGGTATCCTGCTAGTAAATCCAGTTTAGAATAGAAGACAGCAGCATGTAACTCGTCGAACAATTCATCAACTGATGGGATAGGAAATTTGTCCTTTAGAGTGATGCTATTGAGAGCCCGGTAATCAACACAAAAGCGCCAGGTGCCGTCCTTCTTTTTCACTAGTAACACAGGAGACGAAAAGGGGCTGGTACTGGGCTGAATAATGCCCTGAGTAAGCATGTCCTGAACCAACTTTTCGATTTCACGTTTTTGAAAATGTGGGTAGCGATAAGGCTTAACAGAGACAGGAGAAGAGTTAGGTAAAAGGGTGATGTGGTGATCTTGGGAGCGAGGTGGAGGAAGGGCCGTGGGAGGCTGGAAGACAGTGGAAAATTGGTCAAGTATTTGTTGAAGCTCAGGTTGGGGTGGAGGTGGGGTGGTGGTGGGAGGGGGTAACAGTGTGAGGTGAAACATATGGCCAATGGAATTAGTATGGGCTAGGTGTTGGAGGCCGGCGTAAGGAATAGGATGAATGGTGGGAGTGGTATCCCCTTTCCAGCAAGTGCGTTTACCTGCCAAAGTAAATTCAAAAGTGCCAGCAGCATAATCAGTAAGCACTGGACCTAGAGTGGCGAGCCAGGAGACGCCCAGGACCATGTCCCAGCCTTGGAGTGGGAGGACATAAAAATCAACAAAAACAGAAGACCCTTGGATGGATAACTCAACGTGTTTGGCGAGGCCCGAGCACGGTAGCCGTTCACCATTACCCACAACCACAGTAAATGGGGTAATCGAGAGTACCTCAAACTTCAGAAATTTGGCGACCCGTGGCTGGACAAAACAATGAGTGCTGCCCCCGTCGAGAAGAACTTGAACGGATTTGCCCTGAACGGAACCCGTAAATCGGAGTGTGGATGATGAATAGCCCCCCGAGAGGGCGTTGTACGAGATGGCAGAAGGGGGCTCCAACTCCTCCAATTGCAATTTTTCGGCCAATATAGCATCATCGGAGTTTGGTGTCGGAGGTGACGAGGAACCACCGGGGTCGGGAACATCGTCTTCGAAGAACAGCAATTGAGGCCCATTTTTGCACTTATGGTCCCAGGTATACTTTTCATCACATCTGTAGCATAATCCTTGAGATCTCTTCAGGGCGATTTCTGCTTGAGATAACTTTTTGAACCCTAATTTTCCATCGGAAGGAGTAGGGTGTCCGGATCCAAATTTGGACACAGTGGTGGGCCCAGTTGATTGGGTCGGAGCTTTAGGTACAGGGAGAAGGCCCTTACCCGAGCCCAAAGTAAGTCGGCCCATTCCCTTTTCAAGGGAAATGCGATGCTCGTGCATTAGGGCAGCGTTCATGGCCTCATCAAGAGTTTTAGGCTTATGAATGACAACGGATTGTTTAATATCAGCACGGAGACCGGAAACAAAGCAACTCACCAGGAAACTCGCCGGTAACAGAATCGTCCGGCTAGACAGTGTTTCGAACCGATTACGATAGTCGTCCACCGTCGTTGTTTGTTGTAGCTTAGCCAGAAGCCCTTCAAGTTCTTCGAGATCCCGAGATCGGAAACGGGCAATTAAGCCCGCCGTGAAACCCTTCCAATCCTGGATCTGACGGTGGCGTTGTATCCAATCAAACCAGTCAGCCGCAGCATCATCCAGATAGAAGGAGGAGATCGCGAGACGATCGGCTTCAGAAATGGAATAGAATTCGAAGTACCTGGTAGCCTGGGACACCCAACGTTCCGGATTGTCGCCGGAAAAACGAGCGAGGTGAACAGGGGCGGGTTTGTGCCGACCCAACACAGTTCCGCCATCGGAATTGTGGACGCCGGAGCGACCGCTAGATCTGGACGGTGATGGAGAACGAGACCCGCTGTCTTTAAGCTGCTTCAGAATTTCCGCCATCAGAGCTTCAGTTTTGGATTGTGATGCGGCAAATCCATCAAGTTTGGCATGGAACTTATCCTGCTCTGCTTGCAGGTTTTTGACTGTTTCTGTGAGGTGAGTAAGACGGGTACCATCAGCCATCTGAGCTGAGGGCAATGAAAGCACCAAATGGAATGATGTAAGAAAGCAAGTACCAAATCAAGAGGAGATAACTGGATTTTTATTGATTATAAGAAGGGGATGGGAATTCAGAGAAATTGAAGATGAGAAGGAGAGTACACACAATGCATAACAAAATTCATAACTAACTGTCAGGCCAGTACTATCAATATATGGAATGATTCCCTCATGCTCCTTGCACTGCTGATGTGGCATTCAAGACGAATTCCCTAAACACCCTTGGGCATTTCCTGATTCTTTCTCCTCTTCTTGGTATTGTTGGGCCAGTGTCATTCTGATTTGCAGGCCCATTCGTCACATTCTCCTGGTCTGCTGGCCCATTCATTACACAATGAATGTGTATGCTTGTATAGTGTTACTGTGTTAGGTTCCAATGAGAATCACTAAATATTTATAAACAGTTGGGAAACATTTTATTCAATAATCCACTAGTGAATACAATAAAGTAATTGAATGGTTCTACAAATAGTATATTCATTTGTGAATACATGTATTCACTAATGAATACACTATAATTCTTAATGATTCAACAAACAATGTATTCACCTGCGAATAAAATGGTTCCTAAATTATTAGTGGTTCTCACTTTACCCCATTATCCACCCCTATGTGTGTATTATAAACAATGGGAAATTTAAAAAATACCTAAAAATTGGCCAGCAACCCATATAAAGCAATCCAGATAATATATGAACCAGCTTTCTGCTTAGACTCTGAAAGGAGGATGCAAGATAATAAGGAAATTATTCAATTTAAACAGGCAAACTAAGCTTTACTTCAGGTTCCACAAAGAGCCAAAGTTTGACTTCTAAAAATTAAATGTGGTACTTTCAAACTCGAGATTTATATTAATTGTTTTACCATCTTAAAATTAAAAATATCCAAGTTATGGGTGCTCGTTGTGGAATTTAATGGGGTTATTGATATTTTTTCAAAAAGTCATACTTAGTGGGTTCTAAATGTTGGTTCAGGCTCTAAATACTCACAAAAATCACTCATGGTACAAGAAGTTTTTATTTCTTCAACTTCTTAAAACCTTTGCATTTTTATTCATACTTAAGCTTACATTAAATAGGAAGACTCACGACAAAGGAAAAACTACCTACAAATACCACCGCTCCACTAGTTTGACTCAACTAAAAAACTAACCCATGATCTGATTAAACACATTTAACATGTGACTAAATAATAAACTGCTGACCCATACCGATTGACCCGAATTTGACTTGATCAATATTATTCCCCACATCCACCCCCTTAATCTTGATCTCGGTTCTTGCTACTTGCTTCTTGACTGAATCACACAGGTTTCCTTCTTGCTTTAAGAACACAGTTTTTGTCTCTTGCTCTCGGTCAATTCACACAGATCAGACTTGACTTGCTCTTGCTTCTTTCTAAGTTTCTTGCTCTTGCTCTATTCTTGCTTGCTTCAATTCTTATTTCCTTTCTTGCTTCAACCTGTTGTTCATCTTGCTTATTTCTTGCTTCCGTGTTTTTTCAATAAATGATGTTTATGTACGCTTGCTCTCGACAACTTTTAGCCTTGAATTAATTCACTTGGATGCATGCCTGCTTCCCTTTTTCTGCAAAGGAATTTATTCTAATTGTGCAAAAGCAATAGTTGTTGACTTCATGTGATTTTCCTTTAGCACCCAATAAAAAACTTGCTTGCTTTCTCGACTTTCTTTACATCTGACAGTCAAAATATTGTCCTCCTTGCTTTTCATGCCAAGCCAAGAGTTGGTTTCCTTGCTTCCTTCTTCTGGCTGCTAACTAAAGGAATGTTGCCCTCTTCGATCACCATGCCAACTCCTTGTAAAGTGCCAACTTCCCAAAATACGTCACTTTCACGCAACTTTTATTTTCTTTCTTTGATTACTTGTCTGGCATCTCAAACCTGCTCTTTCTTTGATCCTAACGCTATGATACCCAATGCTGATCCAGGCCCCAAATAAAGACTCATGACAAAGTAAAAAATACCCATTGATACCACTACTCCGATAGTTTGACTCAACCAAAAAAACTAACCCATGATCTAATTAAACACACATAACATGTGACTAAATAAACAAACTGCTGACCCATACCGATTGACACGAATTTGACTCAATCAAGACTATTCCCCGCACTAAAGATGTACATTATTCCAGTTGACTTTGAAAAGTTGAGTATGTGCAACAAAGAGAGTAGAATGCCGGTATAAGCATGTACAAGCATATACTATTTCCTTGTTGCATTATTCAGTTGTCAATTCATGAGCTAAATCACAATACAAAAATCCAAAATCATGAATTTCACAATATCATAGATTCCCTCGTGTTTTTATACACTATGCTTATAAGATGTAAGATGAAGGGTATGCCACTAGGATTACTATGCACGCCACCTATGCAACATAAACGCCACACCATCCATGTAGTGCATAGCATAACTAGTGGCGCACATGATCATTACAGTCGTGTTCAAATCACCCCCTTATATAGCATCTGTGTAACATAAATCACAAACACTATATAAAGATAAAAATTTCTAGTATTTAAAGGTGATCACCCTCTTTTTTAACTGTGTGTCAATTTCAAGTCATTAACATGTGATGATGTGAATGGTTCAATTTGAGATATGTGTTACCTTCTAACGGATCAAACAAGTTGAAGGCGCTTCAAAGTGTGTTTTTTTATGCATACAACCTTCTAAACCACTTTACTTATGTAACTAGATTATTATTGCAAGAATCTAGCTTTCATGATCCTATTTGACTCGTTACTTATTTATAAACAATTTTGACAAAAAAGTGTTCTAGGTCAACCAAAACCAATCCAAACCACTTCTACATTTCCTTCAACTCTTTAAGTTACTCGGTTTGACTCAAGCCCGTTTTCACGGGTAACCCGACCCGCAGGACTCGGCAAAATCTGCACATCTAGAGCCATTCATCTCCACCTGCTGCTAACAAACTTTCACACCAATTTTAAATTGATTTAGGGATTATTGACCACTTGCTATTTAGGCGAATGATTATTACACCATCGAATTTGATTTATATAACACTAAAGTTGTAATGTAAGCTTTCAATTTGATTATGATAGCTAAAATATAAGTAGATTGAACTGAATTAGGTTTAATCAAGGATACAAATCAAATTCGAGAGAGTTAGAGACTGAAGGAAACCTGTTCGATGATTTGCCGCCGCGTGAGATTATCAAAACCGGAGACGAGTGCATACGCGCCGGCAACCACGAGGACGGTAGCTCCGGCGTCCTGAATCAGATGACCTGACACATCGGCGGCGAAAGCGCGCGGCGGAAGAAGGAGAAGACGTCGATGGTTGTGAACATCGACGGAAACGTTTCGAATTGGATGCGAAGTGAGAAAGGGCGTTATTGGACAAATAACATGTCTCCGGAAACAGATTTGGGGACGGATGAGAGATAGTTTGGGATTAGCGGCGGCGGCGGCGGAGGCGGTGGTGGTGGTAGTTGTGATGGCGGAGGTTGAGAGGTGTGGGTGGGTGGCCATGAGGACGGTTGTTCGCTGGGTAAACAGGATAAGTCTTCTGGTGTAGTACTGTGGTGGGACCAGCTACTCGCTACTGTACTCTGTACCAGTTTAAGGAAAGGGCTTCCTTTCATCTTTTTAACTTTTATTACATTTATTTCTAAGGTTAAAAATTCCATGTTTGAAGACGATTTTCAGACCGATTAGTTTGGTTGGGTGTACTTATATAGTTAACGTCAAGGTTTTCGATAAGGTTCTCAAAGCAGTCATTAATTCGGTTGTTAGTGAGTGTCGGTCTGTATACTTTATTCTATATAGTTAATATATGTAGAATTTCGCTACTCCTCTAATATACTACTTTATTCTATTTTGTATATAACTATAATTTCTTTTGTTTATCATAGACATACTCATTCTATATTGTTAACACAATTTAAAATTCAACCACTTACCCACATCATACACTTTATTCTACATTGCTATTACGAGTAGAGTCTCGACATATTTAACTTTTACAAGCTTACTCTACTTGCTATTACATGTAAAGTTTCAACATCTTCAACTTTATTCTAATTGCTATTACAAATAGAGTTTTCGACGTTTTTAATTTTACTCTAGTTGCTATTACAATTAGAGTTTCAACATATTGTTCATACATTCTCGTACTTATTCTACCTTGTTCATACATGCATAATTTCTTCCTTCAACTTATAACATACTTTACTACTTGTTAGTATAGAGTAGAATCCCCCACCTTCACCTTATAGCCTACATACTTTACTCTACTTGCTATTACAAGTAGAGTTCAAACCAGTTTAACTTTTAAATACTTACTCTACATTGTTATTACAAGTATAACAAGTATAGTTTTTGACATTTCAACATATTTGGTTCTACCTAGTCTACAACTTGGCCTTCCGCCATCTACACCTCTTGGTGTAACGCTAATAACGTTAACCGTTATGTTTGATTACATCCACTTTCTTAGAACTCTTACTTAACATAAAATTATGTTAGTCATTACTAATTAACCGGTGGTGGTGGCGGTGACGGTGACGGTGACGGCAGTGGTCTCTCTCTCTCTTTTATTTTTTATTTTTTTATTAGGGTTGTGATGTGAAGAAGAAATAAGCATGCAATTATAAGTTATTTTAAGGAATTTTAAACTCAAACAAGATCTTCATAAGAAGAAAAAAACAAACAGCTTTTAGGGTTTATGTCTGTGCGCCAACATAACTCATAATTAAGCTACACTGAAGATGTTTTAAGAAAAAACAAATAGACCTTAAGTTATTTTATCTTCGTTTTCGTCGATTATTGAAAAAACAGAGATTTTGAGGACCTAAAATGCAAATATGTACACATACAAGGACTCAAAACAAACTTTCCCGAAGTACCAAAGTTTTGCACATTTGGGTCATCTCCAACCCTGCAAATTTATCCGGCAGTGCAGTTCACTTCCGAAATCCTCCCATAAAACCATAAATCCTTCAACCATTTTCAACATTTTTTCCCCAAAAAACAAAGCAAAATGGCAATAACATCTTATCATGCGACTATGCTCAAGTTTTGTTGCTCTTCCTCTTCACCGAACCGCTTTACATCGATAGCACGAACCGGGTTTGTTTCCTATCCAACCCTTTTCAATCCGTACAAACTCGATGCAATCTTCAGCTCTAGTCTTCTTTCCCTTTCTCCCGAAAGAAAGCAATCAAGAAAATTCTTTAATGGTGAGATTTTATGCATAATACCCATATGTTGATTTTTCATTTTATTTTAGTCCTTTGCTATTCTGGGTCTCTTCCCCCCCCCCCCCCCCCCCAACCCCAAATTAGGCTAATTTTATTGATTATTGTATATGGGGTTCTGTGATAATGTTTGATAATTTTAGTGGTCTTGTATTTCTTTTAGTATTAAGATGATATTATTGACTGTTTCTGATTAGGGTTCTGTTTATGGAAGGATAATGAGTGGGTTAAGACTAGCTTTTTAAGTTGAATTATTATCATCTTTCATTGATAAGTTTGTCAATTTTTCTGTATTAGAGCAACAATAGAGGTTTGACATAGACTACCTACAAAAATGAATACCTTTGTGTAAATTTTCCAACCAAAATGCCTTTTAAGCTTAGAAACCAACAACAATCATACCCAGCATAGTTCCACTAGCTGGATCCTGTATAGTCTCATTCATAGCGGAGCTATATGTAGGGTCCGGGAGGGTGTGACGGGTCAACCCTTACCTCTATCTCATGGGATAGAGAGGTTAAATATTATTGCTTGGCAAATATATGATTTTTCTGAGATCTTTCCAAGGATGATAATTGTTTTGATATAGAGTCTTTAGTAAAATTATTACAAAAAGTAATTCCGTATTTCCGTTATTAGTTGTGTTGATGCATTTGAATGAATTTTCACAATTACATGTTAGTAATGATATTGTATTTTACCTCTTAGTTTGATATTTGACTAAAATGTCTTATAACCGTTATAAAACTAAGATGTTGCCCATTTTATATGTCATATAGGATAGGATACAAATGAGATTTTCTCTATGGGTTTTAAGAGGTCATGCATCACGAGCTTCTTATAGGACAGAAACACGAATTTATGTTTAGTCTCTTGTTATTCTAGATTAACAGTAGCTTGTTTTGTTGACTGAAGAAAATATGCAGAATCATTGATATATCGGTGCAGTTGACTTTTTCCCCCCAAAAAACCATCACTTGTGTGCACCTAGTCACTTACAAAAAGTAGCACATCTCTTTGCAGTTTAATACAATGAGTGGTTGACTGGTTTCGGACAGAATATGTCGAGTATATTCGTTAATTTTGCATTTATATTTGGATAGTTCATTTAAAATCACTCATTGTTACAATCCCTAGTTTTTTGGGGGCAAAAAAGTGGTTTCTTTCCAATGTAAAACCGAGTATGATGGCTGAGAAGTTACTCACTATCTTTGTTTATGTAAAATTCATAACAATTCAGTGAGTCCAACTTCCCGAAAACATACAATCCTTCGTTTATAAGATAATATATCGACCATGCTAATTTAAAGAGGAAAAACCATGATGTTAAACATGCTTACAACTTCATGACAGCGATATCGGCAGTCGCTCCTGCTGAAACCACATCAGAGTTTGATGAAATGGTTTCGGGAACTCAAAGAAAGTATTATATGCTTGGCGGGAAAGGTGGTGTTGGTAAAACAAGCTGTGCTGCTTCACTTGCTGTAAAATTTGCAAATAATGGCCATCCAACTCTTGTAGTTTCAACTGATCCTGCACATTCTTTAAGTGACTCTTTTGCCCAGGTAACCCGTACTTGTTCTTTCCCTTACGGTGCAATTAAATGATTTAGGGCGGCAAGATGGGCTCTTTTGTGGGTTGGGTTGTTGACCCACAAACTCTATTTGGTATGCTTAACGTGTTAGTTATGCTTAAAAAAATAATGTCATTACTAAAAATAATCTTAATCTGTGATTACAAAATATTGTTATTACACAAATAATCTTTGAGCGACTTTCGACCTGCGTGTTCCGTTCCCATTTTAGCTAATAATTTTATTTGACCCATGTGAGATAAAACACAACTCTTGCATAATGAGTCCAAACTGCCACCTCTTAATAACATGTTTCACATATTGTTCCCCTTTACCTTTTTATGCGTGTAAAGCTTTTTTGAATGTCACATTTTGTTTGTGTTTTTGTTTTAGGATCTGACTGGTGGGACTCTTGTGGCCGTTGAAGGACCTATTGCTCCTCTCTTTGCCTTGGAGGTTTGTATGATAAATCATTTGTATTGATAGTTTCTTTTGTCGTTTTATCTATATAATATTCATCATGATTGTTGTATTTTTGTTTTAATGATAAGGGTACACTCATGGCAGATAAATCCAGAGAAAGCAAGGGAAGAGTTTCGTGATGTAAGCAAGAAGAATGGTGGAACTGGAGTCAAAGATTTCATGGATGGCATGGGTCTTGGAATGCTTGCTGATCAAGTAAAACACCTCACTAAATTTTTAAACATTTTTTTGTAAAACGAGTTGGTCTTCCAGGTTGTTGACTTTATGCTTCTGTGTGTGTGTGTGTGCGTTTCTGGTATCTTTTTATGACGGGTCAAAATGGGCTGTTCACTTTTTTTTTTTTTTTGTTTTTTTTTTTGTCTTGTTTGGATTTCAAATTATAGTTGATGTATCCAGTAAAGTATAAGTAAAAAAGGGTCCATAATTTTGAATAAAACAATTTATGAGGTTTCTAAACACTTGAGTATGCTTTGGGTGACTTTTAAATCATTAGACTTGTTTTCTTTTTAGCTATATTTTTTTATTAATTAGACCCATTGGATCTTTTAGCTGTGACATGTAACCAAAATTTGCTCGTTTCACACAAATGAGCTGAAACCGACACCTCTAGGTTGTCTCTCTTGTAAATGCTCTGTTTGGCATAGTTTTTTTTTCTTTAACAAACTATTTGATCATTTGATGTTATCTAATGATTGATCAATGAAGTTAGGAGAGCTGAAGCTAGGGGAACTATTGGACACACCTCCTCCTGGCTTAGATGAAGCTATTGCAATCTCTAAGGTAGTAATTGATATTAAGGTTTGTATATTTCAATTTTCTTGCTAATTTTTTTTAAAAGTCTTGTTAATTACATAAATCTTTTTACAGGTTATACAATTTCTCGAATTGCAAGAATATAACATGTTTACACGCATAATTTTCGATACTGCACCCACGGTAAGTAAATCAACGGTTTTTTCTTTGAAAATTCTATATTTGTTTGAAAAGGTAGTTTTTTGAACATAATATGATGTGCTAACAGGGTCATACTCTGCGGCTTTTGTCATTGCCTGATTTTTTGGATGCATCAATCGGGAAGATATTGAAGGTAAAGTTCTAAATCAAAAGAAGTGCATGGTTTGCTTAAGCTTTTAATTATATTTTTTTGTAATCACTTGCATATTTAGTAATTATGATACTCATATAAGGAAAATAGCTTGACTGTTTGCAGAATGTTTAAAACACATATAGAAACCATATGGGACCAAATCAAGATCATTAATTTTATATTGTGCAGACATGTAATTATAACCTGCAAACTTCACAAGAAAAAACATGGCACCTTTTATATGTATTCCTGCAAAGGAAATATTGTAAATTTGTAATGTTTATGCGATATTAGAAATATTTAGTGCTCATTCTTGTTAATACCATCTTCTTTTTTACTTAAATGTATGTGGGCTTTATACTTCTGTAAAAGTAAAATTCATTTTTTTTTATTTATATTCTTACTTATAAATTTGCACCTTACAGCTTAGGCAGAAAATATCATCGGCTACTTCAGCTATCAAAAATGTATTTGGGAAAGAAGAAGCCCGTGAAGATGCTGTAAGAATGATGGTTAATTGAGATTGTAATTGCAAGTATATTTGACGAGAGTGATAGTTAATAATAATTCTTTTGTTCATGGTCATGTAGTCTGATAAACTGGAGAAACTAAGGGAGAGGATGATTAAAGTGCGGGAGCTTTTTCGTGATACCAACTCGACAGAATTTGTTATTGTGACTATTCCTACGGTAAGTTGGTTGGTAATACACTCTTCAAGTATTTACAAGTGTAAACAGTTTAGTTTGCTTGGTTTTGACTGGAGCCTTCGACAAAGCGATACATACTATTTTTTCTAAACAAAGCAATTTAGGATGTTTTAAAATTTTAATATTTGAAACGCTTTAGGTGACTTTTTGCCCCTTTGACCTGGTCAACTCATTTGCCATGTTTCCATTTAGCTAAGTTTTAAGCTTTAACTGTTTGACCTGTTGGAGATAAATACTACCCAAGTAGACCCATTTTTAAGTAAGTGGATCAAAGGTGCTGAACTGTGAAAGCCTTTGAATAATCCTCAAAAGTTAGTTTTTTTAACTCCTTGCTGGGTTCTAAAATGCATTTATTTTCTCCCTAAGTTATGATAAATTAGCAAATTGAAATTAAATCCAGCTTCCTTAAACTCTTGCACCACATCCTAACTCTTATTGATTCATGTAACAAGTAAATTATACCAAAAGTTTATTGATTAATTTAAACCCAATTGACTTTCAATTTGATGTCCTGGTTTTTAAGGTGATGGCGATCAGTGAGTCATCGAGGTTGCGTGCTTCACTTACTAAGGAAAATGTTCCTGTCAAAAGGCTTATTGTTAATCAAATTCTTCCCCCATCTGCTTCTGACTGCAAATTTTGTGCTATGAAAAGAAAGGTACAGATTCTCTCATATTGTTATTTTGACTTCTGTTTGTCGTATGCACTTTTTAATCATTATTCTTGAAAAGTGAAAATTATGTTGCAAGTTATAGCAATTAATTGTTATTTAATCAAATTCTAATACATGGAAGACAGTTTGAGAAATTCTACAAAATGATTTAGCTATATAATTTAGGGGTGAGCAACTAAGATGCTGACCCGAGGCCTACCCAATACACACAAAAATGGCCCAGTCCTCGTTGTTCACCTTGTACGGTTTCGGTCACCGGGTCTGTGTGAAACCGATGATTCGGACTGGCCCAAGGGCCTCAAGGCTGAGCCAAACCACATGAACCGGTCAGGTCCTCGTTTGCCCCTTATCCGATTTCGGTCCCTGTCCTGATCAGTCTAGCACTGACCCATGTTCACCCCATATAATGTAATAAACTGAGAGTAAGTTATGATGAAAATACGGAGTCAAAGAAACCTTTGGGTTGGAGTGCTCGTCATCAAACCCCGGACTGACACAACCGATGTTTTTTATTGGGTGGAGGTATGTGTGACAAAATGGGTGGGCCAACTAACGGGTAAAAACAGTGGGTCAGGTAATGGGTAGTGCTCAAAAGAAGTCAACTTTTAGGACAGGTCAAACGGGTTGGGTTGTCCAGCCTAAACTTTTCCTTTTTATTTTCTTAAAGTTTGTAAGTAATTAATTGATTAATTACGAGTCTATGACTACACAAAACAATAATTAATACGATAATCCATTTTCTTAAAGGGAACTGTTTAAAAGGTTTTAAACACTCAAGCATTTCAAGCTACTTTAAACCAATCGACTCGTTTCCTTTTAGCTGTTTTTATAACCTGTTAGCAAAACACATTACCCAAATTGATCAATTTTCACATAAGTGGGTTAAACTTGAAATTACCATGCTAACAGAGATCCAACTGGTCTAATTTGACTTTGTAAATATTTCAGGACCAGACCCGTGCAATTGATATGATCCGAAATGACCCAGAGCTGGCTAGTTTGCTTCTGGTGCAGGCACCTCTTGTTGATGTAGAAATCAGAGGTGTACCAGCTCTTCAATTCTTAGGAGACATGATTTGGAAATGAAAATATACGAAATCTCATCAGCATGATACGGTAAGTTCGCTCCATTTACATGTACAGGAAGAGTGTTTTCAGCATTTATTCATTAGTGTGTATTACAGTTTATGAAATACAAATTCCAATGGTTTTTTTTTTGTTTTTTTTGCCTTTAACCCCCTTCAACACCACCTCTCAGCGTAAATTACGCTTTACATGATCTCATTAGTTAGCATGGTATTTGTGGGTCTCGTGAGTTTTCTGGTTACAGGTTCTCAGGGCAAAAAAAAAAATATATGGACAAAAGGGCCAACCTTAGCAAGAAAGTGACACATATTAACTAGGAATATTTTTTTAGGCATACCAAGGTTCCCTATAAATATGTGAGTGTAAACCCTAAATTTGAGGTTTGGTTATGAGTGGTTGTGAGTAGAGGAGAGATAAAAAGTTAGTGTTTATCCCTATATTTTGTTTATCCCTATATTTGATGAAAAAACTGTTGATTATTTAAAATTTGAGGTTTGATGTGAGTGAAAAAGAGAGAAAAAGTAATAATAAATGTATAAATTATAGGGATAAAGATGGAGAACCTGCTGTGAATGCTTCAATAGACCCTAAATCTGTCTTGATTTCATTTAAGCCTCCTAATTCTTTTTAGTTAATTTCGTTTATAATCTCAGGTTGACAGGTATTTATATTGCATACATCTATTTTTTCAGGGCTAACACAAGTTGCAAATAACTGCTATTAGAGAGCCTTGTGGAATATGAATACGATTTTGGTTACAAAGTTGAGCAGCAATGGGGTGGGCTCTTACAGGTATATAGGAACTGCAATGATGGTAAACAGTTTAGATCAATATATATATTCTACTGTACCCCCTTAAGTTGTATTTGGTTCATACTTTGTTGAACAATTGTTATCTTATATACATGTGAATTCAAGAGATTTTTGATGACAAAAGGTGTTGATAAAATCAGGCTGCAACGGGTCGGGTCGAAACGGGTCGGGTCGAAATGGTTTTGGTAAAAATAGTTGTCTAAACTTCAAGTGTTTTCGGAGGCTACAAATAAATTTAATAATTTCGTGGGAATATTGATGAAAGTGGACAAATCTAGAAACCTGTAATATTTTATTCTAAAATCTGTAAATTATAATGTCTTTTAGGGAATATAGGGGTGGTAAGTATGTATGTAGTCTTTTTTTTTTACTAAAATAAAAGTTATGGATTCAAATTCTATATAAATTTTGACGGAACAAACCTAATCGGCTAGTCAGTTTGACAGTTGAATAAACTTTTTTAATTGATAAAACAATTTATATTATAATTTATCTTAATAACAAATATAAGTAGTTAGAAATGGTAACCATATCTCCATGCAGTCGTGTCATGATTATTTTATTTATATGTTTTTTTATTTAAACGTAACAAATTTAATAATGTAATAGGTATAATCGTGTAACATATTTTTTGATGGTCTAATAGAAATAATCGTGTGATTCTAGCAAAGTTGTGTTGAGTCGGTGGTGTAATATGTATAATCGTGTAACATATTATTTTATAGCAACACAACTGTTTTGTATGTCCGTTTTATTTTCGCCACAACGCATGTGTTTGCGATATACATCAAATATTTCAAAAGGGGAATACATAAACAAGGTTAAACGATGGTTTTAACTATGCTCAGAGACTCAGGCAGATAAACCATAAAACCGACATGATATTCCTACTCAAGGCCTTGATCCAACTAAGCACCCCACAAGTTACGATGAGTATAGCATACACTCTAATAGTCCCCTCACGTGAATATAATATTTTCATGATTTTTTGAGAAAGAGAAAGAAAAAGAAAAGCTAATTTTTTTTGAACGGCGACGAGACTGAGCCTGAGCCCAGCCGGAGGTCTAAGGGCGAGCGACCACCTTCACCGGTTTACAGGAACAATCACCTTTGTAAGCGGCCAGGTGTAAAGCTTGCTGGCTTCAAAACTTGAGCTCAAGACCTTAAGTCACCGAGTTATTCCATCATAGTCTAATGCCATCTAGAAGAAACTCGAAAGAAAAAAAAAACAACTAAAAGTGATGTCGGTACAGACACTTTTTGGAGGTATAAAAAAACTAAAAGTGATATGGTTTCATCTAATTTTTTTTTTTTTTTGAACAGCAATATGGTTTCATCTAATAAATAGGTAAAAAAGGAATCTCGTTAATAACTCCTATTAATTCCAAGTGTCCTTGAAAGAAGTCAAAGGGCAAAACTACTTATGCGGCTTCATGTTTCAACTTTCCATATCTTATTATCACCTCAGAATATATTAGTGGCACATAATTCACACCCAAAATATTTACATACATTATTACATTACACATATACATACATAAATATCTCTCTATACGTGTGAGTTGTGACAGAGTGAGATGGGTTTCAGCGAGCAGCAAGAACAACTAGTGAAGGAATCATGGGAGATAATGAAGGAAGACGATATTTCTACACTCAGTTTCTATTTCTTTTCACAGTAAGTTTTTCATGTATATAACATATAATAATATATAACTCACTAGTTTTCATGTAACATATTACTCAAATAGTCATCAATCTTTTTTATAATTATAAAATTTGAGTGTTACAAATTCGCTTGTTTGATTTGGTTTGTTTTATATAAATATATATGGGAGTATTAATTAATGATAAAAATGATTGTAAAAGGGTACTGGAGATAGCGCCTGCTGCAAAGGGATTGTTTTCTTTTCTGAAGGACACAGATGAAATCCCCCAAAATAACCCTAAGCTCAAGTCCCATGCCCTCAAAGTTTTCAAGATGGTCAGCATATCTATATATGATTTTCCTTTTTTCCCCTTCTACTCTTTATATATATATATATATATACACACACAATGTGATTGATTGTATATACCCATATATATGTATGTATGTAACTGAAGACATGTGAGTCAGCAATTCAATTGAGAGAGAAAGGAGAAGTTGTGGTTTCTGGTTCTACACTCAAGTATTTGGGATCTGTTCATCTTCAAAAAGGAATTGTTGGTCCTCACTTTGAGGTAAATATTATAAGTTTTAATCAAGTTGAAAACGGGTTAAATGATTGTAATAAACGGGTCAAATTAGTCGTAAATGGGTTGATAGGTTTCGGGTTGAATTGATGATCCCGACCCAAACACAAGATTTATAACCCATTTATGTAAGGGGGTGTTTGATAGTTGCTAACTGGGTAAGAGCTGATTGAGTAAGAGCTGGGTGAGTAAGAGCTGATTGACTAAGAAACTCTGGTTGAAACTTGGGTGTTTGATAGTAGCTGACTGGGTAAGAGCTGACTGAGTTTTTTTTTTTTTTTTTTGTACGACAGCTGAATTATAATGTATATAGCTAATTTATTTTTTATGTATTAAAAACATTTTATAAAAAATAAAATAAAAAAGAAATTTTGAAACAAAAAATCAATACAATAATTTTTGTTGCACATGTTAAAAAAGAAATGAAACACGTTCTTTTATAATAAAAATATTTCTTTTTAATTAAATGAAAATACGTTTTTTAAAGTTCAAAACCATAATTGTATCTTTATTAATATAAACGATAAAAAAATAATAACAAACTTTCTGTGTTATCTTGTGTTTAGTGATGATTAAAAATAACCAACTTTAAAACACACATAATAGCTTAAAATTCAAAGTGTCATACAAGATCCAAATCAAGCATAACTCATACAAATTTAACTTGAAGCACTTGAAAATAGTTGATTAGCAATCTGGTTACGCAAAGTAGTCATATATTCAACGCCTTCTGAACCTCATTCTATGCCCTCACTTCCTCCACCTTGCACATTAGGAGTAGCCATAGTGATTTCTTCAAAATCCATAAATAATCCATAAACTTCTTTTTTATGTAGTCATAGCGATTTTTCATTTGTGCTCGATCAACTATGAAATTATGTTCATTTTTCAATTTTCCCCAACTACTTTCCATGAGCACCCTTTCAAGCTAGTACCCTCTCGACCGTTAATTGTTACTTCCTCTAGACATGCTTCGAGAAAAGCTTTGTCCACAGATTTCAACTTCCAACTAACTCTAGGTTTTTTTTCGGACATATCTAGATACATATTAAAAAACAATTTCAAGTTCACGTATATAACAAATCAATTACAAGTTCATGTATATAACAAATCATGTATACAACAAATCAATTCCAAGTTCCTAATGATAATAAACACATTCTAATGGACACAATCATCAAAAACACATTCTAATCCACACAATCATCAAAAACACATTCTAGTTCTCAAAAACACATTATAATCCAGACAATCATCAAGATTAAAATATAACAAAGAGGTTCTCTCTTAATCCAATCAAACAAAAATCAAACATTAGCACATAATCAAAGTATAACATGATATGCAACATAAAATTCCCATGACAGTAGCATATCAAGAAATAATTAAAGGTATAACATGATTTGTAGCATAAAATTCCCATGACAGAATCACATTTCAATATTAAAAATCACATTTCAATATTAAAAGTTGCAGAATCACATTTGATGTTATAACTTTTGTTTATAAATGATCCTCTTCACAGGTTTAAGCTACTTTTTATATAAATATTTGACTATAAAAAATTGCAGATTAAAGATTACATCATGGGTATGATTATAAAATTGCAAATAAGGAAACAGTGTCACGATAGGAATTGAAATTACACAGTATCATTATGGGTATAATATCAGAACTTAGAAATTAAAGGGAAAATGAAGCAACCGTATAATCGATGTTTCAATATCAGAAATTGAGAAATTTGATTAGGGAATACCTGTTGAGGGATAGAGGATAAGCTTCGCCGAAAGTTCGCCGGTATCGATTTAGGGCTGGAGCAGTGGCAAAGGAGCCCGAGCGGCGAAGGAGCGCGAGCAGCGGAGCAGCGCGAACGGCGGAGCAGCGCGAGCGACGGAGGAGCACGAACGGCGGAGGAGGAGCGCCGGTGGAGCAGTGGAGGAGCGGCGGTGGAAGGGGAGCGGCGTTTGTTTCCTTTTGAAATTTAGGGCAAGCTTTTGTTTCAAGTGAATGGGTATATTGAGGAAAAAAAACTCGGTAAGAGATGTATTTATGAATGATTCGGTCAGGGCTCTCTGACTCGGTCAGAGTTGGACTTTAACAATATCAAATGCCCTGACCACTTACCCAGTAAGTGGTCAGTTCTTACCGGACCGGGTAAGAGCTTATCAAACACCCCCTAAGTGACTTCCGTGCATTGTAAATGGTTTGACAAGTCGTAATCAAGTTGTAACAAACAAACATACCTGATAAAATCCTACTTATATTAGTGCTATTATATAGGGTGAGGGATGTGAAATGGCCAATGGGTCATAAAAAGGTTGTTAAGGTGAACCATATAAAATTTATATTTCTTAATCGAATTTTAAATGTGTTGACCTATTTATATTTAACTAACACGGGTGAAACATGTCAACCGGAAAACGACACATTTAATTACATAGGTCAACGCATAAAAATGAGCCGTTTTACTAAGCGGGTTAAACAAGTTATTTTATCATGAACACTCATGCTTATTAATTATTAAACTGGTCAGCCCGAATACAGCTGTTTGTCATATAGGATAGAGATAACATCCTAAAACAACATTGAATGTTTTTATGTCGTGTCAAGAATTGTCACACCGAATATTATTAACTGTGAATTTGTTGTTGGAATGATGAATGAATTGTAGGTGGTGAAGGAGGGGTTGCTAAGAACAGTAGAGAAGGGAGTGGGAGAAAAATGGTGTGAAGATATGAAGGGCGCTTGGTCTGAAGCTTATGATCAGTTAGCTGCTGCTATTCAAGCTGAAATGAATAAAGAGGCTGCAGAAATCCACTCTTGATTCATTTCAATGAAAGAAGAAAATTGATAAGAAGAACAACAAAAAGCAAAATCAATGGGAATTGAACCCACATCCATATGTAAGTGTGTAACATTTCAAATTTTAACTGCTATGGACGCTTCCTGTAATAATTTAATAGTGTTTATCTATTTGTTCGGGTTAACAATGCATAGCGGTATCATGGTTAGTGTCTCGGCGACCCGCCCAATATGAGGGTGCCATAATGGTGTGACCGTGTGAGAGGATAACATCCTCTTCTTAATTTGATGAAAAAATATATATGACCAATGGTCACTGCTGGTTTTTTGTCTAGAGGTACCGAATATACATGTTTTACGAAGAATTTTTTTATATATACGTGTTTTACGAAGAAAATTTTTATATATATCTTCTCGGTCACCACTAAAAAAATTATATATTGATTCGGTCACCACTAATTCTCGGTCACCAACGAAAAAAATTTCAAGATCCGCCACTGTATATGACGCTAATGAAGATGATATATTGAAGGTGGCCGTTGATAAATACCGCTTGGAAAATCTTGCAATGTTTCCTTAGGTTGCAAATTGAGTTGTTCTAAGAAAGTCTTCTAAATGGGTGATGGTGCTCGAAATAATTCAAGAAACAGTTGATATAAAACAACTGAAGAAATATATGATTTGAACGATTTAAAATTACAAGTGCTTCGAATGCACTCTGTCACATTAACCTTAATGAGGAGGATACCAGACGAGATCCGCCTAGACCACAACGCTTGACCATTATCATCCTTACGGGTGATCAATTGAGCATTCGTGAGTATTGTATATACTATTACAAATTGAAGACCATAGGTACAATAAAAGGGTGGCATGGCGGTCCATGGCGGATGCAAGATGGCATCGTTTTTTTTAGCATTTTTTTATATAAGCGTAACGAATTCAGCACAAGTGTTTGTGATGTCATATACAAAGTCATGTACCATGACTTTTAGGTTCTAGGCTCAATACTTTTCACGTTTGACTTCTAAATTTAACGTCATTATACTGTTACTTGTATTTTTGTTTTCTTTATGTAGTTTATAGCAATGCTTTGTGTACTCGTGTTATCTAAGTGATAATGCACGGATCGTAAACTATTTTGGACAAATTTAACTCTACTTGATGTCTATAACAAAATGTATAAACAGATAAACCATTTTTTAACAATCAACTAAAAATTCCCTGACTTATGCAGGGAACCCCTTCGGCAAACAAGACTTCCTATGAAAATCTTAACCCAATAGTTGAGCTCATTAGAAAAAACAACATCGACGAACCACCAGATAGTAAAACCTAAAACTCAAATATCAAACTCATGAGTCATGACGTTAAACCCTTGAGTCCTTGAGTCTCCCTCATCATTAGGTAGGTACAAAGCCCTCTAGTTGATAAACCATTTATATGAATAACAAAATTATTTACTTAGACTCTCTTTATTTTTCATAGAAAGCTATTAATAGGTTTTTAGGTCTGGTTCAGTCAGATATTTAAGATGAGCTGTTTATTTTAAGACCTGTGATTAATTTTATAGTAGGCCCCCAAATAATTTTGTACAAGGCCCCTAAAGATTCCACTTACACCTTCAAATCTTGGTCGTTCAAAAGAGAAACCTGCAATTTATTACTGTGCTTGAAAACGAAGAAGATATGAAGAAAAAAAAAGGAAAAAAGAAAATGTATTTATTTTAATTAAACTCTTTCTAAAGATGACACATTGACACAACTTGTTTCTGTTGTCAGTTTTACTTTTCATTTATTATTTTATTTTCTGAAAGGGGCTTTCTTAGAGACACCCGTTTTTTAGATACACCTGACCTAGAGGTCACTCGGAGGTCTTACGGTTACGTATATGGGGGGTGTCTCTAAGGAAACCTCACCTTAAGCCCAAACACTCACGCATAAAAACGATGCCCACTAAAACTCCTGCCCTAGGGGTCACGCGAAGACCCATGAGTGACCTAAAGGTCTGCACTTCAGCATCAGAGTGTCAGAATAATGATAGACACAAGATTCTAGGGTGATAGACGCAAGAATCTAGAGTGTCAGAATAATGACCTTTAATTTCTCCTAGTAGGTGACCTATCAGTTGAGGAGGTAAGCTGAATCTCATATAAGGAGTCCTATATCTCACCTCCAGCCCTTTATATCACCCTGAAGGGTTTTTCATATATTATTTGTATATTTATTTATATGTAATAATAATAATAATAATTAATTAGTATTATTATAATAATAATAGATATTATTATTAATATAACAATAATAATTTTATATGTGTACGTGCGGTATGCATGTTTATGTACATGTAAAAGTGTAATGTATGCATATATGAACGTATATTAAGCTTATTCATATTGTATGTACATATGCGTGTGCATGTAAGTGTGTTGGTATGTGTATGTACATATGCATGTAGTACATACAATATACCAACGGAGTTCTTATATGCGGTTGTATACGTGACCGTATGTATGTATAAATAAACATATATTAAGTCAATATCTATCATGTAGGGGAATGATCAAATAAAAACAAGATGTTATTGCGAAAACACAAAAATAAATATTAAAACCTCTATAATTTCCTCATATGTTAATATTTTTAAATTTTTTTTGCACCAAAAGTCTTAAAATTATGTCATCTTTAATTCTGGGGGAAAAAATTAAACATTTAAAATTTCATGATTTTTTTTATTATTGCACATGTGCAATAATACGTATTAATTATATTACACATGTGCAATATTAACAAAAAAACGTTATTTTTTTAAGTTTTTTGCAGAATTAAAGATAACAGTATTAATATTTATGGTGTAATTTTTTATCAAAAATATTAATGTATGAAAAAGTTATAGAGGTTTTAATATTATTGCACATATGCAATAATAAAAAAAGTAATAAAAAACGTTGATCCAAAATTAAAGATAATAGAATTATAAGATCTATGGTGCAATTTTTTATAAAAATTTTTTTAACATATGAAAAAGTTATAAAGGTTTTGATATTATTGCATATGTGCAATAATAATAATAAAATTATTGCACCTGTGTAATAATAATTAAAAAAAAAAGACTTGATTTTTTAATTTTTTCCATAACTAAAGATAACATAAATTTAAGGATTTGGTGCAATTTTTTTTAAAAAATATTAACGTATGTAAAAGTTATAGAGGTTTTAATAGTTGTTTTCGTGTTTTCGCAATAAAAGTTGTTTTCACATGAACCTTACCCTATATAATGTATGTATGTATATATGTGTGGCTTGATAACGTATTAGTATGGGTTTGTATGTGTGTGTGTATGCACGTAACGGTGTAATAATACGTAGGAGATGCGATAATATAGATCACACAGAACCCTTAGAGGGAGCCTGGATGGTAAGATGTGAGCCCTTTAGGTCACTTTGAGACCTTACTTCACCTTTAATTTCTCCTATTAGGTGACCTCTCGGTTGAATAGGTTAGCTGGATCTCAAATAAGGAGTCATATATCTCACCCCAGTCCTTTATGTCATCCATATTTTATTTGTATTATTTATTTATATGTAATAAAAATAATAATAATAATTAGTATTATTATAATAATTAATTAGTATAATAATAATAATAATAATAATAATAATAATAATAATAATAATTATTATTATTATTATTATAATATTAATAATTTTATATGTGTACCCTACCGCAGTGTGCTCCTGCACGACAAGCATCGACAACGAACAATAGGCAGCGATATGCCTGGAATAATTTTCGCCACATTAACTACAGGACGGAAAATAAACTACAATTTCATGGATATCCATTGTTTTCGTTCCTTCTTCTCCAGAAATCTTTCGTTGGGTAACCCCTCTTTCATAGCAAATGTTGACCGTCGAATTATCGACCCAAACTTTCGAAAGACCTGTATAAGGAAGTAGTTTGATTACCGATTAAATGGTAACACGTTTGAATCAATCATTTATGCGACAAGCTACCCGAGGATCACTAAAAGTGACCCAGCTACCCGATTTTTTTAAGGTATTACTTTTCATTCGTCAGCGCTCGGTGTTTCGGAAACCCACTCTTATTTCACGTTTACACCCTTACATACTTTTGAGAACCGATACAACCTAATGTTATTCGTGCTTTTGTAAGGAACCCTTCGATCATCAGAACGTCACCCTTATTTTGAATCTTTACCGAAGGTTAATATGCATGATGATATATCCTAGAATGAACCCTAGCTTAGACTTGAACATTATAGACTACTTTATCTCTTGAATCCACTCCGTAAATTCAAATCGTATTGGTATTCACATTACGCTTACTAAACTCTCGACAAACCTCACCGCGGATAAAAACCCCGCCGACTAAAACCACAAAAAGTCTCTTTGTCATAAATTCAAAATTTTCATACGTTGCATTGTGATTTCTAAGCTCTCACTTCTATTCAACTCAAGTGTATTTGGGAAAACTTAAGATGCCCTATTTTCATAAACATTATTTAATGAGTATTGGGCTAATAGCTAGAAATGGCAAGGAAACTGGTGCACCCTCAATGTGTTGGTAGTGTGGTGGGTTAGCTGCAGTACACCCTATACATAAGCACTAGCGGCATGTGGAAGGTGAGACCGGTACAGAACCGTGAATTTACTTCAGAATTGTGCACAAAAAGCTTATTTTGAGAACTTCATCTAATGAGACTATCCCCATAGTAAAACAAATTAATATTACTCCCTTTATGATTTTGTATGTCCCTTATATAAATATTTTTCACTAGAAGGGACATACACAGTTTAGTCAAATAAACACTTATTTTTCCCAACCATCTCAATTAAGAGGAACCATTAAGGGTCAAATATAGATTTCGACCCAGATGAACAGCAACGTTTTAACAACTCAAGTTTTGCATTACAAATGACAAACCACATGTTCTCTCTGAACGCCCATGTTACTTCTTTCAAGACTCCTATGGGCGTTTGTTGTTTTGGTTCATAGTAGAAGCTGGTGAAATATTTCAGTTGGTCCTTCAGTTATTACATTTCTGACCTTCCGTTACTTATTGACATCACGTATGTCTAAATTTAAAACTAGTCATTGACTTGGTGGAGCCTAGCGAATCTTTAGGAGATTACTACATTTATTCACCATACCATTGGTACTATGACGCCTTATAGCATCATCTGCCTATATCCTTTTCGCAAAACTGTATGATTTACCCGATCAGTAGCTAAAGTTCAAGGGTGCATACCCACCCTCCAGATACGTCAACATTCGAACTTTATGCAGCACTTCATGCCTCTACCGTTTCAGTTGACATAATACTTTCTGTTGCCTTTGGTTCACCCAGGTTATCGGTGAATGCAAAGACTGCAAATGAGAAACGAAACGCAAAGTGAAATCCCGGTCATGGCATCGGAGTCTATAGCTGAGGGATTACTCAGACGTATAGTCATTTCGTCGCATTAAATATTTCGATTTCGGACACTTGTGTTGTCATGATACTCGTTAAACCTAACCACGCAACACGATTCGACTCACTCATGGAAACGCTTATCATAGACAATCACCCTCTATGCGCTCATACGAAATGTTTTTTTTTATGTTTATAAACGTATACCGTCCATCACCCCCCCCCCTTTTTAGAATAGAGAACTTGGATTCTCTCATAACGATACGGTCAGCGCCGAACCTTGTAACTGCTAACACTAACTCAAATTTCGGGACGAAATTTCCTTTCAACTTGGGGATGATGTGACAACCGGAAATTTTCGTATTTTCATTCCCCTTCATACCATCGAATTGGCCTGAACACCTCGAGCACTAGGCAATTTTCGGGACGAAAATTCTTTCAACTTGGGGATGATGTGACAACTGCCAAATTTCGTTAGTTCCGTTAGCAAACACCGTTAACTATTCCGTTAGCTCCGTTAGCAAACCCGTAACCCGTTACTTAAACGTTTATATAAAAATATATTACTAATTAAATTAGTAATCTAATTCATGACTTTTTGTGTTTCTTGAAAAATTGCACTTTGTAAGAAAACGGGTTACGCCAAAAACTTGATGTGCTCGGAACGACTCTAAAAATACAATTAAAATAGACCTAAACCTAGACCTAAGACACACCTAATTTTACCGAAATAACCTAAACCGAACCGAACCCTAAGGCAGTGAACCTGTCGGATTGTAGTAAAGCTAAGGCAAGACCGGAATATCGAACCTAGGACACTCTAATAACAAGACTTAACCTAGACCTAGAAATTGGAAATACTGAGTAATTTGGGGTTTTTGAATTGAGATTGATTTAATTAACTAAACTAACACTAACGAATGACAGCAAAGCAGACCTTGAGGAAACTACCAAAATGAGAGAAGACACCACCTAGACCTCAAATCCCAATTAACATCTATGACCAAACCTGACCTTGACAATTCTGATGGAATAGCAAGCTAACTAATTTCCTAGGGCATCCCTCTCCCGATGGCGATGTGATCCTAATCCATTAGTGAACCCAACTACCCGACCTAGTTATCACCTCCCGGCTTGTCTAACTAGAGCAGCACGCAAGACTTAAGGAATTCACTAAAATACTAAACTATGGTAATCAAGACAGATAACCAAATCAATCACAAACACACAGTCACGCAATCGATTACCCAACCCAAACCGAAAGACATCCGTAAATTAGGTAGTTTAGTAAGTTAATTCAGACCCTAATTCTAGTGGTCATATGCATACAATCATGTTAATCAATGGAATTGAATAGAAAGCAAACATCAATCAAATTGCCAAGGTCAAACAAGATCACAAATACTAAAAGTTCATCATACGGTCTAGGTGGTGGTATAGAATTAGTCAACCACCATAATCAAAGTAGAAGAAACCATAAAGACAAAATCTTTAACCCTAAACATGGTTTTAGAACTAATCAAATACAAGAAATCGAATAAAGAAACTAAACCGGATGATTGAATTGAATGCTGAATAGTGATTCCGGGTTGATCTCCACTCGATTCCACCTTCCCTGCCTTCAAAAATCGCCTCTTGGTCGTCTCTCAGTCGTCTGGAAGTGCAGAATGCCGAATTGAAACCCTAAAATCGATTTTATAAGTCGAATCCTCTTTTTGCGGTTTTTTGGACCTCCAAGCGTATCGCTTGGAGGTATGTCCTTCTTAGGCGATACGCCTACAGATCATGTCGCGACAATTTAATCGGTCAAACCGACTTAAGCCCCGTTGACTTTCCAATCTTCGCGCGTATCGCTTGCAACTCTGAGAGTCCCAGGCGATACGCCTGGGACAGCTTGTTCAGCCCTTATTCTTATTTTTCCTTCTTAACTTCTCACTTTCTACTCGTGGCCTCGGGATTTTATTAAAAACCTACAAAACTTGTAAAAACATAAATAACTGACTCAAAGACACAACTTAACTAAAACAAATGGAAACTAAAGAAAACCGACTCAATTAGACTCAAATACATAACAAAAGACTTAGGAAAATCGGATGTGTTTGCAACACATCATACGCGATTTAAGTTTTATGTGCGTACACGGTAACGAGACTTTTCCCGACTAATATTTCATGCTAAATAAGTTTTTAAACACTTGGAAATATTTCTAGTATTTTAATTTCTAAGTTTTGGGTTTAAACCTCACTTATTACTTGTTTTGGAGCATTTACACTAGTTTGGGACTTAAGGGGCCATTTATGTAATTCTTCAAACTTAAAAATGCAGCCCTAAACTCCCTCCCCTCCCCCCTTTCACGATCATTCTCCCCATCTCTTTCTCAACTCACGGTTCAAACACTCCCACACACATACCTTCAAATTTCTTCAATTTCTTCAAGTTCAAGCAATATTCAAGGGTTTTTAAGCTTCCTCAAGCATCAAGAAGTTAGGGGAAAGCCTTGGTTTCACTTCCTTCTCCAAAAATCTGCCATCTCTTTCTAGTTGTAAGTCCTAGAAATCACTTTTCTTGAAATTGGTTGAAAGCATGTAGTAATCTTGTGTTTATGTGTTATTTGGTGTGTGAAATCACTCTTGAATCATGTTTTATGTTAAGGCAAGTAAGTTTATGAGTGTGGACAGATTTGAGATGCTATCATGGCTGTGATTTTCATGTGGTTAGATGATTAGATGTGTTCTTGAAGAATTTGGGTATATGGGTACTTGAAATGGAAGAATACATGCTTGTATGCTAGTCACATGTTCACATTTTGCTATGATTTTGATATGAACTTGTTTAGGACAGAAATTACATGTTAACATGATTACAAACTTGTTAGTATGTGTTAAATGATCAATTGAATGCTAAAACTCAAAAACCATAACTTTTGCAAACTTGAATTTCTAACAGCTTTGACCAGAATTTTGGGTCAACTTGCAGCAGCCATAACTTACTCAATTTTGCTCGAAACTGATTAATTCTTTTTCCCTAGTAAAGTAGGATGTCTTAGATTTACAACGGCTACTCGCAAACTTTCTAAAACCTTCGTTTGGTCATCCAAAACACTGCTGCAAGTTAGGTGTGCAGTGCTGTATTTTTCTGTGAAAAGTAGACTTTGCTTTTTCGTTGAGCATGATAACCTCGTTTTAATGAGGGGTTTGTTAAATGGAAATGAGGCTTATATATTAAAAGTAAGATCTGGAAGGTTTCATTTTCAAACTCTAAGTTTTGAATGAGTTATGCAAATTTTAAACCTACTTTGACTATTTTGCAAAAAGCAAAAATTTCCAACTTCCGACGTGCATAACTTTCTCAATACTTATCCGATTGAGTTGATTCTTTTTGCAACATTCCCTAAATGTTGAGTAGTTATTGCCTGCCAAATTTTCGGAGTTAACTCCAAGAAATGAGAAATTTAGCTATGTCACCAAATGGTGTGTTAATGTTTGACAAATGTGATTTTTAGCCAATTTCGTACGCGCATAACTTCCTCATTTCTTAACCTTTTGGGTTGGTCCTTTTTGCAACAAGTCCTAAATGATATTTAGTATATTCCTGTAAAATTTAAGGATCTAATTCCAAGTATTGTGGATTTTAGCTATGCCACTAGTTAAGTGCTTGAGGTTTGACTTTCTAGATCAACTTTGACTTAAATTGCAATTTCTTGATTTTCTCTCAATTTGGGACTTTTATGTGCATTAATAGACTTGTATGGTTGCATGAAACATGTTTAGGTGCTTATGTGCTAATTTCGTCCTAGCGACACCTTCTAATTTTATTAGGCCATATTTATCCGAATAGGTTGACTTTGACCAACCTGTTGAACCAAGTGCTGAGTACTAGTGCACCCTAAGGTGATTTCACTTACTATTATTGTTATATCCGGTTTTAGGATGATAACGCACAGATAGTTGCATCCGGTAAAGGATGGCAACCCAACGGTAAAGGTATTTCTTTACTTGAGTAACTTTCCGACAAAATATCATATGTTGTACTGAATTGCTTTTATTAAAAAGTCCTTACATGCGAGCCGTTAATATACAGTAGCGAGGTAATGTTGAGTAGTACTACTGGGGATTGACACCCCCGCTCAGCGGTGCACGGGATGCACCCTCTCGACTAGCGGACGGACTGAGATCAATGTTAGCCTAACCACCGTGATCCGGATAGACACGGGAAGGCAAGATTCATAGGTACCCCCTATTAAAACGTTGTCAGCTTCGGTTACGAACAATTCAGGTGGACATAACTATAGGCTAGCTACATACGATATGGAATTTTACTGGTCCTATGATTAATGATTGTGTTTTACCTTTCTTTATTCATACATTGGGTCTACATGTGACGTGTAGACCGCTTTAGTGAACTCACCAGCCTTGGCTGACACTTGATTGTTGAATGCTTTTCAGGTTGCTTGGAGGATCATGGATGGCGCGGACGTTGGCAATACTTACCTTTTGTAAAACCCTTTTGAAAATTGTATTTCAGATACTTTAGTAATCACTTTTACTAAACAACAACCTTGTAAACATTAAATGCTTCCGTTGATTTTGTGAAATGTAAACTCTGATTTACTAAATGTAATACTTGACTGGTTTACCCTTTAACTATGGCTTGGTTGTAACTAAAGACTTGGATCCTGGTCTGGATCACACCCAACACGGTTGTACTCCGTTAGTGGAAATTGGGGGTGTGACATCTCACTTGAATATGGGAGCTGAATCCACAATCTCACATAAGGAGTCTTACAGCTCACCTCGAGACCTTTATGTCACCTTGAATTTTTAGTAGTTCACGTCTCGATTAAAATTGTAGTCGGTATCTCGAAGTCAGTGCGCCAGGAGGTTTATGTTGTGTCAGGTCAGATTTAGGGGTTTTGTTGACCGCACCTGCACTAAGGGTGACTCTTAGGCATTATTTGAGGTTTTTTTATCTCTGGAGATGACCTTTAGGCCCCAGAGTCACCTATATAAGGGGTGCCAGCCAAATTATAAGGGGTGTCCCTAACATACCCCTTTGAAAGACATGCTTTTCATTTATTTAATTTCTTTTAAATAATCAACTGGTTTTCGTTATATTTTTTGTTTTTTCCTCGACAAAATGTTTTATAGTATTGTAGTTATTATTTATTTTTCCGTTTTAATTTATTTTTTCTAAACCAATGGTTTTATTAGACATTTTCACCTATTTAACTTAAAAGTTAAAAGTTAAAGGACGGAGATTAAACATGTTAAAGTTTTGTAAAATATTGTGTGACATTAATACATTAAGTTTTGTAAAATATTGAGTGACATTAATGCATTTTTAAATTTTAAGACTTATGAGCATTCATAGCTCACTCTTCATTCACATCCTTATAATTTATAAATTTATTATTATTTTTTTCTCGCTCTTATTATCACGACCACAATACAATAATATGTTTATACTCTAATCATTACATTTTTTCTCTCTTTCACTTAAAACCAAACCAAAAATTTATAAAGAATTAAAAGTCTAATCATTACATTTTTTCTCCATTTCGCTCACAATAAAATATCAAATTTTGAAGTCTACACTCACAGAATTTATGGAGAACATCTGTGAATGCTATATATTGTAATATTTGTAAATTATAGATATGGTCCTTACACTTTACTCATAATTTTATTGCTTTCTTAAATTTTCATTTTACAAATAAAACTTTTTTCTTTTAAAATAAATATAACCAAAGTATACTTTATGAACATATACATTATTCTTACAAGAAAATTTATTTTTAGACCTGAACCGTTTTAATCTGACCCATTTTAGCCTAGATGGTTTCGGCTAGACCGCCAGACCCATTTTGCCCATGTTCATTAAAAATCCTAGATTTGTCACTGGATAGTATCGTATGATATGATAGTATGGTATGATGATAGTATTATGATATGATTTGATATGATATGATACGATACGATACAATGTGATAGGATATGGTATGGTATGGTATGGTATGGTATGGTATGGTATGGTATGGTATGGTATGGTATGGTATGGTATGGTATGGTATGGTATGGTATGGTATGGTATGGTATGGTATGGTATGGTATGGTATGGTATGGTATGGTATGGTATGGTATGGTATGGTATGGTATGGTATGGTATGGTATGGTATGGTATGGTATGGTATGGTATGGTATGGTATGGTATGGTATGGTATGGTATGGTATGGTATGGTATGGTATGGTATGGTATGGTATGGTATGGTATATGGTATGGTATGGTATGGAATGGTATGGTATGGTATATGGTATGGTATGGTATGGTATGGTATGGTATGGTATGGTATGGTATGGTATGGTATATGGTATGGTATGGTATGGTATGGTATGGTATGGTATGGTATGGTATGGTATGGTATGGTATATGGTATGGTATGGTATGGTATGGTATGGTATGGTATGGTATGGTATGGTATGGTATGGTATGGTATGGTATGGTATGGTATGGTATGGTATGGTATGGTATGGTATGTAGTATGGTATGGTATGGTATGGTATGGTATGGTATGGTATGGTATGGTATGGTATGGTATGGTATGGTATGGTATGGTATGGTATGGTATGGTATGGTATGGTATGGTATGGTATGGTATGGTATGGTATGGTATGGTATGGTATGGTATGGTATGGTATGGTATGGTATGGTATGGTATGGTATGGTATGGTATGGTATGGTATGGTATGGTATGGTATGGTATGGTATGGTATGGTATGGTATGGTATGGTATGGTATGGTATGGTATGGTATGGTATGGTATGGTATGGTATGGTATGGTATGGTATGGTATGGTATGGTATGGTATGGTATGGTATGGTATGGTATGGTATGGTATGGTATGGTATGGTATGGTATGGTATATGGTATGGTATATGGTATGGTATATGGTATGGTATGGTATGGTATGGTATGGTATGGTATGGTATGGTATGGTATGGTATGGTATGGTATATGGTATATGGTATATGGTATATGGTATATGGTATGGTATGGTATGGTATGGTATGGTATGGTATGGTATGGTATGGTATGGTATGGTATGGTATGGTATGGTATGGTATGGTATGGTATGGTATGGTATGGTATGGTATGGTATGGTATGGTATGGTATGGTATGGTATGGTATGGTATGGTATGGTATGGTATGGTATGGTATGGTATGGTATGGTATGGTATGGTATGGTATGGTATGGTATGGTATGGTATGGTATGGTATGGTATGGTATGGTATGGTATGGTATGGTATGGTATGGTATGGTATGGTATGGTATGGTATGGTATGGTATGGTATGGTATGGTATGGTATGGTATGGTATGGTATGGTATGGTATGGTATGGTATGGTATGGTATGGTATGGTATGGTATGGTATGGTATGGTATGGTATGGTATGGTATATGGTATGGTATGGTATGGTATGGTATGGTATGGTATGGTATGGTATGGTATATGGTATGGTATGGTATGGTATGGTATGGTATGGTATATGGTATGGTATATGGTATGGTATATGATATGGTATATGATATGGTATATGATATGGTATATGTTATGATATATGGTATGATATATGATATGGTATATGATATGGTATATGATATGGTATATACGATATATGATACGATATATGATACGATATATGATACGATATATGATACGATATATGATATGATATGATATGATATATGATACGATATATGATACGATATATGATATATGATATATGATACGATATATGATACGATATATGATACGATATATGATACGATATATGATACGATATATGATATATGATATATGATACAATATATGATATGATATGATATATGATATGATATGATATATGATATGATATGATATGATATGATATATGATATGATATGATATGATATGATATGATATGATATGATATGATATATGATATGATATGATATGATATGATATATGATATGATATGATATATGATATGATATATGATATGATATGATATGATATATGATATATGATATATGATATGATATGATATGATATTTAATTTTTGCAAATTTATGGCTTAATTGTTTTCTAAATTTTCCTTTAATAAAATTAATGCTTAAAAATATCTAATCAGTAATAAATGTATATCTTTTAGTTGGGAAAAAATTAACCTTATTTGTTAATAATTAAGATTCTGGAAATGTAGGTGTTTTTGAAAATATGAATTACTTATAACTGAAAACAGATATTTCAATTTAAATGTGATAAATCCGGGATTAACCACTTAAATTGTATTCATAGTTGTTAAAATTATGGATTGTAAAATAGTGGTTTAAAAATATAAAATATTAAAGGACAAATTAATTCCAAAATTTTATGGTTAATTAATAGGAAAAATAGATTTAAATAATCTCAACGATTGTCTATTGGCATACAATAATCCCACCAATTTTTTTGTAAAACAACAGTCTTATCTTTGTATCCTATTTTTTTAAATAATCTTTCCGTCTATCCCACTAATCACCGTTACTATATGCTGACGTGGATTCCTTAAATAAAATAGTTGGGTTTATTGTCTGTCAATAGGTAATACGGAGAGATTATTGTCTGCCAATATGCAAAGTTTTGCAGGCCAATAGGTAATAATAGAGATTATTTAAATCTATTTTTCCTTTCTATATATTTTTCACGTCAGCATATATTAATGGTTGTGCCACGAGGGAGAGTTTGACATGTGGACTGAAAAAACTTGTATTCAATAGTATAGTATGATTTCATTTTCGCCATGCTGGTTGAATTTAAAAGTGGCATAATAACCCATGTTACTCCAAGGGTCCTTCTATAAAGTCAAAGGGCAAAACTGCTTATGCGGCTTCATGTTTCAACTTTCCGTGTCTTATCACCTCAGATTATATGAATGTCATATAGTTCACACCAAAAATATATATATACATATACATACATAAATATCTGTCTATACGTGTGACAGAGTGAGATGGGTTTCAGTAAGAAGCAAGAACAACTAGTGAAGGAATCATGGGAGATAATGAAGGAAGAAGACATTCCTTCACTCAGTTTCTATTTCTTTTCACAGTAAGTTTAATTTTCATGTATATAACATATAATAATAATAATAATAATCATAACTCACCGGGTTTCATATAAAATATTACTCAAATAAAATAGTCATTGATCTTTTTTATAATTATAAAATTTGAGTGTTATAAATTCGCTTGTTTGATTTGGTTCGTTTTATATAAACATATATGGGAGTATTAATTAATGATAAAAATGATTGTAAAAGGGTACTGGAGATCGCGCCTGCTACAAAGGGATTGTTTTCTTTTCTGAAGGACACAGATGAAATCCCCCAAAATAACCCCAAGCTCAAGTCCCATGCCCTCAAAGTTTTCAAGATGGTCAGCATATCCATATCTGATATTCCTTTTTTTTGCCCTTCTACTCTTTATATATATATATATATATATATATATATATATATATATATATATATATATACACTACACACAATGTGATTGATTGTATATACCCATATATATATGTATGTATGTAACTGAAGACATGTGAGTAAACAATTCAATTGAGGGAGAAAGGAGAAGTTGGGGTTTCTGGTCTCACACTCAAGTATTTGGGATCTGTTCATCTTCAAAAAGGAATTATTGGTCCTCACTTTGAGGTAAATTTTAAATAGGTTTTAATCAAGTTAAAAACGGGTTAACCGATTGTAATAAACGGGTCAAATTAGTCGTAAATGGGTTGATAGGTTTCAGGTTGAATTGATGATCCCGACCCGAACACAAGATTTATAACCCATTTATGTAAGTGATTTCCGTGCATTGTAAATGGTTTAATAGGGTGAAACATGTTAATCAGGAAACAACCCGTTTAATTAAATAGATCAATGCATAAAAAGGACCTGTTTTACTAAGCGGGTTAAACAAGTTATCATGAACACTCATGCTTACTAAAAATGGGTCAGCTCGAACACAGTTGTCTGTCAGACATGATAGAGATAACATCCTAAAACATGAATGTTTTCATGTCGTGTCAAGAATTATGACAACTAATATTATTAACAGTGAATTTCTTGTTGGATTGATGAATGAACTGTAGGTGGTGAAGGAGGGGTTGCTAAGAACAATAGAGAAGGGAGTGGGGGAAAAATGGTGTGAAGATATGAAGGGTGCTTGGTCTGAAGCTTATGATCAGTTAGCTGCTGCTATTCAAGCTGAAATGAATAAAGAGGCTGCAAAAATTCACTATTGATTCATTTCAACGAAATAAGAAAATTAATAATAAAGCCAATGGGAATTTAACCCAAATCCATATAAGTGTATAACATCCCAAATTTTATCTGTTATGGACAATTCCTGTAATAATTTATTGTGTTTATTTATTTGTTCGGGTTAACCATGCGTAGTCGTTACTCGTTAGTGTCCGCGCCCAGTGTGAGGGTTCCACAACAGTGTGGGTTGATAACGGTCAAGGTTATATGAGTGTTACGGTTTAATATATATATATATATATATATATATAAATATATATATATATATATATATATATAGAAAAAGGATCTCGTGCGAAGTTTGTTTGAAATAAGAAGTGTAAGAAGCCCGGTGGGCCTGCCACGTGTCAGCCCAAAAAAAACAACGGAGGGGCAAATTTGAAAAAGTGGCATTTTAATAATATCTGATTAAAAAAAAAGATTTCATATTCGACGAGGATTCTTTCTGTTGATATATACGTACGACGATCTGCTATAGTACGATTTCTTTGAGGTTTTATGAATGATTTCAATCCACGCTGCAATTTCAATCGACGTTTCATGATTCGAACGATTCGAATAGGAGAATTTTTGTGTTTTTGTCGTTCTTGAAGAGAAAGTTGAAAGCTATTTTGCTGTGCTATTTTTCTGAGAAGTTATTGTTAAGATGCCGATTCAAGATAACCGTACACGCTTTTTTCTCCTTTTTCCTTCTGTTTGTTTATTTGTTTTTGTGTAGATGTTTTTGCGGATTCTGTTTTGGTTTTGGTTAATTAGTGACAATGTTCATCATTGTGTCATTGTGTGAATCTGTTATGAAACAATATGAGTTTTTGTTTGTTTGTTTTTAGGTTGTTTTGGGAGTTGTTTTGGAAGATATCTTTTGTTTTATTGTTGATTAAACGATATGAAACTTCATCATTGTGTCTTTGCATTCATCATTGTGTTTTTGTATTCATCATTGTGTTTTTACAGTCATCATTGTGTTATAGTTATAACAATGTTGTTAACATATAATATAATTATTTTATTATTCATGCAGGTTTCGCATGTTACCAGGATGTTGGTGTATTACGTGTATCGCCAAGTACCGGGATAAAACGTTACACTCCTGCTGTGAGTAGTTCAATTAAACCTGTTGTTGGTATGGTGTTTAATGATATAGATGAAGCATTTTCTTACTATGAAACATATGCACATGCAAGTGGATTTTCAGCCAGGAAACATACAGATTACAAACATGGTGGTATTACAAATATTAGGTATTTTGTTTGTAATAAACAGGGTTTTAAACCGGGTGGAAACTTTGTTAAGGTAAATGATGATGTTGATGACAAAAAGAGACGTAGGAAAGCATCCCAAAGATGTGGATGTACTGCTCTTATTAAATTGAAGTTGAATTTGGATGGGAAGTATTTCATACGAGAGTTTCAAGAGGAACATAACCATCCGTTTGTTGCTGAAGAGGATATGCAGTTTTTACCTTCTATGAGGCATGTTGATCATGTACAAGGAATGGCTATTGATGCCTTATCTAAGATCAATATTGGACCTTGTAGAGCTTGGAACATAATGCAAACTTTGTATGGTGGACCTAGTAAGTTAGGTGCTACAAAGTCAGATTTCAAGAACTACAAGAGGGATGTAAATAAGTACATAGGTGAGCATGATGCCAATATGTTGATTGAAAAACTTATGAGAAAAAAGGAGTACTTGCCTAATTTTACTGTTGAATATACTCTTACGGATGATGGAAGGTTGGGTTGTTTATTTTGGGCTGATGAGTATAGTAAGATTAACTATATGGCTTTTGGTGATGTGGTTGGCATGGATGCTACTTATTGCTCTAATAAGTAAGTAATAGATCCCATTTTGTCATATGTTTAATATTTAACACATTCAGATATTGTGTTATTGTGTAATTGTTTTATCTTATTTTTTATTTTGTTATCTTATTCTTTTTAGGCACGACATGGTATTCGTTCCTTTTACTGGTATAGATAATCATAATAGGAATGTGACACTTGGTGCTGCCATTCTTGGATGTGAAACTGCTGAATCGTATAAGTGGTTATTGCAACGTTACGCTAGCTCGTTTGGGCATGCACCTAAAGTCATTGTTACTGATCAAGACCCTGCAATGAGAAAGGCAATTAAAGAGACTTTACCAGATACCCGTCATAGATTATGCATGTGGCACATATGGGAGAAGGTGACTGCAAAGGTGTGTTTTAGTATTATGTTTTCTGGTTTCTGTCAATGTGTTATTGTGTCATTGTTCTATTGTGTCTTAAATCAGTTTGTTATATTGTTATATCAGGTTGGACATCCAAAGTGTGAAGAACGTAAATTCAAAGATAGGTTAGCTGAAATTGTATGGTCTAATTGGGTGACAACCTCTGAATTTGAGACCCGATGGAACTCTCTTCTATTTGAATGTGGTTTAAGTAACCATTCCTGGTTGTCAGAACTTTATAGGATTAGAAATGATTGGATTCCTGCTTTTTATATGCATGAGGAAATGTCTGGTCTTATGCGTACAACATCAAGATCAGAAAGTGAAAACCACTATTTTGGGCAGTTTAACAATCCAAACTCTACTTTAGTTGAGTTTTATAGTCATTTTGAGACAGCAATGGATAGTCAAAGGTATGAACATAGAAGGCTTGATCATGAGACCAGATACAAAAATGCAGATTTGTGGAGTTCATTCCCACTTGAAAAGCAAGCTGCCCAAATGTTTACACGGGCAATATTTTTGGATCAGCAGTTGGAAATTGATAAAGCGATTGATAGCTGTTTCAATATGCATAGTGAGAAAATTGGTGATGTTGGCAAGTTTGTAGTAAAGGATTTGAAGGATCCAACTAACACGTGTTATACGGTATTATTACATGTGTTATTGTGTCATTGTGTCTTACTGTGTCTTATTTATTTGTTATTGTGTCTTTTTTTACCTGGTTTGCATTGTTTGTTATTGTGTCTTATGTTTTTGTATTTTTTTTGTGTAGGTAATGTTTCAAAAGGAAGATTTTACAATATCATGTAAGTGTATGAGGTTTGAACAGTTTGGTACTTTATGCAAACACATATTCCATATTCTTAGATTATTAGATATTAGAGAGTTTCCAAAGAAGTATGTGCTAAGGCGTTGGTCAAGAGAAGCTGTTCCAAATGTTCAACAACAATCTGTAAATCCTGAGGAATTTGGAAATCATCCAGTTGATATTGAAGCTGTTATTCAAGAAATTAGGTGTGCAAATGACTATATCATTAATAGATTGGTTGGTGATATAAAAGAGTTGAGTCTTTATAGAGATCATGTCAAGAGTTACATGTCTAAGGCTGATGATATTCGAGTTGTTGCACCACCTACCTAGCAGAAGAGACAGATTTGAAGCATTAAATGAAGTTGGTGAACAGTCTAATTCAACAGTGAGAATTCCTATTCAATCAAAGACAAAGGGATCTGGTACTCAAAAGCGATTGAAATCTGGTCGTGAGATTGCGATGAGTCAAGCTGGTAAGAAGATTAGATCATGCGGTTATTGTAAAGAGCAAGGTCATAATCAAAGGACTTGCAAATTATATATGGAAAAACAAAAAGGCAGCAGCTTAGGAGTTGACAAGGAGGCATCATAATTCATTGGGTCATTGTGTCATTGTTTCATTGTGTTATCTTCATTTTTGGATTTTTGATATGAATCATTGTGTTTAATTGATTGTTTCTTTGTGTTATTATGTTTTTGTTAACTCTGACATGAACCATTGTGTCCAAAGAATTGTCTCATAAATGTTGGTTGTTAACTGTAACATATCTAATGTGCTGTCTGATATCAGAAAAACACAATTGATTGTGTCTTTATATCATACAAAAACAATTCATTGTGTCTTTCTATCTAAGTGATGTTTTTATGGTTAAGTGTAATATAAGCCATTGTGTCTAACTGATTGTGTAATACCATTGAAAATAAAAATAAATAAAACATCACATAAAACTGTTAAAAGCTTCATATTATACATGAACCATAGGTTTCAAAGCATAATAAAGCGCAGTAGATAAGAAGTTAAACAAGTGTATCAAAGTTAAAACATAACAAAAGCCTAATTCAGCATTAGTTTATATTAGAATTTCATATCCAAATTCAGTGAAGCTCTTCACGTAGCCTCTCTGTAATTCTTCTGGATTGAAGTCATCTGCAGTTTTCTCTTTTGATTTCCTGGTATTTCAGCATATTTCTTCATTAGATCAACAGTAAATTCCTTTGATTCATTTGTGTCGTGCAGCAAAATCTTTGCAATATACTTTCTTCTTAAATCTTCTATCAGCATGGGATGGTTACCATTTTCCTCCTTATCAAAGCCACAGTTCCAATCATCAATCCCTAGGTAAGTTTCCATGTGCCTCATTAAGAATATTCCACAATCGATGTGATTGTTTTCTGTTCTCCAGTCCATTTCCAGCCTCTTCAGAGTTGATTTTTTAAAACTTTTGGCCTTTGGATGTGAGATTGATTCCAGATACTTTTCAAATGTAATTTTCTGCATTTACCAAAGCAATTGTGTCAAAATTTTCTGTTGTGTTTTTTTTATTTTTTTATTTTCTATTGTGTCATATTTATATTACTTACCAGCTTTTCTGGATTTCCTTGATATTTTGCTTCATATTCTTTACTTGCACTATTGTCAATGATAACTGCCTTAGCTTCTTTTAAGTTGAAACTCACCATATAGAAATGGTGTGACTGAATCATGGGCACAATGACCATGTCGTGTTCTGTAATATCTTTCAACCTTTCCTTTCTAAGCAATTCATTCATGTTTGAAGTAAACTCTTTAAGCATGATTGATTCATCTTTCTGGAATGTGTCTCGATGCTGTAAATTAAAACAGTTAGAAAATAAAACAAAGAAAAATTTCAGTTATTGTGTCATTGTGTTTTTGTGTTATTGTGTTTTTATTTTATAATAAGAACTTACAATCATTGGTGATGTGCAAAACAGCCTGTTCGGATTGCCTTTGTCCCTAAATTGCTCTTCATGGTTGAGTATGTGAGACCATGCATTTATAACATCAACATGTACTTCAATTCCCATTCTCATAGTCTCCATTTGAAATTTTAAGACAGTTATACAATCTGTAAGAGAAAACAATATATCCCTACAGCATACAAAAAAATTAAATACATTATTTACTTTGTCAATTTGTGTCATATTTTGTAGGTTAGATTAGTTGTCATACCAGGTCGGTCCATGTGCTGCAAATATAAATTGTGATATATCATTTTCAGTTTTCGTCCTCTTCTCTTCCAAGACAACTGGTCTTTCCATAAAAGGTGAACACAGAACTCCTGCTTTAGCCCTCTTTCGTTTTGGTCTTTCATCAATAACAATTGGCTTTACAGCAGATAATGGCTGAGCCATACACAGGACCTCTCTCTGTGGTGTTACGAATTGATCAACTTCTGGTTGTAAGATTGGTAAGGTTTGTAAAACCATTCCCAAGTTCTGTTCATTTGTTTTTGCTTTCATTTGGTGGTCTTTTATAGCTTTCATGGTTTGTTCTTTCATTGTGTGTTCCTTCACCAAATCTAATGTGTTCTTCTGCACCATCAATAACAAATCATTTGCTATTTTTTGTCCTGCTTCAACCTTCTTTTGGACATCAGCAGTCTGTTTCAAATGAAAAAGATAGTAAATAATATGACACAATCAATATGAACATATATCATAGATGTCAAAGAAAATATGACACAAAGATACCTCTTTTGGTGCATTGGGAACATTAAATTGTTTCTTTGCTTTAAGTTGATCAATATGTGTACCCACAACCTGATTTGAAAGAATATTAATGTATGAGGAAAAGACCCAATGGAATTATAACACAATGAAACAATGAAACAATGACACACTGACAGACAACCTTCTTTTCTTTTTTAGCCACCTCTATATTCTTCTGTTCAGCTTGTTTTGTATTCAACACTACATTCCCTTTGCCTGTTTCTTTTTGAACCTTAAGATTATAGGAAAAAGAAAATAAACAACAAACTCTAAATTCATAGATGAACATATATCATAGATGTCAAGGAAAATATGACACAAACATACCTCTTTTGGTGCATTGGGAACATTAAATTGTTTCTTTGCTTTAAGTTGATCAATATGTGTACCCACAATCTGATTTGAAAGAATATTAATGTATGAGGAAAAGACCCAATGGAATTATAACACAATGAAACAATGAAACAATGACACACTGACAGACAACCTTCTTTTCTTTTTTAGCCACCTCTATATTCTTCTGTTCAGCTTGTTTTGTATTCAACACTACATTCCCTTTGCCTGTTTCTTTTTGAACCTTAAGATTATAGGAAAAAGAAAATAAACAACAAACTCTAAATTCAATATGTTTTTTAACATAAGACACGTTGTTAACATAAGAGACGTTGTTACCTTTCCTCCAGCCATATCTTTTTTCTGCAATTGAAGATCTTTTGTTTTTATGACATTAGTAGGCCTCTTGAGCTTTTCAAATACATCCTTTTTTGCTTTTTCATTTTCAAGCACACCCTAATTGATAAGAAAAACTTGTAAGACCCAATAAAATACATTATGTTTTTGCTAACATAAGTGAATGTTACCTTTGCTATTTTAGCAACCTCTGTCTTCTTAACTTCAGATTCTTTTTTGTTCAAAATATCATCCTTGTTGATGTTTTCAACTAAATCAGAGACTAATTTCTTCATTTCTGTTTCTTTATTGTACAAGACAATACTGTTGTTGTTTACATTTTTATCCACAGTCTCCTTGAAAGTAAAAAAAGATTAGAGAAAATATGGCACAATAACTTAAAAAATGTCTATTTATAACAGAATACAACATCAGCCTCTTTATGCAACAATGAAACAATGAAATAATTAAACAATGAAACAATTAAACAATGAAACAATGATTGAAATAATATTACCTTTTCTTGATCATCAACAATTTTCTTTCCCTCATTTGTAATAATATCATTCTTGATATTTTGAACCAGAGGCTCCTTTAAAAAAAAATAGATTAAGTACAACAAAATAACATAGAATATGTTTTTTAACTTATAACACAATGACACAATAAATAGAAATAATATTACCTTTTCTTGAAAATCAACAACTTCATTTCCCTGTTCTGTAATAGATCCAAGTACAGAAGTTTCAACGTTTGATTCTTGAGACGGTGGTGTTGGCTGACTAAGATGAAGATCAAATCCCGGAGCACCAATGTAGTTTGAAATCATCTTTTCATTGTGTCCAGCAATGCTATCATCTATATGCTCAATCATAGATGAAGTCATTGAAAAAAAACTTGATTCAGGTTCCTCATCTTTTTTTTCATCAGTTCCCATGTCTTTTGTTTCATGTTTCTTCAAACTTGACTCTGTGTCATCAGTTTTCCCGTCTTTTGTTTCATTTTGCTTCAAACTTTCATGTGTTTCATCAGTTTCCCCTTCTTTTGTTTCATCAGTTTTCCCATCTTTTGCTTCATCTTTCTTCAAACTTTCCTCTGTTTCATCAGTTTTCCCTTCTTTTGTTTCATCTTTGTTCAAATTAACATGTGTGTCATCAGGTTCACCATCTTTTGTGTCATCTTTCACATGTTCGTTTTCATTTTTTTCTAGTTGAGGACCTCCTATAAAACATTCATCAACTTCCCGTTCATTAGCAGCTCCATGTTTTTCATTTCCAACTGATTCAAAATATTTCTTCAATAAAAACTTCCATTCATCATGTTTTTCCACAATTAAAGCTCCCTCAGGATAATCTTTTGATGCTTTTCCCAGTAGCAAACATATTTTGTTAGCATGTTTATCAAAATCTTGTAGCTCCTTTTCAAGCATCTTTGCCCATACCTATTTTCATAAGGACATGTAAGATATAATACAAAACTCGAATAATTAAAAAAACAAATTTAAAATATTATACCTCTTCTGTTGCAGGTAAATCTTCTGTTGCATCTTCGGTTGCATCTTCTAATCCTATTAAAGAAGTAATTGTGTTATTTTGTGTGAACATGTCATTGTGTTATTGTGTTATTGTGTTATTGAGGTATTGTTTCATTGTTTAATTAATATAATTACCTTCACTTATTTTACTGCCCTTCTTCTTTATCATTCTCTCATTTGAAAGCCCTTTTTTAATCTTTGCTTTCGGTTTTTCTTTCTCATCTTCACTCTCTTCTGTTGCATCTTCGGTTGCATCTTCTAATCCTATTAAAGAAGTAATTGTGTTATTTTGTGTGAACATGTCATTGTGTTATTGTGTTATTGTGTTATTGAGGTATTGTTTCATTGTTTAATTAATATAATTACCTTCACTTATTTTACTGCCCTTCTTCTTTATCATTCTCTCATTTGAAAGCCCTTCTTTTTTAATCTTTGCTTTCGGTTTTTCTTTCTCATCTTCACTCTCTTTTTCAGAGGAGGAGGAAACTTCACATGCCTCTTTTCTTAGTGCTATATCTAATTCTTTTTCATAATCATTCAGTTTTGAGTAGGTAATTTGCCTTAAAGACAAATTTTTCTTAGTTTTCCTTCTCTCCTTCTCATACACATACAAAACCTGTTTTTGAGTACAAAAGAAAAATCAGTGACGTTAATAACAGGAATTGTGTCATTGTGTCAATGTGTCATTGTGTCAATGTGTCATTGTGTCAGTTTTAAGATAGAATGTGTCATTTTTAATAGAGATTGTTCTTACCACAAGTACTAGAAGTGGACCACAATAATGTTCTGGACCTTTCCAAGTTCTTCTTGTTTTCTTTAAGCAGTATATAATGTAATCACACCAATTAAGCTTCTTGACACTAGATTTCTGTGTGATAGTCATCAAAAACCTCTGATTAATTTTGTTACTTCCCATTGCTTCTCCAATCACTGTGAATAACATAACCAAGAAGTTTATCTTGAAAATTCTGCCTGATTCTTTATCGTCTTGAATCATATGGTTACTAAACCTTTTAATGGTAAATATATTTGATAACTCCTCTAGATGAAATTGGCTTCTAAACTCAGCCACAACAGGATTAGTAATCTGTGGTTTCTCACAATGTAGCACTGGTTTACCACCATTTGATATTCGGAAGACTTCTTGTATCAACTCTGATGATATTAGAATCCTATCTTCACCATCATAAATTTCATTTGTTGAGGGATCATAGTTTCTCAAAATGTAGAATCCTAAAGATGTTGGAATTGAGTGTATTGATAGCTTTAATATACTCTTGAAGCCCATATCTTTTACAGCTTTCCTTTGTTCATCAGTTAATGCATTAATAACACTAATCAGATTCCCACTTGAGCACCTCATAACTATTTTTTTTACCACTGTACTTATGATGTATAGGCTGTCTTTTTGGTTCTTGGGCGACCTTTCTTTTTTTCTTATCAGCACCTTCCTTACTTTTACCAGCTTTATCTTCTTTGTTTTCCTGATCATCCTGAGTATACATCTTTGAAGTCAGCATTAGAAAAACACAATTGATACAAACAGAAAACACAATGACACAATATGAACAAAACACGACACGATATATTTCAATCTCATGATTCGATGTACCGAGTTACCAAGTCTTACCAAATCTGTTTTCTCAACATCAAACTTCTTTCTTTTCTTTTTATTTGAAACCTCTTGCTCTTGATTATCCTAAGATATAATCAATGTGAAAATATGTTAGATAACCCCAATTGGTACAAACAGAAAACACAATGACACAATATGAACAAAACACGACACAATATATTTCAATCTCATGATTCGATGTACCAAGTTACCAAGTCTTACCAAATCTGTTTTCTCAACATCAAACTTCTTTCTTTTCTTTTTATTTGAAACCTCTTGCTCTTGATTATCCTAAGATATAATCAATGTGAAAATATGTTTAGATAACCCCAATTGGTACAAACAGAAAACAAAATGACACAATATGAACAAAACAGGACACAATATGTTTCTAAATCGTTGTATTGTGTTATATCTGAACAAACACAATGACACAATGACACAATTCAGTGTCTTTGTTAGGATATCAGCATATTATACAAAACAACTGATATAATAATTAAACATAATAACACAATAACACATTAGACTAATTAAACAAATGATAGAGAATGAACAATTTACCAGCTTTATCTTCTTCATTTTTCTGGTTTTCTTGAATTGTTGATTTAGTGTAAGGTTGTCTTCACTTTCTTCACTTTCCATTTCATCTACAAGAAATGGTGTAGACTTGTCATTATTGTTCTTCGTGTTACTAAGCTTCATTTTGATTACTCTTTCACTTTTTCTTTTCCGAAAATTAGCTATTTGCAACATTCAATATGAAGATTAGTGTTGGTAAACAAGTGATACATAACCCAAACTTTTCAGATTAAGTGCATTGTGCTTTATATTAACAATAGACAGAATACAAGACTAATATTACACAATGTAGTAAATTATATTACACAATTACACAATAGAAACAATTTAACACAATAAAACATTTGTTTACTAATTTTCTCTAACTATCTGCACTAACCTAATAACAAAACAGATGTTCATAATAAACTTTAGTAAACATATATTTAACACAATAAAACATTTTTTAGGAAAAAATAGTAATAAATAACTTTTATAACAATCTCCACCAACTGATTAACAAAGCAGATGTTCATCATTGTGTCTATGATAAGTTACATTGTGTTTTGTATCTAGAAAGTAAACTTTATTAAACAGATTTAACACAATCACACAAAATATCGTAAAAATACAAAATAGGTAATAAATAACTTCTCTAACTATCTGCACTAACCTAATAACAAAACAGATGTTCATAATTGTGTCTATGATCTGTTACCTGCATGTGTTTGTTTTTGCAGATTTTTCTTCTTCTTCTTTTGAACTTTTCTTTTTTTGACAGAAGATTTTAGTTGTTTTGGAGTTTTCTGTTCTTCGATTTCAGATAGTTTGAGTGTATTTGGAGTCGCAACGGACACAATATCATCCGAGAGTGTTTTTGTTGAGGACGATTGCAAGGAATAATACTCTGATGATTTCGCCGATGATTCCGGTGAAGATTCCGATGACTCTGATGATTTCGCCGATGAATCCGGTGAAGATTTCGACGGCGATGAGGATGATTTCGCCATTTTCGGGTGAAGATTCTCTGATAGAAAGAGAAGAAGAGGAGAAAATGGAGAAGAAAAGACGGTTTTGGGGTTTTATGAGAGAAGAAGTGGGTAAATTACGATATTACCCCTCCGTGTCTTTTTTTCATTTAAATTATGGAGGAGTTTTACCCAAATATCGTAGGGAAGATGAGAGCCATTGATCTTATGATCTGACGGACACAATTACTTCTTACCCTTCTTATTTTTATTAAACTTCTTATAATAACTCCACTCTATATATATATATATATATATATATATATATATATATATATATATATATATATATATATATTACTTTTACACATTCCTATATTTAGCTTTTGTAAATACCAATTTTACTTTTCACATTTTCACACCTCAAACTCCAAACTTTTAGCTTTTATAAAAAAAATAGATACGAACAATAAGCGGAATTCACCGTATTGTCCTTCACCACCACTATACATCTAGCAATTCAATCCAAACACGTTACTTTTACCCATTAGTCGTAGTTTGCCCAACATAACTCACAATACGAGACCTAATTAGATCACGTACCTAAAACTTGACCTGAGCTATTGCAGCCGGTTAAGAGCTCCCAAAAAACCGCAACTACTACCAACGGCTAACAAAAAAATCACAAATGTCGTTAGTTCACAATGTTCAAATATCTATTACTTGATTCATAATAAAAAACAAGATTCGTATACAATTTTTTGACAACAAACAATTTAAAGAAATTCATAATAAAAACAAGAATCGTATACAATTTTTAACTTGAACCAATAATCTAAGCTGTACTATATTATAATAAATATAAGAGGAACAAAAATGCTTTTTATTTAAACTTTAACAGTTCTTGAAGGATATATATGTAAATTACCCTTATAAATGCGAGTTCTAAACATTATTTACTCATAAATGGAGATTCTAAATATATTGTTAGAAAAAAGTTGTAAATATTTTGTTAATAGGAACCTATGATTAAAATACACTTTATTAGTTGTTCAACCATTTATGTGGATACAAAGACCATATTAATTGTCGTATAATATAATCCTAATTAATTGTTCACGTTTACTAATGTTTATAGTAGTGTGGTTTTTTTTTTCGATGCATCACGCACCCACTAGTTAAAAATAAACAGAAACACATATTAAAGGTAGTTTGAGACCTTGAGCCCGTTCCATTAGGATTAGTGATATATGGGCTAAAAGAAAATTAAACCGAGTAGTCTTGTCACTCCCTAGTCTTATAGTCTTATATAACCTAGTTCTCCAAAGAAACAGCAAATATAATAAAAGATTTTATTTTTTTTAAATCATGTTAAATGATGTTACCCACGACACGATCCGACCACAGTCTGGCATCATAACATTGTTATTTATTTATATTCTTTTACTTTTTGTTTAAGCGCAATGAATTTAGCACAAAAGTTAGCAGTGTAATAGAAACAGACGTGTATCATAACTTTTAACTTTTAAGTCATAGGCTCAGTACTTTAAACGTTTAACTTTTAAGTTTAACGTCATTAGACAACTTACTTAGGGTTACAGCAATAAAACTTTTTTATACCGTGTTATCTCTAGTGTAAGTAAGTGTAAGGGGGGACGGAGTGGGCGGCAAAAAAGCCGCGGCGCCGCAAACTTCCGCGGCAAACACCGCCGCCGGTCTAGCGGCTTCGGTGAAAGCGAGGCCGAGAATCTACTTCTCGCCGCTGGTTTTGTTTGTTGGTTTCAAGGTTTTTGACCGTTGAACGGTCTTAAACTTTAAAAAAAAAAATTTAATTTTTTTTTTATATAATCAAACTCTTTCACTCTTCTCTTCTACACTCTCTTCTACACCATTTCTATTTTCTACCACTACCATAATCAAACTCTTTCACTCAAACAATGGATCGATCAAACCCGAGCTCTTCGAAGGGTCAAGCCAAGAAAAAAATATGACCTCGTTCGTTAAACCCGCAACAACAAAGAGACTCGATGCCACCACCATCTTCAAACCCGATGAACTACCCTTTCTACCCACTTGAGGGGATCCTCTTTGCAAGTCAAACTCGCCCAAAAACGAAAGATAGCAGAGAGATATGGGTGGGAGTGTGACTTTTAATGTGTTTTTTTAAAAATAAAAGTAATGTAGTGTGTGTGTTTTTTTTTAAGTAATGTAATTTTTTTTAAGTAATGTAATGTTTTTATATTAATGTAATGTTTTTTTTTAAATAAATGTAGTGTTTTTATAAAATAAATATAGTGTTTTAAAACTAATTACAAAATATATATAACTCAAAAACATTAAAATAAATTAACCTACAATTCTTCATAATCCTCACCACTCCCTCCTAAAATCCTTCAAAATTTTTCAAAATTCTTTATTTTTCTCTTTCCTGCGTGGCACCCTCCTATTGGTTACAACCCATTCTTCAAAATCCTAAAAATTCTACCACTCCCCCCCTAACACATATGAGGATAGTAAACTAGTTTTGAAAAATTTATTTAGTTATATTTAGGTTGTCGGTTCGCGCCATTTAGCACCCGGTGCATTTTAGCAGACTAGCATAGATCTAGGCTAACATGAGCCTAGACTACCCCTCGTCCCCACAAAGCTTATCCTAGACCACATCTGTCTCATTCACACTTTAATCTCATATTCATATGATACAACATACGATCAAATAAACAGTTTTTTGATTTCTCCACCAATGGCATTGAGCTCCAGTTCTTGTTATTATTCATCTTCTTGTTCAATTTCAACTCAATTCAGAAAAAACCCTGCAAATTCTCATCCAGTTAATCCCCGTAACTCCCTGTTTGCGTTAATATCGTCGTCGTTAAATTCAGATGATTTGCCGAAACCCCCTCTTTCCGTTTCGGCTGATTCTTCCTCTGCGCCAAAAGCTCGATTCGTTGCTCGCCGAACGGAATCCGTTTCTGTTCGTCCACTCGAACGCCCTCTACGTAATCCTTTTTAACCTACAACTTTTGATTTTTGTCTGTTTTCTTTTGATCACTTCGGAATTTATGATTTGGGTTTTTGGGATTAAGGGGGCGTTTGGTTCGCCGAATTGGAAGGATTTCGGAAGGAATTGTAATTTGAATTCCATTACTTAGTATGTTTGTGTATGTAAATTGTTCAATTCACCCGAATACATTTAAAATCTTGTAACCCGAATATGACCCGTTTAACCAATTTGTATGTCTGTCTGTTAAACGGGTTGATGGGTAATAATCAAGCGGTAAATGTGATAATTGGGTACGTGGGTTGTAAAAAATGGGTTAAACGGGTTAAGGGGTCGACCCGTTTCATTATACATGTTGGCGGGTCAACATGTTTCATGAAATAGGTTGGCGGTGACCTACTTAACTAAACAGGCTAGGTAGACCCGAGCACAACTTGTTTAATTAAACGGGCCAACCCGGACATGATCCTTTTTTAAACGGGCTAGATGCTAAGCTGTTGTTAGTCCAAAACTTGATTTTTTTCGTGTTGCATTCGTGTTGTGGCGTAAATGCTAAGCTGTTGTTTTTAGTTGTTGGAATTTGACAACATATCCCGTTTAACCCATTTGTCTTTTAAACGGGTTGACGGGTAATAATCTAACGGTAAACTTGGGAATTGGGTATGTGGTTTGTAAAAAAATGAGTTAAACGGGTTAAACGGTTTAGGGGTCGACCTGTTTTATTAAACATGGTGGCGGTTCAAAATGTTTCACTAAATAGGTTGGCAGGTGACCTACTTAACTAAACGAGCTTGATAGGTCAACCCGAGCACGACTCGTGTAACTAACAGGTCAACCAAACATGGCCTGTTTTTAAACGGGCTAGACATGCCAATCCAAAACCTGATCTTTTTCGTGTCTCGTTGGTTTTGTGGCGGAAATTGCCATCCTGCATTATCTAAGTGGTGTTTTTAGTTGATGGAATTTGTCAAACATATTACATTAAACAATTGATTATGGAGTATAGTTATAGTAAACCTAGATTGGGGAAACTATAATCAATCTGTGAATTAACTCAAACTCATCTGATTTGGTTTTAATTCTATGTTGTTCATGTCAGTGGAGTATATGAGCCTTCCTGCAAGCCAATACTCTGTTCTTGATGCACAAAGGATCGAGCGAATTGACGACAATACTTTCAGGTGTTATGTGTACAACTTCAAGTTTTTCGCTTTTGAGGTTTGTCCTGTATTATTGGTCCGGGTCGAGGAGCAACTTAATGGCTGTTCAATTAACCTCTTGTCTTGTAAGGTGATTAAAGATCTTCAAAACTTCATCTAATCATATCAGTATATCACCATGTTTGGATTTTATGGTGTCATTAATTTTTCACATTTAACTTATTGCAGCTTGAGGGGTCCCCAATTGTTGTTGCACAAAATAATAAATTTGATGGTGAGCAATTCGCCAATTCATTAGCCTCTTATCTTGTTAAAATGCTGATATTAATGCACTTGTAGAATAATAATGCATAGGAGATCATCATAAGGTTTTGAAACTTACATGAGTTAGATGATATATTTTCTCTTTATGCTTGTAAGATGACAAGCGGACAAACGGTCCAAACAGAAAGTTAAACACAATTTTACAAGAAATCAAATCAGAAACTTTCCTTTGGTTAACTAATCGTGCAAAAAATTTAGTTTTGGATTGGAACGTTTGGAAATGTGATCCGTTGTACTGGTTGTAGTTTCATTTTCTTTCCTGTGTTGTACTTTGTAATACTTTTTCCTCTAGCATCTTGCTGGGGGGGGGGGGGGGGGTTCTTTTATATATCTTTTGCCCTTTATAAAAAAAAAAAAGTTAAAAACTCCACTATGATAGTACAGGAGGAAGTTGATGCTGTTTTATTCTAAGTTATATCACATAATGCCTTTTCAGGACTCCATTGACAATAGTTTGGTATGGGCATGCAGCTTCTATGGTGAATAGAATATCATGTGATGGCAACAAAAGCGGTTCATCCACGCAAGAACTCACGTCTGACACTCTTATCGAGGTGAAAAAATTATGTTATTTTAAATCTTAAATGACTTCTTTATTCGTATATTCATTGTTGAAGTTTTTGTGCAGGTAAGCATTGATATTCCATTTCCTTTCCGGGCAATCCCAATCCGTACCATTGAATCAAGTGGCACCCAAGTCCTTGAGCAGATCCTGAAGATTATGCTTCCCCGGTTTATGGCACAGGCATGTGAAATTTGATCTTCTTATTCTTCTGTTTTGTTTTGTTTTGATTTTCTCAATGCAGTAAGAATTTGAGACCCAAATCGACCCATTAGCCTTTATAGTGCATCTTCAATAGTTTACAGTAATGGGTTCTCACAGTTATACAAAATTTATGTGAAACAGTGAAAGCAAAAGATTAAAGTGTCAATATGTGTATGTGCAGTTGGTGAAAGACTATGAAGCGTGGGCTTCCGGTGACACCTCAAGGCAACCTCTTGGAACTGGTGGGATATGATATGAACTCTGATATGAAGATGCCACTTTTCGAATGTTGCGATTCTACTCTTGCTTCCAAAATTAGTGTATCAAATCAATGTATTGTGTAAAAATGAAGTTACATTCTAGTTGAAGTTCTGTTTAATCGGGTTATCGATCCATTAAAGTTATTTGTCAGATTCATTTTCGTAGGCGGTTTGAGGCGTATGATCATACGAATCACTGAAATGTATCTGTTTGTTTTCTGCTTCAAGAACATATGTATCTGATGGTTTAGCATTATCCTTCAATGTTAGTTGTTTTTTACCTTTTGTATGTAATTAACTTAGTTATAAAGTTGCGATTGGTCGTTGAGTTGAGGGTCTCGTGGAAACCAGTCCCTTTATTTCCCGAGACAGGATAAGGCTTATCATCATCTTACTCTTCTTAGACACTGCTCTACGAGTGAAATATTACTAGATACATTTGTTTGTTTGTTTTAGTGTTGTGATTGATTTTTAGTAGAAAGGGTAGTATAGGCACAATAATATTATTTGGGTAATTTTTGTTACTTTTTGGTTTTTGCCTGTTTGGATCATGTTAGATGTTTGCAGGCGCAAATGGGTGAAAAATCCTGAAAATCATAACCTGGCTATGCTCTAGTCTCCCACGATTTGTACGTGTCATAATTCACGGGTCAAAGATTGATCGTTGGCTGTTACGAATCACATGATCCGTTTTTACCGTTTCTGTAGCAATGCTTACTAAAATTTAAACCACTTAAAAGCCAAACCCAAACCCAAATGGTGTGAAGTGCAAAATAAGGATTACTTGGGATTGTTCTCATGCCTATTCAAATCAATGTAGTTTTGGACTTTTGGTTTAAAAGGGTGTAAATAGGTCCACTGTAGTTTTTTTGCAATTATAGTTATATTGTTAAAATAAATACGAATTCTGTAAAAGATAAACATATCGGGGATGTAGCTCAGATGGTAGAGCGCTCGCTTAGCATGCGAGAGGTACGGGGATCGATACCCCGCATCTCCAACTTTTTATCTTCACAACTTATTTTTGATATATTTAGCGTTAGGACCCTTATATTTTTATGTATGTTACAAAACGTCCCAAATATGTAGGAAAGACATTTAGATATGATAATTTCTTTTAATCTTCATTAATCGTTATGATTACAACCTACATTCCTCACATATATTGTTATATTTTAGTTTATATTTATAGGTTTTAGTTAAATTGTCCACATAATATATTGTTATATTTTAGTTTATATTTATAGGTTTTAGTTAAATTGTCCGAGATGATTTGTTTTATCCACGGTCAAATAAATTGATAATATAGCCAATTGGCCATAAACGGGTTGTAAGTTTGTAGACAAACTGAAATCACTCGAGTTTTGATGTTATATCTTATATTTTAATTGACCGTAGCTCTTAACACACTGACTGAACCCTGAAATTGATATCTTTGCGTTCGAAATCAAAAAGCAAGTAGAACTAGATCCATATAGACATACTTTGCTAAGTTTTTTTTCGAAATTGGTTACCAGCAAAGTTTAGCCGGATTTTTTAGACGATATCTCATCTATGGTGATGGAGATTCTTGAGTTCAATGATTATAACTTATCTCGACATACAAGGAAGCTGGACAACAAGCTGCGCCGCCAGGCCTTTCTAAATAGCAAAATCTAGACGTGTGAAAACGACATTCATCGACGTGGGAGTCGCAATATTACCATGCATGACCTTTTGGATATGACTGAGCCTGTCCACAGCCTCCGGCACGAGGTAACCAAAGGTATCAAACACAGTAAAAGGAGCACGTTTCTCAAAAAGGTTAAAATTGTCGGAACTAGTTATCCGAATTCCGGATCGGAGGCTTTGGTTTATTATTCTTTGGAGAAGAGGAGTGTTTTCTCGCAGATTAAAGGGGAAATTGGGATTTAGATTTGTTATGTAGGTGAAGAGCCTCCGACAGCAGAAGAGAAGAAGTCTGAGGCGGCGGAAACTCCGCCGTCAGAAACAGAAGAAAAGCCGCCGGAGGATAAAAAACCGGATGAAGAGATCAAACCCGAAGAACATATAAAGTTTAGCCGGATGACAAAGTTTAGCATGATTGGCTATGTGGCAAAATATTAATGGCTTATTTTTTACCACTTAGTAGCCGAATTTGGTGAGGTGTCTCACAACCATTGATTAAAAAGTCAATGGTCATTTTAACAAGGCTAAATGGATGTGAACATTGATAACTAAAATGGGTTAAAGTTGATCATTTGGTGATTTAATTGATGACTAAAATGGGTTAAACGTTGGTCATTTTTTTTTTCAAATCTGATTATTGTAGCCTTAAATGGTCAACAATCAACAAATTACAATTAAAATATGTTTGGCGAAACATATTATTGGCAGTGTTTCGAACCTAATAACTAAAATGGGTTAAAGTTGATCATTTGGTGATTTAATTGATGACTAAAATGGGTTAAACGTTGGTCATTTTTTTTTTTCAAATCTGATTATTGTAGCCTTAAATGGTCAACAATCAACAAATTACAATTAGAATATGTTTGGCGAAACATATTATTGGCAGTGTTTCGAACCTAGGACCTCTCCACTGCTTACAAAGCAACTAACCAACCCAACTAGAAAAGAACTTTTATTTAGCTTCTTTCATACATAATTTAACTATGAGTAGAAATATCATACTTTTTAAATTTTGTTTTATACTTGATTTTACAACAATATAAAGATAACTAACCAACCCAACTAGAAGATTTTTTTGTAAAAAGGTTTACAACAACTGAATATAACGATATCTTAAACCATTGGAAGAAAAGCTTATAAAAGTTAAATTCTTTCAAATTTTTCAAAGAACTGAAAATAATGATTTTTCTTGAAAAATGGATGGTAAATTTTACCATTGTAAACCTTATATGCATATATATAATCAGTTACACTAAGTTGTAAAAATTGAATAACGTTTATATGTGCATAAATAACTTTTTTACAATAAAATCAATATATTTATATTTATTTATGGGGTATAATCATATATTATGTAAAAATATATTGAATTTAACATTATAGTAAAGATCAACTATATATAAGACTAAAAAGTTGGACTTCAGTCGCTTCCTCACGTTTTTGTTCTACATGCGATTAAAAATGTATTTTTCGTCGAATAATCTAAATAAATCATTTACAAACAAAAGAAGGTAGAAGCCAATATGGTCAACTAACATCGTAATCAAACTATTAACGATTGTGCTAAACTTAGTGTACGTAATTATAATATATATATTTTTTATATTTTTGAGCTTGTAAGGCTAAGTGTAATGGATAAAGCCCCATAAAGCCCCACAAGGGGCATTATGCGCCATGTGGACGCTGACTGGGCAAGGGGCTTTATGGGGCTTTATGGTGTAGTGGATAAAGCCCCATAAAGCCCACCATCATTACTTAATATTTATTTATTTTTTTTTTTTTTTTAAAAACTACTTTCATAAATATTAAAACTAAAAAAAAATATTACAACTTAATTAAAATAAAACATACAACTACTTAAAAAAAAAAATTGCAACTAATCATCGGATGGCACGTCGTCGTAGTCTTCTTCATTTTCTTCATCGTCACCCTCATCAACCGGTGGGGTGGGGGCACGTAATTAATTGGCCTAAACGTCCAAGTGTGTTCAACCAAATCGGCTTTTAGAGAGTTATGTATCTCTCTTGAACGCAACATCGCGTAGTTTTGAAGTCTCTTTTCTTGTGTCGCTGGTGGCATCTCTTGGATGTGTTCGGGTCGAAAGTCGGCGCATATCGCAAGACCCTTATCCTCTTTGTTCATGTTGTGCAATAGGATAATTGCGCGCATGTAATCCTCCATCTTATCCTTCGTCCACAATCGACAAGGATTTTTAAGAAAGTGCCATTTTTTTTTAGATTTCCAAAACAACACTCAACGTCCTTCCGAGCCGCTTCTTGAACCGTCTTGAAATATCGTCGCTTTTCATCAATTGGGTCTTTGAAGGTCTTCACAATCATCGAATACTCCGGATATATCCCGTCACCCAAAAGATATCCATGTCGGTAGTAGGTTCCATTCGCGTAAAACCCGACCTTCACCATCTTATCGGATATATAATCCTCGATCACAGAAGAACCTTCCAAGATGTTGATGTCATTAAGGGACCCCGCGACACCACATTTGGCGTACCAAATCCAACGATCGTTTGAGCAAACGGCTTGCAAAATAACCGTTGGACCTTTCTGATCACCCCTCGTGTGATGTCCTCGCCATTCGGTTGGACAATTATCCCAAGTCCAATGCATGCAATCTATACTTCCAATCATGCCGGGTAAACCATGAACTTCTTCGTGGCGATCGTATAGATTTTGCATGTCGTTCCAAGTTGGTTTTCTCAAATACCGCGTCGTGTACAAGTCGGCAAGCCCTTTGCAAAATTCTTCAACGGTATCTCTCGTTGTCTTCTCGGCCATCTTCAAATATTCGTCGTTGATATCCGTAGTGTTGCCGAACGCAAGAATTTTTATCGCCGACGTACACTTTTGAATGGAAGTGAACCCAAGTTTTCCAGTAGCGTCGTACCGTTGTCTAAAATACGGTGAATGCTCCTCCAAATCTTTAGCTATACGCAAAAATAACCGTTTGGTTATCCGAAATCGTGTTTTGAACGTCTCATCGGAGTAGAGCGGTGATGGGCCAAAATAGTCTCTCATCAAATTATCGTTGGCCGCATTACGATCACGTTCAAGATGTCTCCGCTTGATAACCGGGCGTGGTACCGGCATGTCAAAAAGTTGAAGTGCGGCGGAGACAACCTCGTCTTCTTCATCGTCGAATAAACCGAGTCGAGTGGCGGAAGAGGGAGAGCCCATTTTTTTTAAAAAAATGTAGGGGAGTGAATTGAGAGAGATTGAGAGTATGTAGTTTATAAAATGTGGGAAGATATATATATATAGTTTGAGAGTTGATTTAAAAAAAAATTGAAAATTAAAAAAAAAAAATAACCGTTGATATAGCCGTTCAACGGCTATATCTTTGAAAAAAATCCTCTTCTCCGGCGTTATCACGCTGACGCCCCGGGCGAATTTGGGCTCCATAACGCCCCATAACGCCTGGGCGTAGTGGGCCGGGGCGTTATATGGGGCGTTATGGGGCGTTATGGAGCCCAAAAATGCTCCATTACGAGTAGCCTAAATAGTGATCCATTAATTGAATTAATTTTTTGAGCTTGTAAATAGTGATCCATTAATTGATTTACGAATTCTGGTTACAACTCAACCCAAAGTAAGTTTTATAAAATGGTAACCGGTTTTTTATATGTAGATTTTTACGACTACAAAATCAAATTTTATTAACGATATTGTAATCAAGCTTTTTTTAAACGAACGTTTAAAAAATAGAAACAAATTTCAAGAAGTATGATACTTTCTACTTTTTTTTTTTTAATTTAATCACTTTTTACACACCTATATATCTTCCACATTTACACATTTCTTTTACCTACTTTCATACATTTTCTATATCTTTCTATATCTCAAATTGCTATATCTTATGAATTGTTATAACGTCATTCAACATGAAGAACTCTAAGATACGGCTTGTTCACAAAAGAGGAGTCTTTATCGTGATCGTGTTGCAGCTCATGAACGCTTGGTGGAGTTATTTTTCTCCGACAATCCTCGTTTCCACGAGGGTATTTTCAAAGATAGATTTCGGATGTCCAAATGATTGTTTACAAGTATTGTCTACGGCATTCAAGAAATTTTCCCATGGTTTACATTCCGTTATGACGCGAGGAAGATGGAAAGTTTCACGCCTTTGCAAAAATATAGGGTAGCTATTTGTTAACTGAAATACGGTAACGTTACTGACGAATCTGTATACATGTCCGCAAGAACATCACGTGAATGCTTACATTATTTTTGTGATGCTATAATTAAGCTTTATAAAGATTCCGTGTTCGCCTAATAGCCATGATATTGCTCTTATGTAAGATGCACATTTAGAAAGACATGGCCTTCCGGACATGATCAATAGCATCGATTGTACTCACTGGGAGTGGAGAAATTGTCCAACAAAATGTAGAGGACAGTATCATCGGGGTGATTATGCAAAACCAACGATCATACTCGAGGTAGTTGCATCACAAGACACATGGTTTTGGCATGGATACTTTGGTGTTGTCGGTTCGAACAATGACATAAATGTTCTTAACCAGTCATCCTTGTTTACGAACAAGTTGCACGAAATTGCTCCAAGATGTCCTTTTGTTGTAAATGGTCGGCAATACAAGCGTGGGTATTACCTTGCTGATGACATATACCCCAGTAGGTCTACTTTTGTGAAGGCGCTTCGACATCCATTTGTAATAAAGGAGAATTTCATACTTTAAAATCTAAGTGGGCGATAGTTGATCGAAAAGGACGTCCAGTGGATAAAAAGCTAACGGGGAATATCATATACACTGTAATGATACTTCACAAAATGATACTCAAAGACGAGGGCATAGCGATATCACCGGTAAAAAATATTAGAGCTGCAGGACAGCGAGACACATTTTAAGTTAAGATTCAACATTACGGAGCACATCGCCGCAAACATGGAAGTCGTGTTAACGGAGGGAGAGCTAAAGCGTAGTTCTTCAGCTTGTATTGTGTTTTAGTTTGAAATATTATGTGGTATTTGTTTTTAAAGCTTGTTTTAAACTTTTATGAATTTTTAATTTTTTTAATGAATGTTTATGTTAAGATAAATGAATGTTTATGTTTAATTAAATGTTATATTTATAAATTGTTAAAAAAAATAATTTAAAAATATTTTATTTTGAACTACCCTAAACTACCTAGAGGTGACCATACCCCTTCAAAACAACTCTAAGGTTACTTTTCATATAATTTTTTTCTCTCTCATGTGGCATTCTATCATTGTATAAAAAAAACTTTGCTAAACTACCTAAAAGACTATACCGCCCATCCTTAGAATTTTTTTAAAAAGAAAACAACCATACCGCCCCTAAGAACATTTTTTAAAAGCAAAAAATACAAGGCGTTCATATTAAATGCACGCATTAAATACATGATTCGTATTAAATAAATGCATTAAATACATGATCATGACATTAAATACAAGGTCTTTGGCGACCATAGGCGGTGACATGACACAATCTAATTGGCTCAGAAGATGGTCGTGGGACCGTAGGTTTGAAACTCACTAATGACATTTTTTGAAAAGAAAAAAATACGAGGTCGTTCGCATTAAATACACACATTAAATACATGGTCGTGGCATTAAACACACGGTCGTCGGCGACTATAGACAGTGACGTGACGGAATCCAATTGGCTTAGAAGACGGTCGTTTGACCCTAGGTTTGAACTCACTAAGGACATTTTTTTGAAAAGAAAAAATAAATACACGATTGTTCGCATTAAATACTTGGTCGTGACATTAAATACACGCTCGTTGGCGACCATATACGATGCCGTGACGCATTCTAATTGGCCCAGAAGACGGTCGTGTGACCTTAGATTTGAAACCCACTAAGGACATTTTTTGAAAGAATAAAAATACGCGATCGTTCGCATTAAATACACGCATTCGTGACAATAAATACAAGGTCGTTGGAGACCATAGACGGTGATGTGGCGCAATCTAATTGACTAAGAATACGGTCGCGCGGCCCTAAGTTTAAAACTCAAAGACATTTTTTGAAAAGAAAAAAATACAAAGTCGTTCGCATTAAATACATGGTCGTGGAATTAAACACACGGTCGTCGCCGACCATAGACGGTGACGTGACGGAATCCAATTGACTTAAAAGACGGTTGTGCGACCCTAGGTTGAAACTTACTAAGAACATTTTTTAAAAGAAAAAAAAACACGATTGGTCGCATTAAATACATGGTCGTGACGATAAATACATGGTTGTTGGCGACCATTCTAATTGGCTCAGAAGACGGTCATGTGACCCTAGGTTTGAAGCTCACTAAGGACATTTTTTGAAAAAAAATAATACACGGTCGTTCGCATTAAAGACACGCATTTAGTACATGCATTAAATACATGGTCGTGGCATTATAACAAGGTCATTGGAGATCATAGACGGTGACGTGACGCATTTTAACTGGCTCAGAAGACGGTCATGTGACCCTAGGTTTGAAGCTCACTAAGGATATTTTTTGAAAAAAAAAATACATGGTCGTTCGCATTAAATACACACATTAAATACATGGTCGTGGCATTAATCACACGGTGGGGACCATAGACAGTGACGTGACGGTATCCAATTGACTAAGAAGACGGTCGTGCGGCCCTAGGTATGAAACTAACTAAGGACATTTTTTGAAAAGAAAAAAAATACACCGATTGTCTGCATTAAATACATGATTGCGACATTAAATACACTGTCGTTGGTGACCATATACGGTGACGTGACACATTTTAATTGGCTCAGAAGACGATCGTGTGACCTTAGTTTGAAACTCACTAAGGACATTTTTTGGAGAAAAAAAATACACGCTCGTTCGCATTAAAGACACGCATTTAGTACATGCATTAAATACATGGTCGTGGCATTATAATAAGGTCGTTGGAGAGCATAGACGGTGACGAGACGCAATCTAATTGACTAAGAATACGGTCGTGCGACCCTAAGTTTGAAACTCATTAAGGACAATTTTTTGAAAATTAAGAGAAAAAAAATACACGGTCGTCCGCATTACAATACATGGTCGTGTCACATAGACGGTGACGTGACCGAATCCAATTGACTTAGAAGACGGTCTTGCGACCCTATGTTTGAAACTCACTAAGGACATTTTTTGAAAAGAAAAAAAATACATGATTGTTCGCATTAAATACACACATTAAATACATGGTTGTGACATTAAATACACGATCCTTGGCGGCCATAGGCGGTGACGTGACACAATCTAATTTGTTCAGAAGACGGTCGTGCAACCCTAGGTTTAGAACTCACTAAGGATATTTTTTGAAAACAAAAAGAAATACACGGTCGTTCGCATTAAATACACACATTAAATACATGGTCGTGGAATTAAATACACGGTCTTTGGCGACCATGGGCGGTGACATGATACAATCTAATTGGCTCAGAAGACGGTCATGCGATCTTAGGTTTGAAACTCACTAAGGATATTTTTTAAAAAGAAAAAGAAATACACGGTCGTTCGCATTAAATACACATTAAATACCTGGTCGTGGCATTAAACACACGGTTATCGGCGACCATAGACGGTGACGTGACGGAATCCAATTGGCTTAGAAGACGGTCATGCGACCCTAGGTTTGAAAATCACTAAGGACATTTTTTGAAAAGAAAATAAAAATGCATAATTGTTCGCATTAAATACACACATTAAATACACACATTAAATACATGGCCGTGGCATTAAATACACGGTCCTTAGCGACCATAGACGGTGACATGACACAATCTAATTGTCTCGGAAGACGGTCGTGTGACCCTAGGTTTGAAATTCACTAAGGATATTTTTTTTAAAAAAAAATACACGATTATTCGCATTAAATACACACATTAAATACATGGTCGTGGAATTAAATACACGGTCCTTGGCGACCATATGTGGTGACATGACGCAATCTAATTGGCTCAGAGGACGGTCGTGTGATCCTATGTTTGAAACTCATTAAGGACATTTTTTGAAAAGAAAAAAAATATACGGTATTCGCTTTAAATACACGTATTAAATACATGCATTAAATACATGGTCGTGACATTAAATACAAGGTCATTGGATACCATAAACGGTGACATGACACAATCTAATTGACTATGAATACGGTTGTGCGACCCTAGGTTTGAAACTCACTAAGGACATTATTTAAAAAGAAAAAAAATACACGGTCGTTCGCATTTAATACACACATAAATACATGGTCGTGGCATTAAACACATGGTCGTCGGCGACCATAGGCGGTGACGTGACGGAATCCAATTGGCTTAGAAGACGGTCTTGCGACCCTAGGTTTGAAACTCACTAAGGACATTTTTTGATAAAGAAAAAAAATACACGATTGTTCGCATTAAATACATACATTGAATCCTTGGCGACCATAGGCTGTGACTTGACACAATCTAATTACTCAGAAGACGGTCGTGCGACCCTACGTTTGAAACTCACTAAGGATATTTTTAAAAAAATAAAGAAATACATGGTCGTTTATATTAAATACACACATTAAATACATGGTAGTGGCATTAAATACATGGTCCTTGCCTCCTTGGCGACCATAGGCGGTGCCATGACGCAATCTAATTGGCTCAGAAGACAGTCGTCTGACCCTAGGTTTGAAACTCACTAAGGACGTTTTTTGAAAAGAAAAAAAATATACGGTATTCGCATTAAATACACGTATTAAATACATGGTCGTGATATTAAATACAAGGTCATTAGCAACCGTAGACGATAACGTGACGCAATCTAATTGGTTCAGGAGGACGATCTTGCAACCCTAGACAACGGTCACCAGCAACCGTTATTGAAGGGCTAATTTGGAAACCAAATTTATCAAGAAGCTATGTAATAAGGTAAAGTTTGATCAAAATGGCGGTTGAGGTTATTGTGAGATTTTTAGTTTGGATAAGAAGGATAAGAAGAAATTATAGACATTAGATCTTCAATTAAATAAAGATCTACGGGCCAAAATTTTCATGGGTAGAATTAGAGAGAAAAATTAAACAAAACAATACATAGAATGGTATTTTTGACTTTTTTATCAAATTCCCCTCATTTTTTAAACCTTCATAACTCTTAGATACGACATTATTTTTTTAAAAAAATTACACCATAAAAACGAGTGTTTTTTTTTATTTTTAAAACGCGTACAATGTTGTTATATATAAAATTAATTTTTTTTACTCTTTCGATTGTATCAAAATGTTCAGATCATTGTGTTATTGTGTCAAAAAATTCAGATCATTGTTTCATATATAGTGCCAAAAACCGAACGAGTATTTAATTTTATATATAGCAACACAATATATATACTTTTGACACGACGACACAATGACACAATTATCTGAACATTGTGTCAAAAATCGAAAGAATAACTTTTTTCACTTTTTATATAGCAACGCTATACGCGTTTTTTTAAAGATAAAAAAAAATGCTCGTTTTTATGGTGTATTTTTTTTTAAAAATAATGTCATATATGTAAAAGTTATGAATGTTTAAAAGTTTGTTTTTAAAAATTATTTTTTTTAGTTAACAAAAATGACTAACATTAATAATACATAACTTTCTCTTTTTATTATCAAGATCCAATAGTTAACTTCTGAAACTCAAAATAAACTTCTAAAATTCGGTCATTTTCAAGATTAATTCGTTTTTCTTTTCTTTTTCCTGTGAAATATTGAAAACTCGAGGGGTGAAACCGTACATAAGAGTTTAGTCCATATTATCACTTCTGCATTCCCATTTCCATTTCCATTTCCCCCTTTTTCATATGCTTACTGAAACAAAGATGAAGCGAAAAGCGACATCAAGCTGCTACACCAACGTCTATGGCGGTGGTGACGAACAGCAAGAAGACCGGCTCAGCTCCTTACCCGATGTTCTTCTAATCTACATCTTCTCTTTCATCGACATCCGATTAGCAGTCCAATCTTCAATCTTGTCAAAACGTTGGGTAAATCTCTGGACTTCGCTCCCCGTTCTCAATTTCGATTCTTCCTCATTCGAAGAAGTTCCAATTTATAACGTCAGTAACTTCGTTTACAAGATTACTTTCGATAATTTCATCGATAAGGTTTTAGCCTGTCGTAATGCAACGATTAAGATCGACGGTGTTAGTATTAAGGTTACTAATTATAAAACCATGGCTAGGGTTTTTGATTATGCTTTGAAGCATCATGTGCCTAATTTGAGCATCGATACTTCTGAGTATTTAACTCAATATCGTACGTTTTTATGCTCGAAATCGAGTGATTCGTTGGTGAGCTTCACATTGAAAGGGATGCTAGAATTTGGGATATTTCCGAAGTTTTCTGGTTTGGTTAGTTTGAGACTTGAGAGGGTTAAGATAGTTGAATCGGATGCCTTTTCGTGTTTCCCTAATTTGAAGGAGTTGTTTTTGGTGAATTGCAAGTTGCCTCTTGATTTGCATGATCTTCATGTGATTGCTCTTCAGCTGACAAGATTGACGATTTTCTCGTGTTTTTATCATCCGATTCCTTACGAAAGGATTGTGCTTTTTACTCCGAAGCTTATGTTGCTTGAGCTCGATGGGCTTGTTCCGATGTCGTTCGAGGCGAAGCTTCCTGTTTTGGAGACGGTTCATATCGATTGTTGTTTTGCGTTTCCGAGAGTGTGTGATAGGAATCCTCATCAGCCTGATGAGGATCAACAGAAGGTTAATCTGATCAAGATCCTTTGGTGTGTCAGAAATGCCAAATATGTTCATCTGTCTCCATCAACTGTTAAGGTATTGCTATATGTACAACTTCTTCATTGGTGTTTCGGAGTTTTAATTGTATTATATGAAAGTTTATGTTTCCTTGTTTGTGCTTGTTAAGTTCTGTTACCGTTGGCCTTTTCCGCTTTTGTTAAGTTCATGTTCTTCTGGGTTGAAATTGGTCAAGTTTTGTCAAATTAGGGTTAGTAGGAGACTGATACATGAAAACAACCAAAGGGATTTATGAGACGTTTGCTTGATAAAAAGGTTGATATGTTAAACAAATGAGAAAGACAGCTTTTTGTTGTAGATAAAGCTTATCTGGTTGTACGTAGAGCAACGCTTCACGTATGTGATGCATCGCCTTGAATGCTATCGTGTAATGTTATTAATTGAGCATAAATCGATAATATCCTCGTTTTCAGTTCTTATTAACTTTTGAGTGCATTTTCCATTTTTATTGTTTTAAAAAGCATTTCACAAATCAAATCAGATCGATATGCATACTTTGATTGTCAATTACTGCTTCAAACTTTGACTCAGGATTGTCGAGTCTAAGCTAGTCGAAGATGATTTTGTTTATCCTTATACGCGTACCTTGCTTCTTGGCTACACTCTTGAGTTGTTTCTATGTAACTGAGTATATTGTTTAAATATATGCTTCATCACTATTAATGCTCTCAGTTATTTGAATCTTTTCTCTGTGTGAAGCTTCTATTTTGTTTAAATACTTTTGTTCTAGGGCTCATGAATATTAGGGTTTATGCATTATAAGTTATAACGCCCCATGGCCGATCATTGTGCTGAATGTATATTCTCTGTATTGTTCATTGATAGAAAGTATTCAATGGATACAAAACCCTAGATTACGTGGTATTTTTCCTAAAATGACACTATTTTAACCGTTACAGTTAGTGCCCTCATTTAATTAGTGTATTAACGCACGTGTATTATGTTTTCTTTATTTTTTGGTTTGAAGCTTCTATTTTGCTTATACTTTAGAAATGTGCTACACGCTAATTAGAGCACCTGTTTCATTTTCGTAACAAAGTATCTTTGTTTTTGGGTTTCAGCTTCTCTCCCTATCTCATAGCAAGCTTGTTCAAGAACCTTCTCCATTTGTGAACCTTAAGGTTTTGAACCTTATCCCACCACCAAACAAGCCCGTGCCTGAGCTTCATTCTTCTGTGGCGGCCTATTTGCTCAAAGGTTCTCCCGGAGTTGTCGTCAAGGCATTGCCCCGGTATGTTCTCTTTTTTTTTTATCACTCCATTTATTAATGGGTCTATTAAAATTATGTTTATGTTATATCTCTAGCATGTCAAAAGGGTGAAATGGAAATTTTACCTTGAAAAGAGAAAATGTCGGTTGTCACGTGGGTTGAAGTGTTTAACACGCCATTTGTGTCTTACCTTGTTCGATGTGAATTTTAACACACAAAACCTTCTAAATCATTTATTGAAAGAATGATTATCATTGAAATAGTATAATTTTAAAAGTCATATTTGACACACCAACTATTTTAGAAAAAAAAATATAAATTTACTCTTTTTGACCCGTTAACTACCCCGTTAATCCATTTTGACATAAACAAAAAAAGTTACTCTTTTGACCCGTTAACTGCTCTGACCATTTGCTGTCTCTAGTTACCAACAACAAATTCCCCATTTGCATAGTCTTACAATATTCTTTTTATTGTGTGCAGGTGATTAATGATAACCGCAATGCAAAATTTTGCTGTTTATGGTATGCTAATAGATATCTACAAATGAACCCCTTGGCTTTCTAGAGAAGTGTAATGAAATATGGTTTTTCATACATCGGTTCTTGTTTTGGATCTCGAAAAAGATCCAAAAACACTTTCTTTCTTAAGAAAAACCATTAGAGGTTTAAATCTTTCGTGCTGCATTCATTCTTTTTCTTTTTAAGATATCAGTTTCTTGACCATTGTTGACATAGGTAGAGCTTGTTACACAGTAGCAATGAGGATTGACATTAAGGTGGGTCATAGTTTTTCTAGCAAATCATATTAGATTATGCGTCCTAAATGTTAGACGGGTCATGTCATTAAGGTGGGTCGTGTCGTTTTTCGCAAGTTGTATTAGATCGTGTGCCTGTTTTGAATGATAGGTGGAATCCATGTACCCAATGGGTGCAAGCAATCTTATAGTTATAAGAATGAAACTGCATATTCTTAGATCATATAGAAGTTAAGGTTTAAGGTGTAGGAAACATATTCTTAGATCATAAGCTGTTGAAGCCCACATGTAAAAAACAAGAGGTGTCAACAAGCATAATTGGTGTTAGACAGGATGTGATTTACTTGATCTCGTCTGCAAGTAGGCTAGCCTGTTGGCGAACTGTTTCGTAACAAGAGGTGTCATTAAACATAATTGGTGTAAATCTCCAGGGTTAGCAAGGCTGGTCTTGTTAAATCCAGGCAAATATTTTTACTAGGTAAGAAACTTATTTTGTTTACGAATTTAAACTTTTTAAATAAGTAACGCGTTATTATGATTATAACATATTATTGATAATAGTTTGTTTCGGTAAAAAGTTAACGCTTCTATGTATTTTGATTCTACTCTAAAGTAACTTTTGATGTATCCACTTCTTACTCATCATGTACATATAACTTATTATCGTTAAATCGACTTGTTTATAAACATGTTACTTGTGTTGAATCAACTTGTTTATAAACATGTTGGTCGGATTGGTGAAGATGTTATCTTTACTACTTTGTTCACGTTTATAAACTAGAAAGATAAGATAAAACTGTCTATTTTTCTCTAAATCTCTTACTCAAAACTCATTAAGTTTTCTAAAAGTGGATCTAACATGACGGTTGGTTTTAGAGGAAGAGGTCTTAGTCAAAGCTTGGGTCGAAGTTTCGAAAGAGGCTATAAACGCATGGTTTCATGTGGACATGCAATAGACGAATAGTGTACACATTGCTAACTCTCCTCTAAATGGCGTGTAAAAAATCGAAAAGTTCCATGATATCTACATAAACCTCGATAATAACCGTGATAGAATGCTAATGACATATTGATGATGGCTTAAGTAAGTTATCGTTCCACTTGGTGTATAGATTGTAATCATCTCACAGCTTTGTGCATGGTTAAATATCATTCCTCACGGCTTTACGCGTGGTTAAAGATCATTCCATGTGGTCGGTAACAATATTTTTACCTTAATTTATGTAGTGTTTTTATTTCTATTTTGAATTATGTAATGTTAATTTTTTTATGTTTAGTTAAATATTTTCACTTTTGACCATTAGAGTGTTGAGTGGTGTGAAGTAGAGTCTGATATGACTACTGATGTGATACTGAATGAAGAAGTAATCCATTGCACTTAATCTAAGGTTTATTAAAAAGACAAAAAAGTTTTATTAGGGTCTTAACGTCTTGTTATGTGTTTCTAAACTTAGAATAACATAAATATGACGACCAAACTGATACAAGAGATTTTCAACGATTAAATCAGAATAATCATTCTTTCTTATAAGGTTATATTCAACTTTAATAGTTACTTTTAAGAAATTAGATATATGATCCATTGAGCCCCAAGTATTTACTAAGACATACATAATGTATTTAGTGTCTTTTTGTTAACTAACGTTTAAATTTTCAGTTAACTTTTTTAAAGTGAGAAACATACTAATTTATTAAAAAAACACAGAAAATAAGTTAACTAAATATAAAACATGAACCATAATCTCTATTTCCTTATTTTTTTTCATGTCGACACCTCCCCATTCACAAAAGAGTGACGTGAGAAGATGAAGAAGAAAGTAGAGATGTATAATATTGCATATTTTTTTTAGGCCTTGCACACGCACACACCCAATTTTTGTTCCAACACATCTATATGGATTATTATTTTTTTTAATTTGTTTTTTTTATTTAATACGATTATATGGATTATTATTTTTTTTAAGTTGTTTTTTTTATTTAATTTTTGTGTTTTAATACGTGATAATAAAGTGGATGTTATAAAAACATTAGAATATTAAATTAAAACATATCTAAACATTACAAACGTGAATTAATAACATAAACAGAAACAACTTTCGTTTAGCGAAAGAGCCTTTACTTGGACGGTTTTTCAACTTCCTCGACAAGTCTTTGTCGGTGTTCTCGGTTAACTCATCTCGTACAACGTATAGACATATACTCCTAACATCGTCCACATCATTATAAGAGACAAGTCTGGCCACGTCTTGATCGTTCCTCAATGGATATAACCCCGTGTCAAGATCATCATCGGATACCTTATAGTAAAATCACATTTTGTTCGTATTTTCATACTTCAGATGTGTCATTATTAAGTCCATATCTGTAAACTTGAACTCATTGACCTCCAGATAGTCAACGAGAGTACACACGTCGTTGTTGTATGTTCTCTCCGGTATTGCCGAGAAGTTACTGTAGTGAAAGATTTTTAAGGTGAAATAACAAGATCTGATTTGGTATACATCTTCAACAATGTCACCTAAATAGTACTCATTTGTCAAACGCACAGACCATGATTGTTTGTTGCTGGAAATCATGTTGTGTAGTGTGAGAGAAGAATGAAAGTGCTGAAACTTAGGATTTACAGTGGTAAAATATAGCTGTTGAAAATATAGCCGTTGAAATTATAGTCGCTGGAATTATAGCTTTTGAAAATACATACGCCGGAACTGTAGCCTATAAACGCACAATAATTGATGCACACCGTGTTAAGATGTCTTCAATGGCATATCGACGAAACAAGGTTTATTTTGTTCCTAAACTGCCTTTGCCTCTGGTTAACTTATCAGAAAACCAACTGGTTAACGAATTGGTGCCTCCTTTAGGTAACCCACCTCATGATCCTCGGTGACCCTGATGAAATTCTAGACCCTATTTCATGGGAAAAGACATGGATTATCTTTTTAGCTATTCTAGACCGGCTAACCCACCTCATAATCCTTAAATGGACCCTTTGTGACCTTGATGAAATTCAAGGCAATGCTTACAATATAGACATGGATGATTTTGTAGCTATTATTGCCGAAGGGTAACCAATTAACCCTCCTCACCAAAACCCTTTGTTTAATCAACAGCCCCAGGACCCACCGATCAACCCATCTCCTAAAGACCCTCCGGTTATCCCACCTTCTCAAATCAAATTCAACAACACCTCATTGGGTGTTCCTTGAGCGTAACAAACAATCTAAATAGATAGACAGTAAATCCTCAAAATAAAGTACCTTTTTCCGAGTCTTTCCCGTGATAAGATTTCACCCGTTCCCATTTATTTGCTCTTCAGGTCCAACTAGAAGACCCTCCATAGTCGAAACCCCAACAACTGGATAAAACTGTTCACCAACTTAAACCGAGACTCGAACCGACACCTCTCCTAAGAAAAGTCACCTATGCTTTGATTTTAATTCGTTGACTTTTAGTCGGTCGCCATGCTATTTATGGAAAATCTTTATTTCCAATACGTTTTTCCAGAACTCAGAAAGCTACTTTTATCATACTTGATACTTTGGATACGTAAATATTCAGTTCTGTAACTGTAAAACGGTTTTGCTTTGCCCAAACAACAAGTTCACCGGACCGACGACTACGTTCTCCGCATTCCTATATATCCAGATCAACGCGCCAACGCGCCAACGCGCCAACGCGATCCGAGCATCGGACGACGACGATAGCCACTGGATTCCGGTACATCACTCTTCTTCTCTTCTACTCGACAGCAAATCGAGTTGAAAAACAAATTTTCGAAGAAATTCCACACGAATTCAGGTAAGATTTGCTTGAAGGTCCAACATTCACGGTTTTCTGTATGCGTATGGTGTGATCTACTGTTTTTTTAGTGTTTATAGACTGTTGAATGATTCTGTTTGATCGAGGGAGACTGAACCTAGAATTTGAACTTACTGAAATCGGTAAATTCGGATAATCGCTTGTATTGTTGTAGAACGGGAGATTATGATAATGAGTTGAGATGAATTTGATTTAGAGGATAATGGTGGAACTGGTTTGAAATGTATGGAATTAGTGACTTAGTGTGCACATTCAACGAAGCTTTTGATCTTCAATATCTAATCTGTAGAGTAGTAATAATTACCATTCATGAAAACTTTATGTATGATTTCAACTTGAAAATGTAATGGATCTGCCCACTTTGAAATGAAATGGATCGTGAAATTATGAGAAAGCACATCTTTGCACTGTTTAGTTGAAGACTCAATTTGAAAACTAGTTAATTAGATTCTTAAGTTGATTAGCAAATGAATCCAATCGACTGATGAATCGCCCAAAGCATGTGACATTCTAATTGCCAGGTTTCATATCTTGGTCAATGTTCAAGCTAAGATTACTTATATGCTCAATGTCATCATATAACATCTCTGATATAGGTTTTAAGTGTTTTGATTTGCTTATTAAATCACGTACGAATCCCTATAAGGTTAAAGTAATTTTGGTGGCACTCAAAACTCTTTAATAGGATGAGACAAAAGCAGACAAGAATGAGTATGAATTGTGTTATGAAAAATTCTACCAGAATTCTTATATGAATCTCGTATGTAAATCAGACCAATGATGATCCTTCTATAGGCGGGGGGCCAACATAATAATTTGTTGAAGCGTTGCAACTCTTACGATTGACGATTATAATCATCGACAGTTGGACAGTTACATCAGTGAGTAAACCATCAGTAGAAACTCTATGAATTCTGATGATTAAGTTACCACTGATGTACAATCGCCACCGAACAGTAGGTACTAGTCACACTTTCCACTAAAGGGCTAAGTTGCTGCTGATCACACTTGCTGTTGATGGACCAAGTTGTTGTTGATCTTTAGTTACCTCTGACGCTCAGTAGCAAAATACTACTTATAATGAGTTCATGCTGAAGATCATTTCCAGGAAACTTTTCATTCGCTAGGGGCTCAGCCGCCTGGGGTCCCATCGGGGCGGTGCCCCCTCAGAACCCCCCATGATCTAGGGCGCTTCACTCCTAGAACCACTAAGGTTCGTAGGTGCTAGAAATAGAATTCATAATAGTCTCGAACAAGCGTGTACTCCACGCCTCCTAACTTGTGTCGATGTTTATTATGCTTTCTTCTTTGATCTTAAGTAGATCCCGATTAACCAAAATGGCTTGATGACCCTAAAATCATCAACATTTGATGCAGTGATGTTATCAGTTTTCTTTGCAAGATTTTATTTTCACTATAAGTGTATACTAGACCTGGGACAGGGGACGTCTTATATTTATGCCGCCCTTCTTATTTTTTTACAATAATGTTGAGCTCTTAATCTTTCATCTTTAACCTGTAGGAAAGCTAATATGGGAACGGATAGTGGCAATTGGCATTCAGCTTTGAACTTTGATCAATGGGTTACCCTCCCTGTGGCCGGTAGCCGACCATCAGCCCGCTATAAGGTTCGCTCATATATTTTTTTCTAGAAGTTTGGAAGCTACAATTTTAAGCTCATTTGTTTTCAGCTGTATAAAATTCTTTCTACTCTTTCTTATATCACAATTTTTTTTGTTCTTCCTCCTACATGGCTTTTTCTTCTTTCATTATAGCATGCTGCAGTTATCGCTGATGAAAAGCTATTCATGGTTGGTGGAACTCGTAATGGGCGATACTTGTCTGACGTTCAGGTACCATATACTTATTATGTCAAGTTGTCACATATGCTTGCTAATCGTAATTAGTCCTATTTTAGCTGAGGTTTGCTAACAGGCGGTTATGTTGGTAGGCTTTTGATCTGAAGAATTTAAGCTGGTCCACAGTTAAACTAAGCACAACGTTAGATGCTCAAAATGTTAACAATAGCACATCAACAGAAAATTTCCCTGCTATATCTGGTCATAGTATGGTGAGATATCCGTGGTGGAATTTGCCATAACTTCCTATTGAGCCCTGTTGTAGATGTACTAGTTTATTTTTTCACTTAATTTTTCTCTTCAATACGTGTTTGAATGTAGGTGAAGTGGGGAAACAAGCTCCTCTTACTTGGTGGTTACACAAAGGACACCTCTGATTACGTGACAGGTTTGATCTCTGAACAGTAATGTTCTCACTTCTGGTGTGAACAGATGTTTCAACTTTCAACGCTGATGGAAAGTTGGAAGCTTACAGTTTATTGGTTTTCTTGTAGTGCGCTTCATTGATCTTGAATCACACTTGTATGGGGTCATGGAAGCCACAGGAAAAGTTCCGGTAATTAACAAGCCTCATATTATATGAATGTATTAACTAGTTTGTACCCCTCTTCATACCAGTCAAAATTACCATCATAAATATGACATCACTCATTTGATTTTTCTCGAATCCTGGCACCAAGCCTAGTGTATATGTTTTAAGGTTCACCTTCTTTTATCTTCTACTATAATTTTCAGCCTCCTAATTCTCTCTCATTGAATTATGCACATAAAGAGAGAGAGAGAGAGAGAGGGATAGGGGAGGGAGGGAGGAGGAAAGTGGGTAGGGTTTGCGTGCTTCTTGATTGTGGAAGACGATTGACACAAAAAATAAGGTAATCATGGAAGAAATAGTAAAACAAATTGCTGTCAAAGTGTATTGGAACGGTTATTTGCATTAATATTAGGACAACCCCAATCAGTACTTAAGTTGGAAAACGGTTTAGACGTGTACCTGTGTTACACTGATACATAACAAAGTGAAAAATGATCATTAGTTACTTTGTGGTGTATTTTTAGGTAGCTTGCGGTGGACAATCTGTTTCGTTGGTTGGTTCAAAACTCATAATGTTTGGTGGAGAGGACAAACATAGACGACTTATGAATGATGTTCACATTCTCGATATAGAAACAATGACATGGAATGTTTCTGAGACTATGTAAGTTCATTTTACTTGCATTTTGTTTATTTATACATTCGATTATTCTTTTATCTTGATTAGAATGTATGTCAAAATATAAACTCCTTGCACGCTTTAACAAGTTTAATGCATTGCTATCGTCTGCTTCAATAGACATACTCCTCCAGCTCCCAGATTTGATCATACTGCAACCGTTCACGCAAATCGCTACCTTCAGATATTTGGTGGCTGTACACATTCAGTTTTCTTCAATGATCTCCACGTGCTGGATTTAGAGACAGTACGTGGTTATCATTTTTTGAGTTATCATGTCCACTTTGGATAACTTTTCCTTTACATATATCAGTCATAATTAGCATGACCCATCATTTTGTGGTTCATGTCTAACTTATATCTTCAACTCTAGAGTGACAGCTTTTCTACTGTATTGCAGTTAGAATGGTCCCAACCACAGATTCAAGGTGATGCGGTGTCTCCCAGGGCAGGTCATGCCGGGATCTCTATCGATGAAAAGTGGTTTATAGTTGGCGGGGGCGATAATAGAAGTGGTACTACTGTAAATAGGAAAATATCCAACAAGTTATTACAAGCTTGCTCATTATGAATTTGAAAACATCAATTTGAACTTTTGTTGCAGGTGCCTCAGAGACATTGGTGATGGATATGCCGAAGCTTGTTATCTCAATTTTGACGAATGTAAAGGGAAGAGATCCACTTGCCAGCGAGGTGACCATTCTCTGTCTTTGTTTTATTTTAAAGGCCTACCCCTTAAGGTTTTCCGACATGAATATTTATTAGATTTTGTGCAAATGTCATCTTTGAGTAGATAGTAGACAATTAATTCATATATTGTCACAAAAGGAAGTATTTGTAATTTGTAATTTTATTTAGATTTCTCTTTTTGATATGAGACAGGGGCTTTCTGTATCATCAGCATTGATAGATGGTGAGCAGTTTTTGGTCGCTTTTGGGGGCTATAATGGGAAATACAACAATGAGGTATTGTGATCACTATCAATAGAATAATCTTTCTTTTTTCTTTCTTCATTTTCTATCTCAACATCAGTCTCTGATTATAACTTTTATCTTATATGGTCCATGTGGTTTCTATGAACAAAGGTAGTTGTGATGAGACCTACACCAAAGTATTTTAAACATCCAAAGATCTACCAGTCACCAGCAGCTGCAGCTGCAGCCGCATCTGTAACTGCAGCGTATGCCCTTGCCAAATCTGAAAGCTTAGACTTTACAACTATTGATTCAAAACCTAAAATGGATCTTTCAGTTGAAGTTAATGTCATCAAAGAAGAGAAAAAGGCATTGGAGTCGACCATTGAAGAGGTCAAAGCAGTAAATTCTGGTTTGTTGGAAAAGCTTGAGGAACTTAATGGTACTCGTGTTGACTTATCCAAGGTAATGGTTGATACGTGCTACAGGTGGCAACATGGACGAGTTGGGTAATTAATGGGTCAAAACGGGTTCTGGAAAAAAATGGATCCTTTTTTAGTATAGGTTGAAATGGATCCGAACCCAGAAACACCTTTGCCTTCTTTAAAGTTCTGTTAAATAATTAATGCAAATATGATTTCAAAAACAATATTTTTCAAAAATAGCCTTGATTATTGACTAAAGTGATTTAGGAGGTTGTATGCATTAAAAATATACTTTGGGCAACTTTCAACCCGTTTGACTCATTCTACCCATTTGAGCAGTTCTCATAACCAAGTAATTAGATGAAACTGCCACCTCTATGGTTTGTAATTTAGTTATCCGAATTATGACTAACATATTTTTCTAATCAACTTACTGTAGGAATTGCAATCTGTTCAGGGCCAACTGGCTTCCGAGAAATCAAGATGTGATGATCTGGAGGTTCTTTTTTCCTTTGTTTATTTACTATCCTCAGTAAATGTTCTATATAATAGTTATAACTTGTAGCGTGCATCTTCTTCCTCATGCTGGTTACTATTTCCTCACCCCTGAATATTATTACATCTTTCATTTTAGGATGCCCCCTAGTACCCTACTAGTTATTTTCTTTCATTAACTGTCAAGCTGAAATGAACTATTTACCCATTGTAATCATTACCAATGACTGTAGGAATTGTAATCAGTACAAAGTGAACAATTTACCCATTGTATTGTTTTTTATCCCTTTTTAATCATTACGGATTGATGGTATTGTTATTGATCCCATGAATCATTGTTGAAGGGTATTGTAGCTTTGTAGGTCTTTGATTTATAGTCAAACGCTTTTTAAAACTAAATGCAAAGTTGATTGTTGAATTATTTCTGGGAGGTAGTGATAGTTCTTTTGTTGGAATTTCGAATGATAATATCTTTACATTTACTTATAATGGGCCAATTCGGGTACGTCTAACTTTAACGGGTCAAAAAGGAAACGCATCATATGGTTTAATGGGTCAAATAGTTCAAAATTTGGCCCGGGGTAATTTTAGTGCCGATTATTATAATGTTGTAAGTTTGTAATCATATATGACATTAATTGATAAAAATATCAAGAAAAAATGGACGAAAAGTGACACGTTTGGACCTGTGTAGATACCCGTTTTACCAGAACATGTTTTGTCTTGTTTTGTTTACCAGCCAGTCTATTTTGTCCAATGTGTCTGATGATGGCTAATATTACAATCTATTCATTATGGTGACTTCAGGCTCAGATATTGGATCTACAGAAGAAGTTATCATCAATGCCATCCATTGAGCAGGAGCTTCAAGCACTTCGCACACAAAAATCAGCAATTGAGCAGGAGATGGAAACTGGCCAAACCGAAAATTCAGGTGGAGTTTGGAGGTGGATAGCTGGATAGATTTGTGAAACCGGATCAAACTTGCATTCATATGAAGTCATAGTCCCCGATACAGTGGTTTATTTAATTGCTTCAAATTATAGAAAAAGGATTCTCATATTTGTGACCATGTAATTTGTAATTTTACCTTTCCAGTTTGACATCTCATTCTTTTGGATTAGAACTTCATTCATTTGATATTATTCAATTAAATTTACTTGATATTATTCGATTTTTTGCTGGTTATCATGAACTTATTTTGATATATCTGGTTTATGTTCAGTTCACCTTGATGATTCTTAGCCTGTCGGTTAATGATTAATGAAATGACCTGATCTTGTTCTGCTTTGTGGTGGATGCTGCATAACTTATGTTCTTTTTCATGCTTTGATATCTTCAATTCAGCTATGATGCAGTTTCAAATACCCAAGATTATGCAATTACCCTCTCTCCTCTTAGATACCAATCAAGGTAACGTTTGTTCACTCCTACCATTGCAATTGTTCATGAAAAGTTAGTTATATCATTTTAACAAAAAGTATGACACGCTTTGATTTGAGAAGGGAAAAGTAGTTATAACCGACAACTGTTATTTAGTACAGTTATATTTTTGTTATAGATGTTTTATTGATGCTACTTTTACGGTCAGTGTATGGCATGCAGAAGGTCAGTTTAAGGTTACTGCATGGTAATGTCAAGCCCTAGAAGTGTTACACCGACTATTCCATAACTGCCTAATATGTGTATGCACTTAACCTTTGTACATATTCAAGGATCCAGGGGCGAACCTTGGAGGCTGGAGCACCGGTAAGGTTGTTGCCATGTGACCTGGAGGTCACAAGTTCCGGTCGTGGAAACAGCTCGTGCAGAAATGTAGGGTAAGGATGAATACATCAACACAAGTGGCCAAACCCCCCTCGGGATCCAGATTCATTGAATGTATAGAAGCATGTACTCCATATCACTCAACTTGTATTGTAACTTGAATTTCTTTGCTCTTATTTGAAATCAAATTACATTAAACAATGTTGATAACACTATAATCACCAACTCAAGGATGGTGTGGATGCATTACAGAACCAAGGATGGTGGTAGGTAATTTTACTTGTCGTATTCTATTTTATACATCAACATATATTTTAATGTTATCTCATTTATAGAAGAAAAAAAAAACCCTCATAATCTTCTTCCTGCAGATTTCAAAACCATATAGATTACACATGGAGTTACAAAGGTAAGTATGAGACTTTTACTTGTACATAAGAACTTAAATTCCTTGGAGTACTCCTCCAACACACCTCTCTGCTCTTATTGATATGTCTAATAAAATACTATATAACAGTACATCAAATTCTTGAAACATTCCCATTTCCTGATATATTACATACATATTGGAGCAAAAGTTTGGTGGTCAAAGTTTTGACTGGACTTGTTTGGTTTGGGCCACTAAATCCTTTCTTAATATCTTTCCGGCAGCTGACTTCGGTATTATATTTATGAAGGAAACTTTCTTCACCTTCTTGAATGGAGCCACCTGAAAGATTATGCAAGTAATTACAGTCAGACCATTCTTGTTGCAGCTCTTAGAGGTGAAAATTTCAATCCATTTACTTATGAATGGGTCAATTTGGGTATTGGGTTATGTTTATCTCAGATGGGATTGGATAAAAAATAACTATAAACGAAATATGTCGATGGGTCAAACGGAAAGTATATTTTCAATGTGTATACCTCCTAAATCATTTTATTCAAAAGTCTGGAATTATTATCATAAAATCATACCAAACTCATTTTGACCCGTCCATTTGCCACCTAGAGACGGTAAAGGTGTTTAGACAAACCTGACTGGCAACAAATTTAATGACTTGGTCTTCATTGAGTTGAGATCCTGCTGCTCTCACCACATAAGCCATAGGTATCTCTCCCGCCTCTTCATCGTCGAGTCTACAATATTTACGAATTTTCTTATAGGATCTCCTGAACACTTACACAAGCATTTTCACACACAAACACACACACAAACACAAACAGAGAAACTCACGGTATGACTGCTGCATCAAGTATTTCAGGGTGGCTCAGTAGTATGGCTTCCAGTTCTGCTGGAGCTACCTGCATTTATAGTTTATCTCATTTCATAATGTGTCTACTATGTGTGTATATATATAGAGGACCATCCAATAGGAAACCAATTCTAAGTAAAAAACCGTCAAATCCGCCTCTCTCCCACTATATCTGGCATGCACAATGTACAAGTGTACAAGTCCTTATGCGGTTCTTGTGGTTTTCTACTTAAAATTGGTTTCCACTCGGCATCCTCATGTACATATATACATACATACATACACACATATATAGGTTAGGTTCAAATGAGAACTTTTGTTTTGAGAACTTTGAGACTAAATCTCCACCACTAATTTCAGTTGGGACCACTACAATTCATGGGAGGGGGTATATGTAAATATAACTAGTGGCTAAAATGGTTCTTAAAAGTTCTCTAACAAATTAGTTCTCAAATGATCCTCTCCCCACATATATATGTAGGGAGATGATCATTTGAGAATCAGTTGGTTTTGAAAACTTTTGAGAACCATTCTAAGCCACTAGTTCTATTTACATATATACACCTCACATGAATGATAGTGGTCCCCCTGAAATTAGTGGTTAAGATTTGGTTCTCAAAAGTTCTCAAAACAAAAAGTTTTCAAATGAACCTAACCCTATATATGTATACACACATATGTATATACATAAAAATATATGTATATTACACATATGTATATGGGTGCCTTCAATACACAACAAATTTTAAGTAGAAAATGGTAAGAAGTGTATAATGCAATTGAACTTGGTGCATTCTTCTGTTTGTTTGAGATGCTATACCTGATAGCCGTTATGTTTTATGAGCTCCTTTATCCTATCAACAATATACAAACACCCATCTTCATCAAAGTAACAAAGATCTCCAGTCTTCAACCATCCATCTGAATCAATGGTTGCAGCAGTTGCAGCCTCATTTCCTAAATAACCTTTCATCACAGTTGGTGACTTTAGCCACAACTCCCCTTCTCTATTAGGTGGCATAGCAACTCCTGTTTCATAGTCAACCACCTTAGCACAAAAGGCATGGTAACAGTTTACCCGAACCAGCATGGTTAGCCTTGGCTTCTTCATTAGTAAGAAATAACGAAGTAGCCCCGCAGCTCTCGGTTAGCCCATATCCGGGCCTCAACTCAACCCAAGGAAACTTGGCTCTGAACCTATCCACCAATTCCTTACTCAAGGGCGCAGCACCGGACCCCACTCGTCTCAAAGACGATAAGTCATACCCGCCTTCATTATGTTTGACCAAACTTAGTATAACCGGTGGAACCGCTGGAATATTATTGACCTTATGAGTGTGTATAGCTTCTAACATGCCCTTAAAGTCATACCTTTGCATCAAAACTGTAGTGGCACCCAAACAAAGTAACCCCATAGTGAAAAATGCAAGACCATATATATGAAACATGGGTATGAAACATAAAAAAACATCATTTTCAGCTGAGGTTTTGTAAGTTGACCATTTTAGTAGTGTCATAGTAGAAATGAAATTAGAATGAGTTAGCAGGACTCCTTTGCTCACTCCGGTTGTCCCGGAGGAGTACAGTATCGCCGCTGTGTCTGACTGAGTTGGCCGGCTTTCCGGCAACTCCATCCGTTCACAGCAGTCGATTAATTCTTCCACGGAGAGTTCGTTTTCGTTTCCGTCCGGTGGGCGGGAAGTAAGGAGGGTTGGGACATTAGCTGACACCAACTTGTGGACCTCACCAGGAGCCACAATGGCTAGTTTCGCACCCGAGTCGAGCACTTGCTTAGCTATTTCCGACTCGGTGTTCATTGGGTTAGCCGTAGTCAGGACTCCACCAACCAAAAACACGGCTAGACATATGACCGGGTAGAGGGTCGAATTCGGTGACAACACAAAAACGACATCGCCTTTGCGGACACCGAGTCCATGGTACAACCCCGTCGCCAACGAGTAGATTGACCGTTGGAGTTGACCATACATGACACGATGGCCCGTAGCCGTGTCTATATAAGCAACTTTCGATTCCGCTTGCTCCAGTTTTGGAAACTGCGACAATACAAATGTAGCGGTGTCAAGGTTAGCCATAGCGGGGATCTTGTGGCCATCCCCGAGTTGGACGAGCGAGTGGTAGATTCCTGTCTCGGAATCAAACCCGCTCGTCTTTCTGCTGACTCGTTTTCGGAGATCGGCCAACGGGTATGTCCTCAAAAGTGTCCATGTGACTTGGATATTGAAGCACTTGTATGCAACTTATTATAGTGGCTAAATGTGTGACATAATTGATGTAGTCGTATGTTGACGTGTCATTAAGTGCATTGTTATCATCGGAAGTTTGGAAAATGTCGTTATTGGACATGGTTGGCTGCCGGCTAATCTTGAGAAGAGGTTACTAGGTCGAGGGTAGATTCGGTTTAATGTCTCATGATCATCAAAAGGGATATTCTCGACTAATTCCTTTTTTTAAGAGTTAAACCACCAAATAAGTACGAAATAGCCACAATCATTTTTGATTAAAAGCTATCATCGTATTCTAGACTAACGATTCGTACATTCTTGTTTATGTCCATTCTTTAAAATCACGATCCATCCGCACCTAAAATATAAATCTACAATAATAGGTTCCTCAGATTGTTTTGTATTGTAACTAGATTTGCTATCCGTTCGTTGTATCGGGATAATACGAATACATGAAGCGGTTGCATTGTCATAACATTACATAAAGATAATGAGAATACAAAAAACTGAGTAACGACATTAACATTAGAAGACAAACACTTAAAGTATCGAGTCTGCTATCTAAAAGTTATGTTAGAAGACTTTACTCATTACACCACCAGCTTATGTGCTAAATTCGTTACGCTTGAAAAAAGTTATAAAAAAAGATCACAAATACAACGCAAGCAGACGAAAGAGTTGTATTGCTATAATGTTACAATAAAGAAAACGAAAATATGAAAAGTTACGTAATGTAACACCACGAAATGTTTTAGTAAAATTGTCTTAATGAAATAATTGTAGTTATTTGATTTTGAGTTAATTTTCTTTTTCATCCCTACGATTTGGTCCATTTAACGATTTCAATTCAGAACTTTAAAAAATCCAATTTTGGTCCTAACATTTCATTTTTGTTCAATACTAGTCCTTTTTTTAACACGAACATTTCATTTTTTTAACATCATATTTAAAATTAATGTATTTATATAAGGAAATAAGAAATTATAGAATGATAGAGTTTCACATCTAAGTTAGTTTAGATGCCATTGAGCACCATATTCACGTTTACCTTGAAATAATTGCATATTTTAAGAACAAATATACTAGACAAACTCAATCTATAACTTGGACATAAAGCAAGTCAAACTCGAACTCTTCTCAACTAAACGAGCCAAGCTCAAGATCATTTACACCCTTAAATGTTACTAATAAATCTACAGAACTGGTGAGACAAGAAATAGCGAAATACTATTTCCTTCAAGTTCCACATAAGCATTGAAATTGTCCCCCAAGATCATTCTAATGTTCTTAACAAGAACTTCAAAAGACAAAAACATTTCCATCTCCAGTATTAGCTCAGCCTCCATAAAGTAAGATGACAAAGATAAATCAAGAAGCATCTAGAGGTTTCCGGATCAGCTCATGTATGACCTGGGACAAACGAGACTACGAATCTTGAAGCTCAACGAAAGAACCAGAATCCACAGAAACAAGCAGTAAAACCAGCTTCGAGGAATAGAAGAATCAGGCTTTCGAGAGGTTAAGCCAGGGGTTTCATGTGAATTTACAGAATTAACCTCCTCTTGCTCCAACTGAAATGAGAGAAAGATGTTGAGATGACCATTTTTGCCCATTGACCAGTCCAGTTTGCTCCCTGTGAAAGAAACATCTCGTATTCTGATCATGCCTGTAGTAACACGAATTGAGGTAGATGCTTGAGAAGCAGCAGCCAAATATTTTGCAGTAGATTCTGATCCAAATGCAGGGGGAGCAGATATGTTTCTTAACATGCAACTGCCCCTATGCAAAAACGGGTATGCAAAATCTGCACAGACCAAAGTAAAAAATGTCATTACGTCAAGTAGATGTGTCAAAATGGTGGTACGTTGGGTAACTGTAACTTTTTGAACAGATCAAAAGTCAAAACAGGTGATGTTGGTTGGCCAGAAACTTCTTTGTACAAAACTTCATAGTATTTCTACGCATTTCCAGACTCGAATGGTCAACCTTGGAATCTTGGATCATGCCAAGTATGCCACTTTTCTCTGTGCTGAAGAGCCACTCACTCCTCAACCACTTTTAAATAATATCTCACTTTTAAATAATATCCCATTACCTCATTATTTTAATTATTTTTCACTAATGCGTTTCTATATGTTCAGCATTTTCATTAAATTGGAATTGCTAAAAGATAAAGAGACTTATACTGTAAAGCAGTGCCTTGAATGCTCGAGGGTCCAATGGATTGGAGATGTTCTAGGGGCCAACCAGATGAAATAGAAACTTCACTGTTTGAGTGGGGTTTGTTGGGTATGTTTATGTTTTTTGTTTGTTTTGGTGGAGTTCTCAACTGGTGGAGTTCCTTTTAAGGCTAATCTTTTATGAGTTTCATATTTGACCCAATTAGCGACAAGACATTGCCCAAATCGCCTGTTCATAAATAGACAGGTTGAAATTACCACCTGTAAGAAAAGTTATAGACTTTCTACTCTACCTGTTGGCAAATCTGTATCCTCTTGCTTCAAAGAGCGAACAAGATTGTTACTTTGTCCTTCAAACAGTTTTTGGCTTGCTTCACAAGCCTCATGAGATCCTTCCGTGTTACTTGTTGCCAAATCTGGATTCTCTTGATTTGACGTGGAGGCAAAATCACTATTCTGCACTTCAAAGAACTCCTCACTAACCTCACTCAATTGATGAGTTCCTTCATTTACATTCTGATTATTGAGAAGTATAATCAAATTAGTTTAGGATATGATTGAAGTTTTTGAAAAAGAAAAAGGAAAAAGAAAAGTGCAATAATGGTGTTTTACCTCAAAAATATTATCATTTCCAAACGAATCAAAAGTATATTCCGAGTTATCGGTTGGCGGAATAAGAAACGGGGGATACTCATCAAACATGTCAAGGCCAGGTTCTGTCTTGACATCATTTTTAAGGTCATCTGATTCCAAGAATGAACTTCCATTAAATTGGAAGTCACTAGTAGAAGCATCAAAATATGGTTCATCGAGCAGATAATCCACATAAAAATCCTCGGTATTGCCTGTTTCACTAATATATTCATGCTTCACAGAAGTGGGGTCTAGCCCGTCTTGCACAGGCAAATCAAACAATTTTGGGCCCCCTGCTTCATCAGCTTGAGGTCGACTCTCACCCTCATCCACCAATAAGTTTTGTGCATCATCAACTGTTTCCGTAGATATATTACCACTGCCGCCATCATCACCTTGATGATATTCCAATTGAAGGGGAGGATATCCTTCTGGCATGTCTGAGCCAAGAATCTGAGTTTCTAAAAAGAAAGAATTAGCAAGTAGTTACAAAGCAAGAGATAAAGCACACATTCAATTTGTTCTTTCAAGTGCTAATCTTCAAACTATCACAGAGGAGGTTTGCAAATAAAAAATATGGAATACTAAATAAATGACTAATATAATATATTATTGTAAATGATCAATACATTAACCACTATTAGAAAAACAGAAGAAAGTTAATAGATTAGTCGAACACGCTTTGTAAACTGAAAGTAATTAACTGAAGTTTGAATCTAAGAACTAAAGAATGTGCAGCATTAGGAAAACATAAATGAGGACAGAGGAGTGAAGTAATTGGCAAAATCTGTTTCTAAAAGTGAGCTTTTGAACGAGGTCAGCGAAAATCAAACAATGCTAAACAGCCTTGCAGGTAAAGGTTGTCAAGACCCCAACCCCAAACCCTCCTCCCTTTTATCAATGTTAAATTGAATACTGAACCAGCATTGCTATAAACAATATACAAATCACTGTAAGCCTCAAGATAGTGAGATACTTCTAACTGTTCTATGCTTCTAAATTCTAATGATCATGGTTCCATCATGACATTGACATGAAAATTACTACCCAAAGAAAAGACTTCATACTCTTAATCAGACATGTGTACCAACAGGAAAGGTAAGAATAGATGGAAGCGTGTTAAAAAAAAATGGACAACTATGTAAATGTTCAAACCTGCTCAAGGTCATCTACATCTAGATAGGCATCATCAACATCTACAGCCAATTCCTCAGCAGAATCCTGCTTGGGGACCATTGTCAGCTCATCATCCTCCCATTCCTCCTCAACAAATGGCGCCCCATACTTTTCACCATTTTTCGGCCCAGAACCGCTTTTCAGAAATATTCTACAAAGAACAAACGAATCCTGCCAACCCAAAATCCACAATAAGTTATAGGGACATCAACATAGCACTATAGTAGCAGATGAAAACAAACATATATTGAATCACACCCTGAAGTCTCAACTATTTCAAACTTCCCGCAGTCTTATTCTTACAATCATCCTTTACCTAATGATTTATCAAGACTGCCTCGATAAAATCACACCCTGAAGTCTAATTCTTTCATATACATGTTTATGTAATACAAAAGTGCATCTTCCTCACCTGAAAAACTCCAGCTCTTTCCAGCTCCTGATCAATGAGTCTGTATTCATGCATAACCCAGTTTGTTCTCTCACCCTTCGGTGCTCGACCAATATGATACACCAGAGTTTTTTTCATGCCAACCAATTGAGACCTATGGTAAACCGACCGGTCTTTCCCGGTAGTCTTCCAGTACCCTCTATCAGTTGCTCGATTTGTCCGCGATCCATTCCCGTATTTCTTATCCAGGACACTGAAAAAGTACCATTCCAGGTCTCTGGTCTTTAGTCTAGACAAACCTGCACCCCAAATTTGACCAAACATCAGATTATGTATTGGTCAACTCTTCCTCTATGGCCCAGAATATATATATAGTAAAAACTATTAAAAACACCTTTTGAAACCGCTGACCAAAACGTAGAGGATGACATCATAGCTCAATTTTAAGATTGTTACAAGAATTTTTAAGTATTACCGTTTAAATTCACATAAGCACAATCTGTATCAAACTTATCGCCCAAATCATTCCCAGAACCATAAAATTGTTAGTTCTAAGAACATATTTGATCCGAACAGAACAATTAAGCAGCAAAACATCGAATCAGCGTTTAAAATCTCGATAGAGGATGACATCACAGCTCAGTTTCTAGATTATTCCGAGAATTTCGAAGTATTACCGCTTAAACTCACATCACTTCGATACATATCGCCCAAATCATTCTCAGAATCATAAAACTGTTCGTTCTAAGAACATATTTGATCCGAACAGAACAATTAAGCAGCGAAACATCGAATCAGCGATTAAAATCTCGATTTGAATAAAAACGACAAAAAAACCAAAAATCAACCAATAAGCCTTTCATAACACAAAAATTGAACAAAAAAAGGAACCGAACTAACCAGGAAGATCCCAGGGCTCAACTTTGTAGACTTCAACATCCGAAATAGCGTCAAATCGGAAGGATTTACCGCAAATCTTACGCCTCAAGTAATACCGTACAAGTTCTTCATCCGTGGGATGAAACCTAAACCCAGGGGCGAGAGAAGAAGCGGTGGCTGGCACCGCTGGTAACGAATCGAGGACTACCGCCATATACGTGTGATTTTGAGAAGAATTTAGAGAGAGAAAGTAAGGTGAATTGAAGAAGTTACCTAAATTAGGGTTTCATTCAAACAATTTGAATCAGATGGAATGAAAAGGAGTTGATCCGTGTTGCCGACTTATTATATATGTGAGAAGTAGATGGTCTCTTGAAGGAACGAAAGACTTCCCTGTTAAACAAACCTGATTTTGTTTTCTAACTAAGATTTATAATTTGGGATACAAAATAATATTAGTTGAAGTATAAAGTAAAGAAAATAAATATATTAAAAAACTGTATATAATAATAACATTAAAGAAAATGACAAAAAAATTACACGATGGATGGACGTCATGTGACATCTCGTGGCATCTATTAAAGAATATCATGTGAACTAGTCGTAGAAGATTTACTATTTGTAATGTAATTGTTAATATAGTAAAATCTATTTTAATACACAAGAGCAAGATAACTTCATTTATCCTAAGGCCGTCTGTAATTTATGTGAAGTGGGCGTTTTAGCCTTTTTAACGTCGGATCACAGCCAACACTGCCCCCTTTGGGCGTTTTTCCTTCCCTCTGTTGTTCTACTCACGGGTGTTGGTAATTTTGTTTCAACTAATCATTTAATTACAAATCAATTAACCACTATAAACACTATCACCAACTCACTACACTACTTTATATCACTTTCACATCACATCTTGCGTGACATACTTTTTTAGTTTTAAACTTACCAATCACTACGAATAACCTAGCTAATGATATAGCTTTAATTGTCTAACTAATTATAATAAAATATAATATTTTTTCTAGATGTAGGATTACAAATGTTGAGATTAAGTTGATTTTGTTTTACATATAAAATTACACTCTTTTACATATATTATATGTGACCTAACATGTGAGATATTATATAGAGTAATACAGAGTAAGGTATCTTTTACTCACATACTAGATAATCTAAAATAAAGCCATATATGTTAAGAAACTCATATTATTTTAATATGTTACTAATTAATTCTTTGTATATTAATAACACATAATATAAAACTGCTAAATTAAGAAAGTGAGTCCTAGTTTTCTGTAAAGCGCGTTTTGTGACCATGAGTTGGTACAACATTTTTGCAAAATAACATGATTGAATACTACGATTTGGTCTTTTCATCACCTTACCTAAGCTTGTTTAACCAAAGCTGCAAAACGTAATTTGAAATCACACTTTCACTGAAAGTGAAAACAATTTTTGCACTATTTTTGTTAAAAAAAATTAATAGAAACACCAAAAGTGAAGAAAAAAATCGTCAAGGATGATCCATATATATTTTGAGTTAACCGAAAACAAATTTATTATTCTTTTCACAAAAAGTTACTTTAACTAGAAGGTCTTTTTTACACACAATCGAATAAAAATGTATATAGATATACGATTAGATTAGAAATACATATTTGAGCATTTTTGTATTTATCTTTAACAGGTTAAATAAGTAATGAAAAAGTTAACTATTGAAAACGAGAAGATGAATCAAACGAGTCAAAAAACATGTCGAAGGTGTATTTTAACACATGAAACAAGTACCACATTAACAAGTTTCAAATTACACATACAAAAACCATGACCCGTTAAACTGTTAAAGAATCACACCTAGGGCTGTAAACGAACCGAAATTTCATGAAAAGTTCGTGAACCGTTCGGGCCGGAGTTCGTTTGTGTTCGTTTGTTTACTAAATGGACAAACACGGACAAAAAAAATTGTTCGTTAAGCTTAACAAACGAAAACGAAAAGAGTCCTCGTTCGTCCATTTGTGTTCGTGAACGTTCGGTAAGTGTTCGTTCGTTTGCGTTTGTTCGTATTATTTGTTTGTGTTTGTTTGTTAACATTAATACTTCTAATAATATTTTTTTAAAATATTCATTATTTCCCTTTTAAGATATTCTCTATTTAGCTTTTATTTTTAAAAATATTTATGAATTATACCATCCAATATCTTCTATAATTAGGGTTAACACAATACATTATACAACCTCTGCGATTCCGTGCATCTCCAGCCTTTGGATGAATGCTTTGTTTTTATACAAGCATATAGTGTTTGTTTGTTTGATTCATTTATGTTAATTTGGTTCGTTTGGTTTATTTGGTTTTGTTTGTGATTGTGTTTGGTTTGGTTTGTTTGGTATGTTTGTGACTAAGTTTGATTTGGTTTGTCCATTTCGTTTGGTTCATTTGACCTTAAATGTAAAAAATTCATAAACAAACACAAACAAACATGAAAAAGTTTTTTTGCTTAACAAACGGACACAAACAAAAAATCTTGTTCGGCTATTTGTTCGTGTTCGTTCGATTGTCCAATAACATGTTAACAAACAAACACAAACATGTCTCATTCGTGTTTGTTCGGTTCGTTTACAGCCCTAATCACACCTGCTTATTTATTTTGCCACCTCTGCACGAAAACACATGAAATGTGTACCACATTAATTATTTAATTATTTATAAAATATTCAAGAAAAATAAGCGGGTTTATTAAATTACGAGTGATACACGTTATATAATTAATCTAACGAAAAGGTTTTAATATTAGACGTAAGGACGAAATATTTAAATCATTATGTTTGTTAAATACAATAATGTCTAAAATAAACAAGATGTACGTATTAATATGACATACTACAAATATGGTGGAAAATATAAAAATTCTTCTATATTTCTTACTGTTGAAATTCCAGTTATGAATCATGAAATTTCGTTATTAATAACGATAAATTACCAATACTATCACGGAGTTACGTCAAGAACTTATATAGGGTTTTGCATGAAATGATACCTAATTTAAAATATAGTAGGTTTAATGCACGGTTAATACAATCAAACAAGCAATCAAAAGATAAAGTTTTAACATGGAAATGTACGGGTTATCACAACACTGACCAAAGAGACAATGGTTGCGACCGGGGACGAAAACCTTAATTTGGGTAAAACCTAAGGACATTTTTTGCAGTAACTCTTTAAGTTAACTACAAGAGTTAAGTCCAAACAATGTCCCTATGGTATTTTGGACATTTATAAGAAAACTTAACTGTCCATTAGCTTTGGTAATGTTTTTTAATTATGATTTGCACTAACCTCATGGACTGTCCTTGTATTTTTTAAAAGCTATGGATAGAAACTACAGTTTGAGTAAACCCTAGAGACTTTTATTTCTTTTTTATTATTATTAATCTTTTTTGCAGTTAACTCTTTTATAAAATGATAGATAAATTTAGAAAATAATGTTAAATTATAGGGATGAGATGGAGAACAAGTTATGAATGCTCTTAAATAAAAATTAGAGACAAATTAAGAAAATATGATATTTTGTTAAATTATATGATAAGACATAGTTTTTAGAACGTCAATCTCATCACTTCTATATCTAAAGGTGGGCATAAAAACGGTTTGGCGACCTAAACCAGTCCATAAACTAGATCCGATCTGATAGAGAAATTGGTTCCACCTAAATCGGTTTTGGTTTCAAATTTAACCGTCGGTTCCTTACTAGTTCATATTTTCCAAACTGAAAACCAGTTTCATACAATCCAGGTCCAAAACCAAGGTTCAATGGGAAAAAACTAGTCTTTTTTATATCCATTAAGAATAATAAGACTCGCAACGGTTACGGTAGAGATGCTGATTTGTTTGAAAGATTATTCAAACATCGCTGAATGTATAAAAACACGTATATGCACTCAAGGTGAACTGAAATACGGAGGTAAAATATACAAACACAATTTATAAGGTAGATTGACACTCGAAAAAAGACCGATGAGAAAAAAAGCCGAATTAAATAAGTAGCTCCGTAATAATTTTCGCTCCAAAATACTGTTGGACTAATCTTGTAATTTGTCAAAAATTAGGGTTAATTAGTAAATATTTATTATTTATTTTATAGAATTTGTATTTAGCCAATGATCCCTTGTCCTAGTGGTCAAGGAGGAGGTGGTAAAGTTTTGTCTTACGTGGAGGTCATGAGTTCAATCCCTGACAATGGTGTTTGAGGTGTAATTTAGGAGTAGATTAGAGGGTGTGTGTGTTAGCCGTTCAAAAAAATTTTTTATTATTTAATTAGTTTTAGGTTTATTTTTCATCCATGTTTTTAGTATAAATAGGGGTTCAATGTATTTTGTAAATTTGTCCTGGTAAATTATATTTTGTGAGTTATTCGTTCCCGGTGAAAACTGTACGTAATATCCATTAATTGATATTAGAGCTCTGTGAGGCTCATACAAAGAAACGAAAACCGAAGACCAAGACAAACGGTGAAGCCGGTCGTTGTATCACAAAGATCAAAGCAGGTTTTCATAAGGAACATATCAGTTTCTTACGAACCAAAATACACGGAAGAGCTGTAGAGAGGTACGGTTTTTTGGTTGGAAGATTACGGGAAAAGACTCCTAAGATTGAATAATTCAAAAGTTAGAGAAACCAATTCAAAGAAAAGGTCAACAAAGTATTTTCCCAACGAAGTATGTGAGTTGGTAAATTGCCAATTTGCCATTGAAGTTCACGGCAGAAAGAAATTTACAAGTTTTTTCTATTGTTGTGGTTTTTGTTTCTAAGAATTAAAGGAACACTCCGATGCGATCGGAAGGATAGAATTATATGGTCTGATTGATTTTTGTCAACGTAAATTAACTATAATGCAAATTGAAATATTTATTTTGCTTGACTTCTGAAGAATGAAGAAATTATAAAGGAAACATAGGGTTGAGTTCTATGGAAAACCAATATTTTGTGAAAAACAAAAAAAATCAAGAAAAAAAATTATTTTTCTTAAATTATTTTTATATGTTTCTTTCATGATTTAAGAATACTGGAAAAAAGAAAAAACTTTAAAAACATTTTGCAGTTTTTTTTAAATAAAATAAAATTCGGATTTTAGCTTTAAATTAATAATGCACTATGCAACAATAATATAAAATTGGTTTATGAATATCAATTATTTGTTTTTACATTATTCGCATAAAACACGCCCATATTTAGGTTAAGTTTCTTCTTTTAAGTAGTTTTAATTATAATGCATTATGCAATAATATTAGTACTATTGTATTATGCACTAATAGAAAATCACTAAACTTTTTATTTTTAAATTTTTTTCCCATAAATAAAGCTAATAAAATTATAGACTTTTTAGTGAAATTCTTTTTAAAAATTATTAATATATGAAGAAGTTATAGAAAAAAAAAATTGATTTTTTGGATAATTGTTGGTTTTCTGTACGTGGAAACAAAACAAGGAGGTTTTTATATGTCTTTGATTTGGAACGGAAGGTGAGAATGGAAACGTTTGGTTATTCAAGATTTTGGTGAATCGAACAGTAACTTGGAAGAAACAATCAGTAAGTTTGGGTATTTGTTTAGCGGCTCGGGAAAACGCAAGTGGGTAGTTTTGAAACTTTTGCTAATAAGAAAAAAACCATGAGGTTAAAGACCTGCGAAGAGAGGATTCGAGGCAAGAAAAAACTAGGAGACGATCAAGGAAGACTTGTGTTTGCTCAATCAGGTGACCGAAATCGCAGCCGACGGACCGGTGGTGCGAGTTCTAACGATCGATGGACCAATCGAGGACGATGTCGTAGGTATGGTGGAGCTAGGGGGTACCGAAACAACACATTCTATGATCGTGACGAGTTTTCGGGTAGGAAACACGAGTCAATGTGGTCTGAGTTTCCGGGTAGGAAACAAGGGCAAGATGATGATATAGAGTTTGTTTTGACAGGTTGTTCAAGTAGAGAGCTTGATCAAGGTAGAAGAAAATTTATGTTAATTTGTTTGTGGTTAATGGTTCAAGTGTTTGGACAAGTTTTTGGTGTGAATATACCAAAAGAGTCAGAGAATAGAGAATAGGGGGTGCAATTTTGTGTTGGTTGCAACAAAAGTGTTTATGCAAAGAATACACAGAAGACCGTGGATTAATGTGTAAGAACTTCGTGTCTTGCTTGGTATTCAAGAACTGGGAGAAACATTACAAGATTAGGGGATGATTGGTGGACTAATCTTGTAACTAGTAAAAAATTAGGGTTAATTAGAGCATTCACATAAGGTTCTTCATCCTCATCCCTATAATTTATACTTTTATTATTACTTTTTCTTTCTCTTTCACTCACAACCATAATTAGATAATACTTTTTATATATTTATCATTACATTTTCTCTTTTTTTTTTTCCAATTCCCAAGTTTTAGCAAATCACCAGCTTTTGTCAAATATGCAAATTTGCTAAACCTTTTCTCTCTCATCTACTCACAACTACTTACTACCAAACCTCAAATTTTGTAGATTTACACTCACATATTTTTTAAAGAGTTTTAGTAAATATTTATTAATTATTTTTATAGAGTTTGTATTAAACTGGGATAGTTGTTTAATTAGTTTTAAGTTTATCTTTCATCCATGTTTTTTTATTATAAACTAGGATAGAACCCGTATGTTATACGGGTTAAATCATTTTTTTGGGTAAAGGGTTATACGTGTTAAATCATTAGAAAATATATATAATTGATAATTCATGCATACTCCTTTTATTACCCGAATAACGTATTATATTACATTTAATAAAGTTATAATTCATAATATGGTATTGGTGACTTTATCTTCTTCATAAAAAAATATTTAGAGCATGTCTCTACTTGTATATTTGGAAAAAATACAACATAAACATGATCATCTATAAAATATGGTTATTAGAAAAACAATCCAACCCTGAATAGTGACTAACACTAACTTATGATTTGACAAACTTGAGATTAAGTCTCGATAGAAAGTTAGGTGAGTATAAAATTTTATCAAAATTATAATGAACATATTCTAATTGTTGAGTATAAAGTCTAAATTATAATCAGAATATTATGATGTTAAATCAATAAAAAATATTTATCTTGGTATATATTTGAAAACGTACAATTGTATTAGTCACGATGTTTAAAATTTCCAATTTGAATGAACATGGATCATTTGATATGATAGAAAAACTATTTAATATTGGATATTATGAACATAAATTTTATCGTTTACGATTTCTCTATAAATAGTATCATCCACAATGTTGATTGGATTTGTAAAACAATATTAGTTATTCATTAATTATAATATTAAGTATGATTTGCTCAATTATATTTGAAAAACACGGTAAATAAGTGTATATTGGTATTTTATAAGTTTTTTAAATATTTATTAAATGAAAATAATAATAGTTTAAAAAATTATTTTAAATAAAAATTAGATGTAAATTAATATAAGATTGTCATAATTTCATAAATATAATTAAATAAAAATATATCATGATTATAAGGGATATAATTTCCAAAAAAATAATTTATTAGGGAGTAAATTTGGGAGGGAAAATTTGTGTGAGAATGATTCTAGTGTTGACAAGTGTCAACAATTGTAATTGTTTATTAGAGTAGGAAGATAGGGGTTCAAGGTACTTTGTAAATTTGTCCCAATAAATTATATTTTGTGAGTTATTCGTTTATGGTAAAAACTATAATATCCATTAGATATTTCATCTTTTTGCTATAAACATTCAAGTAGTTAGTTTGGATAGTTAAGTAACTCTATTTTGTATAAATATTTTTCTTGATCTTGACTTTACCTATCTTTTATTAATGTATATTAGTAAAAATTTATTTTTCATTGCTTATTTCGGTAGAAGTTCTATTACGTTAACATACAAGTTGGGCTACCCGCGCTTCGCTGCGGACCCGACTTGTTTTTTGACCGTTTATAGAGCGTTAGAAGAAAACTAAAATTGTTTCTAAAAAGAAGCTAATGTATACGCGCTTTATGATTTGGCGGGTATAAAAGCGATGTGTGATCGGTTAAGAAAATGCCCTTTTTTGGAGGCGAAGAAGAAAGCTGAAAATAAAGTGGAAGACCTACAAATTGGAGCTACCAAGCTTTGGCGTCACTGTAATGTATTGATTGACCTTTATGTATTTGAAAAGATCAAGTTGTGTATTTTCAATTCAAATCTCACTTAGTCTATTTGCAGTTGACTTTTGCAAGTCAAACTAACAATAGATTCACTATGAAAATATCAATACACAATTTGAAAAGCAAAATAATATGAAATGATGAATTCATATTGTTAAACGACAACACATTCACTATGAAAACATCAAAGCCTATTTGCAGTTGACTGTTGTAAGTAAAACTGACACAAAGAAACATATATACAGCTTCTGTTAAAGCTGATCTCCTATTTGGTCATCTAGATCTCACAAAGGTAAACAATGAAGTGTGAATGAAACTTCAATACACAATTTGAAAAATAAAATTTCAAATGACAAACAATGAAATTGACTTTTACTTCCAAACTGCAAATGGAACAAAAATACATAAACATAAACATATCTGGACTTAATTAAATATATAAACCTCCATAAAGATAATCCATAGGATCCATAAACTATCACTTAAAAAAGAGATAACATAGGTAGCAGTTGACTTTTGGAAGTCAAACCTATGAAAATAACCATATATACACTTTCTATTCAGTTTGGTGCTACAGTAATAGTGAAGAGGGTTCATAGTAGAATGCTACGAATGACAATAACTCTAACACCCATTAAGTGCTGATATTACCAAAAACTTCCATCATTAACTTAATTCAAAGAAAGCCATTCATAGCATAAGTTTCTTACATAGTTCCTAGTGGTTTACAATAGCTAACATCTACCATATTTTTGTAAAAGACACTTTATAAAGGCCATTACAGATACCAACTACTAATACATATATATTTTTACATACCTAGTAGCAATGCACAAATTGAAGTTTGTTGTTGAGTTAGTAGTTGGTGCCTTTGCAAAAGAGTACCCAAAAGATGTTGTTCCTCCATATAGCTAAACATTTATCATATGGCATCCTTGCCTTTGAGCTTCTTGGCTGGGCCATGTGCATTTTCTGTTTATAGAGTGTCAGTTTAGTATGAACCCTGATGTTAGGCTTATAATTTGAAGTAATACCAAAAAAATCACCTAGCTCTGGCAGAATATTTCTCTTCGGGTGCGATTTATCCATGTCCCTACCCTCATCAGTTGTAGGTTCAGCAGCAATGCTTAAAGAAGCACTTGCGCTGGCCGAAGCAGAATCAGCGTTGTCACTAAGATCGAAGACTCTATTGACGACAAATAAAACGATAACAGATATACAAATACCTGCAATGACGACACCGAAAGGCCTGCTTAACTAAAAAGTCAATAAGTATATAGATATACTAACAGGCATCCGTACAAAACGAATGGCCTTTACAGAACATAGTCTAAACTAAAAATAACTATATAGATAACATGATGGGTAAACACACATTCATAACCACACTATGGATGAGCCTACAAACAAAAACAGAAGTAACCCAAATCCCTAAAACCTAATGAAAGTAGCCAAACAGGATTAACAACAGCAGTGCAATTGGAAAATTAATGACTAAGATCATAACAAAACAATTAGTTGTAAGGAGGGTAGGCAAACTTACAGAGAGCAATGCAGCTACACAGAGCCTGCATATAAAAACAGAATTTATAAAGCATAACAATAAACAATACTGAAAAGGTAGAGAAACGTTAAAGTTGAAGAGAACAATGCAGGAAACAAATGAAAACCTTGAGAGTGTAAAGATGCAGGAAACAAAGCACAACAATGGAAGACCTGAGAAACCAACATGACCATCTCATATTGGTTAACCCTTTTTTATAGCAGATGTAGTAAAAAATACATTAGAATAACATAGAGGACACACTATATTCCTTAGTTCCATACAACTTACCATTTAGGATAACATATAGGACACACTATACTAATTTGTTTCATAGAGCATCATGAAATAAAGGTACATAGGTGCAGACTCCAAGTTCCAGTTTTTTATAACATAGACAACAGACTAACCAACCCTTTTCAAAGAGGTGATATTATTAGTTAAAAAATACACCCTCCAACATCTTATCAGATCATGAAATTACACCCTCCAACATGCTCATTGAAAACCATATCACTACACAGAGCCAGCATATTATTAGTTAAAAATACACCCTCCAACATGCTCATTTAGTAAACAGTTAACAATCATTTACAATAACATAAAGGATACACTATTATGTAAAAAATAAACCTAAACCACATACTTTAAAACAGTATAAACATAATAATAGTTTAATGAGCATAAAAACTGTCTATACTGCTCAGTTTCATAGAGCATCACTGCTCAGTTTCATAGAGCATCATGAAATAAAAACACACACGTGTATAAGTTCCCTTTTTTGATAGATTAACACATACCATGGAAAGTAACCAAACATTTTCAAAGAGGTCACATTGTGAGTTAGAAAAACACTACCCAATATCTTATCAGGTAAAAAAAGACCCTCAAACATATTATTTTGAAACCACACATCCACTTCACCAAAAAAAAAAGCAAATCACATACCTTAAAAGAGCCATACTCATACAACATGAGCATATTACCACAGCTTAAAAAGTAATGATTGTAGGCAAACGTTACCAACTGAAACATGAACATAATTAAACCCCCAAAATTCATAATTATATCATGAACAATGAAGAGCAAAATTAGCAGTGATGAACAACGAAATAAAACTCCAATTCACCAATTGATATGAAAAAACACCTGAAAATCAAATTGTTTATAAATCATCGATGAAGAACAAAATTAGGAGTGATGAACAACGAAATAAATCTGGAATTCAACAATTGAAATGAAAGTTAATGCAAGCAAAGGGAAGTAAAACTCACCGGACGATGTAATGGACAGATCAGTATGAAGAATTCCAGTCCAATAAGGTCCGTATATATGGAGAGAGGGACAATACTTCCACCACACATGAGGACGAATGACAATTGAACCACCATGTACAGTCGCTGAATCCCTGTTCAGATCACTGTGTATCCAATATCTTCATCGCCTATCCACAAATTGGTCTGCCGCATTAATTGTTCCTTGCCGTAGATCGTCTACTAAGCATGGAGATGGCCTGAAATGATAGTGCTAGAGAGGGGAAAAAGCCTGAAATCCCGGTGTTACAGAAGAGAGTTAGTGTGAGCGTCCCACAGTCAACCGTGCGAAGAAAAAAGTGGGTTTCATCGGGCCCACAATCAACCGCATGCTTCTTTTTATTTTCTTTTACGCATATCAGGTTGTACCGGCTGCATTATGAAGAGTAACCCATATAGAGAAAATGGCCTCTTTCATTCCTGCAAGAATGGGTGGTACCGAAGGCTTTAAAACATGTAACAGGAGTGCAATACATGATTGTACATTAGGTTTTGGAGTTTGTACAATGGGTTGTGTTTTGTATATATAGGGTAATTAAAAATTAGTGTGGAATCAGGTAATACGATGATCAGACCCAGAGGCCCAAATTAGGCCCATAGTCAGGGTCCTCCGGGACATGTTTATTTCACAATTGAATTAAACCAAACTAATATAAAATTTGGTTTTCTTCTCAAACTTTAGGCATATAGTGTAGTTTTATTTAATACTAGGATACAACCCGTAGGTTATACGAGTTGAATCATTAAAAAATATATATAATTGATAATTCATGCATACTCTTCTTATTACCGGAATAACGTATTATATTACATTAAATAAAAAGGCAAAAGTTATAATTCATAATATGGTATTTGTGACTTTACTCTCTTTATCAAAAAAAAAAAAAAATTAGGTTATGTCTCTAATTGTATATTTGAAAAAAGCAAGATAAACGTGATCATGTTTAAAAAACAATCAAACCCTGAATAGCGACTAACATTAATTATGAATTGACAAACTTGAGACTTTAAGTCTGTATAGAAAAGTTAGATGAGTATACAGTTTTATCAAAAGTTAGATGAACACATTCTGATTGTTGAGTATAAAATCTAAATTATAATCGAAAAATTAAAATTTTATCAATAAAAAAAATGTTATGTTGATATACATTAAAAAACATACATTTGTATTAGTCGCGATGTTTAAAATTTTCAAATTGGATGAACATGACTAATTTAATATGGTAGGAAAAACTATTTAATATTGAATATTATGAACATGATTTTTGTCGTTTATTAATTTCTCTATAAATAGTATCACCCATAACGCAACGTTGATTGTAAAATAGTATTAGGTATTCATTAATTAATATATTAAATATGATTTGCTTAATTATATTTGAAAACACAGTAAATAGTTGTTTACTGGCATTATATAAGTTACTAAATATGTTTTAAAATGAAAATAATAATAGTTAAAAAATTATTTTTAAATAAAAATAAGATGAAAATTAATATATGATTGTCATAATTCCATAAATTAAAATAGATTAAAATATATCATTATTATAAAATAGGATATAATTTCTAATAAAATGAATTATTAGAGAGTAGATTTGGGAGGGAAAAACTTTTGTGAGAATGAATCTAGTGTTGACATGTGTCAACAATTGTAATTGTTTATTAGAGTAGGAAAATATATGTCGCGACATTTTTTTTTAACATTTCGATACGAGTTTTCTTTAAAATCGAACCAGCGGAACACGCATCGTCTCACTTTATTTGCCAAATTATCAGATAAACATCGAATACTTGACTAACTAACTAAGGGGTTTATTATTAGAATTGAGTTTAAATAATTTAAAATTCGTTTCGTTTGAATTCAAAATAACGAATTCAAATTTCTTATTTGGTTTATTCAATTCGGCTAACTAAGTCGAATTCGAATTTGTTTTTTAAATTCGATTCGAATAATTCAAATAAAAATTTAGTTTTTCAAATTTGATTCGATTAAATTAGATTCAAATTCGAAACAAGTAGCTGATGCCTTAGTGTAGAATGAAGTAGGACGTGCAAGTGCTAACGTCATTAGTAGAGTGGCGTGAGGTATCCTAGATATTCTTGTTTTGAGAAAGGAATTTCAAAAGTCACTATTGTTTGAGCATGTTTGGGATTTTATTTAAAAACTCCTTATTAACTTATTGGCTTTTTGATAAATCATTGAGTTAAAAATGTTGTTTGGCTATCTAAAAGCACGTTCGATTTGGGCTTTTTGAGAAGGAGAAAAAAGTCATCTTTTAAAAGCCAAGAAAACCTGGTTTTTTAACTTATTTTGAATTTTTTTTTAAGGAAAATTACTAACATGGTCACCCTTTTTACCCACAATACCTCATCACCTTCTCTAGTCATTTTATATGAATAAGCTAAGCCAAACATATTTTAAAAACAATAAATTGACTTATTGATTTTTTTTCCCACCACAAAAGGTACTTTTTTAAAATACCTTTTGGAAAACTCATAAGTCAATAAGGGCTTTTAGCCAAAAACACTTTTGCACTCAAATAAGTACTCTCAAACATACTTTTATTACTTAATTGTTTTAACGTCACCGTGTTACGTACAGGACCCGAGGACGCATCAAAAGGATGTTCGTAACAAATTTTCCTGAACTGTAAACCTCGGAGTTTCAACGGAACTGAAGGAGTTATAGGATTGGTAAAGAAAGGAACCTTGGTAAAGAAGGTTGTTTCAAGGAATGATGACAAGATGAAATGGTTTGGCAACAACAACAATTGTAAGAACCCGGAGAGTTCAAATCAGAAGGTACACATGTTTTGAATGTGGAACCTCCAATCGTCTCAAAAAAATTGCTGCTTAATCTGTTGGATTATCGATTTTCCGCTTCATAGAGAAGTTGCTTAGAGTCCTGCGATGAACACCCCCGTTCTCAACCACTAGGGCTTGCCCTACTGGTAAATGTTGATGATGAAGACTTGTCACTTTAAGGTCATGATCGAGTTCGATTCTTGAAACTGACAGATTTCTCCCCTACTGATATTGGAAGACTTGTGACCTTAATCAAATTATGTTTATAATGCATCATTGGTGTTAATGGGAATCAACGGTAAAAACCACGAATACCCATGTAATTTACAAACTTGTAACAAAGGTAAATCATATTAATCATGTTTGGGTTAAGGGACATTGATGTTAAATTTCTAATCTCATAGTTTAGGAGGTAATTAATCCTTTTGACTTTTATACCTTGCCAACTTTTCTTTATCTTACTTGAGAAACAAGGAAACTAGCTAATAGATAGGAACAACTAACTGAACAAGAAAAGAATTCCACTTTCTACAAAACTTAAAAATAAAAAAAATATATATATAAAAAAAAGAAATTCAAGCTCATTTGATAAAAAAGAATTAATCAAGATTAAATTTATCAACAATGTGATCAAAAGAATTTACATCCACAATTACAAAAAACAGTTAGAAATTTGTGGGTATGATGAACAATTTCACATCTTACCTTCACAAGATTAAATACATACCAATTAATCAATTAAATACAAAATATACAAATAAATTATAAAAAAAATATATGATATTTGCAGTTTGCACCTTGTAAAAGTTTGTTAATTTCAGTAGTGACAATCCACTAACGTTGGAGCAGCAGACAAATGAACGGTTGACGGTTGCTGTTTATTCTGATTGTTCGTCGACGCTGTAAATTTATAGTTCGATCCCCGCCGTTGATCTTGCTCCGGCGGTGCCGGAAGGTTCAGATCCAAATCCAAACACAAATTCCCATCATTCCCCACCATGGATGTGGTAACCGCCGGACTGTACGGAACCAACGATAATGTCGTGTTTGTCACATGAACTAGGCCGTTGTTATTTCCGTTACCATTTCCGTTACCATTACCATTACCATTACCGTTTATTGTCCCGCGGTGCCTCCGCATGTGGCCGCCTAACGCCTGCCCGGAATTAAATTCCGCGCCACAGATTCCGCATTCGTGGAGCTTCGAGGAAGTTGATTTCTTGATCGTATTGTTTGTTTTCCTCGTTGATGGTTCGATGAAGAATTGTGGTGACGTGTAATCATCTTCGTCGGAAACCGGTGGTGGTTTTCGTTTCTGATCGTATAACAATTCGTTACGTGGTTTTTTATGGCTGGCTCGGTGACCACCTAGAGCTTGAAACGACGCAAAAGTCCGGCTACACGTTTTGCACTCGTAAACGTAAGTTCCGTTAAATCCGTTAAATCCGTTACCGGACGTTTGTATGTATCTTTTGCTGGTAAACTTTGATTCGTCCGTACGGGGGGATGAATTAACGTTATTGTAGCCTTGGGAGAGAAGGATGAGGCAGTTGGCGGTGTCTTCGTCTTCGGTGGTGGCCGGAAAATCGGAAGATGACGCCGGAGAAGCGTTGACGGAGGTGGAGGAGTGAGTTAGAGGAATGTTGACGTTTGTGGGCCTTTGACGTTTTGTGCGTTTTCCTTTGACGATGATGGTGGTGGGGTCCGCTTTTGGGCCACCGTCGTCTTCGCCGCCGGAGGTGGTGGTGGTGGTGGTGGCGGTGGTTTGTTGTGGATCCTCCATTTGGTTTGGTGGTTGATTTGGGTAGCACACACTTGATGGCTACCGGAGAATATAGGGTGAAAGAGAATGAAGGGAGAAAAAGAGGTGGTGGTGAGGGGTGAATATATATATACATGTATGAATGTATGTATATGCGGTTGTGTGTGTGGGTGGATAAGAGAGATAAGGGCGGAAATAGAGAGAAGGTTTAGAAGTGGATGATATTTACCAAGAGTGAATCAATCCACTAATATTCTCTATTATCTTTTACATAATTACATGGATTAATTAATTAATTAGTTAGTTTTAAGATTATATTATACGGATTTTTGCATGCTTTCAAACATAACTATGGATTTCGATTTAATTAACGGGTATTCAAAAGTTTACGTAGAAACACAAGGGAAACGGGTAAAAGTTGAGCCGTTAATTTTTTTGAATAATAAAGCTTATACGTTTAAAAAGTACATTTATAGATTTTACAATCATAATATTACTATCACCCGACTTGACCTACGCATTATCCATCTCATCACTCATGCCACCGCTCGATCGGTTGCATACCATCTATATTCGTTATTATGGCTGGTCCCGAGAATTTATGAGTCATGTTTGAGCTTAAAAGTAGACCCCATTCGAAAAATAAAATTACATATAGAAAAAGTTCTTAAATAAGACAAAAAAATTTATAGCAATAAACATAAGAAAATTATAGTTTTAAAATGACATTCTAAGTAGTTAACCGACAAAATGTGCATATCTCCTAGCATTTTTAATTGCAAATTGTTTAATCAAGTCTCCATGATTTATAATACATATAATCTTTTTTTTAAAAAAATATAGCCCCCATAATATGTTTGGCCATGTTCCGTCACATATCTCGTAAATATTCAGGGCCCTTACTGTTCGTTATGCATCACCTCTTGACAATTCATCATAATCATGATTAGTTTTTAAAATTATAAAAATGTTAATTATTTGATTAATTCATTTATTTTAATTTTATTATAACTTGAAGTCTATATTGGAATCTATGCTATCTTAATCAATAAAGATATGCATATATAGTGAATAATTTCATGTGCATTTAACCATCCACATTATACAAGCACTTAACAACGTGCCAATCATTTGCTTCTACTTCACTATATACCTTCATAAAGACGTGCATTTTTTAATGAAATCTTATTAGATCTCAGTAACTGTTTCTACATTCATATACACATGAATTACTTGGATCATAAAATAATTATTAAACTTAGATTATTGATTGTTAGACGTTACACTAATCTAACTAGCCATTTTATTACATCAAGGTGCGACTTGTTGTGTTAGCATACATTGTTCTTAATGCACCAAGCTAAAAATAATTAAGATGTCATGAAACAAAAATATTTGTTTGTTTTCTTAATCTGATATAAATCCACGCCGCATTAGTTGAATGAAATACTACACAAAATTATATTCGTAAAGGTGACAATCACTGGTGCATTCAAGAAAATTTGTTTACTTGGTGCAAAACAAAAATCATATAAAAGTGACAAATAAAAAAAGTATTAAAATAAGTTATTTTTATTCAAGAATTTGATAACTTTAGGTGTATTCGGTGTCAAAACATAGCTAAAAAAATTATTTGTCACAAATCTTGAGATGTCTAAAAACAGCTAAAAAAATTATTTTCATAAACCTTGGGTCTAAACATTATGTAGTGTATATGGGATTATTTTAAAAAATAGTTAGTAACTAGATGATCATATGCAATTTCACAATCTGGGCTTATAAGAACCTACTTCTTGTTTTAATTCTCGTACGTGAACTTCCAGTTTCAAAATTGCATATGTGATCGCGCGCCTCACTGAATTGAATATTACTTTGGTCGATTTATAAACAAGTCAAGTTATCACCTATGATGGAACAGATTATTGATTAATTTCCATTGCCTCTTATTAAGTTTAATTTGATTGTCCTCAAATCTAGATCTATTCGACTATTCCAAGTTAATAATGGCATGTTACATGCATCCCACTGAGAAGAAGCTATAGTGTGCATTCTAATCAATCATTGAGGGTTGTGATTATGTGTGTGAGGCACGTAAAAACCACCAAATGGTGCATGTATGGATTGCTGGTTAGTTATTATTAAAAAAAAAACATAAAACAACAGAGAAAATTAATAAGGCGTTTCGACGAGCCATTAGTTGACTCAATTATAGGCGACCCCAATATGAGCCCGGCCTTAGACTCGTATGGATAGCTGGTTGGGCTCGTATTCAGGGACACAACTAATTGGTGACCAGGGGTCTCCGTGCTGCCGTGCACCACCTTAACTAATTATTTTTTAAACTTTATATGTGTGTTATCTTTAAAAAATCTCATAAGCCCGTGCTAGACATTAAAAAACTTTTAGTCGATTATCTAAATAAATACCTATTTTATCATTTAACCAAGCCATTATCTAACTATAAATCATTGTCTAAATAATCATTTAAAAAAAACCAATTACCAATAAAAAAAAATTTGGAATCTTGATCGTCGATCGAAAATCAGAATACCCAGTACCCTTATACTTAATACCTATTTTGTGCTCCACCGCTCCACCTCTCATGGAATCCTAATCGCTGATCGGAATTGGAAAGTGGTCGGTCACAAGTGGGCAAACACGACTATTGGCATTAATGCAACTTTGCGTTAGTTTGTACTTATCTAAAAAAAATCGTAACTTTAAATTTTTTTTCTTATATATCAATGTTCGAGAATTTTTCTATGGACTTTCTGAAATATTTTTCTAGTTTCGTCCCTAAGTCGTATTATTACCGGGGTCGAGCCCTTAGTGGTCTAGACCTAACACAAGCTCAGTTCATGGAAAACATAAGACAATGACCAAATAATTAAGTACGAAATATATGTAAACACAAAATTGTTGTCGATCTATACATAAAATGTAAAAGATGGACATTTAGCAAGTATATGCCAGTGAATATTACAGAAACTATATATTATATATGCATCTTGTTTTTGTATTTTATTTCCTTTACTCCACTCCACTACTTGTGTTTTAGAGTGTTTGCTTCCAAACAACTCAACATGACATGCCAGCTGCAACTAATAAAAACCCAACACTATTAATAAATTAAGTGATCAGCAATGCACACAGCTAAGCAGGAGCTGACTTTCACAAACTTAAATAATAATTAGTTCCTTAAATGTCTAACAAATTAAAACAATTCATGATTCCATGTTTGTTTTAATTGGCATGCATTTCTTGTACACACAAGTGGGTTATACATCCTGATGGGGTCGGCTCAAGCTTTTTCAAGACTCTAAGAAAACGAAAAATTGGTTTTTTTTCAACTTCATTATCATAGTTTAAAATTAAGTCACTTTTTAAATGACAAGACTATTGAAAGCTAAGCTCCAAGCCTCTAAAAATTAAATCAAACAAATTACAACAAAGTGATTATACAAACTCATACCACAAGTTTTGAGATTATAATTCAGATTAAAATTCAATTGTGATGAAGAATAGTTCTACATTCCTCACAAAGACACCTTGACACACTTTGATTAGTGATACTGATATCCTTTCATTTTTAGATATTACACCACTATATGGTCGAAGCATAACTTGCAAATCATGAGACCAAGCACACACAAAAGTATGTAACTAATTTAATATAACACAATAACACACAAAAGAATGTAATTATTACTTAAATATAATCGGTATCATTACTAGAATGTATACACACACAAAAAATAATAACTAATGACGTAACAAATAATCAAATATGAACTATCAAGTATCTAACTTAGATAACAAACAATTCATAGGTCGATAACAAATATGTTATCACCGAATAATTAACCAACAAAAACACTCTTAGTCCTCCAACAATTCATCGGTCGATAACAAATATGAAACTTGTTAAAGAAAGCCACTGTTGGGTTCGCATAACGAAATAAACCAATAAACCAATGCACTAATCGAAACTGGGAAAGAGGAAGAAAAAAAGTAGATTCGTTAATTGGGCGAGTAGAACACCTTGGAATGTTGATGAAGAAGGTTAAGTTGGCAAAGGCTTACATTCATGTATCCGGAAATAAAGTTGTCAGATATCGATAAAAGTCGGATTCTTTTGGAGTGGAGTAGTTCAACACTTTGACAGGTTGGTTGGTCAAATTACCAGTCAAAATATTCATCAGTTAAACTCAAAGTGGGCCAAAATGAACAAAAAATGACCAATTTCAATGGCCTTTACATTCAAGCGGTAAATATTTATTTTATTTTTTTAAAGTCAATTTTTCTTAAATAAAGTTTTTTTAGTAAGTTTTTTGCTTTGTATAAATATGTAGTAACATTGGTGGCCTAGTGATGGGGTGGATATAGATATATTCGAACAAGCGTTGACCGGATATAAAAAAAATGTACGAGAAGAATGGTTTTGTTCATGTCAAAGCTTGAAACATTGTGAAGGATAGATCATCCAAAATGGAAGACATCGGAGTCGGCAATTACACAACTTCAAATGACTTAGGGCCGAGCCAACTACCGAGTCATCTCCCGACTTATATGAGGACTCTACTCCGACATATCCACCACGTAAAGAAACCAAGAAATCGAGCGATTCGTCTAGCAAAGGATCGGGCATCAGCAAACATGTTGGTGATGCAAACATGTTGGATATGTTAGTGAATTTCCAAACGAATTGGGATGTGGAAATGGAAGAAAATGCATTTGCTCGACAACAATATGCTTAAAAGAAAGCTACAATGTACGTTTCAGTTAAAGAGACGATGGATCTCCAACGAGAGACTATACAACGAGAAAGAGTGTGTGACCTCGAGGCTTTTATGAAACCGCATCACGACGTCCTGCCTGCCACTCGTTCTTGAATAGAACCGTGAAATTGCCGAAAAAATGGATGGCCATGGGATTTCTTTTTTTATTTGAAGGTTGTTTTAATTTTTAGGAAAGTGCTAATTTTTTTTTAAAAAAAAATTAATGAATATTTTATTTTAACTTAAGAATTATATTAATATTCTAAAAAAATAAAATGATTAATCAATAAATTAGTTTAAATAAAAAAATAAAATGTTTACAAAATTTGAAGCCTAAGCCTACATGTTGAAACCATACCACCTAAACTCAACCTAAAGGCTTCAAATTATCTCTCATCCTTCTATGTGTTGTGACATCATATTATTGGGTGGAGATTTTGAAGTCTTAGTCTTCAAAATTCACCATTCTAAAACCGAGTACCTATATCGTAACTTTAGTAGGACTCACACTGGGGCAGACATCGACTTGAGTATTGGAGGAGTACCAGTAATGCAAACAACCAAGTTCAAGTACTTAGGCTTCTTTGTCCAGAATGACGAGCACATAGACTGCGATGTTACCCACCGTGTTAAGCAGGGTGGTGCAAATGGAGGGCAGTGTCGAGTGTTCTGTGCGATAAAAGGTTTCCAGAGAAATTAAAAGGAAAATTGTATAGGGTGGCGGTTCGACAAGCTTTGTTGTAAGGCACGAAATGTTGGCCAGTCTAGAAGACTTGGGCATGAAAGTTGAAGATAACTGAGATGAGGATGCTGAGATGGATTTGTGGCCACGCGATGTTAGACATGATACAAAATAAGGTTTTTCGATGTAAACTAGGGGTAACGCGTATCTCTGATAAAATTAGGAAATGGAGGTTGAGATGGCTCAGGCATGTGAGGAGGAGGTCATTGATAGCACTTGTTGGAGCGTGGAGACTCGTCGTTGAAGGGGGAGGAATAAAGGTAGGCCTAAACAAAAGTGGGAGGAGCATATTAGGCAAGATATGTTAGACTTGCACTTATCTGAGTACATGATCAATAATAGAAGAGTCTGAAGAAGTATGATAAATTTTAGGGGTTTTTAGGATTGTATGTTCTCTTGTTTCCATGTTTGTCTTATGCACATGATTGTTTTCACTCTTAAGTGTCTTGTGTGGGTGTGTATTTGTTTCTAATTTACCTCAGACCTAGTCTTACCTACTGCATGTCGTTATTCGTCTCTTTATGGTACCTACATTTTAGACATACTTGGCCTTATGCATAATGCCATTTTCTCGCTATATGTGCTTGTTGTGTATGGTATGGACGCTTTTCGAGTCGAGGGTCTCTTTGAATGCAACCTCTTTATCCCTTGAAATGAAGGTCTATCATCTTCTCACCCTCCCCAGACCCTACCCTTTGGGTGATTTTTACTGGGTATGTGATTGTTGTCGTCCTCGTCTAAAAAAATAAAAAGGAAGATAAAAAGAAGGGAAATATTGAGAATCTAAAAGAATACCCAAAAAAATTGAAATAAAAAGGCGTATATATAACAGCCAACTTAACATGTTTAATACAAACTGATAACTTGCATACTGTTTCGCAATTACTTTTTACTAGACTAGTAAACCCAACCATATTCTCTCTTTGTCATAAATTACTTGAATTCCCAAATCTAGATTACCAAAACCTATTTTGGTATCCATTAGAACCTACTGCACTTCCATACTGAAAGTTTCCTTGATTGCTATAGAAGCTTGGACCATGATAACCTAAATTACCACTATGAAAACCATTACCACCATGGAATCTATAATCAAAAGATTGAAAACCATTACCGCCATGGAATCTATTATTAGAAGGTTGATAGCCATTACCACCATGGAAACTAGCAATAGAAGATTGATAGCCATTACCACCATGGAATCTATCATTATTTATAAGCATAGCAGGGACATTAGGAGCTCCCCATCCATGGCTATGATTATATGCATGAAGATCTTCAGTTATCCAACCACCCCCACCCCTTGGTTTCAGTTGAGATGAACTTGGTTGTTTTTTATTTCTTTTTCTCCTTGATTTGTTCTTCTTCATACTGCTTGACCGCCTCATTTTCCTCTTTTGGCTCTGAAGAATAAAAGAGAGAGAGACAAACCACTTAATAATTGTTAAAAGAATAATAAATACCATAGAGGTGTAAATTTTTTTCCATTTACTTATAGTTATAAATATGTTGTCTGGGATACGTTTTATTTGTAACACGTCAAATGGGTAATAATAAATATATCTGGCTAGAAAACCCATTACCTTAGAGGAACCGGTGCATTTACATGCCATATGGGCTTCTTTACCGCACATGAAGCAAGAACTAGGGGTCCATTTACTGCCGCTTTCTGCATGCACTCTTGCACATTCCTGCAGAAGGACGTATTCAATACTGAACCAATTTTAACTAGAGAAATGTGAGAATCACATTCGCATATAAAGTGGGAGAGAGATAGTGTGGGGTTATGCAGTTACATAACCACCTTATGGATGATAGTTAAAGCAATAAGTATACTTAAAATTGGTTTTGTATTTAACGTCCCTCACACATCAGTTAATATACAAAATATATAATATCAATCAGATATAATGTGTGGAATAGTGAGAGGTGAGATAATATTAAAACATCACAAAATTATACAGTTACAACATATCTAATCACCCATGCTAGGATTTGAGCATATGATCACTGTATCACCGGACTGTTATGCTTACTTTGCACAACTGCTTCCACATTTTTGCTTTTTTTTTTGTTTTGTTGGAAGAAAAAAAAAAGGTTTCTTTAGATTTCTTCTGATTGACACAAACAATTCATTTCAACCATAAATCCAATTTGTGTAAATAGTTGTGTGCTGGTGGAGAGTGGTTTGAAAGAATTACCAAACCGGAATGGCCCAACTCGCCACATCTGTAACAAGAAACCTCTCTTGAGCGTTCACCGGCATATTTTGCACAACAAAGATGGCCAAAAGACTTGCAAACATAACATTGTATTTCCTGATAAAGACCATAAACAAGACATGTAGAAAAAATGTAAAACATAAAGTAAGTTACAAATAACTCTGAAAAACTTTGTTAAAATGAAAAATACATGAGACAAATATGCTATGAGATGTTACTGACCTTGAGGTCATCCTGAGAATACTTGTTCTCGTTGCATGAGAACATTTCGTGCCCAAAATCACCACAATTCAAACAAACTTTAGCACTCTGAGATCCCAGATTGGATTTCTCCGGGCAATCTTTTGCACTATGGCTACCTTTCTTGCAAAAAAGGCAATCTTTCCCCTGCAAAAAGGAAAAATAAATAATATTGGAGTTTCGGAAAAATCCAACTAGAAAAGGAAAGGATCCAGCTTAAACCAAACTGTAACTGTTCATTAATCACATGGACTACACATGTTAGAAACTTTAAAACATAAAACAAAAAACCTGTGTAAGAACATCAAAGCCATGTATATTTCAGATCAAAACCAAAGCAAACAGAACTGAATTTCAGTTCCCTTCACTTCATGAAAGGAAAAAAAAAAAGCAATAATTAAATTTAAGCACAGTAACATGAATATGAGTACCTAATTCTCAAATCTACTGAGTAGTTGTCTCTAATAAAAAGCAAAAAAAAAAATCAAAATTGCCATTTGATTCGAACATCTTACCCCATTCTTTTCCTTTTTCTTCATCATCTTTTCATCCACATGTGTGTAAGAAGATGAAGGATTGGTGGTCGTTTCATTACCATATGATCCTAGCGTCGATTTATTTGCGATTGTGAAGCTTAGGTCATCGTCATCGCTGCTCAAAATAATCGATTCATGGTGAAATTGAGGGTCTTGATCGGATTTAGGGTTTGGTTTTGGCAGTGGTGGACTTTTGTAAGCCGATTTACTCATGTTAGAACTTAGAAGGCGAATGGATTGAGAGAAACCCCCTTCGCCTTTTGGGCGTTTTCTGTACTGTTGGGGTGAAAGAGAAACAGGATATCAGAAGGAATCATTGGGAGATTTTTATATTCGTTGGGTTCCGGGTCGATTAAAGAAAAAAAATGGTCAGTGAAAAAGACTACACAATTTTATAAAACTTAAAAAAGTTGCTTTTAGTTTCTTAGGGTACATCGAGTGAGTTGCGGTTAGTGTCGCGGCTACTGTGCGATTTTGCGGTTACATCATCGCACCCATTTGGATATTTGTGTGCCTTCAAATCTGACTAGTATTAGGTTGTGTTTGGCGCGTCATAAATTAGCTTATAAGTTAGCTTTTTGACGCTATTAAAGAGGGTTTTTTTTAAAAACTAGTTTTTAAAAAAACTTGTTTTGTAATGTCAAAAAGCTAGCTTTTGAAAAGCTAGTTGCAGTAGTTTTTCAATTATCCAGTTTTACACTTCTAACTTGTAAATAAATACTTTTATTTACATTTATGACATGTATTTTTATGTCATTTAATGTTTTTCAGCTACTTTAACAGCTAGTTTTTACCAACATTATTTTTTATCAGTTAGCTTATAGTTTATCAGCTAGCAACTAGTTTATCAGCTAATTTTTCAGCTAGTAGGCCAAACACAATCTTAACCGTTGTAAATATTAACATTGAAGGTGATGGTCATCACTTATATGACGGTTGGAACAATCAAATCAGATAAAGAAAGAAATAAAAAGGCTTTTTTCAAGCAATAAATACACAAATATTTATCATAAATATCCCCACTAAAATCTTTTTAATCTATACTTGGGTTCAAGAAAGAAAAAAAAAACTTTAACCTCCACCCGTAAGAAATTTAGACCCAAGGTTGCTTCGAGTGAACATACTCCATCTCAATTATTTCAATATCAACAACCGAGTCCAAACTCCTTTCTTTATCAACAACCTAATCCATATTTTCCATCTTAAGGTCTCCAAACTTGTCTATTCAAGTAGCACCGAGTCATTTTATGTTTTCACAACACGAGTCAAACCTGTTTCAACAATCGGAGACAAGAAACTTTTCAACCTCCAACGATGGATTCTCAAGTTGTCTTCCCGACTTAAATGAAGAATCAACACTAACACGACCCTCACATAAAGGAAATAGACTGGTCGATCGACTCATCATCAAACACCGATCAAAGTTTGGTTGATGTTATAAAACATCTCAAAACAATGAGAGAGGAAGAAAGTGAGAAAAAAGAAAAGCGTCGGAACAAATTAAATGCCATAAAAATTAAAAGAGAAGAAACGATGTTGACAATAATGAACGGACAACGAGAGGCACTCAAACAAGAACAACTCGACCAAGCTACGAAAATGTTTATGAAACCACATGAGAATGGCCACCTGCAATATTTGATGCTCGTCCTTTTTAACGAAAATGTAAAATAGCAGCGAAATATGGTTAGGCTTGCCCTTTTTAGATTTTTTTAGTTGAAGAGTAGTTGGATTTTTTTAGTTGAACGTTGTATTTTTTTTTCTTTAAACTAGTGTACTTTTTAAGTAATATATTATCTTTATTTTAATCAAACTATTATTTAGAAAAAAAGTAGATCTGTGATTTGAATAGTATAATTTCAATCTTACAAGGCTAAAACAGGGATATTTAAGCTGAAGCTAACACGTGTACATCGTTACATTTAGATATCTACCTTTTTACTGTTAGATTTAACTATGGTAAATTGTTTGCCTTTTTGATATTTTTTTAAGTACTATTTTAGCAATACCATTGTTTTAAGATGTCATTTGTTAAGATAATAAAAATCATAAAATATAATTTTGTCCTTTTCTAACTTTTAAAAGTTTAATATGAAAAGATAATCCCATTTTCTTTAAATATTTTATATTATAGTATAGTATATATCTGTTTGAGTTTTGTTGAAAATAAGATAGGGGTAAGAATAACATGTCTTTTCATTTTAGACATGGTGATCTATTTTTTTAGTCAATGTTAAAATTTAGGACACCATGACTTCTTACATTTACTAGGAACAATATTTATTTTAGCACAACACAATCATATATATATAGTGAGAGAGAGGTGTTAGGTTTGTATACGAGTTTTAAGACAACTTTATAATCAAAAGTCAATTTGGTAGAAGTGTGTGCACAAATCGGTCCATACCAATCTTCAAATCCGAGTCTAGTTGTAAAACAATTAATAGAAAAGTAAAGTAGATAACCAGAAAATATTTAGAGTTACACCTTATGTGTAGATGAGCTAACCAAAAGTTGAGACACCACAAGGCAATAATCCAATCACTAGGTCATGATAAACACGAACAACCCAAGAAACTCTTTTTTTTTTGTTTTGTTTTAGATATCCAAATACCCAAACCCGTAATCCGATTAACTGATCGGAATCGGTTTGCAACAGGGTCATGTGTGCAAGTCGGGTCGATACCCGGTGGTAAGGCAAGCGTCGGTTAACAGATACCGTTCTTTTATGAGACCAACAATGTACACGTGTTATACTCGTATCACGGATATTTTTAGGTAAAATTATTTTTGTGCTTTAAAAAAAAAAGGTAAAATAAATTTTGTAAATAAAGATATATAACAATACTATATTTGTTTATTGGGTGGGGATATGAAAGAATGAATCAAGCATGCATTCCACGTAGTTGTAAATAGATTCATCTTTCTCTTGTGTTCTTAGTGTAAAAAAAAAAAGCAAAATCAAAACCATTCTTGCGGTGGATTCTACAATCGAATCGCCTGATGATTCGTCTCTTTTCTTCACACAATTCCCCCAATTCTATTAAACATGTAACTGATTCATAACTCCATGTCTCCATCTTCATGTGGATGCAGTTACAGATCTACAACTCGTTCGACATTATTTCCTCTCTTTCTTCTTCCAGATCGAGGCTCCTTATCAAGTCTATCGACAGCTACTACGAACAATTTGCATCGGTATGCATCCCTAAATTGACCTGAAGGCTGAATCTCGATCTCAATTCGTTTTTTATAATGTTTCTCCTTTAATTCGATAGTGTTTTCAATTACGAACCCTAGGAGTTGGTCTGTTTGTTTATATGTATGATTTTGTTGTATTTAGGCAGCTGAGAGCCTGAGATCATGAATAATTGTAATTTTGCAGAGAAGAATAGCTCCAAAAAGCTTCAAAAATGGGGGTTATATCGAGACGAGTTCTGCCTGTATGTAGTATCCTATGTGTATGCTGTCCGTCATTGCGGGCTAGGTCAAGACATCCAGTAAAGCGTTATAAGAAGCTTCTTGCAGATATATTCCCGCGGTCTCAGGTGAAAATTTCAACTTACATAAGTGCTACCTACTTAAATATATTTTGAGAATTAAGACTGTATGTAGTGTTTTACTTTCTAGTGGTGTTTGGGTATGCAATGATTAGAATCAGGGAATTAGATGTAGTAAAAAGGTGCAGGGATAGTTAAATGCTATAGTGTTTGGTAGATTCTGATAATTTTAGGACTTCCAGAGGTATAAAAATAACAGACTGTGACTGACTGATCAATTTTGGATAAGTACTCTCAAATTGATTACCCATGTTTAATTTTTGAGACTGTATGTAGAGTGATGCACTTTTTAAGGTTGTGTACTTGTGTTTGGAAAGTGAATATGTGATATGCAACAATAAACAAAACATAGAGTCAGTGAACTTATCAATGGTAACAACACAGGCTACAGTATATAGTTCGGATGTGCTTCTAATGATTGTTTGACCATAACAATACTTAGACCAGATCGGACGTAACTGTATGTAATTTCATTCAATTTCGTGCTATGAAATATGTCCCTTTGTCTCACATGAAGCATTTACACTCGATCTGGGACGTGTAGGAAGGACTAAGTCACATTTTGATTAATATTCTTACATCAATGCTAGGGTGGTGAACCAAATGAGCGGAAGATCGGGAAGCTTTGTGAATATGCTTCTAGAAATCCTTTACGCATACCTAAGGTAAAACCGCGTAAAGCTAACATTCTTCCATTTTTTATGAGTTTATCTTTCTTAATGAGTTCATTAACTGTATCCATTTAGAAGTTGAGGCCACATTTGTTCGATCCAAAATGATATGTTTTTGTCTAGCGTGTCTTTGGCATTATACTTTGAACAGGTTAATGTTAGCTTGTTTAGCTACATTTAGGTCAATGAATCTGAGTTGGTGATTTGATGACTTGAAACAAAAGTAGACCCGATATCTTTAAGTGTTATCTAGCTCTTAAAATGTGCAGTTTCTTGAACTGCAAGAGCATCTCTTTGTGAATATTTATGTTTTATCATAAATGATCATGGAAGTAGTTGTGCCTGTTAATTTTGATGTACTGAAATAGGTATATGGGGCTTAACTTGGCCAGTGAAATTAAAAGTCTTTCACAAAGTTCTTGAAAGACTGGCAACTTTAAAGCCAACTGCGCCTTACATCTTGCACCTCTATAATGCTTTGCCCTCCTTTTATTTACACCACATGGCTTCATATTGACAAATAAGCAGGATCTAACTCCCTTTTAGAAGTGTTACTGTAGTTGAGTGACACCCATCAGGTTATCATTTTATTTACCTGCTGTTTTCTATGGTTTATTTATTCCCTTACAGATTACTGATTACCTGGAGCAAAAATTTTACAAGAACTTGCGGAATGAAAACATTACTGCAGTAAAAGCTGTACTACTTGTTTACGGGAAATTATTATCCTATTGTAAGCAGCAGATGTAAGTTTAAATATTAGATCCTTGGAAACTATATATTACTATCAGTGTTTAATCTACCTTTTCCAATGGCAGTCTTAACCACCCCCCCCCCCCCCCTTCTTCTTTTTTTTTTGCCTTTTGGTGGTGTTTAACAAGTGGCAACCTCTTTTTAAGTAGATCTAGCTATTTCTTACACATCATTATGTGTTAGATTTGATAACCATGAAAAAACTTTCAACACTTTCAGGCCGCTCTTTGCCAGTAGCTTTCTGGATATCATTGGGACACTACTAGTGCAGACACAACACCATGAAATGCAAATTCTAGGTTGTAATGCGCTTGTCAACTTCATAAACAACCAGGTATATCATGAGGACTAGTATTCAAGTACAAAGTTTTTGCAACAAATCTTGGCCAAATAGTCCCACAAACACGCTTCAATGCCTCTGTGAGAGAACCTGCATATGGTAGTTTCTAGTAAGATATTAAGAAACATGGCCAAATGGAACCACCCCATAAACACGTCACATGTGTGGGCTGTGTATCTATATCCCAATCCAACATCAGTAAATAAATTACTATAAAGAACTTCCTTTTTGTGACCCATTTGAAATATTGAAAAACAAATTATTTGATTGCATGAATGCCAGGTAGACACTGCATACATGTTCAACTTAGAAGGCCTCATCCCAAAGCTTTGTCAATTGGCTGAAGAAGTTGGAGATGATGAAAGAGTATTAAGGTTAAGGTCAGCAGGACTTGAAGTGTTGGCCTTTATGGTAAACTTCTTTTCAGTGCATAATCTTTATCTTGATGTGTATATAGCATGAAATTGCTGACAAATACTGTCAAACTATTATCAATAATGTTTGACCATATATATATTCTAACAATATAACAGCGCAAACTGCACAATGCACCATTCAATATAGTTATTTATTTATTTTACTAGGTGCGATTCTTGGGGGAGCAGCCTCATGTCTCTATGGACCTTGAGAATGTACGTCGCATCCATCACCCATTAGTAGAAAAGCATGGTGATTTCAATAATCTGTTTGTAGTTTACGATAAAATCGACAATTAAGTAATTTGGACTGGTTTCAAATTGAATATTGTTATCAACTTTAAATAGATTATATCAGTGACTTTGGAGAACTACACGGACATTCAAATGAACCAAGAAATTAACTCTAAAGATGCCCCTCCGGTGTAAGTGTCCTATGTACACATATGTTCACTTTTGGCTCATATTTTATCATTAAGATCTTGATCAGTTGATCGTTTGTCATTATGTTCAGGGATGCACACAATAACCCTTCTCATTGGGCCCGGATTTGCTTGCATAACATGGCCCAATCTGCAACGGGGGTGACAAATGTGCGACGTGTATTGGAGCCTATTTTTCACAAATTTGACACTGATAAGCTTTGGCTCCCAGAGAAAGGGGTTGCTTTTTCAGTTTTGAAGTATCTGTTGACGGTTTTGGAGGAATCAGGTTATCATGGGAACTTGGATTCCTTTTTTAGAGTCTGAATAGATGAAGAGAGTGATAATACTTAGAGGTGGCAAAGGAATCATAACAGGCAGGGGCACAGGGGGGAGGGGAGGGTTGGCCCCTTCAAATTCTTTTTTTATAAATAATTAACAAATTAGTTATGATAAAAAGTACTGTTTTAATAATAATCTAAATCCTTAATTAACATGATTTAGGGGATTGTATAATTAAGAATAGCCTTCGGATGACTTTCATCCGTATGAGATTAACACAACCCATTCATAAACAAGTTGGTTGAAATCACCACCTCTAAGTCTCTAGCCATGTGTATAAGTTGTACTTGGCATATTGTTATAACTTTTTCCATGTGAACTCAGATGACAGATCTCACTTATTATTTCCTATCTTGGTTAAGCATCTGGAAAGCAAACATGTTACCAAGCAGCCCGTTTTGCAGTTGCAAATTGTAAATGTTGCTACACAACTGTCAGGGTGTGTAAAGCAACAGGCCTCAGTCACTATTGTTGGTGCAATATCTGATCTAATTAAACACTTACGCAAGTGCATACAAAGACCATGTGAATCTTCAAGCCCCAGAGAGGGCTCTGATAGCTCATATATTGATCTCCAAAGTGGTTTAGAAAACTGCATCTCAAATCTCTCATGTAAGGTTTGTAATGCACGTTGTTGCTCTATTAACATTAAATTTGGTCCTGAAACATTTACCTAGATATTGATGTAAAATAAAATAAATTTGTACTTATACTTGATTATTTGTAGGTTGGAGATGTGGGACCAATTTTGGATACCATGGCTACAGTGCTAGAGAATATCCCGAGTAGTGCTACTATGGCTAGAGCAAATATTTCTGCTATTTATAGGACTGCACAAGTTATTAGTTCCATTCCAAACAAAACGTACCTCAGAAAGGTGAGTGCAAGTCTTTCTACGGTAGCAAAATGGACGGGTCTCAGGTTGGGTAGTGGGTCGTGTTGACCCGTAAACATCTTCGGTCTCCTTTATTTGAGTTATACAAATAATCATTGTATTACATACGATTACATTATTAAGTGCTAAAGTATTTATTTTTGTAAAATGGTTAAGAGGGTCTAAGCATTTCATTATCCACCACCTTTTTATTAAATCATTTTTCTAAGCTTTTCATTTAACTGATGAGAGATCAAATATTCCCTGAGTCAACCCTTTTCTAGGTAAATGCGTGAGGTTGAACTGACCTTTATCATTTTGTGTCCCTTTTTCTTGAGTTTTGTAAATAGTTGTTGTATTAAATATGAATTACAAAAACTACATTGCTAAATCACTAATCTATCATTTTAATAAAGAAAATGAAGAGATAGTAAACTGTTAATCATACCTTGGGTCATTTTTGACCCATTTGATTTTATTCAAACAGAGTTTACCTATATGTAGCTAAATATAACACGAATCAACTCAACACTAAGTAGTAAGTAAATATACCGCATAATTCTTTTCTAATATTTGAAGTGATTATGAACGCTTCAGGTGTTCCCTGATGCTCTCTTCCACCACTTGCTCTTAGCAATGTCACATCCAGATCACGAAACACGAGTGCTTGCACACCGTGTTTTATTTATTGTGCTGATCCCGTCTTTAAGTCAATCTTGGTCAATCCAAGATTTAATACCTTCACAAGCTGGCTTTCCAACAAATTTATCAGCAGATGGATGTAACAAAAGCATACTTGAAACCATAGATGAAGAGACGGTGGAGAAAGAAATTGACAACATTGAAAACCATAAGGACGACGCTACAAAATCTTTATCATGTGGTAGCAATGACACTTCTACCTGTAATGGGAATACAGTATGACAGACCTTGTATACTGAAACAAATGATCATGTTTTACTTATTCTACTTGAATTGGATGGTAACTTTTTTTACAAAAAAATTAATTTTCTGTTTAAAATTTTCCAGGCCTCTAGTTCCATGCGATTGAGTGGCCATCAAGTGAGTCTTGTTCTTTCATCCATTTGGATTCAAGCAACATCCATGGAAAATAATCCTGAGAATTTTGTGGCAATGGGACATACATATACTCTTGCTTTATCGTTTGTTTTGTCCAAGGTGAGAGCCTGCGACACTATGTTGCTTGTATAACTGCAACCATGCTTTTGCTTTATTGCCTTTAATCAGTGTATTCTGAATGTTTATAAGAATATATTGTTCGTATGCTGTCTATTTGCTGAACTGCATACATGGTTTTCTTCAGAATCCAAATCATGTGGGCTTACTCCAGTTTTTCCAATTGGCATTTTCTCTCAGAAGCATCTCTTTGAATCGACAAGGTATTCAGTTTATGAGTAATGATATATAGGCCTTAAAACAACCTAAAGTAGGCCTAACAAAAAGATTGAGACACACGGAAAAACCAAAGGAAAAGATGTAGAGATAATACGTCATGTGTGTTCAATATATAACCAATTTTAAGTAGAGAACTATAACAGCCGCATAAGCACTTATATATAGTGATGGCCGGATATAATGGGAGAAGGAAAGAAAGCGGAAATATGTGGTTACATAACCGCCTTATGTATCACAGCTAAAGCAACAAGTATATGTGTTTATGTGGTTCTCTTAGTTTTCTACTTAAGATTGATTATGTAGGGAGAGGTTCAAATGAGAAGTTTGTTTTGGGTAAGAAGGATAAGAAGGAAATCTAGCAATTGGATCTTGATCTAATAAAAAAAACGAAGGAGGGGTATTTTAGTCTTAGCCACTTTTGTTGGCTTTTTATCTACTTCCCCCATTTTTTTAAACGTTCATAACTTTCACATACGACATTATTTTTATAAAAAAATAAACCATAAAAACGAGCGTTTTTTATCTTTAAAACGCGTATAGTGTTGCTATATAAAAAATTAAAAAAATCACCCTTTCGATTTTTGACACAATGTTCTGCTATATAAAAAATTAAAAAAAAATCACCCTTTCGATTTTTGACACAATGTTCAGATCATTGTGTCAAAATGTTTAGATCATTGTGTCATTGTGTCATGTCAAAAGTATATATATTGTGTTGCTATATATAAAATTAAAAAAAAATTTACTCTTTCGGTTTTTTACAACATATGACACAATGATCTGAACATTTTGACACAATATGACAGAATGATCTGAACATTTTGACATAATGACACAATGATCTGAACATTTTGATACAATCGAAAGAGTAAAAAAAATTAATTTTTTATATAGCAACACTATACGCGTTTTAAAGATAAAAAAATGTTCGTTTTTATGGTGTAATTTTTTTTTTAAAAATAATGTCGTATCTAAGAGTTATGAAGGTTTAAAAAATGGGGAGAATTTGATAAAAAGTCAAAAATACCCTTCCATCTTTTATTTTCTTTAGTTTTTCTCTCTAATTTACCCAAGAAAATTTTAAGCCATAGATCTTCATTTAATTTAAGATCTAATGACTATGTTTCCTTCTTATCCTTCTTATCCAAATTAAACTTCTCACAATAACCTCACCCTGATTATGTATTAAACTACGCTCTATCAGAACCAAGAGATTATTATTTCAGTGAGATAAAGATCATTTTTGTAGCTTTTATGTGATGCTTTTGTAGTTTTTTGTTGATTCTTTGTATATTATAAAGGTGACCTGGAAGCATCCCAGAAAAGGCCTATGTTCACGTTGGCTTCATATATGATTATTGTCTCTGCTAGTGCATGCCATCTTCCAGAGCTTGTTTCTTTGGTTAGATCAACATTGATAGAAGAAACGGTTAGTTTTCACTTGATACTAATTACATTTGACATCAATTTTCTGCTTTTAACTTTTTTTTGAAACACTAGATTTATGGGAATCACTTTTTTCAGTAGGTTAATTGCATAAACAATAGACTCCAGTCTGATTTCTGTTAAGGGGAACCAACTTATTTTTAGGCCATGAAAAACAATCGAAGTTTCAAAAGTTGTTTTACGGTGATTGACTAAATAAATGCTTTTCTGGTGCCACGTCAGTGCCAGGTCAAAAAAAGGTGAATATGCTCAAATGTTATGGCCATGCCAACTACCATGTCATCATTTTGACTACTTACCAAATCAAATTACTTTAGCGCAGATTTATGAAAACTGGTTAACCTTGAATCAAGTTTTAATAGTTGGTTACCTTTTATGCAATTAACTGTTTCCAATAAACTAGAATATGATGTGGAGAAATTAGTGAACAAACAAGATCATGTGCTTTCTATATACCCATATGCATGCAACATAAACTAATCATGTCTATTCACAAAATGACTAACTGTATAACCCATCTTACAGAAAGTTGATATGAATTATTATATGTCTGTCAGTTCATATTTTTACTAAATTTAGTATATATCCAGGTGGATCCTTATTTGGTGTTGGATGAAGATGATAGGCTGCAGGTTGTTTGTAAAAAACCAGGTGACAAAAACTGCTATGAATCACAAGCAGATGAAGCTTCTACAATGGAGTCGCTCTCTGCAATAGAATCAAAGGATCAAGAACTAAAGGATACACTTTCAACACACTTGGTATCATGTCTTGGCAAATCATCAGAGGTATACATACATATATACATACATACACACACGCACAAATGGGAGCAATGGACAGTCTAATGAACTGATAATATCTCATAACATTTGTTCTAAGTTCTTACCTCAATGTTCTTTAGGAAGACGTGTCGAATATGAAGGCACAACTTTCACAGTGGTTCTTGCCTGATGATGAATATCCTATGGGAGTCCAATTGTTTATGGGGACACAACGGTCATTTTCAGCCTTTTCACAGATGGATATTCAGGCTTTTGATGAGGTTATACTTCCCATATAGCATTTTGTTGCATCTAATTTCACAGAATTTCCTTTTTTTTTTACTAGAAACCTGGTCTAAGTTACAAATAACTTGGTGGCACTTGTAACAAGAAGATTAACTTAATATCGGATTAATAATAATAGCCAACACTTGCTATGTCAAGTCAAATGTTGCAATTTTCATGTAACAAAAGGAGCAGGAGTTTAAATTCCTTATGTTTATAGAATGCACTTGCAATGATTGATTTTGTATTCCTAGGTTAAGCCTCATGATGACTCAGCAAATGAAGATCCTTTTGATCAATGTGGAAGCCAATCAGATCCCAAAGCTCCACTTGACATTATAAGCGTCAGCCAGCTATTGGAATCAGTATGTCTATTCACCTTCAGTTTAGGCTACTTGTTAAACAAATTATTTTAAATATTTACCTTATTTTTTACAGCTCTCACTCTCCATACTTTCTATCATGTTCTCAGTTCTCACTGATACAACTCTATTATATTTTCATCATCATTTGATATTTTCTCACATATTTATGTTATAATTTTTTCACTACTCTCAGCTCTCACTTTCTAATATTTAATACGTAATTGTTTAACAACAAGTTATATTAACTGTTTAAAAATAATCAATAAATTGTATTAAACATTTTGAGAAGATTCACTAGCCATGCACTAGATATAACACCTCTTTAGTGAGTGAGTGAGTGTTGGTTCTGCTTTTTTATGCCTACATGGCACTGCTCACTACACATGCAATTATATCCTCATTTGTGTTATTAACTTCTCAAATATTAACAGTCAATACTCCCTAGAAATTTTATAAATTAAAAATTTTATATATTCAATAATAATAATAATATTAAAACCAATTAACTATCAGTTGTCTAACTTGTGTCACAAACAGGTAGTAGAAACAGCACATGATGTTGAAAGCATGCCCAATAATTCATCTCTAACTTTAAGTTTTGATGAAATAAAAAATCAATGTGAGGCTCTTGTGATGGGAAAGCAGCAGAAAATGTCTGTTCTTCAGAGTTTTAAGGATCATGAAGAAGCCATGGCAATAACTACCTGTGGTGAATATGAAAAGCATTCTCCAAGTACATCAAACAATGTAAGAATCTGCGTTCCTTTTATACATCTTTCTTTCTATGCTTGACAAAATATTGTGCTTGCAACTACATCCAATTTACTATTGAATTAAACATTTTTCTGGTTCATCATCATTGAATAAATTAATCTGATATATAAGATTAGTTTTTCCATGTAATTCTTATGAGTGGAATCCTCGGGTACCTTCATTAAACATGACCTTTAGGTTATCCATTGAAACTTGTTTGTAACAATTTTGGCCTATTTACTTATTCATTCATGGGTGGAGCTGATTGGGATATGATATATTTCTAACATGTCAAAGGGAAATATTATAAAAAATAGCTAAAGAAATGAGGTAAATGGGACTAAAGTATACTTTAACTGACCACATAACACCTCCTAAATCATTACTGATTACTACTCAAGTAATATAATTGTTACAGTCATATTTGGACACTCTGAGTATTTATAAAAGCTTCAGGTCAATCCCACAATATGTGAACTATTTATATTATTGCTCAATGGTCATGGGTCATGTTAGGGTGAAACCTCATTTGTGTATTGTTAGAAAAATAACCAATATACTTTATTTAAATCTTATTTGATAGCAATGGGAGCTTGAGAAAGTGGATTCAACGAGTGATCGGACTCATCCAGTCTTTTCTTGTTTGCATGAGTATGGACAACAAGAGTCATTCAGATTACCTGCTGTAAGCCCCTATGACAAGTTTTTGAAGCCAAGTAGATAATAATTCTTGTTAAAATGAGACAGAAACCGTTGTTGGATTTTGATGATGTAATGTTAAATTCATGACTTTCAAAAGTTATTAAAAACAATCAACCATTCTTATTACAAGTCCCTTGTTGCAAGTTGTAACCTACCAATTAACTTAGAAGTTCCTAATTATCAGGACCCACAATATGTTTCTCCCGACCCGACCTGACCCAAGACATTTGAACACGCTTGCAAGATGGTCCTGGTGTTCAATTCTTGACTTGCTTGTCATTGAACATGATGTAGCAAAAGGGCTTGATAAGGTGGCTAGATTGGCAAAACCATTGCTTATCAATTTTGCTCATGTATTCCCTAAAGACTTGCCACTAGGTTTACATCCTATCAGGGAAATTGAGCACCAAATTGAATTGATTTCAGGTTGTGTTCTTCCTAACAAAGCAGCATATAGATGTTCCCCTAATGAGACTAACAATTGCAAAAGCAAGTGGATGAGTTGATTGCTAAAGGCTATGTAGGTTGTTAAATAGGGTTGTTTAAAAAGCTCCCAGCTCGTGGCTTGGTCGTAAAAAAACTTGAAATATACTCGCTTGAAACTAGCTCGATTATAAAGGAGCCCGAGCCAAGGTTAGCTCAGCTCGTGGCTCGCTCGTTACTTGGCTTGTCTCGTTACTTGGCTTGTTGGCTCGCCCGTTAGCTCGCTTATTTAAATTAAAGCTCAAATATTAATATACATACATATATAACTCAAAGATTATAAGTCCTATTATTATAACATACTTATAAATAATGCATAATGAAAATGCTCTTTAAGCATACTAACTCAGACGAAGATGTAGAGAACCATTGGAAGAGTTGAATTTTTGTTAACTAATGGACTCACAATAATGTCACTCGAAAAACTTATACATATAGTTCTACATAGCAGTGAAAAAATATTGTACTCATGTGATTTCGTATACCACTTACTAAATTCGCCATTGTGTACCAAAGAGTAAGATCCTAATAAGGCTAAAGCTTAAAATGTTAGGCTCAATCCAGATTATCAGATTTGTGTAGAAGAACTCAAGGAAGTTCTTATTCGAGACAAGAAACCAGAAAATATCAGAGTTACAACAAAAGATCTCAACAGAAACAATACCACTCTTCACAGATTTCAAACAACGAGGTCTGTGAACAAAAACGGTACAGGAAAGATCTAGAATCTAACGAGCAACTATTCAGTTCATCAAGAATAGATGAACTTCGAATATAAACCCTAGAAACGATCTGAGATGTGCAGTGAACGAACAAGAGAAAAACGCAGTCAGCGGCTGGAAGATGATACTCTATCTTAACCCTAATCGTTGAGAATAAAGTCTTTATATACAACAAGCAGATTTGGTTGTTAGGGTTGTTACACTCTTGCACCGGACTTACAGCAGCTCCCAAGGCCCGCACTCCAAGCCCAGCAAACCAGCTCTCCAAGCCCAGCAACCCATCTCTAGCCCAAATCCAAGTCGTCATCACTCTAGCCCAGCAGCTCATTTCCAACTCCCACGATACATGAAAAAACAATAACAACCAAACATTATTATAGAGAAAAAAATATATAATAACAACACTAATTAACACTAATTGAATTGAAAACAAAATGACTCATTTTAACACCCCCCCCTCAATTCAATTAGGAGAAAGCATTAACAAGACCCAATTTGCGACAGACCAAATCATGTTGGCCAACCAACAATCCTTTAGTAAAAAGATCAGCAAGCTGATTTTTAGTATTCACCCCAACAGCTTTGATGCAGCCTTTTGCAATTTGATCTCTTAAGAAAAACAAATCAATTTCAAAATGCTTTGTTTTTTCGTGAAACACAGGATTTAATGCAATGGAAATGGCAGCATCATTATCACAAAATAACTCTAGAGGTAACTTAACTATTATGTTCAGTTCATGCAGTAAGTTCAGCAACCACATAACATCACATGTTGCAGTACTCATAGAACGGTACTCTGCCTCAGCAGTAGACCTAGAAACAGTAGACTGCTTTTTTACTTTTCCAAGTTATAAGAGAAGAACCCAAAAAAACACAATACCCAGTTACCGATTTTCTGGTAGTAAGGCACTTCCCCCAATCAGAATCTGCATACGCTTTGAGGTTTAAACAATCAGATTTACCAAAAAACAGACCTTGTCCTGGTGACTTTTTCAAATACCTCAACAACCTTAAAGCAATACGCAGATGATCCTGAGTGGGAGAGTGCATATATTGACTCAGAAAATGAACAGTATAAGATATATCAGGCCTAGTATGGGACAGATATATTAATTTACCAATTAATTTTTGGTAACCAGTAATATTAGCTACAGGGTCAGAATGATCGTTGCATAAAGCAGACAAAACATAATTTTGTTCTATAGGAACATTAACTGGTTTGCAACCTGTCATTCCAAACTCAGCCAACAATTCTATACAATATTTCCTCTGAGACAAACATACTCCTGTATCAGTTTTAATCACTTCAATTCCCAAAAAGTACTTGAGTTCCCCTAAATCTTTTATTAGAAACTTGGTTTTTAACAAAGTCTTAATATTCTGAAATTCAGAAATACTGTTGCCAGTTACAATTATGTCATCCACATAAACAAGTAACACAACAAAAACAGAATCAGAATTTTTAACAAACATTGAGTAATCACACTTACTCTGCACAAAACCAAGTTCAAGTAAAACACCTACCAGCTTTTCATTCCACATTCTAGGAGCCTGTTTAAGGCCATATAATGATTTCTTAAGTTTACAAACCTTAGACTCGGACTTAGGATAATATCCTTCAGGTAAAGCCATATAAACTTCTTCATTTAAATCACCATATAGAAAAGCATTATTTATATCCAACTGGAATAAAGGCCAATCAAGGTTAACAGCTAAACTGATCACAGTTCTAACAGTGATCATTTTCACAACTGGAGAAAATGTTTCATCAAAATCAACCCCTTCCTTTTGGCTATAACCTTTGGCTACAAGCCTAGCCTTATACCTATCAATTTCTCCTGTGGATTTATACTTTATTTTATATACCCATTTACAACCTACAGTTTTCCTACCAGGTGGTAAATCAACTAATTCCCAAGTATTATTTCTATGCAAAGCTTCAAATTCATCATTCATTGCAGAAATCCAGTTGGGATCCTTACAAGCCTGATAATAAAATTTAGGCTCAAAACTTTTGTTCAAAACAGACGTAAAACACAAATTACTAACAGACAAGTTTGAGTAATTCACAACTTTTTCAAGTCCATATTTAACCTTTCCTTCAACGACAAAATCATTAAACTTTGAAGGAAACACAGACTGCCTAGTAGACCTTTTAAGAGGGGCAGGAGTTAGTTCATGAATACTTGAAACTCCCTCAGATCTATGACTATTTTCTCTTTCAGAGGTCTCACCCTCAGCCCCTTCTAGAGTAGTGTCAGTTACACTAGGTTGCTGAGAGTCAACCCCGCCTAAATTAATACTACTAGGTTGGGTACCCATATCCCTACCTGCAACAGTATTATCAGGCTGCTGAAACTCAGCCCTACCTAAAGTGGTTCCATCCTCTAAACCAGATGGCTGAGTCCCATGAGACATATCAGGTTCATTCCTTTTATCATTATTATCATCACAGGGACCTGTCCCCTTAGAAGTCTCTACATCAGCTGTGTCAAAATAGTCAAAAAAATTCAAAGTGTTCAAGTTGCTGATTTCACAAAACACTTGTTCAGTTTTATCTTTCTTTTCTTTAAAAGGAAAGATATTCTCATAAAATTTCACATCTCTAGAAAACAGAATTAAATTGTTATCAAGAGACCACAATTTATAACCCTTTTCTTTATTTGAATACCCAACTAAAACACACTTTTCTGCATTGCTTGCAAATTTGTTTTGATTATTTAACACAGTGCTAAAGCAGAGACATCCTACCATTCTAAGGTGACTAAGAGCAGGTACAAAACCATACACACATTCATACGGAGTTTTCCCTTTTAAAACAGACGAGGGTGTTATGTTTATTAAGTAAGCAGCAGTGAGCACACATTCAGACCAGAACCTAAGAGGAAAACCAGATTGGAACATAAGTGCCCTAGCAACATTTAACAAGTGTCTATGTTTTCTTTCGGCAATACCATTTTGTTGGGGAGTATAGGCACAAGTGGTCTGGTGGACAATGCCTTGAGTAACACAAAAACTAGACATTTGATTATTCACAAACTCAGTCCCATTATCACTCCTAAACATTTTAACACTTTTACCAAATTGTGTCTTAATCATTGAAACAAAACCTTGAACATTGTAAAACACTTCACTCTTGGTTTTCAACAAATAGATCCATACAGCCCTAGAGTAATCATCTACAATAGTGAGAAAAAACCGAAACCCTTCTTTACTAGTTACTTTATAGGGCCCCCACACATCCAAGTGAATTAGCTCTCCCAACTCCTTGGATTTGTGGTCACTCAAAGGAAAAGGTTCTCTGTGCTGTTTTGCTCTATGACAAATCTCACAAGGAAAACCATCATTAAAGCTGTCAATTTTTAACACATTCTTTAAAAATTTTAAGACCACTTGTGAAGGGTGTCCTAATCTGGCATGCCACAAATCAGTCCCATTAGACACATTAAAACACACCTTATTACACATATAGGATCCATCACACAAGTACAGTCCATCAAGTTGATTACCAATCACCAGAATTCTCTTTGTCGAAGAATCCTGAACGTAACACTTAGACTCATCAAACAATACAACAACTTGCTATCTCTAGCCAGTTTATGCACAGATAGAAGATTAACATGGTATTCAGGTATCACAAATACATCACATAAAGTAATCTTATCATTCAGTTTTATATCTCCAATTGAGGTGACAAGAGCATTAGTTCCATTAGGATGTTTAACTCTTACATTTAATTCAGAAACATCAATTTTGTTTATCAAACCATGATCAGCCATTACCATATGATGATTTGCACCTGAATCTACAATCCAGCTAGTTAACCCATTTTTATCTTGAGAACTAGCAAAAGAGAATCTTCTACAACTAAACACAGAAGAACAGAAAATACTACCTGCCACATTCACATTAGAGGAGTTTTCCCCACCCTTATCACCTAACAAATTCAACAATTTTGCAAATTGTTCAGAGGATAAAGAATTCAAAGAGGCAGATGTAGATTTTTCCTCTAATACAGAATTAAAGGATCCAGATTTCTTCCTAGGTTTCATCCAACTAGGATAACCAATCAATTCAAAACACTTGTCAATCGTATGCCCAACTTTATTACAATGTGTACACTTCATACCACTATTGGACACTTTACTAGCACCTTTCTTATTTACTGAAAATTGACTTGGTTTAGACATGAAACCAACAGTTTGAGTTTGAAGAAAAGAATTACCACTATTGGAATTTCTATGGGATTCCTCCCTAGAAATGATAGAGAAAGCTTCTTTTATAGTTGGTAACTCATCTTTGACTAGTAAATTTGTTCTAACAGACCTATAGGTGTCATCCAAACCCATTAAAAACTGCATTAACTTTATCAAGTGATTGAAATCATTAAATTGTTTAGAAGCTTCACAAGTGCAATTCGGCAATTGTAAAATTTGATCTAATTGCTTCCACATGATGTTCAGTTTATGATAATATTCAGACACAGACAAACCATTTTGAGAAAAACTGTTGATTTTTTGATATAAATCAAACACAACCGACCCATCAACTTTATCATATGCCTCCTTCAATTCATTCCACACAGAGGAAGTAAGATTAGAATAAACATGTCCTAAATATAATTCTTCACTCACAGAATTCAACAACCAAGTTAACACAATAGAGTTACACCTATCCCACTGTCTAGCTAAAACATCATCATCTGTTGGTTTCACACAGGTCCCATCTATAAAACCATATTTATTTTTAACTTTTAAAGTCAGTTTCATAGCATTAGACCACAGTCTATAATTCTCAGTTCCTTTGAGTTTAATACTAATCACAGTAAGGTGCCCAGAGTCACTAGCATGCAAATATAAAGGATCAGATGCATCAAGTTTACTAACAAGAGTGGCTGAAGTACCAGTATCACCTTCAGTAGTCATGATTACCAGACAAGAAAACTACACAAAACAATAGCAACCACAAGCAAGCACAAAAGGACACTAAACACAAGAGATCGGGATTGTCTGCCCCGATACTGCATACAAGCGGTTACACCAGTCCGCCACTGAGGTGGTATCAACAGTCCACCACTGTACTTATCTAAAACAAAAAATAAAAGCAAGAGTATGGAAAGATCTCACCCAATGGTGCCAGGAATGGTAACCTTCACTTAGGGTTACAAATCCCTGGCGGCAACAGCAGTCCCAAAGGCAATTCTTCGCAGCAGCAAGAATCACTCGTAACCTTCACTTAGGGTTACGAGATCTTCACTCCATGTATCTCCACGTCAAGGTTCAAACCGATTTCAGATCTGGCCAGTTATCTTCAGACACTCACGGTGACCTTTAACGAATTAGGGTTCAGCCACCACAAAGAACAAGATCTAGGACTTCAAGGAGCCAGGAGGATGATCGAACTTAAAAACCAGACGGAGACACGAAGCGACGCTAAGAGACGTAGCGTGATCACCGCAACCCTAGTGTTGCTCCGAGGAAGATATACAGAGCCTCCGCTCTGATACCATATCAGATTTGTGTAGAAGAACTCAAGGAAGTTCTTATTCGAGACAAGAAACCAGAAAATATCAGAGTTACAACAAAAGATCTCAACAGAAACAATACCACTCTTCACAGATTTCAAACAACGAGGTCTGTGAACAAAAACGGTACAGGAAAGATCTAGAATCTAACGAGCAACTATTCAGTTCATCAAGAACAGATGAACTTCGAATATAAACCCTAGAAACGATCTGAGATGTGCAGTGAACGAACAAGAGAAAAACGCAGTCAGCGGCTGGAAGATGATACTCTATCTTAACCCTAATCGTTGAGAATAAAGTCTTTATATACAACAAGCAGATTTGGTTGTTAGGGTTGTTACACTCTTGCACCGGACTTACAGCAGCTCCCAAGGCCCGCACTCCAAGCCCAGCAAACCAGCTCTCCAAGCCCAGCAACCCATCTCTAGCCCAAATCCAAGTCGTCATCACTCTAGCCCAGCAGCTCATTTCCAACTCCCACGATACATGAAAAAACAATAACAACCAAACATTATTATAGAGAAAAAAAATATAATAACAACACTAATTAACACTAATTGAATTGAAAACAAAATGACTCATTTTAACACAGATGATGCTCAAGTTGAAAATATTCCTTTAAGGTTTTAGCCCGTCTGTCCTTTATAAATGGAGGGCTCCTCGCCTCCTTCCTCTACTCTAAGGATCCTCTTCACGAGAGGAAAGAAACCTTAAGAGATTTACATTAACGTACAATATCATTCTTGTTGATAGCCTTTACATTAATGTTTTTGGTATATTTGGTTATCATTATGTACATGTAATAGACACTAATGTGTTTGGCGCATTAGCTGAAAAGCTAGCTCCTAGCTGATAAGCTATAAGCTAGCTGATAAAAAATAACGTTTGATAAAAATTAGCTAAAAAATGTAAAATGATATAAAAGTACATGTATATATATAAATTAAAATTTAAAAACAAAATATTGATAGGTTAGGGAAGGGTAAAACTTGAAATATTATAAAAGCTAATTGAAATGCTAGTCCAACTAGTTTTTTAAAAGCTAGCTTATGGCACGCCAAACACAAAAGCTTAAACTAAGCTAATAAAATGAATGATGTCACATGCATATGAGTGTGTGTGGTTTACGGTTTGGGTTATAGTAAAAGTATATATTTCACCTAAAAATGTAAGAAATAAATGTTGTTTTACATTTGGGTTATTGGATTTAAATAATCCCAACTATCATCAATTGGCCGATAATAATCCCAACTGAGTAAATGTTTTTTAATGAGCCTAACTTTCACACTATTTTCCTCTGGCAGTCCCAAACTAACGGAACCCTAACTTCGTTAATTTTTTAATGACGTGGCAGTCCAACTCACCCAACATGATTACGTGGCAGTCCAACTCATCCAACATCATCCTATGTGTCATTGCCGACCACCACCACCACCTACCACAACCACCGCCGCCACTACTTCCACCTCTGACACCTCTGGAAAAGCAGAAAGGGAAAGAGGAAGAGGACGACGACTCTCCACCCATTGAACATTCGGCGACCGGCCGGTGACCTGCAACTCCGGCGACCTGGTTCCACATCCGACGAACCTCACGCGCCCCTCATTGCCGCTCTGACTTGCAACTCCGGCGACTGGTTCCACAACTGACTTCCAGCGAGGGGTGGTGATAGGGTTCGGCAGTGGTGACGGGGGTGGCCATGGTGGGACCCAGTTCCATCAGTGGTGGTGACAGCCATGTTGGGTGGTGGTGACGGTGACTATGTTGGGTGCAGCGGTGGTGCCGAAGCGATGGTGTCGGAGCGGTGAGCGGTGGTGGTGGTGATGTGGTGGTGGTGCCACATAGTATAAAAGAATTAAAAAATATTTTTTTTAACACATCAGCATGCCATGTCAACAAAAAAAAAATGCCACATTAGCATGCCACGTCATCAAAAGTTAACACCGTTAGCATTCCGTTAGTTTGGGATTGCCAGAGGAAAATAGTGTGAAAGTTAGGCTTGTTAAAAAACATTTACTCAGTTGGGATTATTATCGGCCAATTGATAATAGTTGGGATTATTTAAATCCAATAACCCTTTACATTTTAGGCGTGTTTTTAAAATTTGTCTCTCATATTTACCAAAAAATAAATAAAACTAACGACATCAATCATACATATAAAATAATATAAAACACCACTTGATTCTTATACTTTTTAAACGAAATCTATTTTTTAGGCTATCATGTACTTTATCAACGCAAAAGAAATAATGTCTGGCTATCCAGGGTAACCAAATGACAAAAGACACCCATACACCTACGAGTGTAGAGGGCAAAGCCATACACCCGTAAATGTTGTGTAATCCAAGCCCATCATTTGAGCCGTTTCAGGAGAAACTCACTGCCCTAATGCCCACTATGGTAAAACCTGACTGGCTCTAGGGTTCGAACCGGTGACGTAAGCCAACTAGCCAAACCTCTCAGAGACAAGGGCGGAACTAGAACTCTTTATAAAAGGGGTAGCATAATTTTTTTTGGCAAGAGTTTGGGGGAATCGCCCCAAGAGAACAGGGACCAAGGGGTAGAGCCCCTGACATCAAATTGCTTATAAAAACGTATCAGATATCAATTTGGTCGAAAATTGAAGTATAATTTTCTTCAAACTTGTTGCTATATTATAATGTGAGACCCATCTTAAGGGTATTTAGGTTGGCTAATGGTCTAATGTTGTTTTAAGAGGTAACACACATACATAAAAAACCCAAAATTTCAACCAAAAAAAAATCCACTTCGCGTACGAGTTTAAGGGGTAACATGAGCTAACCCTGGGCCTTAATCATTTTCGCCCCTAAAACCTCTTCATCACCTCATAAACACTCGGGCAAATCCTCGTAGTAAAGAAATATAAATAATGATCAAGAAACCATCATTCTCAAGTAACAAGATAATTTGAAGGACCATGATACCCATATTGACATGCATATCTTCCGGTTTAGGGACCTGGAACCTACATAGCCAACTAAGGGGCCGTTTGATAACCAACCACTTACTAGTTCGAGTAAGTGATGACTGCTAACCAGTAAGTGGTCAACCTGTTTGATTTTTCAGAAAAACCTCTGACTTGGTCAGCCATGATCTGACCCATGCCTATTTTTGCTCTTACCTAGTAAGAGAATTCAGCCCTTACCCAGCCAGTCATCACCCGTTTTATCAAACAGCCCCTAACATTTCTAAAACCTACGAACAAATTAAAGGTTTCCTTTAAAGAACCTGTTTTTGGGGACCTAAAACCGATGTACCCAGAAAATTCCTAATCCAAAATATGGGGAGGATATAGTATAGACAGAAACATTCTAAAATCATCAGAAACTTCTCACAAAGTAGATGTTAATACAAACAAGGATGAGAAAATCAGGTTCATGTTGCAGTTACACATTATTCATCAAGTATTTAGTGGAAATACAGTTGAAACAGTCTTTAACATCACATAGGTGCACTTGAATTTGAACTGTTCAAGGTACTTCAGAACAAATGGCCTCAACTCCCACACATCTTAAACCACCACTCAACATTTAGCACCAAATAGTCATCTTAAAATTAAAACAAGATTTTTGAAAGACGGGAGGATTTAGCGGTTTCCAGGGCCTCGACAGATTTCAGATATGTCGTCCCATTTGTCACTAGACTCGTTGTGTAGTCCTTGAAGTGGTGAATAACCAGAAATGTGTTTGTTGGAGTCACAGCCAAAATCATCACTAGCAGGTGCGTGAATTGGGTCGCTAACCACACAATGATCTTTGTTACTATAGTCTGCATTTGAACTGGAACCCAACAAGTTAGAGTCCAACAGAAGATCGGGTCTTGAATAGTCTAGGTCGTTCGGTTTTTCGTCCTCTCGGTCAGATAGCTTTGCACCAAATTCCTCTCCTTCATGCTTAACTAAAATGAAAAGAAAACTCATCAAAAGAATAACAGCAGACTTGAACCAATCAGATTGAGGTTCTAACTTCTAACTGAGATATTGTTTTCCAAAGTTTTCCACTAAATATAAAAGAAACAAGGAAATACAAAAAAAAAAAAAAAACACTTAGGATTTTTTTGGGGCAATTTAGTATATACCCTTAAAAACTTGCATATTATCATATTTACCCAGCCAAAAAAATTAATATCAAATATACCCTTTCAAAATATTAACAAAACGATGCCGATTTTGCATTGGCTCTGACTACAAAACTAGAGGTGGTAAATGGGTCAGGTTATGTTTTATTAGGTCAAAGCGTATTATTAATGCATAATACCTCATAAATCACTCTGTTAAAAAAAACTTAGATTATTATTGAAATAATATTGTTTTATAGAATATTTTAATGTTATGGGCAAAATGTTTCAGAAGCCCTAGTCCAACATGTTCTGAAACGTACCAAAAATTACATGTTTTTATGTTTTGACTGGTTACCCAAAACCGCAGTAACCACCCATATCACCATCTCTATTGTTTTGGGAACCTCATGGACAGAAATAGTTAAAACAAAAAAAATATAAAACCAGATAGCTGTCAGATACTCCCTCCTTACAAGAACCAAGAGGAACACTTCAATTTTTGGGTTCTAATGATAAGCTTTTCAACTTCAACAAATGAAGATTTAGGAAGATGCAAAAACAAATTAAAAATTCACAAGTTGAATTGGAATAAAATAACAAAATCATTACCGATTCGGCATTTGGGTTTGAAAACACTAAAAAGGTATATTTTCTTTTTTATTGTTATTGTTTTGGGAAGTTTGAACGAAAAAGAAAAAGAAAATATAAAATGAGAGACAGCTGACTCCCTCGCAAATACAAAGAGAAACACTTTGGTTTTTGTGTTCTAATAAAAAGCATTTCAACTCCCAAATTCAAAGTTAATAAAAAGTTGAATCGGTACATAACCGAATCAATGACGACAAATCTATAAGTGTTTCTCCTTTCTTGTTGACTTAAATAGACGAGTATTGTAAAAGGAAGTTGTCACCTGAAATGGCTTCAACAGAATGATGTTCATCCAATGAGCTTCCACTTAAATGAGGAGTGTATTCACTGAAAACAGAAGCAGCAGAATGGCCCAAAGGTGACATTTGATCACCATACGCTTCCCAGTCATCTGGCTGAGACGAACTGTCAGTGGGAATGTCACGAGGCACAATTGAAACATTTGAATTGTTATTACTCTCTGACATTTTCAAACTTTGGGATTGTAACAGCACTGCATCTAACAACCCACTGTCTCTTTCTGACTTTGATTGACCAATCAAAATTGACTGTTGGATTAAAGTATCAACAGATTCAAGGGGAGGCAGTGGGGAAGAAGGTGCTGCATTACAACTACCCCTTTGGGTAGTATATTGGAGTGAAGGGAGCTCCAGCTTCTGGGCCCACAAAATGGGCTCAGAAGAAGAAGTGTTGCCATTAAAATGGGCATGGCTGCCTGTATATAGACAGGATGATGATGACGGGATGTCCCCACCATTCAAGTCCTGATCATATGATGAAGAAATCTCAAAAGATTGATCGACTGTCGGGAAATATTCATTGGGATCACCCTCAAATACTGGATAAGTATCCAATCTCCTGATCCGTTTTGGCACTGGGAATTCAAAAGTATCATTACAGGTGGTGGAACCCATCCTATTTGGAATCAAGCTACATCCAGGAAGATCAAGAAAACTGCTTCCTGCTAAATCAGGAATGTTTGGTACATAGAACTCCTGATTTAATTCCAATTTCTTGAACTCCACAGCTGGAAATTGACAATCATCTGGCGAGATTTCAGCATGCGAGGTATCGAAAGTGAGCATGTTTTGGCCTTGTGTATTGTCGTTTAATGTCTGCAAACAAACATCATGAGGGTAAATCGGTAATCCTGCACGCTGTCTTCGTTTGGTTCTTGTGTTCCAAAAGTTCTTGATTTCATTGTCTGTGCGTCCAGGTAACTGAAAAGAAAAGGATAGTGGCCATTTCAGTAAATAAAATAGTAAAGAAAGCTTCAGAGGTTTGAGGTTGAGCTAGTTCAACTACATATACACTGGAAATGAATCAATGATATTATGCAAGACTACATAAGACAACAAAGTAATTTACACAACTAAAAGTGTAGTAACAAATTTTCATGAACACTTTTAACTATAGCTCATCTGCATCTTCCAAACTATATATGTACATTTACTTTAACTGCAAACTTCAATAACACTTTAAACTTGATTTCTAGGACACAGTTTGATCACAATGTTGTTGCTATAGAAGTAACTAATGGAAACACAACCAACTAAAGGTGGAAAGAAATGTTGGTTCGGGTAACCGCTCAAGATGTGTAATTTTGAAAACCAGGTCACGGTCGGGGTGGGTCAGGTCGGCCCAGTAATATTTTCAAATTATTATTAAAAAAACACAGCATCATATCAAAAGCAATAGGATTCAGATAAACAGATCACATTTTTATGTTACATCCAAAATCTAACAAGAAAAAAAAAACATTGAACAATTAACACAAAGATAATATATAATCAAGTCATAACAAACTTAACATAGACAAACTGACACAATACTGCATTATGGATAATTAATATGCTCGAATTTAAACACAATAGATGTTAAATGAACTCTGCGAAATTTTGAATGATATATATGTGATCAAATATTCAAATTACAGCTTGCATGACAGCTAGCTTAGCAGAAGCCTCTTTGTTTTGGCTGTGAATTAAACAGCCCATTTAACCCATACACGACCCATGGGACTTTGGGTGACTTCTTTAATTATCATATTTTGATCCGTAAGCAACTTAAACATGTCACATGATCCAAGCAAACCCAAAAATTTTGTAATAATTACCCAAATCTACATCCAACTATCATTTTGAGTTGTTCCCCAGCACTTGCTTGGGGTCAGATAAAACAACCAAAAACAAAAGCAATGCCTTACATAAGGACCGAAACCGGCGATCAAATAGAAAGAGCGAAGAGCTAAAAAGATATTCTTTGACAAAGTCAATCAAACAACACAACTTTAAATACTCAAAATAAATTCTCATATAGTCATACAATAGAAAACCTATCATATTCATAAAAAGTGCACTCAGTAAGAAGGCCTTTCCAGCATCCTTTACCAAATCTAACAAATTTGCATATCTTTAAAATCTAAAGAAAAGTGATGTCAGCAATGGAGCTTTCACCCAGTATCTAGTTGTCCTTCCCCTTCAAGAAACAATTATACCCAGAGGACCTTCATAGTGACCTGAATATTCCCTTGATTTAACAGTTCTGTTTAATGGCCATCCAGAACTCTGACACAGGAATAAAAAGGGTAAAATGCATAATATAGCAACCTATTTTTAGTTTTATTACTATTCATTGTTAGCAACTTACTTTTTTTACCGAAAATAACAATTTACATCCAAAATTTTCCATTTATAGCAATTAAACCAAAAATTGTTTAGCCAATGGCGTAGAACCAGATATATATACTATACTGGCATAAAACCAATGTACATAATTAGATTTTACAAATATTCTAAACATATATGTTTAAGTACACTGTATTTGAAACTTACACAAGGTAGAGGGGGCTAAACTTGTAAAGTTGAAATTTTCGGAAATCCATGTTTTTTTTCAAATCCTTTAGCCCCGTTTTTCAAATGAATCAAAACCAAAATTTATACATGAACCTTTGCATACATAACATCTACAAATGTTAACTTCTGATAGAGAAACCGAAGTCTGATGTTGGGTAACCTGTTTGATTTTGACCAAGCATTTTAAGGTATATACTCAACACTAATTTCATATTTATCATATAATACTTATTAGAGCTTGTTTCCTAGTTTATTTGTCAATTTATCTTGGCCATTTTTTTAATTGTGTTAGAGCTTGTTTTAAGTGGTAATACGGCCACTTAATTCAATTTCTAATATGTTCATTTGGCCGATTTTTAAAAAGTCCAAATACTAAGATACTCAAGTACTGTATGGAAAAATCAATCGATAATATAAATCTTTCATAGCAATGATTTAGAATAAAAATAATCAAAAGAAAGTTGATTTGAAAATAGGCTGTGGGTCAGGAACAGGTGAAGAAGAACACCAGAAGTTGTTCACCTTCAAGTAACACCCTCAAGTTTTTTAGTTTACAATTTGCCCCTCAAGGTTACCAAACAA
>JBCNJP010000006.1:65731985-65769561 GCA_039602395.1 Deinandra increscens subsp. villosa
ATATTTACCAAAAAATAAATAAAACTAACGACATCAATCATACATATAAAATAATATAAAACACCATTTGATTCTTATACTTTTTAAACGAAATCTATTTTTTAGGCTATCATGTACTTTATCAACGCAAAAGAAATAATGTCTGGCTATCCAGGGTAACCAAATGACAAAAGACACCCATACACCTACGAGCGTAGAGGGCAAAGCCATACACCCGTAAATGTTGTGTAGTCCAAGCCCATCATTTGAGCCGTTTCAGGAGAAACTCACTGCCCTAATGCCCACTATGGTAAAACCTGACTGGCTCTGGGGTTCGAACCGGTGACGTAAGCCAACTAGCCAAACCTCTCAGAGGCAAGGGCGGAACTAGAACTGTTTATAAAAGGGGTAGCATAATTTTTTTTGGCAAGAGTTTGGGGGAATCGCCCCAAGAGAACATGGACCAAGGGGTAGAGCCCTTGACATCAAATTGCTTATAAAAACGTATTAGATATCAATTTGGTCGAAAATTGAAGTATAATTTTCTTCAAACTTGTTGCTATATTATAATGTGAGACCCATCTTAAGGGTATTTAGGTTGGGTAATGGTCTAATGGTGTTTTAAGAGGTAACACACATACATAAAAAACCCAAAATTTCAACCAAAAAAAAATCCACTTCGCGTACGAGTTTAAGGGGTAACATGAGCTAACCCTGGGCCTTAATCATTTTCGCCCCTGAAACCTCTTCATCACCTCATGAACACTCGGGCAAATCCTCGTAGTAAAGAAATATAAATAATGATCAAGAAACCATCATTCTCAAGTAACAAGATAATTTGAAGGACCATGATACCCATATTGACATGCATATCTTCCGGTTTAGGGACCTGGAACCTACATAGCCAACTAAGGGGCCGTTTGATAACCAACCACTTACTAGTTCGAGTAAGTGATGACTGCTAACCAGTAAGTGGTCAACCTGTTTGATTTTTCAGAAAAACCTCTGACTTGGTCAGCCATGATCTGACCCATGCCTATTTTTGCTCTTACCTAGTAAGAGAATTCTCAGCCCCTTACCCAGCCAGCCATCACCCATTTTATCAAACAGCCCCTAACATGTCTAAAACCTACGAACAAATTAAAGGTTTCCTTTAAAGAACCTGTTTTTGGGGACCTAAAACCGATGTACCCAGAAAATTCCTAATCCAAAATGTGGGGAGGATAAAGTATAGACAGAAACATTCTAAAATCATCAGAAACTTCTCACAAAGTAGATGTTAATACAAACAAGGATGAGAAAATCAGGTTCATGTTGCAGTTACACATTATTCATCAAGTATTTAGTGGAAATACAGTTGAAACAGTCTTTAACATCACATAGGTGCACTTGAATTTGAACTGTTCAAGGTACTTCAGAACAAATGGCCTCAACTCCCACACATCTTAAACCACCACTCAACATTTAGCACCAAATAGTCATCTTAAAATTAAAACAAGATTTTTGAAAGACGGGAGGATTTAGCGGTTTCCAGGGCCTCGACAGATTTCAGATATGTCGTCCCATTTGTCGCTAGACTCGTTGTGTAGTCCTTGAAGTGGTGAATAACCAGAAATGTGTTTGTTGGAGTCACAGCCAAAATCATCACTAGCAGGTGCGTGAATTGGGTCGCTAACCACACAATGATCTTTGTTACTATAGTCTGCATTTGAACTGGAACCCAACAAGTTAGAGTCCAACAGAAGATCGGGTCTTGAATAGTCTAGGTCGTTCGGTTTTTCGTCCTCTCGGTCAGATAGCTTTGCACCAAATTCCTCTCCTTCATGCTTAACTAAAATGAAAAGAAAATTCATCAAAAGAATAACAGCAGACTTGAACCAATCAGATTGAGGTTCTACTAACTGAGATATTGTTTTCCAAAGTTCTCCACTAAATATAAAAGAAACAAGGAAATACAAAAAAAAAAAAAAAAACACTTAGGATTTTTTTGGGGCAATTTAGTATATACCCTTAAAAACTTGCATATTATCATATTTACCCAGCCAAAAAAATTAATATCAAATATACCCTTTCAAAATATTAACAAAACGATGCCGATTTTGCATTGGCTCTGACTACAAAACTAGAGGTGGTAAATGGGTCAGGTTATGTTTTATTAGGTCAAAGCGTATTATTAATGCATAATACCTCATAAATCACTCTGTAAAAAAAACTTAGATTATTATTGAAATAATATTGTTTTATAGAAATTTTAATGTTATGGGCAAAATGTTTCAGAAGCCCTAGTCCAACATGTTCTGAAACGTACCAAAAATTACATGTTTTTATGTTTTGACTGGTTACCCAAACCGCAGTAACCACCCATATCACCATCTCTATTGTTTTGGGAACCTATGGACAGAAATAGTTAAAACAAAAAAAATATAAAACCAGATAGCTGTCAGATACTCCCTCCTTACAAGAACCAAGAGGAACACTTCAATTTTTGGGTTCTAATGATAAGCTTTTCAACTTCAACAAATGAAGATTTAGGAAGATGCAAAAACAATTAAAAATTCACAAGTTGAATTGGAATAAAATAACAAAATCATTACCGATTCGGCATTTGGGTTTGAAAACACTAAAAAGGTATATTTTCTTTTTTATTGTTATTGTTTTGGGAAGTTTGAACGAAAAAGAAAAAGAAAATATAAAATGAGAGACAGCTGACTCCCTCGCAAATACAAAGAGAAACACTTTGGTTTTTGTGTTCTAATAAAAAGCATTTCAACTCCCAAATTCAAAGTTAATAAAAAGTTGAATCGGTACATAACCGAATCAATGACGACAAATCTATAAGTGTTTCTCCTTTCTTGTTGACTTAAATAGACGAGTATTGTAAAAGGAAGTTGTCACCTGAAATGGCTTCAACAGAATGATGTTCATCCAATGAGCTTCCACTTAAATGAGGAGTGTATTCACTGAAAACAGAAGCAGCAGAATGGCCCAAAGGTGACATTTGATCACCATACGCTTCCCAGTCATCTGGCTGAGACGAACTGTCAGTGGGAATGTCACGAGGCACAATTGAAACATTTGAATTGTTATTACTCTCTGACATTTTCAAACTTTGGGATTGTAACAGCACTGCATCTAACAACCCACTGTCTCTTTCTGACTTTGATTGACCAATCAAAATTGACTGTTGGATTAAAGTATCAACAGATTCAAGGGGAGGCAGTGGGGAAGAAGGTGCTGCATTACAACTACCCCTTTGGGTAGTATATTGGAGTGAAGGGAGCTCCAGCTTCTGGGCCCACAAAATGGGCTCAGAAGAAGAAGTGTTGCCATTAAAATGGGCATGGCTGCCTGTATATAGACAGGATGATGATGACGGGATGTCCCCACCATTCAAGTCCTGATCATATGATGAAGAAATCTCAAAAGATTGATCGACTGTCGGGAAATATTCATTGGGATCACCCTCAAATACTGGATAAGTATCCAATCTCCTGATCCGTTTTGGCACTGGGAATTCAAAAGTATCATTACAGGTGGTGGAACCCATCCTATTTGGAATCAAGCTACATCCAGGAAGATCAAGAAAACTGCTTCCTGCTAAATCAGGAATGTTTGGTACATAGAACTCCTGATTTAATTCCAATTTCTTGAACTCCACAGCTGGAAATTGACAATCATCTGGCGAGATTTCAGCATGCGAGGTATCGAAAGTGAGCATGTTTTGGCCTTGTGTATTGTCGTTTAATGTCTGCAAACAAACATCATGAGGGTAAATCGGTAATCCTGCACGCTGTCTTCGTTTGGTTCTTGTGTTCCAAAAGTTCTTGATTTCATTGTCTGTGCGTCCAGGTAACTGCAAAGAAAAGGATAGTGGCCATTTCAGTAAATAAAATAGTAAAGAAAGCTTCAGAGGTTTGAGGTTGAGCTAGTTCAACTACATATACACTGGAAATGAATCAATGATATTATGCAAGACTACATAAGACAACAAAGTAATTTACAGAACTAAAAGTGTAGTAACAAATTTTCATGAACACTTTTAACTATAGCTCATCTGCATCTTCCAAACTATATATGTACATTTACTTTAACTGCAAACTTCAAGTAACACTTTGAACTTGATTTCTAGGACACAGTTTGATCACAATGTTGTTGTTATAGAAGTAACTAATGGAAACACAACCAACTAAAGGTGGAAAGAAATGTTGGTTCGGGTAACCGCTCAAGATGTGTAATTTTGAAAACCAGGTCACGGTCGGGGTGGGTCAGGTCGGCCCAGTAATATTTTCAATTTATTATTAAAAAAAACACAGCATCATATCAAAAGCAATATGATTCAGATAAACAGATCACATTTTTATGTTACATCCAAAATCTAACAAGAAAAAAAAAACATTGAACAATTAACACAAAGATAATATATAATCAAGTCATAACAAACTTAACATAGACAAACTGACACAATACTGCATTATGGATAATTAATATGCTCGAATTTAAACACAATAGATGTTAAATGAACTCTGCGAAAGTTTGAATGATATATATGTGATCAAATATTCAAATTACAGCTTGCATGACAGCTAGCGTAGCAGAAGCCTCTTTGTTTTGGCTGTGAATTAAACAGCTCATTTAACCCATACACTACCCATAGGACTTGGGGTGACTTCTTTAATTATCATATTTTGATCCGTAAGCAATTTAAACATGTCACATGATCCAAGCAAACCCAAAAATTTTGTAATAATTACCCAAATCTACATCCAACTATCATTTTGAGTTGTTCCCCAGCACTGGCTTGGGGTCAGATAAAACAACCAAAAACAAAAGCAATGCCTTACATAAGGACCGAAACCGGCGATCAAATAGAAAGAGCGAAGAGCTAAAAAGATATTCTTTGACAAAGTCAATCAAACAACACAACTTTAAATATTCAAAATAAATTCTCATATAGTCATACAATAGAAAACCTATCATATTCATAAAAAGTGCACTCAGTAAGAAGGCCTTTCCAGCATCCTTTACCAAATCTAACAAATTTGCATATCTTTAAAATCTAAAGAAAAGTGATGTCAGCAATGGAGCTTTCACCCAGTATCTAGTTGTCCTTCCCCTTCAAGAAACAATTATACCCAGAGGACCTTCATAGTGACCTGAATATTCCCTTGATTTAACAGTTCTGTTTAATGGCCATCCAGAACTCTGACACAGGAATAAAAAGGGTAAAATGCATAATATAGCAACCTATTTTTAGTTTTATTACTATTCATTGTTAGCAACTTACTTTTTTTACCGAAAATAACAATTTACATCCAAAATTTTCCATTTATAGCAATTAAACCAAAAATTGTTTAGCCAATGGCGTAGAACCAGATATATATACTATACTGGCATAAAACCAATGTACATAATTAGATTTTACAAATATTCTAAACATATATGTTTAAGTACACTGTATTTGAAACTTACACAAGGTAGAGGGGGCTAAACTTGTAAAGTTGAAATTTTCGGAAATCCATGTTTTTTTTCAAATCCTTTAGCCCCGTTTTTCAAATGAATCAAAACCAAAATTTATACATGAACCTTTGCATACATAACATCTACAAATGTTAACTTCTGATAGAGAAACCGAAGTCTGATGTTGGGTAACCTGTTTGATTTTGACCAAGCATTTTAAGGTATATACTCAACACATTAATTTCATATTTATCATATAATACTTATTAGAGCTTGTTTCCTAGTTTATTTGTCAATTTATCTTGGCCAATTTTTCAATTGTGTTAGAGCTTGTTTTAAGTGGTAATACGGCCACTTAATTCAATTTCTAATATGTTCATTTGGCCGATTTTTAAAAAGTCCAAATACTAAGATACTCAAGTAACTGTATGGAAAAATCAATCGATAATATAAATCTTTCATAGCAATGATTTAGAATAAAAATAATCAAAAGAAAGTTGATTTGAAAATAGGCTGTGGGTCAGGAACAGGTGAAGAAGAACACCAGAAGTTGTTCACCTTCAAGTAACACCCTCAAGTTTTTGAGTTTACAATTTGCCCCTCAAGGTTGCCAACCAATCCCCCAGAGCTGAACAAAACAGTTTCCTCTCTCCTCATTTTCTATATCTACAACTTTGTTTCCAGCTTTTGATCTGCTTCAACATGGTCGGCTCGCGTCTCTTCGAGGCGCCTAGCCGCCTTTGACTACATAGATTGATTCTATAATGATCGATAATATTCACTACCAATTTCAGCATTGCAAATAACTGATTATGTTATAACTGACCATTAAAAGAGTAGAACAACATTTAGTGGGCAAATCGGGATCAACACATGAAAAAGGAGTCTGAATTTATGGTCTTAATAAAGGTAAGGATTCTGATTTAGTTTATAAGAAATTTTGATAATAGTTGCAAGAAGAATCTGATTTAATTTTTAACGTAATGAAAAAATAGTCTTTTTCTGTGTTATGTTATATACGTGACCCTGCTAACACCTTTTCAGAGTAACAAACCCAAACCACACCACATAATCCGGAACCCTATAAAATTTTTGAACCAAAATGATTCACAACTAGACGGTTAACCTCTTTCTCGGTTGTGCTCATCGGGTTTTTTAACAGCTATCTAGCAGGAAGTGTGAGCATATGTAGACACAATGCATATATTAATATATACATCTGCAGGATAAGGGTCTAGTAAAAAGCTTTTTAATTGTGAGTGGTTATTTTATGTAACTTTGATTCCAAATTTTACATTTTGAGCACGTTCAAAAATTGTGAATCGATGTTATAATTTGTAACTTCAATTCACCAATTTTGTATATATAAATGGATGAGAATCAAACACAAAGGAACTTTACAAGCAAAAACTCTGAAGTCTGAACCAAAGTCAGAAATTTAGTGTATCATATCCTCTCACACTTCTCACGATCAAAACTCTTCTTATTTGTTCCTGATTCTAATATAATATACATATATACACACACACATACATATATACAGATATAGACATATTTAAGTAGACAAACCATGAGAACCACATAAGCACGTGTAATGTAGTGCGGGCGGGATACAATGGGGGAGAGAGAGGATCATATGGTTGTATAGCTGTCTTATGTATCACAATTAAAGCAACGGTTTATGTGGTTCTCGCAATTCTCTACTTTTCCTCTCTCTCTCTTTACACACATACACACACAACAAACACATCCTTGCACACTTGTAAAAACATTTCAAAAAAATCTGAGAAATATTAGGCACAAATTTGGCAGGAAACTCTAGCATCTAAGCTTTTCTTTCCACCGGACTATGAAGAATGTAACTTCAATTTGCGTGCACGCACACCTGAGTGTATGTGTGTATATTCACACACATCACTCGACGAACATGCCTACCGCACTTGTAAAACGATATCAAAAGAATATTAGAAATAATTTGGTTGCACAGAAAACAAACTACAAAGTATATGACTTTAATGGGAAAAGCGTGTGCACACAAACATATGAGTGTGTGTGTGTGTAACTGTGTATGGGACGAAGATCAAATAGAAAGGATCTTCACGTGCAAAAATTGTTAATCAAAGTTAAAATTTGGTGAATAAACAAACTTGTCATGATAAAAACCCATGTGAGCACATATTATGTATAAATGTTGATACCCATGTATGGAGGTTTAATCAACAAACAAATTTAAATTTATGGATATGCAAATGCTTATTTCTTGGCAAGTAATGGTTTGGATTACACCCCACAATTTTCTGGAACCACTAATATTTGAGGAAGTTGATATAGAATAGGGCAAATAAGAAAATGTATTACACACATATTCATATGTATGAATGTAATTTCACTTCCAAGAAATCATTGTGGTCATATTTATTACGTGACTACCACACCTAAGGGAGGCACTTAATATAAAGCAGTTTTAAAATTTGCACAATAGTAGAATTAGAAAATCTTGAAGGAAACAGGCATTTACCTCCACAGCCATGCGGGCCCATTTGTTCCCCATCTTTGCATGGAGTTCAACGATCCGGCGCTCCTCCTCAGGTGTAAATGCACCTTTTTTTAGATCAGGTCTTAAGTGATTTGCCCAGCGTAATCGACAGCTTTTACCACAACGTGAAAGCCCAGAATGCTTCTGAACAGAATTCCAGTTCCCTTCTCCATGTTTGTTCACATAATCCACCAAAATTGCATCTTCAGTAGATGTCCATGGCCCTTTCTTGAGTGGGCCATTTCCCACCATGTTTCTTTCAGAGCTAACTTCATCTGATGGCGAATTAGTGCAGTCCCCAGACGCTATCATCTCCTCGCTTTCACTTGTCGTGTTGCTCATCTTCATAACACACAAACATATATCACATATAATTAATCTACATCGAAACTAACAACCTCTAAGAGACTGTTTGGGTGCGCATTTTGAAAGTATCTATGAAATGTAGGATAAAAAAGAATAAGATAATCAACTGTAAGAAAAATGTGGAACTCTTTGGATGCACTTGTGCTACTTGAAAATTAATCATTAACTATTGATAGTGTTAAGGCATAGTGATTGTCAGTATTTTATTATTTAAGAAAGTAATAGATAAATTAAGCCCATTTAAGTTTTTATTCTACATTCTAATAACCAATTGTTTTGCAGCTAGTATAAAACTGATTAATTGACCCCCAAACACCAAGAATTTTCAAATACCCTTGGATAATAAAGAGCCATTGTAACAGAACAATTAAACATGCCATGATTGTGTATGCTTAAGATTTCGATACGAATCATAAATGTCAACAGCAGATTTTAGCAAAAAAAGAAAAATTAAACAATGAAATATATGTATATATTGTATAGTATAAACTATAAACCCCACGATTAGAAATAAACCTAACATATAAAGGCTCTTCAACCCCACGGAAACACTTTTAGAGTAAAAAAAAAAAAGATTTGTCAGGAATATAAACAAGTAAACCAAAAGCGTATACATAAACACACTCGCACAGTTATAATAATTATAATAAAATCACACGAAGAAACAATTCAGAAATTTAAAATAGCGACAAGCTTATACCTCAATGTAGAACACAATTCGCTGAAGTTACGTCAATTCCTGATCATTTACCCACACGAAATGATCGAAACAGAGAGAATCGAATCCAATCTACCAACGAAATCCAAAAACTCGATAGAAAATCAGAAACACGAAGAATTCGGAACAACCTGAAATCCTGAATTCGAACACGTGATTGCTGAATTGAAATCAAATAACCTAGCTACAACTATATCTAGACCTAGATCTAGTCTATTCACTTCGAATCAAAGGCACAAGGAGACGGAAGAATAGAAAACCGAAATTGGGAGACGAAGCAATGTGATTTGACGATGAGGAATCGGGATTGATTGCGCGGTAGGCTAGCCGTGATCGGAAACCATGGATATGGAGGAAGCAATCATGGAATTGGTCTGATAAAGATGAGAGAGAGTAGAGAGAGAGAGAGGGAAAATAGGAGAAAGATGAGGAGGACGGAGTACCAGCTTCGCCTCAGGTTACTTTTTAAGCCTTCGTTTACTGCCACTTTGTTCATTAATTGCTCTGCTTTACATGTATGTCTTGTTTGGTCCCTCAGAATTAGTCATATTACAAAAAATGACTAAAAGTATGAGAAGTTACAAACTTACAATTTTGGATCAATATGTACCCTCAACCAGTCAACCCCACCATTTTTTTATCAGCATTCACGGTAGGATCCTTAAAAATTTGTGAGTATAAATCTGTATAATTTAAGGTTTAGTTGTAAGTAGTTGTGAGTAGAGGAGAGAGAAAAACTTTATAAAATCTTTATATTTAACAAAAAGTTTGGTGATTTACTAAAATTTGGGGATTGGAAGAGAGAGAAAATGTAATGATAAATGTATAAAAAGTATTATTTAATTATGGTTGTGAGTGGAAGAGAGAGAAAAAATAATAATAAAAGTATGAATTATAAGGATAAGGAACCTGCTGTGAATGCTCTAAGATACCTATTTTTAAGTAAGTTTCGGTATAAATTTTAGGAAAAATGTCACAGAAACATAACCAACTTTTAATTTTGTTCTAATTAGGTCACTTAAACTTTTTTTTTCCAATCAGATAACTTAACTTTAAAATATGTTCTAATCCTAGATAAATGACCTGATTAGGAGGTAACCTAATCAATTTTTTTATAAAAATTGAACTTTTTATAAAAACTAATTTTTTTTATAAAAAAAGGGATTTTTTTTAATAAAAAATGAATTTTTTAAAATTGAGTTTCTAATAAAAATGATTTTTTTATAAAAATTCGAAATTTTATAAAAAACGTTTTGGGTGTAAAAAATTCGTTTTTTTTTTAATTCGAAATTTTATAAAAAAACGTTTTGGGTGTATAAAATTTTATAAAAAACGTTTTTTTATAAAATTTGAAATTTTATAAAAAACCGTTTTGGGTGTATAAAGTTTGAAATTTTATAAAAAACGTTTTTTTATAATATTTTGAATTTTTATACAAAAAATCATTTTTATTAAAAAATCGATTTTAAAAAAATTTGTCTTTTATTAAAAAAATCTTTTTTTTATAAAAAAAATTTGATTAGGTTACCTAATAATTAGGTCATTTATCTAGGATTAGAACATATTTTAAAGTTAAGTTACCTGATTGGAACAAAAAAAAAAGTTTGACTGACCTAATTGTAACAAAATTGAAAGTTGGTTATGTTTCTACAAAGTTACCCCTAAATATTATTCGAAACCTAGTCGAGTGAAAATTCAAGCTTTAAAAAAGGTTTAGTTTTAGTTTTACTTTTTGTCCGGAAAATGATTCCTGTTCGGTTTCAGATTTCACCTGATGAAAAATTGGTTCTTTGTTATCTGAAGAGGGAGATCTGTCGTCAATCACTAAAGCTCAATATCATAGGCAAAGTTGTTGAAGTATTTGATTGTTTTATGTTTTGATTTTGTGGTTTTAATATCTCCTGGTTGTGTTTGTTTTAATTTGTGAAGTGGTCTAATTATTTGAGCATATGGATTCTGGGTTCAAATCCAGACAAGTGGTGTATTTTAATGTAATTATAAATATTAATTTGCCGTTAAAAAAACATGTTAAAAAAACATGGGTTAAAAAAAATATGGGTTTGATTAAGTAGTTTAGTCAAATGAATCATGTTTCTTGTGAATGTGATAAAACTGCAAACTATGATTAAGTAGTTTGGTCAAATGGATCATGTTTCTTGTGAATGTGATAAGACTACAAACTAGAAAGGAAAAATACGTAATTTTTGTTTGGAGAAATATGTACTTAATAATGCTAGGAGTAAAAAATATATAAATGCTAACAAGGGTAAAATAGTTATTAATATTAAAAAAGTTAATTTTAATGAAATAAATAAGGAATGAATATGTAATACATTGAAAGAAAAATATGTAATTGATTGTTTAACTTGCAAAAATACCACCTACCTTTATTTAAATCTAAAAAGTAAACATTTTTTATTTACCATAAGCATTATGAGATTAAGAGATTGTAGCATTTTTAATCATTTGTACCTCAATTTAAAAGATTAAAATACCCTTTGATATATAAAAATGAACGATTTTTAAAAAGATTCAGAATATATACTAATATAAAAGTCTTCAATAAGTTAGTACATATCTTGATTTTTTATTGACTCTTTTCGAAAGATGTAAGATTCGGTGAATCGGAAACAATTAATTAATTTTTTTTATGGAACAAACATATCAATATGCGTGGATAATACATTTTCTTTCACTTCCAGTTCCTATATTAATAGAGCTGGGACTTCTTTTTCCGACCATGTTAGGTCACTAAAAAGAAATGATGTTGAAATAATAAGATTTAAAAACCTCGATTAGAGTTACAACAGTGATCAAATCATAATACCAAAAATGGTACATAATTCTAAAATATATTCACTTCAAACATGATTCAAGACATTTATATCGAATGTGTTATAGAGCTAGAGGTGTATAAAAAGCCGATTAATCGAACCAGCCCGGTTTATAAACCAGCAACCGAACAAGGGTGGTTCATTAAACTAGTAACCGTACCAGTTTATTATTGGAATATTAAAAACGATTTGTAACTGATCTAAATAGCTGGTTTGGAACTAGATAAACTTTTTTTTTGTGTGAAAATTTCTTGTTTTAGACCAGTTAACCGGAACATGTTTTTAGCCAATTATTAACTGTTTAATTCCGTTAGCCAGCAAAAAAAAAAGAGTCGTTTACATTGGCTATATACTCATTCATACCCATTTGTAAGTGATTTTGACCAATTTACCACATGTGATAGTGTATATAAGTGGTGAACGTATTAGTGTGATCAAATCACTTCTTTAATTTATCTAAACTTTATAAATGCTCTAAAACGTCATAAAAATATCAAATGGCAGACAATGTTGATCGAACCGTCGTGGGGAATGTACCAACCGTCGTGAGAGGAGCCATGAGGTTTGGGTTAACTATGATTTTTGTGAAATATCGGATGGTATCCAAAGAGCTCGATGCATAAAATAGAGTGTGTTATATTATCACGATTCCAACATCATTTTGCATCATCATGTTGCAAGACATAAAGCTTCAAGTTTGGGACAATGAGACGATATAATAAGGTGAAAGATAGCCATTGAAGATTAAGTCAAATGCATGAAGGACATAATCTAACCTGATGAGGCTTACAAATTTGTATAAACCGAAAGAATTAGAGAGAAACAATTCTTTTCTTGACGGGATACTCTTTTTACATGGAACTTAAACACAAGATTGTTTTGTCATTTGTGCGACGAATGTGCACAATTACACAAAACAATCTTGTGTTCAAGTTTCAATTAAAGAGAATACTCCATTAACCTAAGGCCTTTTCTCCCAATTATGTTGGTTTTAACAAATTTGTAAACCTCACCACATTTAGATTTCATTCTTCCTACATTTGCATGTAACATGACTTTAATGGATTAATCTAAAAATCACATTGCAACGTTGTTCTAATGTTTTGTATTATTATTTTTTTAACGAATTGTAACCTAAATATCATATACTACCTAATAAATCACTATAAAAATTATATTTTCTTATCACATATTCCCTTACAAAAAACTCTTTTACCTCAAAGCATTTAATTATTATACCAATTCAATAATATAAAATTATCATAAATACAAACTTATTTAATTATTTAATATAATATAACATATAATTTCAGTAATAAGAAGATTATAAGTAAATTATTAATTGTATTTTTTAATGATTCAACTCATATATTACACGGAGTAAATTCTAGTTAATATAATATGATTCTTCATTTTTAAATATCGAATTGCTTGATACCATTATGTTTTGTTCTTTATTAAAGTATGAAACCAAAAAAAATGCAATTTATTGAGTTAATATTATGTAGTTTATAAAATTTAAAAGAATCTAAGCATAAATATGAAAACTGGTTTTAGACGGGTTTGGTTGGTTATCGGGTTCGGTTATTAACCCAATTGGTTTGATAGGTTAGAGATTATAGTTTCGAGTAACTGCTTATCAACTGAACGTTTTTTTTCCATTTGGCAAAAAACCGGCCGTTTTTAGTTTTTAAGAACCGTTTAACCAATTTGTGCACCACATACCTATACTACACGTAACTTTAGCTTTTATTTCATGACAATCTTAAGAATCAATAAATACACAGTTAGAATATTGTATCCTTTGGAGGAGATAAAGATCTGTGCAGAATTGCAGATAACCTGGTACTCAAAAGCCAACTCTAAGATGATGAAGGCAGTCACTGAGCTCTCAGAATTTGTGTCATTATAGATGGTCGAACCGGAGCTAATTCCACTTGCGGCCCATCGATAGATGGTTTTATTACTTGTATGAACACAATGTTGTAGACTATGGTGAAGATCAGAAGTCCAAAAAAAGCATATGGTAGAAATGATCCTGTATCTTTTGTCACTTCTTCTGTTGTGCTATATGGGCTCGAAGCTGCAACAGTTTGTCAACAGATTGATTTAGAACCGGATCAAAAGTACATATGTTAGCTTATTGCTATGCTTCTTTAAAATAGATCCAATTGATAGTTTATTATTATTATTACTATTAGGTGGAATTGAGGAGTAGATTTAGGATGTGTGAGTTAAAAGAAAAAGAAAAAAAGAAAGATTGTGGATGGCCTTGTTTATCAAATAAAAAATTTAATAAATGAAAAGCTCGTTAAGGCTCGCAATCCGAGCTATACTTTAGGGTTCAAACACGTTTAGACTCGGCTCATTCGAGCTTTCTACAAATCCGATTTCGAATGGCTCACAAGTCAGGTTGCCTTATTTACACCCCTACCTTACCTCATCCTATTAATTTTCAGGGTCTCATGTTTATCGAACATAAAATAAACCTAAGTTATCAATACTAAAAAATAGGCTCCAGCAATTCACACAAATAATTGCACAAAGAGAATTGATTTTCACATAGAATCCAAATGATCATTTGGGGCCAAATGATCGTTTGGGTAGATCTCCAAACGATCATTTGGTGTCAAATGGTCGTTTAAGCACGTCATTTGGAATTTAGACAAGCCGTTTGGGACCAAATGGTCGTTTAGACCAAAAAAATATTATATTTAAACTACCACCTGAATTTTATGTGTACCATTTGGTCCCAAATGACTTTCTCAAAACCCAAACCACCATTTGACCCAAACGATCATTTGGATTCCGTATGAAAATCAATTCACTCCTCTATGAAAATCAAGTCCCAAAAAATAATACTTTTGAAATGAAATTATATATCTTGAGAAACTGGGTATAAAACTAGGGTTCGTAATCATGTATCTACATATATTAATTCCCGATTTGGCAACACAATCAAATCATAGAAGAAGAGATTAATGAATGAATGAATGGTATACCTTTGATTTTAGGAAGAGGGGGATTATCTTGTTTCTGAGAGATACGATCAAGTTGTTGGTCAAGCTTCCGGAGGGCATCTCGGGCTTTATCCGGGTCGATTTCAAACTCCGAATCTCTCCCCGCCGCTAGGAAAAGGAAACTACGACTGCCCTGCCTTTTGCTGTTCCATCTGAAAAAACAGGGTATCGAATGTAACAGAGGGTGGTGATTAGAGGTAGGAGATAGAAATGGTTGAAGAAGAAGATTAGGCATCATTAAGGAAAATGGTGAATGAAGTGGATAGAATAGAGTTGTGTGTATGGCGGGAGTGAATCATTAGTTTAGAAGCACTCTATTTGAGTTATTTTTATTTTTAAGAAAGAAAAATGGATTTAAATAATTTATTTTTGTATAATAATACATGTCGCACCCCCAAGCATCTTGTTGAAGCTTATCAAAGAATGGTCAAAGAGAAAGAACAGAGAGAATGTCGATATCTCTACCCACCATGGATTCAATTAAAAGAAAATAAATAAATAAATGAATTTGCAGATCTATATTTCTGATCTACAAACGGGCACTTAAAATTTTCAAATCTAACTTCTAGACTTTTTATAAAAATCTCTATAGGCTTATTCTATCATATTCTTTCTACTACACTTGATCGTACCCAAGATTGTTAAGAAGATGGAAAATTTTGATTTATGGAAATTGGGTGATTCAAGTGTATAAAAGAATATGTATTTCTAAAAGAATGAGACAGGGATGATTAAAACCTGGATGGACGATCGATCAATTCTGAAATACTGAACAGTAGTCACCGATCTTCAACAATTTTCAGTAGAGCAAATGAATCCAGAAAACTTAGACGATCTTATGCATCGTGCTGATAACGTATAAAGAACAATGTATTGGATATTTGAGAGAGAAAAAGCAGAGAGCATGTCGATGTGTTTCTTTCATTCATATGGAGATAGGATATATACATGTCTGTTACAATAACTGTAAGTTAACTGCTTAGAGAGAGAAAAATGTATTTTCATATATATCTGATTTTATAACAGTTTTTTAATAATATAACAGTTTTATAATATACTCTTTTTTAAGGCCCATTCTATTCACACATGTAAGATTCCAATTTAATACTTTAAACCGGATTTGATTGGATCGGCCAAACCGGCATGGTTTTAAATGCGGACAAAAAAAAGGACATCTGACTGCTCTTCTTTCTGCACGGCGTAAAGTAAACCAGCCCGGTTTGTTGGAACCAGCCCGGTTTGTATATTTTTTTTTCCAAGTTTCGGTTTGTAGGAACCAGCCCGGTTTGACACCAGTTTAAGCTTTTTGAATGTTTTTTTTACCAAGTTCCGTTTAAGTTATAGAATTATTTGACAAAGAAATTGTTATACTATAAAAATGAGTAAATAAATGTTGCAAAAAAAACGGTTAATAATTTATTAAAAAAATGACCCTTTTTGTTTTTAAACTTTGTATTTATTTATGAGGTCTATTAAAAAAATACTAATAATAGCGTTTATAATTATGTTTCATGAGGTCCTAGTAAGATGGAAGCTAAGTTCAAGTTAACATTGTAATAAATAATAACAATTCAAAAGAAAAAAGATAAAAAAATAAAAAAAGGGAAGAACAAACCGGGCCGGATTGCCCAAACCGCCCCGGTTTAAACCTCGTATTCCGAATTCTGAGCTGAAATGACTTTTTTGTTTTTTTCGAACCGGGCCGGTTCGCCCAATCCGCCCCAGTTTGGGTGTGAAGTTTGGAGAAGGGATGTCTGTATAGCAGATCCCTTTTTTAATAATTATTCATTCCATCTCACTAATTTGCTGATATGAAAATATATAAAAAATAGATTTAATTTAGGCCTGTAAACTAACCGAACGAACACGAACAGGGGCATGTTCGTGTTCGTTCATTTAACTTTTAGCGAACATGAACACGAACACAAACATTAGCCGAACAAAATAATTATTGTTCGTGTTCGTTCATTAAGGAAATGGTCATGTTCGTGTTCCTTTATGTTCGTTCGTTTAAGACTAAATGAACGGTTCACGAACATAAACGAATATAATTTTTAAACGAACACAAATTTAAGCGAACATAAAGAACCACACCCTTTTCCAAACAATGTCAATTATTAAAAAAAACATCTAAACTAATGGTTCAAATGTCCATAAATCATTCCAAAATCGATAAAGACTCATCTAACAATCTTAATTTAAGTATTTTATTAATAAAACTTCTTATATTATTATATTAATAAAATTAAACGAACGTAAATGAACATAATCGAACATAAACGAACACACATACATTAACATAAATAAACGAACATAAACGAACGTTCATGAACATAAATGAACGAACGAGACAGTCGTTCATGTTCGTTCATTTAATTAAATGAACAAAAAAATGTGTTCCTGTTCGTTCATTTAGTAAATAAATGAACATAAACGAACTTTCCGCCGAACGGTTTACGAACTGGTCACTGAACGTTCGATTCGTTTACAGGCCTAGATTTAAATAATCTCAACTTCTATTGATAATAAAAGGAATCCACGTCAGCCTAATTAACTTTAACAGCTTCATAACTCAGTGACATCCAGGCCGGTGCTAAATAATGAGGTCTCCAAATTAACTCTTCCTCACCAACAATTCTATCTAAAAAAACAAGAGAACATATTTTTTTTAGTGGAACACTAAACACCCTTTTAATTAAATTTATATAAGGATATATTTTTTATATTTTTTATATTTTTTATATTTTATATCTATTTAAATGTAACGAATTTAACACAGTAGTTAGTGATATAACATATGCAATTATGTATCATAAGTGTTACGTCTTGTGCTCAATACTTTTAGCGTTTGGTTTCTAATTAACATCGTTACACAGTCTTTCGTATCGTTTATGATTCTTGGAACCTCATTGGCTATGATGATTAAAAAAAATGATCCGAGCCTTTCAGTCTAACTACGATGATCCACAAAACTAATATTAGCAATGACTGTGGTGATCCAAAATAATGATCTGAGCTTTGACTATGATGATTAAAAAACAATGATTCAAGATCTAGCGGCGAAGCTTGAGCTAAAATTTTATGGGGGCGATAAGTCATGGGGCAATAACCCAAGGGGGCGATTCAATATATATGAACTTTTTTGGGAAAAAATCACGAAAACTAGTACTACCCTACGAAAAAACCGTAGGGGTGGTCGCACCCCGGGTAATAACTAAGCTACGCCATTGCCAAGATCCGTAACATGCGTTACGGTTTGGGGGTGTTATAGGTGGACGTGGATAGTTTTGATGGTTATATCTAGGGTTTACCGCCCTTGCTCTTCGTCTCTATTAAGATTTTTTTATGGTGACGGGTTTCGTTGCTTCGATTTGGAGTTTTTCTCTATTGTGGTGATGATGAATCTTGCCAATAGAATTTTATGAATCTTTAAAACATTTTTTTGATGGTTATGATCTAAAATGAACAAATATGTTTTGTATAGCATTGTGTTACTTTATTGATGACCTCTTTTTATGCTATTGATATGAACCACAATTCCTTAAACACCTTAAAAAAGCTAAAGGTCATTTATATTTTCACACCATTATTTTAAAGCCATTGAATTTCAATTTTGTTTTGGTGCTTGAAAAAAGATTACTTCACCTTAAGAAGATACCCTAACATTTACATAAATATATAAGACTTAAACTAACTTTGTAACTAATCATTAAGTGCTTAAACTAATCATTAAGTTAAAGGCTTGAAAAAAAAAACATTTTTCTATATGATCAATAGTAACGAATCATATCCATTTTGTTACTTTCGTCTAACTATGACTTTTCCTCCGCGAAACTTGGACTCATATTTCCTCCATCGTGCATGGGTGAAGAATACCTTGGAATCAGACTAGACTAGGCACGAGCCCTATCCGTTTTTTCGCTCAGTAGTGTAAATTTATACCTGTTTAGTCCGGTAAATTTTTATATACTTAGTCCAACCTCATCCTTTTTGTCCCCTTACTTTCGGCCCTAATTACCTTTCGACCCAATCGCGATTAACATTCTTGTTATTATTATTAGTGAGTTATTATTAACTCAACAAAAACTAGAATAATAGAAAGAAGAAGAAAAAAGTGTAAAAAAGTAGCCGTTAGGTTTAGATAAGAATCACGCCGTCCTGAAAGGCAAATCTCTAACGTTCGAAAAAAAAAATAGCTACTTTCTTTCTGTGCAAATCCGCTACTAAAACCCCCCTTCCCCAACAAAAAACCTTCATCAAACCCTAACAATTCTCTCTCTTTCTCTCAACTCCGTATTCGAAGAACAAGTTAGAGGAGAAATTCAACCAATTTCTCTTCTAATTCTGCTTCTAATTCAACCAATTTCGCTTCTTAATCATTCAATCGTTCTTTCGATTTACAGTTTTTGATATGGCGACTATGAACAATCACAGCGACAACAGACAAGTCACCACTGCTCCACCCACAAATGGTTCCAAACACTCTGTTCCACCGCCTAAAACCGTCGATACTCAATCGGTTCTTAAAAGGTTTGATTACATCTGGTTTTTACTCGATTGTTCACGATTGGTTGATTGATTTTGCGTTTTTCAATTATCAATTTAGGGTTTCTGAATCGAATCTGGTTAATTCGACAAAATGCCTTGGATTGTGTTGAAATTAGCCTGAATTGGGCGTCTTAAGTTAGGGTTTTTTACGATTGATTGATTGATTTTGCGTTTGTCAATTGTCAATTTAAGGTTTCTGAATCGAATCTGGTTATTCGACAAAATGTCTTGGATTTTGTTGAAATTAGGGTTTTATCTTTGTATGGTTCTTGATTGAATTAATTCCATCTGTTTTTTCCTCAATTATTTACGATTGATTGATTGATTTGCGTTTGTCAATCCAGGGTTTCTGAATCGAATCTAGTTAATTCGACATAATGTCTTGGATTTTGTTGAAATTAGCCTGAATTGGGTTGGGCGTCTGAAATTAGGGTTTTATCTTTTTATGGTTCTTGATTGAATTAATTCCATCTGTTTTTTCCTCATTTGTTTACGATTGATTGATTGATTTTGCGTTTGTCAATTATCAATTTAGGGTTTCTGGATCGAATCTGGTTAATTCGACAAAATGCCTTTGATTTTGTTGAAATTAGCCTGAATTGGGCTTCTGAAATTAAGGTTTTGTCTTTTTATGGTTCTTGATTGAATTAATCATAGTTTTTTGTGTTTCATTGCAACAGATTACAGTCAGAACTGATGGATCTAATGGTAAGAAGTTTTGTTGAAAAGTGAAAACTTGAAATTGAATTTGGGTTCTTTATATTAATTGATTTTGAATTGTGTGTGTATAACTGTATATGTGATATGATTGCAGATGAGTGGGGAGTCCGGTGTATCTGCGTTTCCCGAGGACGACAACCTGTTTTCTTGGAAAGGAACGATTTCGGGGAGCAAAGACACAGTATTTGAAGGAACAGAATACAAGCTTTCACTTTCGTTCCCAAATGATTACCCTTTCAAGCCCCCAAAGGTGAAATTCGAGACGGGTTGCTTTCATCCTAATGTAGATGTTTTCGGAAACATATGTTTGGATATTCTTCAGGACAAATGGTCAGCTGCTTATGATGTGAGAAGTATTCTGATTTCTATCCAAAGTCTCCTTGGAGGTATGAAATTTAACCTGAGATTTAACAAACAAACTGAATTACAACCTGAGATTTAACTTGGTAATTTTTTTTATTTTTTATTTTTTACATTTTCTGTTTTCTTGTAATTGCAGAACCAAACATAAGTTCACCTCTCAACACCCAAGCAGCAGCACTTTGGAGCAATCAAGAAGGTGGGTGCCTTTGTGTGAGATATTGATGTTGCATTTGTGATATTGAAAATACTGAAATTTATATGATGTATGCTTGCAGAATACAGGAAAATGGTGGAGAAGCTGTATAAGCCAGTTGCATAAGATCAATGGGGACTGGGTTGTGTATGTGTGTGTGTGTCTTTGTGTTGTAAAACACCCTTGTTTTTTTTTTTTTGTCACAAAATTCTGAATTAGAAACATGATATTGTTCTTGAATGTTTACATATTTGTTATTGTGAAATTTTGATCTTGACAATTCTGTGTCTCCATAGCCCATAGGTGTTGCAAATTATTGCGTTGGTCATTTAACTGAAAATCTAACTGAAATTTTGATCTTGATGATTCTGTTTCTCCATCTGTGTGGCAAATTATTGGTAAGTTGGCTATTACAACATACATTCCTTCCACCAAAAACAAACACAGACTTTTGACATTAACAAGGAGACTAGGCACTGAAACCGGTTTAGCATTGAAAACAGCATCCGTTCTCGCCTTCCAAATGCACCAACATAGGGTATATCTTTGGGAATAAGAAGCAAGTCCTCCACCTTAAAGGCATAAATGTTTGGAATATTATACCAACCCATGAAAATGTGGTCCGCCGATTCCCCATTGTTTACACAAAGGACAAAAAGAAGATGGAACCGCCACCTTCCTACAAACCAACGCGTCAAACTTCGCTATACGCCCCATCCTAGCTCTCCATTAAATTCTCAAGAGGCACATCTTTATCCTCAAAGTTCCTTATCACCTTGACCAAAGAATTCCAAACACCCGAAATGGTAAGGGTGTGCATGGATCGGTTTGGATCGGATTTTGGCTAAAATCGAATCCGAAACCGAACTTCGGTTTTTACAATTTTCAAATCCATTTGGATTCGGTTTTTTCGGTTTCATGGATTTCGGTTTTCGGTTTTTTACGGTTTGGATTCGGTTTTTTCGGATTCAAATCCATATGAACTTTTGGGTTGAAAAAAAACTAATAATATTAAATTTGGGTCCACTTATTTTTTAATTATAGATTAATTGACTACTAATAGCGTTCAAAATAAAATTTTAAAATCCATAACGTTGCAAAATGATCTAATCTTAAACAAATACATTCAAACAAATCCTTAACGATTTAATATCAAAGACTCAAGAATCCATAATGTTGCATAACAATACAAAATCAAACAAATTCTTAAAGATCTAATCTCAAACACTCAAACGACATTCAAACAAAAATAAAGTTGCATAATGATCACAAAGACTCAAAGATCCTAATTAATGATTATAATTAAAGTTTTAATATGAAACCCTTCAATTATTATATGGATCGGTTCGGTTTTTTCGGATTTTCTTTTTAGTTAAAACCGAAACCGATCCAAAATTTTGGATTTTAGAAAAGTTCAATCCAAAACCGTCGGTTTCTATTTGGATTCGGTTTTTTCGGTTTGGTTTTTTCGATTATTTTGGTTTCGATTCGGTTTTTTCGGATTCTTGCACACCCGAAATGGTACGATTGCAAGGAACCAAAACAAGCTCGGAATTACTACCATGAATACTCCTTAACACTTTGAACCATAATTTTTGTCCCTCAACCTTTCATTTCCAAAACCATTTCGCAAGAAGACGGTCGTTAATAACCGACAACAGAGTCAAACCCAAACCACCATCTTTCTTATCCTTCCCCACCAGGCCACCACATCCTTGGACACCCAATGATTTTTTCTAGCTTCACCACACCCGGCAACCCCCCACCCCCCCACCCCCGGAATGCTCTCCAACTTATATAAACGCCTATCGGAGCCTTGTAAATAGAGAAGAAATAAGTTGGTAAGCAATCGAGAACACTTTTGATTAAAGTAAGGCTACCCCCCTATGGATAGGTTTTTAGCTTTGGAAATAGCAGGATGTTTTTCAAACACCTCCACCACCGGTTTCCAATTTCTTATTAAGTTCATATTACCACCCACAACCAACCCAAGGTATTTAAAGGGAAACACCCCACCCTTACATTTCAATAAGGCCGCCTTTTCCGCTATCTCGTGTTGGGGAACATTTGCTCTGAACATCCCACTTTTTTTGCAAATTCACTCTAATCCCAGACACTAAATAGATTCCGCGAATAAGTCGAGCTAAATTTAACACATTCCTAGTAGACCACCTACCCATCACCATCGCATCATCGTTAAATAGAAGATGTGACAATGAAGGCCCCCATTGGGCATATTGATACCCTCAAATAAACCCGAGACGACCCTTTCCAACATACAATAGAATGCTTCCATAACAAAAATAAAAAAATAAGGCGAAAAGGGATCTCCTTGATGAATGCCCCGGAAGCATTGGAATTCCTTCGACGGGGAACCATTGACGAGAGCGACGCACAAGCGGCCTCAAGAATGCCATTAGCCCACATTCGCTACAAGTCGGGGAATCCCATTTGAGACATAATGGAATCAAGAAAGCGCCAATCCAACGAGTCATACGTCTTCTCAAAATCAATTTAAAAAAACTTGACAGGGTTAATTTTATAATTAGTTTTGGAGCATTTCATGTAACATGGCTCATTGGCTTGTACGGTCTATGGGCTTCCTATTCTTATGGGGTAACAATAACAAGAAAAGTACAATCCATTATAAGATGCGAAGGGTTTTGATCCTTTTGTACCCAAAACCTCTCATCATATTACAACATGCACTTTGGGAGTGTTAGATAGTCTTTGTTAATGTTGAACCTCTCATCATATTACAACCTGTCCTAATGTTGATATCATCCTTTCCAGTACTATCACTACTATCTCTTTTTGCAGCTTTTGTTGTCGGTACTATGTGGTATGATTCAACAACTACCCCATCGACTTATGTGGGCACTCACCATCAAAAACGAGGATTATTCAGGGCGTGCTCAATATATAGCTAGGATGGAATAGCAGTTGGATGGTTAGGAAAGAAAGGCAGGAACTTTTTTTATGTCATTTTTAAACATATTTAATCATTTGGGTAGACGGAGACATTATTGTTAAAGCGGAAGTTCCTTTTTGAAAGACAAAATAAAAGTATGGTGTGGAACAAGTATGTGTAGCTGTTGAGTTCTATGGTGGTGAACTCAATGGAGTCACTTGTAGTGATCTCGATACTATAAAAAAAATGTTAGACACACTTAAAATCTAATGGTATCTTTCGTAGCCGTCTAAGGGGTTGGTTTACTTTTGGACATGTTTTATTTGCTTTGTTCTTTTTCGGACCCATTTGTCATGGTGCTCCAACCTTGTTTAGAGATGTTTGGCTTTGACTTAGATTTGGATGCTCGTTCCAAACTCTAACACAACATTTCTTTGGTCTCTTTTTGAACTGCTTTATTTTCCACCATCTGTTCACTATAGAACTAGAACCCTCAACCTCTAGAGGATGCAATCTTAAACAACACCAGGATAGAAGCCATTTGGTTCTAATAGTACATATATTAGAGAGATATGATGCCACATTAAGAGTTTCTAAACCGGTAGCAACACCTTAATTTCTCAGTAGTAATGGACCATGGGTTTGGATTAGCAGTTATCTAGTAGCTCGTTGAAGAATGGATCTTAAATAGACAATGCCACGAGTTCGAGTATTGATAGCCCAAAAATCCTTAATGTCATATCAGTCGACAGAAGTTTGCGTATCATTCGAATTTTGTAGTATTCGACCCGTATAATCTTATGACTTTATGCCCATACATAGAAATAGTTATAAGGGGCTGCAGCACCCATTTAATCAGACAGACCAACAAATGAAAGACATTTATCACATATATGAAAGACATTGTTATTCCATCCTTCATTTGTAATTTTCAAATCAACCTCTTCACAAAATCTTGAATTTTTAATGTATAAAAATAACAGAATCCTGCAACAGGCAGACACAGACCCAATTCATCTTATCTTATTCAACTGGTTTGTACAGCTTCTTCACCATTTTCCTGTATTCTGCAAGCAAACATCACATTAATTTCAGTATTCATTACCACAAATGCATATGATCAATGATGCAGCAAACCCACCTTCTTGATTGCTCCAAAGTGCTGCTGCTTGGGTGTTGAGAGGTGAACTTGTGTTTGGTTCTGCAATTACAAGAAAAAAGAAAATGTTAAAAAAAATAATTACCAAGTTAAATCTCAGGCTGAAATTCAGTTTGTTTGTTAGTTAGTTAATCAATCATACCTCCAAGGAGACTTTGGATAGAAATCAGAATACTTCTCACATCATAAGCAGCTGACCATTTATCCTGAAGAATATCCAAACATATGTTCCCGAAAACATCTACATTAGGATGGAAGCAACCCGTCTCGAATTTCACCTTCGGAGGCTTGAAGGGGTAATCATTCGGGAACGAAAGCGTAAGCTTGTATTCCGTTCCTTCAAACACCGTATCTTTGCTCCCCGAAATCGTTCCCTTCCAACAAAACAGGTTGTCGTCCTCAGGAAACGCAGATATCTCGGTTTCACCACTCATCTGCAATCATATCATAGACACAAATGATTAATATAAATAAAGAATCCATATTGAATTTCAAGTTTTCACTTTTCAACAAAACTTCTTACCATTAGATCCATCAGTTCTGACTGCAATCTGTTGCCATAAAACACAACAAACTATTAATATCCAGAATTCTAATTTATAAAAAAGATGAAAGAGGATAAAACCCTAATTTCAACCGCAACATTAAATCAAGATCAATAACCAATTGGAAAAGGAGAGAACGTCAGTTGATTTGATCCGATTCGTATGAAAGATATACGAAGGAGAAGAAACCCTAAATTGACGGATGAAATTGAAATCAATAATCAAGAATCAGTAATAACAAAATATAGAATTAAACCTTTTGAGAACCGATTGAGAATCGACGGTTTTAGGCGGTGGAGCAGACTGTTTCGAAGCATTCGTGGGGGGAGGAGCAGTCATTTGTCTGTTGCCGCCATGATTGTTCATAGTCGCCATATCAAACACTGAAATCGAAAGAAGAAGAAGGAGATTGAATGTTTAAAAAGCAGAATTAGAAGAAGAAATGGAGAGAATTTGTTGGTTGTCTCCTCTATCTTCTTCTAATTTTGCCCGAAATGTGTTAGGGTTAGGGTTTGAGTTTGGAATGGTTGGGGGAGTGGGGGGTTTTAGTAGAACGGAAAGATTCTTTTTTCTTTTCTTTTTTGAACGTTAGAGATTTAAAGATGGTGTCGTTGTTATCTAACGGCTAGTTTTTCAGTGTAAATATTAGTATTGAATCAAAAACATTAAAAGGAAAATAAATATAAAAATTCAGCATATTAAACAATTAGATTACTTAAAGCATGTGCTAACAATAGAGGTGCACACATGTTTTTTTTTTCAAACCGGTTCCGGTTTAATCAATCTAAGGTCATAACTGGTTTGGCTTGGGAGGAAAATATGTTTAATTGGTTTGTAAACGATTAACCGGTTTTTTATCAGGTTTTTTTTTTTTTTTTTTTTTTTGCATCCGGTTAAAATAAAACTGGTTTTTGTAACCAGTTTGGAGGTTGAGTGATCTTATTGGTTTGTAACCAGCAGTTAGGTTAGGAACCAGAACCGGTTTGGTTTTAATTGGTTGTTTCTGTAACCGGTTTCCGGTTAAGCTATCGGTTTCGGTTTCCTAACCGATTTTCTTAAACACCTCTAGCTAACATAGATTTTCAACCTCAACTAAACCATTCACATGTTTGAAATGTTTTTAGAGCTCCAGCAACATATTAAAATTTTATAAATTTTTACAATATTTTATTTCATCTCTAGCTTAACAAATATCATTATCCTTCTTAATGTTCATAACTCCATTTACCAACAAGAATCAAAGACTAATCATGCAGATTATGTAGTTAGTTGATGGTTTCAAGTGTTTTCACTTTTAATTCCTTTAGAATGAGTTAGAAATGGAAGGCAATTTTCAAGCAACATGATGAAGTCCAAGTTTGGATTGGAACAATAACAAGTTCAAATGTTTCAATTCAAGTGAAGGGGTCACTTCGTAAGAGAATGTAAAACCTCAAAACAGATACAAGTACTCCCTAGCAAAACAGACAACCGTACAGACCAAACAAGTACAACAATTGTTGCATCATGTCAAGAGTTTTTGATTGGAGCTACCGGGTAGAAGAGTTTGCACCAACAAATCATGCTCTTATGGTAAACACTTCTTACATTCCTTCACATGTACATGAAACGAATCGGATTTTTAAATATAGTTACCGATTTGAATACTTGCCCTTATGCAATGATGATGTGGAGACGGTGGAGCATTTTGTTCGTGAAATTCTTAGTCGCTAATTAGGTTTGGTGCTTGGATGAAAATCCCTTTGGTTTTTGCATTCTCAACCATAGACATCCTAAAGATCCATATATTCATTATAATAAGAGAAAATTTGATTCAAGCAGTGATTTTGGTTGGTATATATGTATTTGGAAGGCCCAAATAGACCTAAAGGTTGAAAATTTATGGAGGGGACCATATTTTTTACTGAAATAATGGGTTAAAAATAGAATTAGTAGTAGAGTCGGCTCTCTGAAAATCCTTAAAAAAAATTAGGCTTGGGGCAAAAAAAAGTTTGGGCTCCTTAACATACAAAGTCAAGAACTCATATAAAAAGACCTTGAACTATTATTTTTTTTTAAATATAAAAAGAAATTTTTAAAAATCTCGAGCCCTTCAAATTGTCGGACTCTAGGCGGTCGCCGACCTTGCCCATGCCTTAGTGCCACCCCTCCTATATAAAGAATTCACTTAGTATGATTTCAAAATTAAATTTGGAGTAAATTGCACCGGAGGTCCCTGAACTTTGCAAAAATCTCATATTGAGTCCCTGAACTTTCGAAAGTGCAGGGGAAGTCCTCAAGGTTTCACTTTTATCTCACCTGGGGTCCCTAGGTCTAACACCAAAGGTTTCACTTTTATCTCACCTGGGGTCCCTAGGTCTAACACCAAGGGACCCCATGTGAGATAAAAGTGAAACCTTGAGGACTTCCCCTGCACTTTCGAAAGTTCAGGGACTCAATATGAGATTTTTGCAAAGTTCAGGGACCTCCGATGCAATTTACTCAGTTCTCTTAAATTTGTAAGAATTTTGATAGGATTTTCATAGGCTTTTCATACTTGTTCTTAGAACTTTTGTTTTATCCTATTAAAGCTTTTAAAGTATCACTAAAATAACTTTAACACGAAAGTGATCCCTCCTATTCAAAAGGTTATCCGAGAAAGTCCAAATTAAAAACACAACACATGACTAAGACCACCCACACCAATAACATCCCACATACACCTTTTTGGTCCAGTCAGCATGCCACATCATGTACTTCCCACATACCACAAAACCCACTTTTTTTCCACATCAAGTACTTCCCCACATACCACCTTTTATTTCCACATCACCATTTTATTTAATCTTTATTTTAAAAACTAGTTAACAAATTAATTCTTTTATTTAAAACGTATATTTTAATATTTAAAAAAAAACTTATCGACATAATTAAAATAATATTTTTTTTATAAAATAAATAAATAAATAAATAAATATTTATTTAAATTTTCAATCATTATTATTTGAATATTAAATCATTTAAAATAATAATATTTAATCTAATTATGTTTTAATTGAGAACTCAATAACATATTAAACTGAAGTACATAAATTTCAAACCACTAAACGAAATACAAGATTACTAAAAGGAAATACAACTTATTCAACTACCGAAAGGAAACACAACTTATTAAATAATTGAAAGGAAACACAAACAGATTCAAAGTAAGGCCTTGAGCACTAATCTTCATCCCACACCGGCTTGTTTGCCCAAAGATGGTCGACTAAATCGTTTCTTAGAGCCGTATGCTGATCAGCTGAAGCACCATATGCTAGCTGGCGAAGGGCACATGTGATTTTTTGGTTTGTTGAAAGGCCTAGTCTGCCAGCAGCATCACGACGTTGTGTAAAGAATCGCCAGTTAACAGACATACCTTCTGTAGTAATATCGGCAGCAATGCGGTTATAAAGGCGACGGGTCATTCTGTATCGCCTTCTAAAGAGGCCTTCATGATACACAGGATTCTCAGCAAAATAGTCATTGAACAAACCCACATCACCTTTTTCACGTTCTCTGTTTATTTCTCTTCGCTTCTTCCTTGGTTGGGATGGACGCTTCCATCGCTTCGTACTCTTCCGCCAGTTGGACAAGATCACTCATGTCTAGTGCTAGTTTGATGTGCTCGGGAAGGGTGTCGGGAATGTTGAGATCAGGGATACCAGGGAAACCAGGATTCATTTTTTAGAGTTTTGGGTTTGAGAGAGATTTGATATTGAGAGGGTTTTGTGAGAGATGTGTGAAATGAAATGAGAATACTGAGTGTATTTATAGTAGTGATGAAAAACTAGCCGTTAGGAAAAATACAAAAAAAAACTAGCCGTTATTAATATTTTATATTAAAAAACTAGCCGTTATAATAAGACAAATACAAAAATAGCCGTTATTTTTTAAAAAAATATTAAAATTAATGTTTTAATTAATTATGAATTTTAGAAATTTTTACAGATTTTTTTAAACTTATTTATATTTTTTTGAATTATTAAATGTTAAAATAAAACAAAAAAGTTTGAATTTTTAAAAATCTAGCCGTTTAAGAGAAAAAGAAAAAGGAAAAAGAAAAACATGGGGCCCACTTCATCGTGTATGTATGCGTACGTGAGTACGTACGTACGCCACAACGCATACGTACGGCGTACGTACGTACGTGGTTAAATACCACCGATGTGGGTGGTCTTAGGTCATGCGGTATACCCGCGTTATGGGCCGCGTTTTGGGGGAAGACGGCGTGAAACACCGCCCCCCCTCCGCGTTGTGGCTCCGCGTTGTTCTTGGCCGTGGAGAATTACACGGCGTGGATGGATGTGTTGTTTGGACTTGCTCCAATCACAAGATTCCACATATTTCTTTTTTAATTTTTTTTTGTTAAACTAAATAAACAATAACCCACCATCACACCACAACATCACACCATGTATACCACACTTGGTGTTATCAAATGGTGTTATCTAGTCAGCTGCCACGTGGCATGATAACACCACCTATAACACCATGGTATACCACATGCCCTTAGAGTGAGTACGTACGTAGTTATTTTAGTGATACTTTAAAAGCTGAACTTGTTAACACTCCACTAAACCAGTATACATCTATAATACAAAGTAATTGTCAAAAATAAAATAAACATATTGGCATACAAATATACAATACATCAGTTTCTTAGCAATACAAATGAGAGACAGAAAAAACCTCTCATGTTTTTATATCAATTCCTTATCAAACGTTTACTCTAAAATTACAAAGTTTCATTCATATTAGCTTTAAGTCATTATGTAAGTAGATATTAGACATCTTACATTTTCTAACACTGGTAGAAAAAATATCAAGGTAAAAACATAACCATATCAAGAGTCATCCGCTTTCGAACCCAATCCCGATCCTGATCCTGGTCATGCCAAACAAACAATGTTAGATTCGAATTCCAATCATCATCGTTTACATTTCTTGTGCAAAAGAAAAAAAAAAACTGAGCCTAGTGCCTAAAAATTTGAGTAATGATGGTAAAATTAGAAGACAAATGCTTAAAGTATTGAGTCTGATAACTAAAAGTTATGCTACATGATTGTACCGATTACGCCACCTACTTATATGCTAAATTCGTTGCGCTTGGAAAAAAATAAATAGAATAAAAACCAAGGTGACAACGCGGGCACATAAAACAGACCACCAACTAACATGCTAAATTCATTGTGTTTGGATAAGAAAGGAAAAGACAAAACAAATGATTGTTTTACTGTTGTGGACAAGACAAAAAAACCCCAAAAATAAATTGTTTTACTGTTTTACTGTTCCAGAATTTTTTTTACAGTTTTAATGTTGCTTCAAGCTTGATTTTGTACATATTGTAATATGTAACATTAAGTACTTATAGTTAAGTTATGACAAAAGTGATTTAAATTTGTTTTACTGTTTTACTGTTTCAGATTTTTTTTTACAGTTTTAATGTTGCTTCAAGCTTGATTTTGTACATATTGTAATTTGTAACATTAAGTACTTTTAGTTAAGTTATGAAAAAAGTGATTTGACCACAACCCTTCGGGCTCTAATAATAATTATTTACCAAGTTACCATGGCCCAGATGTGAGAATTCAGAAAACAAGACTAGAAATAAACAGAAAAACAAACCACTATGATGATGATGATGCCCCATGGTCTTGGATCTGAGCAAGGGCAACAGCAATCTCAGCACCAACAGCGGCATTGTTCTTCACAAGTGCAATGTCTATACCGTGTTAAGAACACAACACTAACATTCTTCCACCAAGAAAACATATCGTTTTATTTAAAGGTCCAATCGGGGTCATAATTAACACGAGTTATTGATTAACTATACCCTATCCAATTCGAGAATAAGTGTTAAAAGTAAGACATGTTTTGTTCAATTTTAAATGTGGATACTTGACTCGAGAGAAGCTCCTCCTGTAAGTTCATTCACTCGAGAGAGTAAATAAGGAGTTTCAGCGCTGCCTGTTATGCCCTTATCACTGCTCAAGTTACATATTAATAAATTACATGCTTGCAAAAGAAAATAAATAAAAATACTACTTATTGCGGTCATACCTAGCTTCTCTCAGTGCTGTTTGTATAGCAGACTCTATAATGTTACCCGAAACAGAATGCTCTTTTGGTATAGGAATTGCTATCAATATACCCGATTTAAGTTCAAGTTTCCTGTTGACCTCTGATGTCATCAAAAGCAACCACATTATTATTTACCGACTCAAATGAAGAGCGAAAATTAAGTTTGGTGGTACTTGCCAATTAGGCGAGCACAGTCTTCGGGTGTATCCAGTTGGCTTGGTGCCTGTTTTGTCATTAACAAATTGAAGCACTTAAGTAAACTTAGTTGGCAAAACGGGCAAGTCATGCAGGTTGGTAAAGTTTCAAAATGAGCCAAGTTTTCAGACGTGTAAACTTTGTCATTTTTCTCAACTTCATAAATAATTGCTATATATAATATGATTATAAAAGCTATTATTACAATCATTGTCCTATTTTTTAACAAAAAATATTACTAGGTTACTTGATTATGTGATTCTGTCATTGGTTACTTTCCTTTGACCCATTTCCCTTTCTGTTAAGTTTTACCAACTTGAACCCTTCAGCATGAAAACAAAACCTAAATCAACCCGTTTACGCATCAATTGCCAGCTTAAGGTAACACAGGGTTAACATCCATACCTTGCAGCCACTTTTTTCAGTAAAAAAAGCAGGAAAGTCATCAGTCTGGTAAGCAACAACAGAAACTCCTTGAGTTTCCTGTAGAATTGGAAATTTACACTTAACTGCCACTCTGCCAGCCTAAATTGTTATGGTAATTAGTGGAAGAATTGACATACCAAATACTCTAGGGTTCGGGGAATGTCTAATATGGACTTTACACCAGCTGATACTACAGTTATGGGAGTTCTTCCAAGCTCAGTAAGATCAGATGATATATCCATAGCTAAAACAATTCGAGAATCAGCAAGAACACAAGCAAGCAATTCTTGGTGACGAGCACATGTATGAATTATAAACTTGTAGAGATGGCAAATGGGAGGGTTCCATTTACTGTTCAAACCGGCTAATTGTTTAGTATGAATCAAAACATGTTGGGTTGGATTGGGTTGGCAGGGTCACGAACACTCTTTATCCTTCATCTTTTTTAATTTTTTAATGTATTAGTATGATTATAGAAATTATATTACTAGCACAATAACCTAACTTAGCAATTTAGGAGGTTTAATGCATTTGAATACAATTTGGATTAATTTTTACCAGTTGGACCTTGTTTTAGTTTTAGTTGAATCTAATAGTTTAACTTGTTTGATCCCTTAAAATTAAAACATAGCATAAATCAACCCATATACAGGTAAACGGGATGCAATAACCCAAAATTATACAAAAGATATTCAATCAATCACTGTAAAATCATCCTTTAGTACTTGATAACAGTTTGGTTGGTGGTGTAGATTAGGAGGTATATTATTAATATATTATCTTTAAATAGGTAAATAGGTTTATATGGATGATGGATCTGAGTTCAGATAAAGAGACACGGCATAGACAGGTATCCCAGGAAGTTTCGACATGAAAATGAGAAGTATAGTAACATTTTGTTACTTTGCAGACAGATGTTCTTTAGTAATATTCTCCAAACGAGGGAGTCAACTGAAAGAAACAATTTTGTTCAAAGAAAAGAAGCTTGTTCTGATTTTTGACATTAAATGTTCCTTACTTACCACTCAATTTTTAAAGTGGGTATAACTCATTTCATGAATAAAACCTCCTAAAGCAACTTATTCTAAAATTTAGGTCATTATTCAATAAATGTTAATTCTAATCATAACTGACACACTAATGATTCGTAAGAACTTAATAAACGTACAAAAGTGCTTTGCGTCAACCCAACCAGTACCGAAAACTACCTTATCTTGATCCGAACACAATTTGACCCACCCATTTTGCCACCTGTGACGGATATAGACCTGTTCGGGTACCAAGGTATATGTTCCTTGGTGCACTTAAATTGTGAAGAAGACAAGATGAGAACTACGAAGGTTTCTGTTAAAGAAATTTAAATAAAAAAAGATATATCAAGCATAAAACGTATATATCAGAATGCTTACAGCTCTCTCCATGTTTGTGAACTCCTCCAATGCCTCCCGTCACAAATATAGATATGCCAACCTGAAGAAAATTGCAGTTGGATAACGCTATAGCACATATGGAGGCAGTGACAACTATAAATCCCAAACTATTTGTCTAGTATATATAAATATTACTCCTGTCAAGCATGTAAATCTTTCTTATGTTTTCTTTTCACTATTTCGGAACACAAATATCCCATTATTGAAGTTACTTTTGAACCTAATATGATTTCGTAATGATATTTGACCACAACCCTTCAGGCTCTAATAATAATTATTGTACCAAGATACCATGATATTTGATAAAGCACGTACCATGGAAGCAAAGATCATAGTTGCAGACACTGTAGTTCCACCGCTACCTCTTGTAGCAACCTGACACGTCGAGTACAATAGTTACATAATTGTGTTGAGTTTGAGACTTTGAGCCAAGTCGCCTCATATAATGGACCAAGTACCACTTTGATGAGCTAAATCAACTAAAAAATCGAATACAATCCACAACTAAGCCAAAGTAAATGTACTTGAGTAGATGCTTATGGTGTCAAGTTAATGAAGTATTTGATTCTATATATCGCCTCTATATGGATTTCAATAAGGTTTTTATTGAAACTTGAATATATTGCATACCGAAAGAAATACTAACACAAGCAAGAGAATAGAGTAACGACATGGGCATACATTATAAATTTATAAGTCCCAAAAATGGGAGGGTCAGGCTCCAAGCAAAAATCTGTGGTACGGTTCGGGTCAGGCTAAATTGACCCAAAATGCTTTTTTGTCCAAAGTATTTAACCTTTTTCTAATTTATAAATAATCAACATGTTATATATGATTGCAAAAATTATATTACTTCAGCAATCTAGATTTTTGAATAATTGATTTGAGGTTTCCATTTTTGCCGACTTTAGGTTTTGTTTTAAATATACATTTATTTTACTCTTTTGACCTGTTAAGAGATAAAAGCAATCCCTACCGATTTTGGCATATATAAAAAAGGAGATAGCTACTCACAACATGCGCAATGTCCCTACGGGCTATCTTTCGGGCAGTGGTTCCTAGCTTAGCTAACCTCTCCAATTCTTCAGCGTTGAGACCTACAAGTAAATGAGGGTTGCAAAACTGAAGAACCAAAACAATAATGATCTAAAACTTGAAGAATGAACAACTAGATAATAACTTATATCTTATAAATCCTCTTTTTGACAAAATGCATAGCCCACATGATTAAGCCCGAATCATTTGTTATATTTCACATCATTAATTTTCCTTGAAAACTCACATTACTATGATGTTGAATTCCCATGCAAATGTGGTAGAAAATATTCCAAAAATAGATGAACAATTCTTATCGAAATTAGAGTATCTATTCCTTGATGAAAACAGTGCAAAAGGGTTCACCCCAATGTGATATTAATGGTTAAAAATGATGGTCCACACAAAATGCTTGAAAATTTAAATGAACAGGCCATTGTTAAGCAAGGAAAACTTTGCTGCCATGAGATTAGGCTATATATAAGCAGAAAGATTACGAGTCCAACAACCAAAAGAGATGATAAAGAAAGAGGTATGACAGATTGCCAACACAAGGAAGATAGAAACAGAGTTTATATTCGTATCGGTAAGAATGCAAAGCTAAAGATGCTCAAGCAACTGATCCTGAAACAAAGGAGGCCATCAATAATACTAGCAGCATTCCTTACACAAGGACTTGTTTAAAATCTATGCATTTTCAATTTGATCCTCGGAAACTATTAAGGCATGAAATTGGAGCCAGGGAACTCACTTTAAAGCATGGAAACATTAAAAAGACCCTAAATGAAAGTTTAGAACATCTTTCATCATCATATCTCCATTGTTGTCAAAGGTGCAAGGCGCACTCAAGCTGCAAAGGGTGAGCCTTGGGCCACTGTGCTTGAAAAGCAAGGCCCCGATATAAGGAAGGTGCACAACACAAACATACCATTTTTAGGGGTTTTAGACATGTTTTAAGTTAGTTCTAGACCATTTTTTGATGTTCCAGAACACATTGGCTGAAATCATAGAATTTCACCAGATTTTACAGGATTTGGCGAAAATCACATCCAGTGTTCGTGCCTGGTGCGCCTCTGACAACTATGATTTCAGATGCGGTAGAAAAGAATAAATGACTGAAATGAAGTCGATGACTGAAAAAGTCCTCGGCTAAGAAATTTTCTCACTTTTACAAAAACATTGGCTAGGAATCTGATTCCTATACCCCTTTCACACTTAACATCATAACAAACATATCGAACAGGATAAGAATAAACACCTATGCATGGTATGCCCTCTAAAATCGCAATTGTCGCAGGAACAGCTCCTTTTTCCTTCACAATAGTCTCCACCTCTTTTGCAGTCTCCAAATTCTGAGGATAGGGCATTCCTACCAAACAAAATTCATCCAGTCAGACTGCTACATTCACATAACAATCAACATCATGAATTGAGGCAGCCACCACTCCCTTTGACCAAAAAAGTCAAACTGCAGCACTATTGAATGCAGCAGCACATATACATAATAACCAAAATCTATAAATAGTAATAGTAATATGTGCCCTAAGGGCACACATAAGTATGTGTAATAAATACATCTCGAAAACCAAAAGGGATACCAAGATTCTTTTTGAAAATTGAAAAAAATATCAAGATTCATCTTGAAAAATAAGAAAAGTACAAAGATTTTTCTTAAAAAATGTATTTTTCAATTTTCGAAATGCAATTTATTGACACCTTTTTCAATATGTGTGCACCTAGGGCACGTATTAGAAAACCCCTAAATAATAAATCAGAATGCTATATTCACATAATATTCAACATCATGAATTGAGGCAGCCACCACTCCCTTTGACCAAAAAAAGTCAAACTGCAGCCCTATTGAATGCAGCAGGGCATATATATACATAATAACCAAAAAACATGTGAATATACCGTGAGAGATTATCGTCGACTCCAGAGCAACAACTGCTTTCCCGTTAGCTAAAGCTGTGGTAACCTCCTGAGAGATCTTAATAGTCCCCACAGTCGCATTATCATTGCCGCCGCCCTAAGTTATTAACCAAATTGAAAACGAAAAACGATTAAATCTTCAATTATTACTGAAATTATCAACGAATTGACAGGTAATTTGGAGAGTATGAATCACGAGATCGATGAAGGCTATTGTGAGAGGGAGTTGGTTACCTTGGTGCTTGATTTTGTGATATGGAAATGACGGTGCAAGTTAGCGAGTCTCGAGAGGGCGTTGGAAGCCATTGCCGGAGCTCGATCGCCGACGTCGTTGATTTGTGAAAATGGCACCGGTTAGTTTGGGGATTCCCTGTTTTCTTCTGGAATTCAATGGACATCCAATATTAAAGGGGAAGTAATGGACCAAGTTGAACAACATTCTAATTTCTAGGTTAAAATCCATGTTACAAATGATTTATTTATGACTATTTATAGATTTTAGAAAATTTACCTGCCACCATAATGATATGATGATGACGTGTGTTTGTATCGGGCTATCTGTATGGGTTTAGTCTCGGATATAGTCTAGCTCAAATCTAGCCCACTACTTCATCTCTTTTGGTGGCTTAACACTTAGGTTCGGTTAAGCGTCTTACACCCTGGTTCAGCCAAGTAGCTTTGGTGCTTCAGCCGAGTAGGTACGCTTCAGTCGAGTTGCTCCGATTCGGCTGAGTAGCTCCACTTCGGCCAAGTAGCTCCTTCGCCTGAGTAGCTATGCTTCAGCCAGTTAGCCCACTCCGGTTCAGCATTGTGGTTCATCTCGTGGTTCATCCAAGTATGGCCCGCCCATACAAGGCTCTGCCCAATAGGCCCAATCTTATCCAACACATGCTCTACAATCCTTCTTTATCCCAGTTACATGACAATTCCCCTTCATCCAAACGAGAACAATTCCCTTCATCCAAATGAGAAGAATTATCCTTCATCCTTTTGGGACTATAATCCTCCTTCATCCACTTACACTCCCCTTCATCCTACCAGATGAAGGGACTATCCCATTCATCCCATTGGAGACTCGCTCTCCATACACACACGCTTACACGTACATAC
>JBCNJP010000006.1:65770061-65806046 GCA_039602395.1 Deinandra increscens subsp. villosa
TAATGTATTAGTATGATTATAGAAATTATATTACTAGCACAATAACCTAACTTAGCAATTTAGGAGGTTTAATGCATTTGAATACAATTTGGATTAATTTTTACCAGTTGGACCTTGTTTTAGTTTTAGTTGAATCTAATAGTTTAACTTGTTTGATCCCTTAAAATTAAAACATAGCATAAATCAACCCATATACAGGTAAACGGGATGCAATAACCCAAAATTATACAAAAGATATTCAATCAATCACTGTAAAATCATCCTTTAGTACTTGATAACAGTTTGGTTGGTGGTGTAGATTAGGAGGTATATTATTAATATATTATCTTTAAATAGGTAAATAGGTTTATATGGATGATGGATCTGAGTTCAGATAAAGAGACACGGCATAGACAGGTATCCCAGGAAGTTTCGACATGAGAATGAGAAGTATAGTAACATTTTGTTACTTTGCAGACAGATGTTCTTTAGTAATATTCTCCAAAGAGGAGTCAACTGAAAGAAACAATTTTGTTCAAAGAAAAGAAGCTTGTTCTGATTTTTGACATTAAATGTTCCTTAGTTACCACTCATTTTTGAAAGTGTGTAACTCATTTCATGAATAAAACCTCCTAAAGCAACTTATTCTAAAATTTAGGTCATTATTCAATAAATGTTAATTCTAATCATAATTGACACACTAATGATTCGTAAGAACTTAATAAACGTACAAAAGTGCTTTGCGTCAACCCAACCAGTACCGAAAACTACCTTATCTTGATCCGAACACAATTTGACCCACCCATTTTGCCACCTGTGACGGATATAGACCTGTTCGGGTACCAAGGTATATGTTCCTTGGTGCACTTAAATTGTGAAGAAGACAAGATGAGAACTACGAAGGTTTCTGTTAAAGAAATTTAAATAAAAAAAGATATATCAAGCATAAAACGTATATATCAGAATGCTTACAGCTTTCTCCATGTTTGTGAACTCCTCCAATGCCTCCCGTCACAAATATAGATATGCCAACCTGAAGAAAATTGCAGTGGGATAACGCTATAGCACATATGGAGGCAGTGACAACTATAAAAACTTTATCCCAAACTATTTGTCTGGTATATATAAATATTACTCCTATCAAGCATGTAAATCTTTCTTATGTTTTCATTTCACTATTTCGGTACACAATTATCCCATTATTGAAGTTACTTTTGAACCTAGTATGATTTTCGTAATGATATTTGACCACAACCCTTCGGGCTCTAATAATAATTATTGTACCAAGTTACCATGATATTTGATAAAGCACGTACCATGGAAGCAAAGATCATAGTTGCAGACACTGTAGTTCCGCCGCTACCTCTTGTAGCAACCTGACACGTCGAGTACAATAGTTACATAATTGTGTTGAGTTTGAGACTTTGAGCCAAGTCGCCTCATATAATGGACCAAGTACCACTTTGATGAGCTAAATCAACTAAAAAATCAAATACAATCCACAACTAAGCCAAATTAAATGTACTTGAGTAGATACTTATGGTGTCAAGTTAATGAAGTATTTGATTCTATATATCGCCTCTATATGGATTTCAATAAGGTTTTTATTAAAACTTGAATATATTGCATACCGAAAGAAATACTAACACAAGCAAGAGATAGAGTAACGACATGGGCATACATTATAAGTCCCAAAAATGGGAGGGTCAGGCTCCAAGCAAAAATCTGTGGTACGGTTCGGGTCAGGCTAAATTGACCTTGTCCAAAGTATTTAACCTTTTTCTAATTTATAAATAATCAACATGTTATATATGATTGCAAAAATTATATTACTTCAGCAATCTAGATTTTTGAATAATTGATTTGAGGTTTCCATTTTTGCCGACTTTAGGTTTTGTTTTAAAAATACATTTATTTTACTCTTTTGACCTGTTAAGAGATAAAAGCAATCCCTACTGATTTTGGCATATATAAAAAAGGAGATAGCTACTCACAACATGCGCAATGTCCCTACGGGCTATCTTTCGGGCAGTGGTTCCTAGCTTAGCTAACCTCTCCAATTCTTCAGCGTTGAGACCTACAAGTAAATAGGGTTGCAAAACTGAAGAACCAAAACAATAATGATCTAAAACTTGAAGAATGAACAACTAGATAATAACTTATATCTTATAAATCCTCTTTTTGACAAAATCCATAGCCCACATGATTAAGCCCGAATCATTTGTTATATTTCACATCATTAATTTTCCTTGAAAACTCACATTACTATGATGTTGAATTCCCATGCAAATGTGGTAGAAAATATTCCAAAAATAGATGAACAATTCTTATCGAAATTAGAGTATCTATTCCTTGATGAAAACAGTGCAAAAGGGTTCACCCCAATGTGATATTAATGGTTAAAAATGATGGTCCACACAAAATGCTTGAAAATTTAAATGAACAGGCCATTGTTAAGCAAGGAAAACTTTGCTGCCATGAGATTAGGCTATATATAAGCAGAAAGATTACGAGTCCAACAACCAAAAGAGATGATAAAGAAAGAGGTATGACAGATTGCCAACACAAGGAAGATAGAAACAGAGTTTATATTCGTATCGGTAAGAATGCAAAGCTAAAGATGCTCAAGCAACTGATCCTGAAACAAAGGAGGCCATCAATAATACTAGCAGCATCCCTTACACAAGGACTTGTTTAAAATCTATGCATTTTCAATTTGATCCTCGGAAGCTATTAAGGCATGAAATTGGAGCCAGGGGACTCACTTTAAAGCATGGAAACATTAAAAAAACCCTAAATGAAAGTTTAGAACATCTTTCATCATCATATCACCATTGTTGTCAAAGGTGCAAGGCGCACTCAAGGTGCGAAGGGTGAGCCTTGGGCCACTGTGCTTGAAAAGCAAGGCCCCCGATATAAGGAAGGCGCACAACACAAACATACCATTTTTAGGGGTTTTAGACATGTTTTAAGTTAGTTCTAGACCATTTTTTGATGTTCCAGAACACATTGGCTGAAATCATAGAATTTCACCAGATTTTACAGGATTTGGCGAAAATCACATCCAGTGTTCGTGCCTGGTGCTCTGACAACTATGATTTCAGATGCGGTCGAAAATAATAAATGACTGAAATGAAGTCGATGCTAAGAAATTTTCTCACTTTTACAAAAACATTGGCTAGGAATCTGATTCCTATACCCCTTTCACACTTAACATCATAACAAACATATCGAACAGGATAAGAATAAACACCTATGCATGGTATGCCCTCTAAAATCGCAATTGTCGCAGGAACAGCTCCTTTTTCCTTCACAATAGTCTCCACCTCTTTTGCAGTCTCCAAATTCTGAGGATAGGGCATTCCTACCAAACAAAATTCATCCAGTCAGACTGCTACATTCACATAACAATCAACATCATGAATTGAGGCAGCCACCACTCCCTTTGACCAAAAAAGTCAAACTGCAGCACTATTGAATGCAGCAGCACATATACATAATAACCAAAATCTATAAATAGTAATAGTAATATGTGCCCTCAGGGCACACATAAGTATGTGTTCAATAATTGCACCTCGAAAACCAGAAAGGATACCAAGATTCTTTTTGAAAATTAAAAAAATATCAAGATTCATCTTAAAAAATAAGAAAAGTACAAAGATTTTTCTTAAAAAAAATATTTTTCAATTTCAAAATGCATTTATTGCACTTTTTCAATTTTTCAAGATGAATTTATTGGACCTCATTGGCACATATTAGAAAACCCCTAAATAATAAATGAGATGCTATATTCACATAATATTCAACATCATGAATTGAGGCAGCCACCACTCCCTTTGACCAAAAAAGTCAAACTGCAGCCCTATTGAATGCAGCCGGGCATATATATACATAATAACCAAAAACATGTGAATATACCGTGAGAGATTATCGTCGACTCCAGAGCAACAACTGCTTTCCCGTTAGCTAAAGCTGTCGTAACCTCCTGAGAGATCTTAATAGTCCCCACAGTCGCATTATCATTGCCGCCGCCCTAAGTTATTAACCAAATTGAAAACGAAAAACGATTAAATCTTCAATTAATACTGAAATTATCAACGAATTGACAGGTAATTTGGAGAGTATGAATCACGAGATCGATGAAGGCTAATTGTGAGAGGGAGTTGGTTACCTTGGTGCTTGATTTTGTGATATGGAAATGACGGTGCAAGTTAGCGAGTCTCGAGAGGGCGTTGGAAGCCATTGCCGGAGCTCGATCGCCGACGTCGTTGATTTGTGAAAATGGCACCGGTTAGTTTGGGGATTCCCTGTTTTCTTCTGGAATTCAATGGACATCCAATATTAAAGGGGAACTAATGGACCAAGTTGAACAACATTCTAATTTCTAGGTTAAAATCCATGTTACAAATGATTTATTTATGACTATTTATAGATTTTAGAAAATTTACCTGCCACCATAATGATATGATGGTGACGTGTGTTTGTATCGGGCTATCTGTATGGGTTTAGCCTCGAATATAGTCTAGCTCAATCTAGCCCACTACTTCATCTCTTTGGTGGCTTAACACTTAGGTTCGGTTAAGCGTCTTACACCCTGGTTCAGCCAAGTAGCTTTGGTGCTTCAGCCGAGTAGGTACGCTTCAGTCGAGTTGCTCCGATTCGGCTGAGTAGCTCCACTTCGACCAAGTAGCTCCTTCGCCTGAGTAGCTATGTTTCAGCCAGTTAGCCCACTCCGGTTCAGCATTGTGGTTCATCTCGTGGTTCATCCAAGTATGGCCCGCCCATACAAGGCTCTGCCCAATAGGCCCAATCTTATCCAACACATGCTCTACAATCCTTCTTTATCCCAGTTACATGACAATTCCCCTTCATCGAAACGAGAACAATTCCCTTCATCCAAATGAGAAGAATTATCCTTCATCCTTTTGGGACTATAATCCTCTTCATCCACTTACACTCCCCTTCATCCTACCAGATGAAGGGACTATCCCATTCATCCCATTGGAGACTCGCTCTCCATACACACACGCTTACACGCATACATACATACATATATATACACATAATATATATATAGTCTTACTGACTTGATCGCCGGAGGGTGGTCCAGAGACCCCGGTCTCTGACCCCTTCTTGTGACATCCGTATATTTACCATATTTGTAACCCGACCCGTTTCTATTATCCATTCTAAAGTCATGCCCGAGTCAACCCAACCCGAAACCAACGGTGATATATTTGATAACTCTACAACTATACATTACTGATAAAACAATATTAGTGATTATAAAAGTTACGTTTTATAATATTTTACACTTTTATACATTTATAAACTCTTATCATTATTATTCTCGCGGAACATTGATCCGGCCGAAGTTCAAGCAGACCTGCGTGGTCCGGGCGAAACCGAGGTCAGCCGGGTGTCAAACCGACTGAGGTCCAGGTAGCAGTGGCGGATCCAGGAAAGAATATCAGGGGTAGCGGGGACTAACGGGGGTTCGGGGGCAGCGCCCCCGAAAAATTTTTTTAGGTAGTTAACGGGCTTTTAATCATATTTTTAAGAGACTTTTGATCATAATTTTAAGTAAAAGCCATAAAATTTCTTCCAGGGGTCGCGAAAAATTCGTTTCAGGGGTCGCGAAAAACCGAAAACCTATAAAAAAAAAAATTTGCACGTCGGGGTAAAAGTTCAGGGGTAGCGGGCGCTACCCCTGGGCTCTATGTGGGTCCGCCCCTGCCAGGTAGAATGGTTCAGGCGGACTTCGTTCCGGTTGAAGTTGAGACTTTCATACATCCGTTAGTTATAATCTAGCTACAAACATGGTCCTTAACTAGTAACGAATATCAAATTGAAACCCGTTATTTTATCTCTCGTTTATAAAATACCAATAGACCACCCACATGACTAAAGCAATCCTTTGCTAGTCCCCAAGTAGGACTAAAGTAATCCTTTGCTAGTCCCCAAGTAGGACTAAAGTAATCCTTTGCTAGTCCCTAAGTAGGACTAAAGTAATCATTTGCTAGTCCCCAAGTAGGACTAAAGTAATCCTTTGCTAGTCCCCAAGTAGGATTAAAGTAATCCTCTAGCATTCCTCAAATTAGTCATCCAAGACTAAATATTCTTGTATAAATACCAAAGCTAATGCACTTGTTTTTCTCACATCTATACCTAAAAATCTACCAGATTCGTTACAGCCACTTCTACGACCCATATCTCCCTCATAAATCGTCCAAATCCTTCCGTTTTTGTCCAGAAATCTCCCCCTATGAGTCCTCTAAAAATGCCAACTGACCTCACTCAATTTCGATGAAAACTCAGCCCTCTAGACCACTTTGAACGACGACTACTATAGAATCTCGCTGCTGTGCGACCTTGTTTTCCGTGACACATTTGAGGTACCAAACGAGATCGGTTTGAGCTGATTCTTTTTCCCATATCTTCCTCTTTCAAAGTACTTAATTTTAGACTTAAAATCTATACTATTTGGTTTCCTAAATCGTCCAGAATCATCCTCCAAAGTCGACCCAACTTTCTGTCAGAAAAGCTCAAGAACTCCTCAAGGCTTCAAGTGTTGATCCGAGCTCAACCGTCATCTTTACTACCTTCCCCGTGCTTGATTACTGTGAGAAAAACATCTTATTTATATTCTTAAATACTCGTTCATGTTTATACCTAAGAACACCCATTAAGAATGGCTTGTTGGTTAATCACTTTAAAAGAAAACTACTCAACTTTAAATTCTGGAAAATCACAGATTCGTTGTTAGATTTTAAACCGGCCATATCTTGGTCATTTCGAACTCAAATTTAACAAACTCAGACTCCACGATTAAGTTCGTTGAGTTAGCTTTCCAACGATATATAGTTTGCCTTTTAATTCAAACCGAGCAGCTCACAACAGTCCCTACAAGAAAGGTGCGCGTTTATGTACCTTCTATTTTGTGAGGCTGTTTCGAGCTATCTCTTAGCCTTTTCTTAAAACGTTATCTAAACAAAAGTTGTTTAGAATACATTGAACTAACAATCTGTGAAGTTTCATAATTTTTAGATAAAGTTTGATATTTTAAAACGCACTTAAAGTCACAGCTCATAAGCTGTCCAAAATCTCCAATTGATACACTAAACCAAAAACCAGTATATATCACCAACGGTCAAGTGGTTAACTCATTTAAACAAAATTCAACTAGCCTAAGTGGGTGACTTAGACCTTCGATCATATATCCTTAAACCTTAAGGTGTCTTTATACAATTTAGGACACCGGATAGTCGTCTTCATATCACTTGGACTATTTTCATATCTCACTCACCACCTCAGGTGAGTACTCATACCCCTTTTTATTACAGTGGAATATTATGCGATATCAACTCTTGTTATTATTAGAGGGGTAATTCATTCAAATGATAATTTGAGTAGTGAGTATTTATATCCTCTCTCTTTTACTATTTTGGGGTGTAACATGTATCCTATGACAAACTATGGTTTTCAATATCCAGTTCTCATTATCATACGAATGGTGATTCATTTAAATGGTGATTTGCATTGTGGTATTAAATAATCAATTCGTGTTATCATTAGAATGGTGATTCATTCAAAATGGTGATTCGTGTTGTGAGTTTACACATTCAAACATAAATTCTTTATTCATTTTACAAACCACGCCATTTCATTATATGTCTATGTGTGATCACATGCTATATGTCAAACTATTACATTTTTATTCATCATTCATCATTCATCATTCATCAGTGTAATCATTAACATACAAGCCTACGGTAACAATGATAGATCTATTGGCTGACAACCCACCTGAATTTGACCGGTAATTGGCATTCGGGTGATTGAAACCTATATTTCATTAACTTAACTTGCAAGTTAAGGGCGCTAGTCAACAAAGGTTTGATTACACACATACATTGGTTCATTCATACATGGTTGAGTCTACATTTGACATATGAATCGTTTTTCAACTAGTATATGTACTCAAACACTATGTTTACTCACCAACTATTTTTAGTTGACACTCTCTCTATTTTTTTATACATGTTACAGGGAATGCAGTTTGAGCCTTTCTTGATTGATGTCACATCTAGGATGCTTTGGACCTAGAATATTTAAATCAAACTCAATCTATTTGTCATGTTTTGTGTATTTAAACCTATTGTTCGAAATCAGAATTTGGTAATGATTATTTATTGAAACTTTTATTAGTGTCATGAGCATTTGGACAATCATCATGCCCCGACGTAAATTCCGTCGTCGGTTGGGGTGTGACACTTCTAACGGGTTCCTTTCTTGCTACCGTAATGACATTATTGGGTCAAATTGTAGTATGTAAATAATGATATCAATTCTGTAAAATTTTCGATCGGAAGAAACTTTCGAGTTCTTCAACACGGGTGTTGAATTAAAGACTAGGATTCACGGGAATGTAAATAGAATATGTTTAGGTCATTTGTAGTGTGTGACCTAGAGAGGGTGCATGAGTCTCCGGAACAGCTCGCCCAAAGTGAATTGGGCCTAAAATGATATTTCCAAGTGAGTTTTTCTTCGAGATTACTTAGGAATGATTGTTCCTTTGTAATCACAGCTAATTGTTGTTTCAATCAGGTTTATCAATCAATACAAATTATATGATTTCATTTTTTTTATATGTTATAGATCCAATTCTGGAGATCTGTTGATTGTGGCTCACACACCGCACCCGTTTACTTCTATTTCCAGGGGTAGCTCAACCTTTTAGTGCGTCTAAAGCCAAACTAAAATTCGGGGCCTTTTCATCAATTTTATTGCTACGAATCCTCCAAAATCCAGCTAAGTGAGGCGTCAAACAGTAATTGCAGATATGGCCACATTATAGTTTTCATATAACGTTGTAAATTATTATGAATCGTTGAAAAACACATGTCTATAATCTAAGAACCAATGAAGTTAGCATCATGATCATAGATATCTTACGAAGCCCCCAGAGAGAAGAAAACCAAAGATGAATATACGTTACAATGATTTTCTGGTATTGAAACCATTAATTTTTAAAGGAGAGTGTTGGGTCCCGTGAGGGGCTCTTTAACAATATTGGCACAATTTAATTTAAACAAGATAAACGAATTGCGGAAAGTAAAACAAATTAAAAAACAACAATTCATAAAAAGGATTTTCAGTATATTTCAAATGTAAATAATGGTTTACACGAGTTTATAGTATAACAATATATCAACGAAAATGATTTTTCTATGGGAGTAGGTTGTAATTGCTTTGAGAAGCTTGTGAATTGTGTGTTTATTGTCTTGCTTTCTTTTGTGAAGTCCGCTTGCTATTTATAGGAAGTAGTAACAAGTTGCAAGCGAATAATGTGGTTGAGGACGGTTGAGTTTTGGAGTGTGTCAGAGTATATAAAGATAAGTTGATGATATTCAATTTATCTCTTTTCAAATGTCTTCAACTACTTTCGTATATAATACAAAGTTGGAATTCATCTTGACTTTTTCTTCACACAAAGGCAGATTTGTTCTTCTCGTAATATTTATCTTTTGATAGTCCATAACTCATTCGGGACTCTTCTTTGAAGACTAGTAATGCCTCCCATTAGAAGCCTTTTACAGAAATGAGGACTTCAGTATAATCTGGTCTGTACAGAACTACTTCGAAAATTCCGGAGTAGTTCTGTACGAATACATAAATTTGTAAATCGTACATATTTTCCGTTACATTTACACTGTGTTCTAGCAGATAGTAAGGAAGTTATGAAAATGTTTAAAGGAGGAACTGATAAGGAAGTCATGAAAGGGTTTAAACGAAGAAGAAATATAAACTAGGAGAGAGAAGGCGTTGAAAAATCAAATGTGATGACACGGGGAATACAAAATTGTAATTGATTGATAATTTAATAGTTGTTAAATTTCACATCAAAGATTTTAGTTGAACTAAAGAGTAAATTACTATTTGTATCAGTAAGGTTTAGACACTTTTGCCACATGAGTATGATTTTCAGATTATTAACAAATATCACCTGAGTACGATTTTCAAATTATTAACAAATATCAGGCGATAATTGTTAATAATTTGAAAATCGTACTCAAGTGGCAAAAGTGATCAAACCATACAAATAGTAATTTACTTTTAACAAAAATTACAAACTTAACCTTGTAGTTTAATTTGTATTTTAAACCACCTTAAAATTAATCATCATATTTGTCATCATCATAACTCATTAAATTTTGCAGAAAAATAGTCTGTTTTTAAGAATTATATTAGTTAATTGATTTGTAACTTGTAAGTGTTTATTTTTATTTGTTATTTGAAACTTTTTAAAAGCATACAATAATATTATTTGTTTTCAAAGTCCACCCTATAATAAGTTGTTCCACCTTCTACTAAGTTCTTATAGGCTTAATTGAAATACATCATATTTTTCATTACATAAAAGTAAATAAGTATGAATATCTTATCATACTTGTTTTGACCTTACCCGTTTTAACTGAACTATTTGAATTGAAGTCTGAATTGACGCAACTCATTCTAACACCATCTAACTTTTTCTTCCGCTCACAAAAATCTTTGGATCCGTCATCGTGCGGACTAGTGTCATTAAAAAAAACCTTACTCTATTTGATAAATCGTTGATCAACCATCCAAATTAGGGTCGTAAAAAAATAAGACTTAGTACACTATGAATACTTGTCTAATATATAACCAAACCACCGTATGAGTCTGATTTAACAAGAGATTGATAAGATAAAAAAATAATATTAAGAACACCCTTCTCCTTATGTAAGTAATAACACCCTTCTCCTTAAGAAGCCTATAAGATACACAAGACTAATAGTGATGAAAAGCTTGAAATTTACTATACACAATGTTGGCCATTTAATACACTGTACATACATATGGAATATGTGAAATTAGAAATATGTAATCGAAGATTTAATCACAACTCAATCGATGTTTGAATATTACAGAAAATGAAATCGAAATCAAATTGAACGAGAATGATTATCGATACAACATTGAATCAGAAACTGGAAGGAATTGAAAAACTAACTACAATGAGAAAAAACCCCCAAATCTTATATCGGCTAGCTAATCTCATCTTAACGAACTAAAACAAAATTAGGAAATGTTTCATTTACGACCCCTGCACTTTTCCAGCTTGACAGTCTTGACCCGAACATTATGAAATCATAACAGAATCAACCTAATATTGATTAAAGCTTATTGACCATCAGTTGACCTATCTTTTGAATACATTCTCCACATAATATGAGAAATTAGGAGGAGAACAATATAAAAATTACAACAAGATTTTAAATACAATATACTTCGAATTTTAAATTAGGTTGACATTTTTATAAGAAGTGGATACGGAGTTATCCGCAATACAACATAGGTATAATAATAATTAGCTTATTCATGCGTACCACCTAGCGGATATAATTAGTTGTGGATCCACCGACCCATAATATCAATTATCAAACCATGATTTAAAGTTTTTAGATGCCTAGTCATGGTTATAACCTCGAAAGTTCATAGACAAGTCTTGCCTGGTGTGCATTGCACTTTTAAATTTAATTTAATAGCAACACCACGTTTTTGGGATCTAGGATCTAATTTAATAGAAATATTTAATAGAAATATTTAAATAAATATAAAAATACCTAATATTATTATTAGAAATATAAAAATAAATATATATAAAATACTTTTTTAACCAACATAGTAAATTCCACCTAATATTACCTCGACACTTATATAGAGATAAATACCAAATACTATTGGACTAAATGTTCTTTGGTATAAAATGCCTAAGGTGATATTTAGTTCGTGAAATGTAATAAAATTGTAGAGTAAACTTCAATTTTGGTCCCCAAGGTTTGCATATTTTAACACTTTTAATCTAATTTATGGAATTATAATATTTCAGGACATGATGTTTGATTATTTTCTCAATTTTGGTCACTTTTTTTATTTTCATCCAGATTAACGGTTGAAATCAGTCAAATAGGATATTAATGAGGGGTACTTTCGTAATTTAACCATCTCCTTTTATTTATTTGATACAAAACGCAGTAATTGACTTCCAAAAAAAAAAACACTATGTAACTCAGCCATTTTTCAAATAAATAAAATAAAAAAAAACACTATGTAACTCAGCCATTTTTCAATTAAATAAAAGGAGAAGTTAATTACTGCGTTTTGTATCAAATAAATAAAAGAGGATGGTTAAATTATAAAAATACCCCTCATTAATATCCTATTTGACTGATTTCAACCGTTAATTTGGATGAAAATTTAAAAAGTTACCAAAATTGAGAAAATAATCAAACCTCAGGCCCTGAGTTATAATTTCATAAATTGGATTAGAAGTGTTAAAATGTGCAAACCTTGGGGACTAAAAGTGAAGTTTACTCCGAAAAAATTAAATTGCAATGAATTTTTTTAATCAATTGAATTTAAGGCCATGTAACTTTGTTTCATTAACGTGAAAGATTTCAATGTTAAAATAGTACTAAACTATATTAATTAAAAAATTTCATTGCATTTCAAATTCCTTCGTTACCAACTAACCACAATTTTAAAATTAAAACTTTGCAATTCTATTTCAGTTACATTTTACGAAACAAACGCCTCCTAGTATATTTTTTTGAACCTAAAGTCGATTTGTTGACGTTCTCAACCGAGGTCGAGGGAAGCTTGTACATCAACCATACCACCATTATTTCACTAGCCCAAAATAAAACTCATCACAATAGAAAACTCCAGAGAGCCATGATAGAAATTCTTTGTACCATTAAAACAAATAACCACTTGCATGGAATAATATACCTAAAATACCTAGTATTATTAACAAGATTGCACGCAAAAGAATTCAAAAAATATATATTAAAGAATAAATAATTTATACATGAGATATAAAAAAATTTAAAAGTATATTAAAAAATTCCTAAGTCAGAATGAATTCATTTCTAGTGTGTACGACTTCTTCGCATCCATCAACTTCCTAACAGCTTCCGCCGTGAACTTCTCCCCAAAAGCCCCAACCGCCAAACTGACGTCACAATCCTTATCCCCCGCCCTCCCCGTCGGCCTAATCACCGCCAAAGTCGCCCCTTTCATCACGCTACCAGATTCCGGCAACTCCAGCACCGGCACGTACCACATCTTTATCGTCACCGCCGGAATTCTCGTTCTGTCCATTTCCGCCGCCGTATCCGCCGCCGCCGATGTGGAGTTCATGTTCATGTTCATCTCCTTCCTCACCTCCGCCACCTGCTCCTCCGTCATCTCAATCGTTCCCTGCTTACTTCCGTCGCTGATCTTCACCTCTCGTATCCTCCGATTCAGCGAAATGATCTGTTTCAACATATGATGCCGAGCAGAAGAAGCGATCAGGCACGAGATCGTCCACACGACTCGTTTTTTGAGCTGCTTACTCGTCAAGTTTGTAGAAACCGAAACCGACGGGATCTCAATCATCTCATTCTCACCGTCGTTTTTCACCTTCGTTTCCGATTTCTGAAACCCTGTGGCTCCCAAAATCACACAGCTCTCCAGATCTGTTCCGAATTCCGCCTTCCATTTCAACAACGCACCGGAACCGCTCTCCGCCGGCACATTCCCGTCGTGACCGGGAAGCTTCACCGATAAACACCGGATCTCCTTAAAATTCTTCAGCAAATCATTCGGCAGTCTAAACACCTTCTCCTCCTCCTCCTCCTCATCGTCTGAACAACTCGAGCACGTCTTCGATTTCCTCGAAACCATACGATTTACGAACGCGTAAATCGGTTTCAATATGAATCTACCAATGTATCCTCTGGATCTGCTCGGATTTGACACCTCCGGCATCGGCGTATTCCGTCGCGTGATTTCGAGCGAAACATTATGCGTCTGAGAAACCAGATCTCCGAAACGCTTGCAGAGAACGGCACAAGCGGATAACGATCTAGCGTCTCCTACTCTGTTGAAGATTTCGAAAACCAATGCGTTTGGTAACAGATCGAATACATCTACTACCTGTAACTCTGAATTTTCTTCGATAGCCATTGAGCAAATTGAAACGGAATTGAAACGGAATTGAAACGGTTTTTGTTTGAGTTGGATTGATGGCTTTGAATCGGTGTTTATATACATGAAAACGGCGGGGATGACGAAGCTTCCTGGAGATGAAGGGCCGGCACACGTTTAAATCTCAGGTCAAGTTTTTTGACTTTGAATAAACAATACACCATAACTATCTTCTTCCCCAAATATTTTATTTGATTATATGTGTGTATTTTGAAGTTTATGACACGAGAAGCCCACTAGTGTAATTAATTTTCTGCTTAATAATTAATTATCTTATTGTAATTAATGTAACAGCTAATTAATTATTTCAGTTTCATAATTAATTATTTTAATTTTATATTTAGTATAATACTTAAATTTGAATTTCTTTTAATTAAAACCTTAATTTATTTTATTTAAATTATAGCTACAATTACTTATTTTTTATAATCGGGTCGTGGTAATTTCATATATATATATATATCTCTTTACGTATTTCACACTTTATTTTTAAAAATTATTTGATTTCTAATCGGTGCATGGAAAAAACCACACCAACGAACATTTGACAACATATCAGACATTTAAACCACAACAAATTCGGCAACGACACAAGTCTAGCAACTTCTGGTTTAAACACAAAAACCAAGTTCAAGAAAATTGACTTTGATGAAGTACCGAAGATTTGAAAATAAATACATTAAAGCAACAACATAAAAATCAAATTTCATTAAGTACTAAAGGTTTGAAAAGAAGAAAAATACAAATAACATAAGAAAAGAAAACATACTTGGTCTACGAGTTAAAAGTATCAAATTATTTTATTTTTTATCCGCTATCATCCCCGTTAGTGTTTATACATCATATCAGAACTATTATGAGCGATGTGAATCATCATATCATAGGTTAGTTCTTCATTTATTGCAACGAGATTTTTCACTACAATTAAACATTTCACTACCGATGTGAATCAATGAGATTTTTCATTAACATAGTATCATATGTCTGTGGGAGTTACCCTGGTGGATATCTCCTTGTTCTCCAACCGAAAGGTCCCGGGTTCAAGGCTTGGGAGCAGCGCTTGTTGACCGGCTATATGCTTGATGTCACTGTCTCCCTGGGGGTTTTACTCCACACGTGGTAGGCTCAGGTATCCACTCCTGATACCCTATGTGGTTGGTTTCCTCATGAACTGGCGTTTGCCAGAGGATATGATCGGATGGTTGGTTAAAACCCCATCAGCAATCCAAACACCGTCATTAAAAAAAAAAGACATTTCATATAAGTCAAAATGGCACCAAATCTCCATTCTTTTCAAAAATTTCAGTCGTTTTGATGATGCACCAACACCAACAGATGATTGAGATTGAACACCAACGGTTGTATTTGCACCGTCACATTTACATATTTTTTTTCTTTTCCGTTTGTTTACGTTACACTTTATAATACAATTGTTTTATGTACTGCAATGTAACGCACATAAGCCATTTTTTTCTAGTTTATCATAAGATCACTGGGTATACATGTGCTACTTCCCTACGTGGTCTACATGGCATCCATCCACACAGTACCCATGGCACGAAACACCGCCGCGACCCTGCATGGTTTCTTCCGTGGAGAAAGCCACGAGCATGAAAGAAAAGGGGGAGTCGATGAGTTGCTGTCATGTAATTTTTATTTAAATCCAACCGAGGAAAACTGATAAATTTATTTTAACATTAAAATAATATCAAACTCACACTTGTGAACACATGTGAGTCTAGTTAGGGTAATTGTAATGCTTTCCCCATTTCCCCACTCCATTTTTGATGCCACCTCATCATTCCCCATCCCTTCCCATTTTTTCTCATTTTGTGGATTATGGTTTTCCCACTTCCCCATTTTCCCAAACATTTTTTATAATAAAATATTTAAAAATAAAATACTAATAAAAACAAATACATTTTATAAATAAAAATTAAATCTAACATTACAAAATAAAATACTAATAAAAACAAATACATTTACTCGTTGGGTTTTGAGGCTTGAGCTTTGGTCTCCGCTCGCCATTTAGGGGACGATCGAGCAACTTCCCAACAATCAAACTTATCAAAGGAGGCACCATTATTTTCCAATTTAAAACGATGTTGTGCCATCTTCAAAATGTCGGAAACACTTTGGCCACTTCTGCGTTGCGAGGAGATGTTGATGAAAATGTTGTTGAACTTTTGCATTTTCGGGTTCACATCTTGGCTCCACTTTGCAATCAACTGGTGTTTCGATCGGGTGTCGGGATTGAGGTTCAACTCCTTATGCCAATTTTTGGTAATTGTTTGCCATAAATTATTTGTCTCCGGTTTTTCGGAGGCGTCGACCCAACAACGTGTTAGTGCCAACTCTTGCGTTTCATCCCAACGTATACACACTCGGGGACCTTGAAAAGAAGGGGTTGAAGGAGGTTGTTCAATGTGGTTGGGGTTCATTTTTTTTAAAGAGTGTGATAGAGAGTGGATATTTATATATATGTTTAAAGTGAAAAAACAGTGTGAGAAAAAGGTTGGAAATAGTGGGCATTTATAGTGTTTAAAAAAATGGGTTTTTGAAAAATTATTTTTTTTTTAAAATAATAAAATAGCCGTTTGGGGGGGGGGGGGGGGCACAGCCCAACGGCTCTCTCCCCGTGGTTTTCCGATTCGGCGTCGGTGTCCCATCTCCCATCCCCGATCGGTGCCCCCGAAACGTGGATGATGGTGTTCCCGAACCCCCGAAACCCCCGAACCTCCCCGATTTAGGCTCTCCCGAACCCATTACTTTTAACCTTACTACTTGGGTGATAAACCCGTCAAAACGGGAAAATGTCTTATTTTGATTTTGACTGACGTCCGTGTAAAAGGACGCGAGGGTTGGGTTTGTAGTTAGTTGTATTCGACGGAAGAGAGAAGAGGATCCATCCATCGCATGGAAGATTTCGATAATAAATTGAGAATATCGGAAGCCATGGATGCCACCTCCAACAACCTCGAAATCGTCTCCTTGCTTCGCCAATTTCTTCGTGTTCAGCAGCGGAGAGCGGAAGCCTACGCAAAACTCAAAAAGTTCGTATTCAAATACCTTTGTTTCTGCATTTTTTTTTCTTCTTCAGTCGTAGATCAATCTAATATCTGAGTTGGAAATTTCAAGAGAGTTAGATGCGTTTTCAGAGATGTTGATCTTCGGTTTTTCCATTAGTTAGGGTTCAATACGATGACAATTTACTTGCCATAAAATACTCATAAGTCATATCAGACTCGCACCAAATTATTTAAAGTGCTTTTTGTGCAGTGTGCAAACACATAAGATCATGCCTGTAACCTTGATATAGCTTCAATTCAGTTGAGGTTTTTGATTATGTTTGATTCACTTGCCAAAAACAGTTACTGATTAATTGTAATAGTGTAAAACAATATTCATCGGTAAAATGAATTAATTTAATGTAAAATCATTATTGTTATCTTATGTAGTATGATGAGCACTTACAGTTTACATGTGTTAACTAGACATGACTTTCCATTGATCAATTTAGGTGTTTGGATAGTGGATTTGCTGGTTTTAGTTTGTGATTTATTGATGCTAACAGTATGTGTTTATGTTGTTTAAATGCATTTATATTTTTTTTAGATCTTCCATATGGATCTTGTTATTTAATATGATGCTTCGTTCGACCAAAAGATTTTGTTATGTGACATAAAAAATGATTTGAAGACTATTCCTTAATGCTAATCCTTCCTTTAGTACCTGACTACCTTGGATACCTTCCACCTAGCATCTCTTAGTCATTCCTAAAGTACAAGCTGTCATCTTGTTCAACATGTCACTCATGCCCGTATCTTGACATCCTCGGTCTTTTTAATTTTGTCCGATATACTTTTACTCCTACTAATTTAAAAATGGTATTAGAGTAGATGAGATTTTGTTTTGTTTACATTAACCTATGGTAAAGTATAAAAGGAAAGCATCATTCACACCTTATAGTGATTTCTTGAGAATTTTATATCATTGACATGGATGAAGATTATGCAATGCAGGGAAATATGTATGCATACAAAGTAATAGCAGTTGGTAATTTTCTGATGTATATCGATTATCGAAGTTTGATCATTCAGAGGGCTCAATGGATCCCTACAAAGTAATAGCAGATAAGAATTTTATCATATACATCGAGTATCGAAGTTTGATCACTCAAAGGGCTCACTCAATGTAGTTATTTTTTCCTGGTGCAATGTTGTTGTTCAGTTGACTAACTAGAGTGTTCACTATGATTATTGTCATATATAAACTTCTATCACGTTATATTTAAATCCTTCATAAATCCCGTGAGAACCTTTTCACTAAGTCTACTTAGATGAGCATTTAAATTCTCTACTGAAAAGCTAGGTCTTCTCAGAACTCTCTTTATAGTTGATTTTATCATACTTGAGGACATATAGCCGTTTGGGTACTTTTGTTTACTTTTTTTTATACAAAAAGTTGAAGTTGATTATGTTTATTCTCGCTTTGTAGTTAGATTGAAAATTCTAGCTATGTGATATTTAAATTCATAAGCAAGTGATATGAATATATAACTTGTTACCTCTTAGGTATTGTCATACTATATTCTAGTAACCTATTTTGATGGTACCTTTTAGTCTACATTCACTTTCGTAGTAGCTTTAATGTTTAAACATTAAAATTGTTTGTGCTGGGAACTTATCTAATACACGGTTATTGGCAGGGGATTTAGTGAATTGGGAGATTCTGCCTACCAACAACTTTGTAGTGAGATCACAGTGCAATTTAATGACTGTTCAAAGGAGGTGAGCGACATCTTTCACCTTCTCTCTGAGGTTTTAATGATATTAAATTGATGATGTTTTCAATAACATAAGCGCAGGTCCTTGCATTGGAGGCGACATTTCTCAGTCCCAATTATTGCCGAAATGACTTGGCTTCTTTGCTGAGATCTGTTCAAGTACAAGAAAAGCAAAAACTGCATCTGGTAGTGTAAACTTTAGTCACATGACTTCCGAGTCCATTTCACTCTCTTATTTATCTTTTTTACTTGCAAGTTGCAAACTAGCAAAACAGGTCTGCTTGACCCAAAATACTCTTTTTTTCCTTCTTTTAATTAATATTTAATGTCATATAATCGGAAAAATGATATTAATCATATTATTTCAATAATAACCTAACCTTTAGTGATTTTAGGAGTTTATACGCTTCAAAATACCCCTGGGGCAGCTTATTAACCAGTTTACAACATTTTGAAATGGGTAGTTCAGGTTTCCAATAACATAGTTTTATAATCATATTAAAAGCATTACTAATTTATAAAATATCACCCAACTTGGCACGTTTTGTCGCGTAAATGAAATGTCATTTAACGATTTGTTCTTGCTAAACAACAGACTGCAACAGTGGAGGTTCTGAAGAAAGCGGGTCGTCCATCAGAGCGTCTGGTGAGCCATGAAAACTGCAAAATCAGAAATGAGCATGAATGTGTGCATGTCCATGAGATAACTGAAGCAGCTGGAACCGAAGACGCAGAAGCGGATGCGAGATATGATAATGCTATGAAGGAAGCCATTCAAGGGGTGCAGGATGCAGTCACCACCATTAATGAGCATCTTGAAGAAGTCAGGTATGAAATTGCTGCCCTGGAGGAAGAAAATACAATTCCAACCACCTCTTACAAATAATAATTATCTGTTGTTTTGTGACCAATTTCCATCTATTTTCTTGTGGATTATTGGGTTATGTTTTATCACTAGAATAATAAACTTTATATTTGCTTTAAATAGATATAATAAACTATAAGGAGACTCAAAATGTAAGTATGAGGCATTAATAAACTCTAACTAATTACTAATTAACCTAGAAGCACTATGAAATTGTATTGTGTTGTACTTGTCATACTAACTAGAAGTACTATAAACAAACTCTAAATAATTACTAATTAACCTGATTAGTAACCCAACTAATAGCTTTTTTTTTTTTTTTGTTATTTAACAATAAAAATATAAGGACACATGAGATGACTTTTGTGTAATTAAACTATAGAAATTCATGCTGCATCGTGTGAGAAAATTTGCTAGTTAATTTACATATTTATCAAGGTCATCCCTATAGATGTGAATTCTAACGCTCCTGAAATATGAACTGAATATTATATTATTGTTACAAATGTCATTTAAATTTTTCCATATTATATGCTAATGATAAATGTAATAGTCATGTGTTGCACATGACCACCACCTCCAAATTTGTTATAAATATATACAATGTAAACTCAAAAGGGGATACTTGATATCATCGTCTTAAATTATACTCTATTTCTTCGGAGATTATTATATTATTTGGGTTTTACTTATGTTCAGTTGTAACTCAATATTTTATGAAAATTTAATAAACTATATGTAAACGCAAATGTGTCAAACCAAACAATCTCCTCCATTCTACCCCAAAGATGGAAATGTGTACAATGCATGGATGATCTAAGCCACCTTGACTCAAGAACTCTCTTGTCCACCTCTGTGACCCTCCAACTGAAGGATACAAGCACTAAGTTAGTATACATAACCATCACCTTAATTAAATGTAAGAATGAGTTCTAAAGTTCATCTCAAGGTTTCACAAGCTCCCTTGCAATCAATTTGGTCTCCTCATATCTCCAAGTTAGCTCCTGGTCATCCACAGCTGAGCAGAGAGAGTTTTCCCCACATGATCTTGTGCACAAATGACCAAAAATGATCAAAATCCGTTTATATCATCTGAATCTCATACGACCGTGTCCATATATGTCATATCGTGAACAGGTAGGTACCGACTTGAAGTGTAGGATCTCCATGACCCGACCGATGTGGTCGTATTGCCCATTCCAAGACCATACACCTATATGGTCTTCCCAATTTTTGCAAGTTTTTCTCAACTTGTTATCGGTATTGCATTCGTTTCGATGAGGAGTGTTACATCATGCAAGACTCGCGAGGCACTATCCATAATGGTAACTAATTGGATTTTGCCACATGGCTAATGGACCAATAATATGCCACCACATGGGCAAAAAATATTATTATTTTTTGGGTTTTTTTCGTGGTGGTTTTACACTGTCGTGTTTACGTATCCTTTTTTAGTTATCTATGTTATTCTAGTTTAATCAAATTCATCGTCTTTTTATATTTACGTTTTCTTTACGTTACGCTTTTTTCTATTTTCTTTTTGGTTTCATTAGTTATACTTTTACACCGTAGCATTCACATATCATTTTTTTAGTTTTCTCTATTATTTTAGTTTTATGTCATTGCAGGATTTTTTTCTTCTTCTTTTTGCGTTTTCTATACATTGCGCTTTAGCAATGCAGTTGTTTTGTGTCTCACATCATTTTAGCCGCAACGATTGGGTAGTGAAATCTATTTATGTACAAAAGATAAATGTTGATTATAGATGCATCAGCCACCAAATGAAACCCGTCACAATATGTGAGCTTGCATTCTAGTACTATAACGAAGAACAAGCCATAGCAACACTAACATTATTTAATCGGGCTATGCTACGCTAATATTTAATTTATTATTAGTATTTTTTTTTATCAAAGCACAATGAATTTAGCATAGAAATTGATAGTGTAATGAGTACAATCGTGTAACATAACTTTTAGGTACTCAGCTTAACGTTTTAAGCGTTTAGCTTTCTAATTTTAATGTCGTTACACAGTATTTTATGTTTTTTATTTACTTTACGTTGAATTATAGCAATACAATTATTTTTACACGAATAGCAAATCTAGTATATTATATTTGTAAAGGTGTTATATACTTTTCCCTCTTTCAAATAGTACCATATACTTTTAATTCTTTACAATTTCACCACCAAACAAATTTCTTTTCAATTTAACCATATACTTTTGCTTCTTTATAATTTCACCCCTATTGTTAAGAATTGTTTACTTTTGCTTTTTAATTTACCTTATACTTTTACTTCTTTATAATTTCACTATCAAATAATATTATATATCACATTTATATATTATGCAATTAGCAAATTGCGTTTTGTGAGTAATTTCATACAGTTGATTTTAGTTTGTTCATTTTAGTTTGAACGAGGGTTAAACAAATATGTGCTAATATAGAAACTGTATCAATCAACTCACATACTCCCTGGGTATATAATCTGTATAAGTCGGGTCACTAACCGATTTACTCCCATGGTATATAACTCGTATCAACCAGGCTCATCTACACCCATGTAGAACCTGTAACAGTTAGGACGCATACTCTCCATGTATAAAACCATCTAAGGTTTTACTAGTATCATTTATCATGGTCGCGTGGAGAGACTCACCGTTGAAGGGAGGAGAAATAGAGGTAGGGCTAAACTAAAGTGGGAGGAGCAAATTAGACATGATATGTTAGACTTGCACTTATTTGAGGACATGATCAATGATAGGAGAGTCTGGAGAAGTAAGATAAATGTTAGAGATTTTTAGGGTGGTTTGTTCGCTTATCTCCTCGTTTCTTTTGCGTGTAATTGTCTGCTTTTTTAGGGTCCTGTGTGGGTGTGTACTCTTTCCGGTTGGGATTTTTATTTATTTATTTAGTTATTTATTCTCCGCATTGCCTACCTATTGCATGCGTGTTGTTTTTTCTCGTGGCCTTTCTTTTATTCTACCTTTGGGTCGTACTTATTGTTATGTCGGCTATATTGGTCATGTTCTGTTTTGGTTTGGGCTTTTTCCGAGTCGGGGGTCTCTTCGGGCACATCCTCTTTATCCTGTGTGATAAAGGCAAGGTCTGTCCTCTTCGCACCCTCCCCAGACCATACCTTATGGGTGAGATTTCTACTGGGTATGTTGTTGTTGTTGTTGTATTTATCCTGGTCGCGGTCCGCCGTCATAGGTGATTTTTGGTATACTCGTCTTGCATCTCATTGGGCTCTGAGCCTCTGTACCGGTGGGAGCACCATACCACCCATTCGCTAGGCGGTTTCTTCACCGCCCCGATTTTATCCCTCGTATTTTGCTTATATGAGGTATTCAAGTGAAATTCTAGATCTTGAAGACAACAAATCAACATATCTTAAGGTGATCCTATATATTTAGTATAGAGAGTTCATGATAAAATTATACTTTTGATGTACAATATATAGGCAATGTTTTGAAAATTTAGATTAATACTACTCTCATCTTTGCGAGTGGGCTTTATGTAACTAGTAAAATTGTTATGTTATAACCTCGATATCATAGATTCAAGTCATGTAAAATAAGTTTTACACAAAAGTGAGTGTAGGGTAAAGTTGCATCAATCAAACTGCAAAGCAACACGACTGCTCCCCTAGCCCTACAGATTGTACACAGAGCTAGAGTTATTTTCAAACAACAAGTTTGTCTTTTTTTTTAATTAATTCATATTTATTTTTATTTAGCAAAGTAATTATTTTCAGATTAACAGCATTTGCATTAAAAAATAATAAAAAGTTGAAAGACAGTAAATTTGAAAAATGTGATGAAGCACGATGATGTAGCTTAAGTAAATATAACAATTTGAAAAATGTGATGAAGGACGATGATGTAGCTGTAAAATATACTAAAATAATGACCATTTTACATAACCGTTATGCCTCCTATGGATTATCCATTCAGTAACTTACGTGTAAGTTTTGTTTTTACCCGACGACTTGCTCATCAAGACAAAACGCATTTTAGTGAAGAAAGTTTCTACCTACAAGGAAGGTTTGCCTTCAACCGATGTGGGATTTACAGCTCCACCTCCTATAGAGAGCCCAACGTCCTCGATGGCACATCAATCCAACCCCTGGCTCTAATACCATATGTCCATATGTAACAACCCAAGCCATCTGTACCAAGACATCTGTTTTGCCCCCCTATGAATTCCCGATCCAAGAAACTCACGGTTTTATTTTCACCCAACGAGTTGCTCGCCTAGACATAACCCATCTTGATGGAGAAGGTTCTCACTTCCTTAAGGAAGACTTTGTTCTCCCCTCAACCGATACGAGATTTACCGTAGCGCCAAAGAGTGACAGAATGGTAAACTATGATATACAACAAACCATCGCCCCGTAAACAAGAGATGGAATAAAATACCAAAAGCAAGCAACTAATGTTAAGTATTTGTACAGATAGTAGTTGAAACAAACACAAAGGGTACAGTCACCAGAGACTAACATCAAGACACATACTAGATCTAGATACCAAGTATCACCTACTGTCTACAGGGACTTTTCTTGTTCAACTTCAAATCCCCTGTCCACATTGAGTCGCTACAATAAAACACAGCAAATCCTGGTGAGATGTGACGCACGGGTACATATGTTTTACGGGGTCAAACAAGAACAATAAAAAATAGTAACCCAAAGGAAACAAGTACAGAAGGCTATCGAAAAGTGTTATTTTAGTAACTAAATAAAACCTCAGAGATCATTTTATTTAAAATAACATATTATTATTAAGGAAAATAAAATTACCCGTTAACCCGTAACCCAACTTGTTATTTTTTGTTAGAGCCAACATGTATATGACCTTACATAATATACTGAAGCAAAACTTGAATATAGCACATTACTATGCATCATGTCAGAATAAAAAGTTATGTTTGACGTTTGTACCTCATTCAGCGTTATGGGACTGGTCATGCTCGATGAAATCCAATGCTTCATCCATGGTGACAACATTTACATGACTAACCCGGTTTTTGTGGGTCACACCATATATCTTGTCAGCAACTTTCACAAGTTCAGATCGGAATGTTGTTGTAATGAACTGTGTGCTTGCCATATCTGCTAAACGACGAACCATATCTAAAAGGTTGTCAAGAATACAAATAAAAGAACATATGATGCAACACATGCTAGTCGAGGTCAGCAATCTATTTGACTAGCTGACACTAAACAATAGATGTGGCACTTTCAACTCGACCCTTTTATCTAGAAAGTTGGTACCCACGGCCTGTAAGCGGATTGGTGTTGGCCCCCACAAAAGTGGTGTGGGTTCAAATCCTTGCAAGTGCAAGTGGATAGGTGGTGTTGAAGGAGTTTTAATTTATAAAATAAAGCTAAAAGAATTGATCAAAAGGGTTGAAAGTCACCTAAAGTCCATTCTAAAGCAAAGCATGTGACGTAACTAAATTTTTGAGAAGAAATTAGATTATGAATTATAATTATTGAAAGTATATGATTTTTTGTAATCATATTTGACACTAACGATTTATAAAACGATTCAAAAATCTGGAGTGTTGTGAGCCAAAGCATACCAAAAGATTCTGTTTTGTGACGTTACCCAGCCAGCCAAACCTCGTTACCTTGCCACCTGACCCCCTCTATAATATTATCAACAAAAATTCAAGTATGAGGCAGGATACTTCCGACTGCTGTTCGATACTGAGGATCTAGTGCGGCATCGATCTCATCAAAAAGGTAAAATGGAGCTGGATCACATCGCTGTATGGCAAATATCAGTGCCAATGCAACCACAGTCTTCTGACCTCCAGACAATTGCTTCATGGACTGTGTCTCCCCTTGTCCAGTGAAAGAAACCTGCCATATTAATACCAAATGAGATATGAATCCGACACCTACATACAGCAGCAGCTGACACGTCGGAATTGAAACTACATGACACAGTAGACCAGCAGGTATATGGAATTTGAGGTCAAGATACGTATGACTAGTCAGTTTCTTATTAAAATATAAATGGGTCGATTTGGTTTGTCTCAAACAGGTAAGATGGGTCAAATCAAATAATTAGCTAGAAATAAAACAGGTCAAGGTTGAAACTTGAAAGCCGTTCAAATTCTACTTCATTACGCATAGAACCTCCAAAATCGTTTTATTGTAACTTGTAAGATTCAGATCATCATTCTGGTACTGCTTATTCACAGTTTGTAAAAAAAAACAAATTAAAAAAGAGCTTTAGAAAGAAAGTTCTAGTACATCAACCCGTCCATAAAACAAGGTAACACAACCCAACCCGTTAGCCAAATTGCCAGAACCACTTATCTTGCCACATCTGACTATGATAAAGGAGTGTTTTAGAAAAGACATGCCTTCACTTTCACGCCGATGTATTTTTCAACACGCCCTTCAGTATCAACCCGAGGCCCATCCTCGTCATAATCTTCAGCAGGATCACCGTCCTGCTTTGTTTGAAGTGGCAAGCAGCAAATTAGAAATGCCAGGAATGTAAAAAATGAACAGAAGAAACTGACAAAAACCAACCTTTTTCTTCATCATGATCAAATATCCATGACCGCCTTGGACAAGTTCAGAAAATACATCTCGAAAATGTTTAGCCACACCTTTGAAAGTACGCTCTATAGATTCATCCTTGCGTTGATCCAGCACCGATACAAGTTCTTTGATTTTCTGTATATAAGATGGGTTAAACCTTTCCTAAGTATCAGTGACACCACTGAATACGCACAGGTATGTTCTCAAGTTCTCTTTTGGAGAAAAACAAAGAGGATTCTTTGAAAGAATCAAGAGCAATTTCGGGTGTTCTCTCCAGAACTTCCTCTCAAATGTGAGAAAGATAAAGATGAAAGATTCTTATGGTTTTTGCAATGAATATACCACCAGAAACCTAAATAAACAAACATATTTAACACTCTAAGGGTAGCATTGAAAAACTGATGACACTCTTTCCCTTCTCTAAATCGATAATGAGAAGAAGTATAATTGTTACACTTGCTTTTCCTTTCCATTTGGAGAACATGTAAACAAAATTTTTACTACCCTTACCTTTTTCTCCCAACTCCAAGTAAAAGTGAAAATATATATGATTGGCTTACCTCGTCACCAGCATCAAGTTCTTGTTGTCGCTTCTGGAGTTCTTCTCTTTGATCCGTAAAGTTTGCATACTGATCAAGTGCTTTCTTGTTTACATGACTGAACTGCTTTAGCTGCTCGTTGCACTTGTGCAGCTTTTTATACAAGTCCTTTATGTTCTTTTGCTTGAAACTTGATACAAGAAAAAACAGACACCAAGTTAATCTTTTTCGCCTACGAATTTCAGGTGCAAGTTTGACCCACTGACTTAATTTTGGACTATGGCTTATCTCTAACGGGTCAGAATGGTAATTTGAAAGGCAGCTAAAACAATATGGAATATGGGTCTAGCGAATATATTTTTAAAGTTACATTATGACTTAATTTTTATTATGTTGGGAAAGAAGGTATATGACATTTGATACCAGAAAAAATAGACACCAAGATAATCTTTTTCACCGATGAATTTGAGGTGGCAAGTTCAACCCATTGACTTATGAATGGGTCAATTTAAGAGTGTGTTATCTCTAACGCGTCAATGGTAATTTAAAATGACAGCAAAGAAGAAATATAGCATATGTGCCAAGCGAATCAAAAGGTCAAAAATGACAGAAATGTATTTTTTATTATAATGCCCTAAATGACTACGATGCACGGAAACACCGGGTAGATGCCGTCTCCCGTACTAGAAACGCGATGGGCACGGAAACCTCATGGGAACGCCGCCGAAACGTTTCTTGACCGTTTCCGAAAGTCAAGGAACGCTTCCAATGCACACGCGGTTTTGCGATCTCATTTTTTTTTCCATCGTAGCAAAGAATTTGTTTTCTCCATGACATTTTGTTGCAGGTTTTAGGGAAGAAGAAGAAAGCAAAAAGAAAGAGAAAAGTGAGAATAAAATAAGTATAAATTATCCTCTAGATGTGTGCAAAAAAATTTATCATGCGGATGTGTGCAAATTAATAGTGGATATAAAACAATACTTTTAATTAATTTGAATCTTTTATTTATCATCAGAGAAACAACTTTAATAAAAAAACGTATACTTTCCTCCTTCCCTTTTATACTTTTATACATTTATTTATATGATATATATGGTTTATTTCTCTAATTACGTTTGGAAGATGTAGGATTTTTGAAGTTTACATCAATATCTATTTTGGAGTTTTGTGTTAAAATATCTTTATAAATATTTATTTTTATATATATCTTTATTGCCGTACCCACTTCTCGGTTTATTTTGTTTTGTCGTTTCTCATACCCGTATCGTCCCCGTTCCCGTACCCGTACCCGTTCCGGTGCTACATCAAATATTACATAACAATATTAGTTTCATTCACATTTACACAAATTATTTATAAAATTTGAACAAAGAAGCGTTCCAAGTCAACCCAATCCAACCTGATCTACCCGACCCACTCATTTTGTCATCACTGCAGCAAATACATCAGACAATAATAAAGAAAATTCAGTTGTGTCAAATAAGACGGTGGTCAAGAGACTACGCTTACATTTCGAATGCATCTGATGATAATGGACCCAATTCTCTGATTTTCTTCGAGTACTCTTCTTGCTTTGCAAGTAAAATATTTTTTTTACTAATAAGTTGCTCGGCTCTTTTATCTTCATTTTGGCGAGTCTTTTCATACTCCTCCAAACGAGCCTGCACTTACAAGAGATCAATTGCTATTGACAATCATAGTCATACGTAACTGCCATCCCTCTTATAAAACAAAGCTTACCTTCAACTCGCTCTTCTTTTTGTTAATTTTCTTGAGTTCCTTATTTCGATCTTCGATACTTCCTAACACTCCTGATGAAAGAAAAAAAGAAATGAAGCTAATCAAGGAAACCGATCAGTGATATTAGAAAATTGATGCAGAGAACCTAAAACTCCCTACTTTGGAGCTGTTTTTTCACTTCGTCAACAGATCTTTTAGCATCTTGCAGTTCCTGTCTCTTTGCTTCTGCTTCGGCATTTAATGTGTCAGTTTCTGGGGACTGTTTAACTGCCTCCAGTTCTTGTCTCCTTCTAACAAGATTTGTTGATAGATTGGTCTCAAGCTCTGCTTTCCTTGTTTCAGTCTACCAATTTAAGAATAGTAAGATTACATATACCAGAAAGTAGAGGCTGCAACTTTGACCTATGCTTTTATAAATAGTTGTAAATTTATCTAAAACAAACTGAATCAAAAATATTATCTGAGAGGGGATTTGATCAAAGTGGACATTCAGTTGGAAGTCACACAATTTATTAAAGAGTAATTAAAGCATTTAATTCATAAAATCTGCTTTGACATGTTACCAGACCAACCCAACCTGCCCACCTTGCAACCTCTACTAGAAACTTATTTAAGCGAGTCTCGGTAACAAGTATCAGCAAACCTCTACTCGGTTTGCCCTGCATGCTACAAGTTTTTCCTTAAGGTCTGCTATTTCGGGATTCAATCGTGACAGTAAATCCCTTTCCTCTGGGGTTAAGTGATCAACAAGGTCTGTCCCCATCTCATCTCTTTTCATAGCAATATTAGCTTTGACCTGCTCAATTTGAGTCTGTACGTTCGCAAGTAACTTCAGCTGCAAGTTTTACAATTTAAGGGAACAGTTAGATCAGAACATTGACCTAACTCAACAAGCTGGTAATAGAAAGCCTTGTAAAACCTTCTTCTCAAGAGCTTTAGAGATGTTGAGCACGTGCTTGTTAGCATTAGCAACATCTTGCTTAAGCTGTTCCAGTTCCGATCTCTCATGTGCCATCTCAGCGTCATCTTTCTGCTGCTCATTAATTATTTCATTAATTTGCTTGTCTATAAGTGCAAAAGGTCAAGTCCAAACAAGCTACATATGTGCAGATGTAAAATGTTGACGAATAACAAGATAAATATTGAAGTCATCTACTAATGTCCCAACTGTAGAAGTAAAGGGTGCAAATTTTGACCCGTCTATAAGCAAAAGGGACAATTTGGGAATTAACGAGAAGAAGTTAAGCTTAAAAGAACTCAAGTGAAAAAACAAGCCATATGGGTCATGAAGGTGGAATAGGTTGAAAGTCATCCAAAATGTATTCAAATGCTAAACTGCATATTAAAAAAAGTCCGGATTATTATTCTAATAACTTAGTTTACTAGTTTTGCACCCTCACTGCACACACCAATTATTCATTAAAAAAAACAATAAAAAAGGAGAGAGAAGGTGAGTAGGTGACAGGTAGTATGGGTCATGCAGGTTGTCTGCGTTCAAAGTTAATAGTCATCCAAAATTTATTCAAATTATAAAACCTTCTAAACCATGCTATTAAAAATGTTCAGACTATTACCTTAATAATGAAGTTTTGTATTGATATTTAACACGCAGTATATTTATAAAATTGATACAGGAAAAAAGGTTTATGAGTTAGGCCAACCCTTTCCAGCCTGTTTCGGCCCAAAGCCCGTTGTGTCCCTTTAAACAACTTGTATAGTCCATCCAGTTTCCCACCCCTATGTAGGACACAAGGTGCCCAGTAAATGCAAACCCATACAACAATAATATATAAGAATGGTAAGAAGTCCAATGGATTTCCAAAAGCACAATTGTGCACGGAACAATATGTAATAAACAAGCTTAAGTAGAGAGACTGGACATATAAAGGATATTCTGAAGTTCAGATCTGACTTCCTGGAGTTCATTTTCCTTTGCATCGATTGACATGGTAGTTTGCCGAATGAGGCTCATAAACTTTAGCTTTGAACGCCTTTTATCATAAAATCCACCTGTCATACCACCCTTTTTGCTAACCTGGTCACCTGTAAAAGATAAAGGATACACTTAACATAATTGAAGGCAAGGAAAAAAGAAAAAACAAAGCAAAAAATGAAATGCAAACCTTCAACGGTAATGCAGTCCAAACCATCAGCACGAGCAACACGGGTAGCAACATCCAGATCTCGGCAAATCACTGTTCTAGCAAAAACCTAAGGTAAAAGGGGTAACATCCAAATACAGTGAGATATAGCAACTGTGTTTGTATATTTGTATCATATATGTAAGAGGTATAACAAGCAGCAATAAGAAAAGGTTGCTTAACTTATCACACCTACATAGCGTATTCCTACATTGTTAAACAATGTAGGAGATATAGCAACTGTGTTTGTATATTTGTATCATATATGTGAGAGGTAGAACAATCAGCAATAAGAAAAGGTTGCATAATGTATCAGACCTACATAGCGTATTCTTCCATTGTTAAACAATGTAGGTTTAGACATCACAAAATTGTGCAAGTCAGTATATCTAAGCTATCATGCGCACCTATGTAGCATGAGTCTTCAGTTATAGACAAAATCTCATTTGTGACATGTGCATAAAACAATATATCAATTATCAAGAAATAAATACACAGGCAATCAGCTTCATATGAAATATTAATCAGGTGCCTGCCTCATCATCAGTCAAATTTATCAGGTGCCTAGGATCATGTGAAATATTTACCTATTAAAAGTTCCAATGGGCTTATGTGCATGCTAGAAATTGAAACTTGCTCCTTTTACCTCTTTCTGGATATTTCTAGTAGATTTTATTTTCTCTAGAATACTGGTCATGATTTCAGATAATAAAACAAGATAATTGATTAACGTCTAAAAGTAAACCAATCAAGAGCAAGCAAAGAGCGTCTGTTGCCCAATCATTAAAGCCACACTGCTCAGATATCCAGACTGCAGGATTGCCGGTCAATTACAAAGCATGAGATACGCCAATAACTCGAAAACATTAATTGACATCATAAGATTTTTTTATTTCTCATGAATAGCAACAAAAAATGAATGACCAGGAAATGCTGTTTAACATAATAATTATGTTTGGATTTAAGGTTAATTTAATGTTAAAGGTTAATAGGTTGTTCTTGTTCATGAAGATTTACTTGATGGTAGTTCATTTACTATTATGTCCCTATTAGCTGAACAGCAGTTATTAGCTTATGTAGGTGGTCTGTTCTTGCAAACTAATGTTAATTTGCTAACTGATGACACTATAAATGTCAATCAAAACATAACAAAAATTAAGCAATAACATATGTTGATATGCTTTTTAATAATGTCTTTGTAGGTTCGAGTTATCTATCTCCATTTAAAATTGCAAGAGGCTGAAAAGTAGTGGTTTGCTCAGAAAGAAAAGAAAACACTCCAGCACTCCAACCAGTCCTCTTTTCTCTCCAGAAACACCTGCAATCTACCAGAATCTGGCTGAAATGTCGACAGAATCCTGCCGGAATTGCACCTGGACTGCCACAAGGCGATTTTCTTGCGCCTCGCTTCGCCTGAGCGCCTAGGCACGCGCATAGTGCGCATTTGACAACTAGGATTTTAAGTTCAGAAAGAAAAAATATGTTTTTTTGTTTCCGTCATAGACCACATAGGAATCATATCACCGTCGGAGTTGGCAGAGTGAATCACCAAAAATATTATTACAACGAAGTTGGTAGCATGATATTTAAAAAAAAATAAACTACAATAAGAATAAAAGGATTAAAATAATATAATTGAAAAGGGTAAAATTGTCATAAAGTAAAAAATATCAAATAAGGGGTATATATGATATTTTAAAGTTTGGTTGGGTATATATGATATTTCGTATGTTAGTAGGGGTATATATGAAATTCTCCCGTTTATGTTAAACAAAAACATGTATAGTGTAGGCTTTGAGGCTTTCTTAGTATCTGAAATATTTGGATTTAGGTGTTCTTATCTAGTTTGTGTTTTCTGTATAGAAATTGAGGTACATACTTTCTCATGTAAACACCAAGAAACATATCCAGAAATATAATCACCTGATCTTATTACCTTCATTTGTGAACAAAAAACAAGGTAGATATGTATACATACAAGTAATGTTGTCGTGTCTTGTTTCTTCAAATTTAAGTCTCTATGCAAGTAACTTTTAGAGAGTTTTTAAGTACAGAATAAAAAATATATATAAATCATTATAAATTTGTGTAGTGCTGTATATCCAGGCCATATATACACCTTCATAACGGGGAGCTGTATATTGCACTTTACTTGACATAAAGGCTATGGAGTATGGACATTGCTACAAATATCTGATGTTCTGAAATACTATGTGTTGATAAAAATATACAATCAGCTAAACTAAAAATGTCATAAACCTTGAGACTTATATTGGGACGTGTGAACAACAATTTCCTTTGTCACAAGCATAGAGAAAAAGAATTCCAGATAAGTGTATATTTAAATGGAATTAAATTTTTTTTTTTAGTTGCTAGGTTTGTAAATCTTATTTATAATTTTAACTTAATAACGGTTACAACTCAACATGAAGTTTAGTTTGACTAAATGAGCAAGAAGCTAATGCTTGTATAACACAAACGAGATGACCTTAAAACAGTCCAACTTTTTAATAGGATGTAAATATCAATAAAAGATGTAGCTAATATGTCGTTAGAGTTGGCGAAATCAACTTCCAATCTGGTCGATGAAGCAGATATTGACATTGCATATTTCTCATCACAGCATCAAAAAAAAACATGGGTTATTGCTGACCTGACCAAATGCTTGATCAAAAGCGGAGGAATATTTTAGTTTCTTAAGAAGAGGTATGACATCTGAACTTCGTGGATAAGTGACATGAGGAGCCTTAACCCTATTAAGGGGTATAAATGTAACTCTTCCCCCTTTCTCTGCATTAAGGTGTCGAATTACTTGGGTTGATATTTCATCAGTTTCAACCACCACATGGAATAAGCTGCGTAATAAGAATAGGACATGATCATCAGGAAAAGTATTCAGTAATTTCGTATCAATTAAATCAAAATTTTATAATAAACTGAATAATAACAAGCTCATCTTAATAGGTAAGCTAAATATATGAATATGTTACAAAAAAAAACAAAGTTAATAATAGAATAAAACAATAACATAAATCAGTATTACCCTTTTTTCAAAAGGTGGTGTGTAATTTGGTATAAATGTTTTTGCACAATGGTATATAAACAAACAAAAGCAAGCAAATATAGAACATGACACTCGAAAGGCTCGCGCAAACCTGTTTCCAGCTGTCACTTCAACAGCAGTAAACAAATTTTCATCACACTCAAGCAACTCAATAATTGAACCATGCACTCCAGAAATTTTGTAGTCCCTGCAGATTCTCCGAACACAACTGATTCCCCTTCGTATGTCCTGTTAATCATACAACAGTCAAGATAGCACCAGCAAAATAAACCTAGTTGTTTCATACGAGTAAACAACATAAATAAAATATAATATAAGCTTACAATTTAAGAAAACGATTTAATGAAGAACATATACAATACTTGAGACACAGTTTTGGTGAAGGAAATTACTCTAATGGCCAAATCTCAACTAAATGAAGTGGATAACTGGTGAGACCTATAGGGCTTTAAAAAGTCACCATGACATAATGCACATTTCTAACTTTCTGCTTTCATAGATATCCAGATGAAAAGCGTAGAAATTTATTGGATCCTAAATGCAGGACATACCATACCATTGGGAGGAGCATAAAGTATAGCAGAATGATATAGATAAAAGCAAGGAGCTGCAATTTTGGTATAGCATGAAGCAATGTGAAAATGCAGCACTGACTTTTGAACTCAAAAGGCAAATAATCTATTGCTTACACACATGTCAGGGGGAGTGAGTGAGCAGGTAGTACATACACACATATACGCACAAAACATATAAATATACACACACTACGCTGATGTGTATACATCTAGATATGTATCTACACACGTCAAGAAAGTAGATACATATCTAGATCTATGTTGTCAAAGGCAAGCCATGTGCGCACAGCGCTTAGACGGGGTGAGACCTAGGAGCCTCAAAAACCCACAAGGCTACCTTCGTCATCAGGCGCAAGTGAGGCAAGCAACTTGGTCAGTTGGTTGCATGCAGGTACAGCACCAGCATGTTCATGTTCCAAAAGATTTTGTTTGTTTCAACCGTTGGACCATCAGCAGCAGCAATTTTCTTTCTCAATTAAGTAACACTAAGCTGCAGAGATGAGAAGGGGTAGAAGAGAAGAAAACTGACCAGAGGTTAATGGGTGGGACAGAGAGGAGATGAATATTTAAGAAAACTCTCCGTTTCATTTTGTGGTGATGGGATGCAACAGCTGCTGATGTACCTGACAGTGAGTTTAGGTTGCCAAACAGTACACTGCAGCGTTTTAATATAGACTTTTTAAATCAAGCTCGTTTTTATCAGACTTTGCTTTTTTGCAATAAGGGGTGTACGCATATAGATATGTATCTAACTCTCTATGTAAGCATATACATATAATTCTATTATACATAGACTCATATCATATAGAAATACATGCCTAGGTATACATATATGTAGATATGTATCAAGATATGCACATATGAATGGATATGTATCCAGGTATGCAACTATGCATATGTGTGGATATGCATCTGCGTCTATGTATGTATTATGCATGTGTGCATATAATATAAGTATAAATATGCATATAAGTATAAATGTGCATATATTCATACACATGTATGCATTATGCATGACACATCTGCTTAAATCATGCATGTATGCATCTGCGTCTATGTATGTATTATGCATGACACATCTGCTTAAATGGTCCTAAGCAGGACCTGAAACACTTATACAAACATGTGTACATACATATGTAATAAATAGATGAAGTTCTACATATATGCATATGAATCTAAGTAACCCCGTGTATTCTATTTATCAACACCTTCACGTATATATGAAACATATAGTCCAATGATCACCAAAGAAAGCAACTTGATAAACTAGAATCTGAGGGACTTCTGGAGTTCTCCAAAATGTTCTGATATTTTATTGCATCTTGTTTAAAATGCCCTTTGAATGAAGGTGGCAATTATAACTCATCAATCTTAAAATTGGTCGATTTTGATTAAATTTTTTCAACAATAAAATATGTCCTATGAATTTAAGTCATCCAAAGTTTACTCCAAACAACCATTCTAGCTCCTCTCTTCACCGTCAAAAAGAGTAGGAGTATTCAATCCCAAAAGTCCTAGGAGTTAAGCATGTTGGTGATGAACTAGTTCTCGTTCACCCCAGACTTGCTGGGTGGAATGAGTCAAGCTAGTTCCGAAATCGCCAGAGCCCTCTTGTTCTAATCTTTTTCTTAGCAACTGGCTTTCAGAAGTCTTGATGCAGGGAAGAT
>JBCNJP010000006.1:65806546-65840540 GCA_039602395.1 Deinandra increscens subsp. villosa
CTAAGTAATTGTTTTCTCAATATAACTTATGCAACTATCACTCAAATTTTAATCTCCAATTCGGTTACGCAAATCAAACTTCACATACTTCATTGTAAAAAAACATCTCTCAAGACTTCAAGTTCAAATCAAAATTACAACGATGAGTTATCAGATATGAATATATAGACACAAAAATCTAATGTATAGCCATTCACATTCAAGTTCTCACTTAATATGTTATCACAATAATCCAAGTTCTTATCAAATCAAAGATTCAAGACAATCATAAAGAAATACGATGACTAACCAAAGTCGCAGAGACAAGTCAAAGTCGCCGGTCGCCAGAACCTGAAAGCAGAACAGAAAGGTGAAAGGATGAAACTCGAAAGGTCGCCAACCTTCAAAATCGGTTTTCTACTCTTCAAAACGATTTTGGCGGGTCACTCGTTATTCGCCTGATCTTCGCTGGCTAAATGCCTAAATCTGGTAGCATAACTAGGGATTTAGGAGGGAGGAGGGTCGCTCGATAATCGTTGTGACCTACTGTCATTCCATATTTCTTGGACTTAAATTTCTTTTAAATATTTTCTTTACAATTAGAATTTAGTTTTAGGTCTATTATTAACCGGGTTATAATAATTGGATTAGAGTAATTGGGTTAAAATTATTAATATTATTGAGTTTAGGAATTAATGTTGAACACTTAATTATATTTTTTAAACTAAAAATTAATTTGTTTTAAAGCTTAAAGTTGGTATAAAAATTTCATGGGTTCAGTAACTAAATTTCATAGGGTTTCGATAACTAAAATGTCCTCTATAATTCCTTTTCTCTCTATTAAAGTTATAAATTTTCATTTAATCAATGACGGTAAGATGATTTTATCATTCTTATCTTAATATATCTTAATCTTAATTAATATAAGATCCGTATAAACCCTACACATATCTCATAGAAAAATAGAGTTACTACTTTCAGGAAAAATAAGACGGAGGGTGGACGAACCCGAACTACGTTTGCAGACGGTATTCCGAAACAAACCACAATCAGCTCAGCAGCAGCGAGATGGATTTTCAAGTGGTGGTTTTGGCAGGAGGCACTTCCAACAAGCTCGTCCCTCTCGTTTCCAAGGTTTTACTAACCCTAGCCTAGGGTTTCCTACACCATTCATATATGTATGTTATCCTCCTTATTCATCCAGTTTCGTATCTGCAGGATGTTCCCAAATCGCTACTCCCGGTGGCAAATCGTCCGGTTCTAGCGTATGTTTTGGATTTACTGGAGCAGAGTAACATCAAAGATCTCATCGTTGTAAGAAGATTTTCTCTTCAATAGGTTTATATGTTCAGTTGTTTTGATTCGTTTCTAGTTTGATATAAACCCTAGAACTTTTATATAAACCCTAGAATCGTCCATTCACTGAACTATGCAAGTTTAAGCTATTCGCCCGTCCTGATATTACTGGTTATGAACTTATGATAAGTTAACATTATAAGTTTGATAAGTATTTTACATAGTGACATCTGAATTCATGCATTGTTCACTTTTATAATTCGACATATTATGATCACATAATCTTCAAACTTTATAACAGAACTGCCTATCTAAAAAGGTTAAATGATTCAAAGGTATAGATAGACAAGCTAGAGTTGTTATTTAATGGTTGGGGTACAGGTTGTTGAAGGAGAAGATACAGATGGTCTTGTGGAAAACTGGATATCAGAGGCTTATGTTGATCGATTACATGTTCAGGTAAAGCTGGCTTAAGATTTAAGAACCTGTTTCTTTTCTGTGTTGGCGAAAGCTGTCTAGTTAGCTATGAATGATGGCACTTTCAAAGTTGATTTGAGAAAAAACATTAAGCGAGATGATAACTTGATTCCTAGCACTTGCGTATTTTTGAATTGGGCTTGTTGAGATGTAAGTTGCAGGTTGCGCATATAGCTGATAGCATAATATATGATGCGCGTAAAAGAACCTTTAAAGCTCCTTAGTCAAAGTGATTTGCTTCCTCTTTAAAATCATAGATCATTTGTTCGCCACCACTCACCAATTATAAACCTAAAATAAGTTTGTTATCATCCCTTTGTTTATGCATATTTGAAATGGAAGGATTTCTCCTGAATATGCATGCTGTAATAGTTAAAATATATGTATGTCTACTTTGTCTGAACGGCAATAGAGGGATTTGATGTTACTATACCGATGTCCCCTATGTAATCATATTCTATTGAAACCAGATGTAAGGTGTTTTTTTTATCTTTCCCCTGCCATTTATGCAAATAGCAGGACGTTACTTATCATAATTAGTGCCATAAAAATCTTGTAGTCTTTTATGTGCAATTTTTAAAGCAAAAACAGCTAGCTTAGTTGGTAATAACAAGACTTGAAACTTGAAGGTTTTAGGTCTAGTCCATTAGTTGTTATATCTTAATGAGGTAGCTTTTATTTTTTGTTTTGCTATTCACTTTTTTATTTTTTGGTGCGGGTGCGGGTTCGTGTGTGGGTGTGGGTGTGGGCTTTAATTAGGTTGTCTATTTATACTAGCTACATATTTTAAGACTAAGGTAGTGTTTGTTTGCTGGTCTCGGAATGAAGAATTGACTTTTGGTCCTAATAGAAGTGTTTGGTTAATGGGTTTGGGGATTTTAGAACGGGTTTAAAAATCTACGCACTACGTCCATTCCTGTTGCATTATATTATTAAACTAATATGCATAATGATCCCTAGTTACAAACCAAACACCCTAGGCGTTTCTTTTGTTAGTTATACTGATCTATTACTTACAATTGAGTAGGATGTTCCTTTTTACGATTGACATAGTAATAAATAGCATTTTATTTAACCTTTAAAAGAATTCGTTAGTTACATTTCTTGTTAAATCAAATTTATGAAGGTCTTAGCTGTGGAACCTTTTAATGTTTACGGTTTATTTTTTTTAGTTATCATTCTTTTAGTTGATTATTTCAATCACTTTGAGATTTTTTTTCGTTGAAGATTTTGTTTGGGAACCACACTCTTAAAAATTAGTGGGATGGATATTTTCTTTCATCTAAGAAAGGAAGCAAGAGTCATGTGATTGCGGTTTTATTTAAAGTTGAGCTAAGCTTTAACATTTATAGGTTGCTTCTGTGGGGGAGGAAGTTGGGACTGCTGGTGCTCTGCGGGCAATTGCTCACCACTTAACTGCATCTGATATCCTGGTTGGTTGGACATCTAACAGCTTTGTCTTATTTGACATCCTGGTAGTTTAGAGGTGGCAATTTTGGACTATATACTTATGGATGGGTTGATTGGGTTATGTTTTATGTCTAATGGTTCAGTTAGGTAAAACTAATCAAATTTAGCTACAAAAGGAAAGGGGACACGTATTTTTTATTAACGCATACACCTCTCTAGATCACCACACTCATAAAGTTGGTTACTTGTCATGATAATATAGTTCTTGTAATCACACTAAACACACATTATTTATAGCAAGCTAAAAATCTTTTGGACAAAAAAGTGTCTCAGGCTCTGTTCTGGACTAAACTTGTTTTGAATGGTTACCCAATCCCGATTTCCCACCTCTAGTCATCAGGGTAAATCTGCTCTATGTTGCAGCACTAAATTTATGGTTTATAGGTTGTGAGTGGTGATCTTGTTTGTGACATATCCCCTGGAGCAGTGGCAGCTGCTCATAGACGGCATGATGCAGCAGTAACTGCATTGTTCTGTGCTTCACCGATCAGTGGGCCCCCAGAGTCGGGCTCTTCTGGTGGAAAGGACAAAACAAAGAAACCAGTACGGCATAATATCGTGGGCGTGGACATCACCCAACAATTTCTTCTATATATAGCAGCTGGTTGGATACTCCTCTATATATTTCATTTGCATTATATCCTACAAGTATTCTTATCTATTAACAACAATATTTCTCATAGAGTAAAATTCTCATCGGTACGAGCCAATGGAATGGTGACCATTTTGTGATTTTCAGGTATGGAAGTTGAGAAAGATATTAAAGTTCAAAAGAGCATCCTTCGTGCTGTAGGGAAGGTAAATGTTACGTGCAGATATTCAGTCAGACTTTTTTATATCACAATATTTTTCACTTAGGGTTTTCTTCTTGACACATGTAGATGGAAATTCATGCTGATTTAATGGATGCTCACTTATATGCATTTAAAAGGTTTTGAGGTCTAGATATTTTTTAATCGACGGTTATACTAAATTTATCTAATCTTAATTTATTTTCCGTATACTTGATTTATTTTCCATAGGTCTGTTCTTCAGCAAGTTCTTAATCAAAAGCAAACTTTTAAAAGCTTAAAGCTGGACGTGCTGCCTTATCTTGTTAAAAGTCAGCTGGTTGGTTTGTTAAGACTCTTTATGCAATTTTTTCCTTCACTTGTTAGTATTTTTATGTAATATCTTCTTTTGCTTAATCAGAGGTCTGAAATATTATTGAATGGAGCACAAGCTGAAGAAAATGGGAACGAGAAGGATTCTTATAATACTGATCAAGTGATGCTCTCCCAGCTACTAGCTAATGCATCTACACCAAGTTTTCATGAAGTATATGCCTCGGGTCCTAACGGTTTTTCCCCGGCTGAGAGAAAAACCCACAAATGTTGTATTTATATAGCCAACAAGACTAAATATTGTGCAAGGCTAAATTCCGTTCAAGCGTATAGTGACATTAATCGAGATGTGAGTTCCATTTTATTCTTTGGTTGTAAGGTCACTCATGTAGTCGTGTTTAAAGGTGGCCAAATGATGACAGAGCGAACCAGGTTTTTTTTGGTTTGGTTTGGTCGATTGGGTGGGGTTCAGGAGGGGTCAACCTGTTCTTATTCAGAATTTCTAAACTGTTTCATAGACGTTCACTGTGTCAAATTTGATTAAGAAAAATATAGTTATGATGTAATTTGTTGAATAAAACACATCCTGAATCTGGTCATCAGCTCATTTATAAGTAAATGGGTCAAAATTGCCACTTCTAGTCAATTTTTGTAAAATGAGCTGATTTTTCACTCTTAAGCATGCCAGGTCATAGGAGATGCAAGTCACCTATCTGGGTATTCATTCTCTGCACACAACAATGTTATTCATCCATCTGCTGTTCTTGGCTCAAAAACAACAGTAAGTTATTTTCAATGACACTATATTCTAAACCTAATGTCTTCTTCATACAAGACTGTGTATTGGACCATTGGTATAGATAGTTATCTTGATTTAGCGGTAAACTTTTGTGGGAGGTACTGGTCTTCTTTACCTGATAAAGAAGACTCGTCTTACAACCTAGAGTTTGCAAGATATTCTCTTTATAAACATATGAAAAATCAAGACTGTATGGTTTATGATTAATCTGTAATTAATGGAGCGTTTAGTATTTTATTTCCATGTACACCGGAAAAACAAAGGCCATATCAATTATTAAAAGAAATGGGTATTGCTACAAACCCACTGGTCATGTGAGCATGCATTGCTGAACTATTTTTATCTTGTTTATAGTTTATAGTGGTGGACAAATTGATGAGTCTGTCGAGTTGGGGCAGGTTGGGTTGGGTGACGATTGAAACTGGTTCTAGTCAAAATGGGTAATCATATGGTGAAGGGCCGGGTTGGGCTGACATGCATATTCCTTTTATTTATTTATTTATAAAATAAATAAAGTGTTACATATGATTACAAAACTTATATTATTACAACAATGATCTGAACTCTTTTGAGTGTTTTCTTTAATAAAGCTACTTTTGAATGTTTTATGTATTTGAATACATATATGATGGCTTTCAACCTGTGTTTAGCCGTTTGACCTGTTTTCTTTTTAGTTAAATTTATTAGCTTAACCCACTTGACTTATTAGAGATAAAGATAACCTAGACCCAACCAATTTCATATAAATATGTTGAAGTTGCCACCTCTCCTTATTTGTAATAGGTCTAAGTTACTTTATGCTTTCTGGAGTCTTGAGGCCATTTCCCTTTAGATTAGGGTTCCATATGCCTTTTAAGTTTTTTAAATACCTTGTAGCAACTTAATTTATCTAAATATAGGTTGGACCACAATGCATGCTGGGGGAAGGTTCGCAAATGGGTGACAAATGTAGCGTTAAACGATCTGTTATTGGCCGTCATTGTCGGATAGGGTCCAACGTGAAGGTATGTTCTATGCTTATCCTTTTTATAAAACTTATCCATCATCATAAGGTGAGTACCATATGATGGTTTTTACTTTGATTAGTGGCTGGTGGAAAATGGAAATCAAGCAGTACAGATAATCAATAATTTAATACCATAACCACACACTTAACATTGGCCTGTATCTGTAGGTTGTGAATTCAGTCATTATGAACCATGTTACCATTGGAGATGGGTGTTCTATACAAGGATCAATTATTTCCAGTAATGTACAACTCCAAGAGCGTGCTGTGCTAAGGGATTGTCAGGTGCGTTCTTTTGTCCCTGGAATTAATAGAGGTAGCAAAATGAGCCAGGGAGGGTGAGACGGTGGGTAATGGTCGAGTATGGTTGGTTGACCCGGAACATTCACTTCAAGTCTATTTGTAATGTAAAATACAATTTCATCCTAGTTGTATGCCAAAGCTTAAAGTTGTCCCTAGCTTCATTGGTTACCCTATATGTCCTGCTTTCATTATTTATTTACAAATTTGGTCTGATTTCTTTGACATCACTAGCATCCAGCTGTTAAGCCCTATAACGTATGACGTGTCACAAACGTGATGGGCGTCTTTGGTCATTTTAGCTACAAAAACACATCCCTGTAGTTTCAATGACTGTTCTTGAATATTTTATGAATTTTCAAGAGCTATGAAGACAACCATCAACTAGGGGCGGAACTAGAAATTTTTTTAAGTAGTAGCATAAAAAATTTCTCGAACATTGATATATAAGAATTTCTTTCTTTAAGGAGTGGTACACATTTTTTAAGTGGTAGCACACGTACATAAAAACAAAAACAAAAAAAAATCCATTTTTTCCCATTTCGCGGACGAGTTAAAGGGTAGCACGGGCCAGCCCTGGCTCCATGCCAATTTTGCCCCTGACCATCAATCAACACCACTCCCTTCAATCACTGCCACCCTCCATTCACCGCCAATCACCAGCCACCAAATTTCATTCATCTCTTAAAACTGAACATATTTATAGAAAGAAACACATGACCCTAAATTTGAACAAACCCCAATACCAACGAGCACACTAACTGAACACATACTATGCTCAAAACAGTAACTCAAATACAATTGAACACACTAATCGAACACAAAGTCAAATCAACCGGAATCAAACACATACACAAAGAAAATCATTATTTTTAAATCAAAATTGAAATCGAAGAACATAATATCTATAATTTTTAAGTGATATACAAATCGCTAAACTAACAAAGTCCCAAGTCGATATCAAACCTTGGAGATAATCCACAGCACACCTATCATCACTAGATCTCTGTCCTTTATCTTTTTTTTTAACGGCCTCTGTCCTTAATCTACCATGAAAGCAATGTGATCAGTAATACCAAGAAGCATTTATTTATGGAAATATTCATGCAATGCCCTTGGGGACAAAATAGACAAATTCACATATAAATACATTCTTGGCTACTTTCAACCCATATGACCTGACCCATTTCCTTTTTAGTTTTCTTGCAAGTTTATATGTTAACCATTTGGGGCGTTATAGGCTAAAAAACATTCATCTAGCATTTCATAAGTAAATGTGTCCAAATTGATACCGCCATGCTCTAATATGTTCTATAAGTGTAGATGTGCATGTGTGATTACTTTCATTCTCTCTACTTACTGTGTTAAATACAATTCAGGTTGGTGCTGGTTTCGTGGTTCCTGCTAGCAGCGAGTACAAAGGGGAATCGTTGGCAAGGAAATAGAAACATCCTCATTTTTACCTTCCAGCCAGGTTCATTTTGGTTTTGATTTTTAAGGAAATTGTACTTTTCTGTCGTATAAGGAAATCACGAGTTTTAATGATAGTTTTTTCTAGGCTATTAGTCATTAAGAGAGCCGAGTGAAATCGAATTTTGAGTGAATTGGTAAATTAATTTTTTCCGTTAAATTTACTGTTGTTTCTGATGAGTATCTGAATATACTAGTGATTGGTGGGCCCTATGTTTTCCGCTTATTTCTATTGATCTCGACCATAGAATTTTGGGGTGGGGTAAACTAATAACACACCTCCATCTAACATTTAATTATATCCGGAGTAAATTACTATTTGCATTTTTGAGGTTTGGCTAGTTTTGTCATCTGCATCCGATCTTTAAATTATTAACAAATCTCACTTGAGGTTTGTGTTTTGTTGCCATGTGAATCCTTGAAACTAACATGGATTAGATTTTTCTGTTAAGTAGAAGGATATTTCAGTCAATTTATACATAGGGAACTATTTATGTAAGTTACAAAGATCTGTTTGTAGCTTTATTAAAATAAATAAATATGTATTTTTTTAACTCAGATACCAAAGAGCACCATTATCTTCGTCAGACTAAATATGATTAATTTTTTAACTCAGATACCAGCGTACTGATCGGATACTTCTCCGCCATCAAACTAACTTTCGGAATGTAAATAAAAGAAAGGCCACGAGAAAAAACAACACGCATGCAATAGGTAGGCAATGCGGAGAATAAATAACTAAATAAATAAATAAAAATCCCAACCGGAAAGAGTACACACCCACATAGATAGGACCCTAAAAACGCAGACAATCACACGCAAAAGAAACGAGGAGATAAGGGAACAAACCACCCTAAAAATCTCTAACATTTATCTTACTTCTCCAGACTCTCCTATCATTGATCATGTCCTTAAATAAGTGCAAGTCTAACATATCACGCCTAATTTGCTCCTCCCACTTTAGTTTAGCCCTACCTCTATTTCTCACTCCCTTCAAGCGGTGAGTCATCTCCACATCGACCATGAGGATGAGTTGTCAAACAGTGTTCATTGTAATGTATAATATTTGGGTTAGTATGGTTTTATACATGGAGAGTATGTGTCCTAACTGTTACAGGTTCTACATGGGTGTAGATGAGCCTGGTTGATACGAGTTATATACCATGGGAGTAAATCGGTTAGTGACCCGACTTATACAGATTATATACCCAGGGAGTATGTGAGTTGATTGATACAGTTTCTATATTAGCACATATTTGTTTAACCAAAATGAACAAACTAAAATCAACAGTATGAAATTACTCACAAAACGCAATTTGCTAATTGCATAATATATAAATGTGATATATAATATTATTTGATAGTGAAATTATAAAGAAGTAAAAGTATAAGGTAAATTAAAAAGCAAAAGTAAACAATTCTTAACAATAGGGGTGAAATTATAAAGAAGCAAAAGTATATGGTTAAATTGAAAAGAAATTTGTTTGGTTATTAGTACTTATCGATATATTACCTAGCCAATTCTGCCGCCACCCTTCCCCTCCCTCCAAAAATTTTTCTGCCGCCAGCCTAACCCTAGCGGCAATCATTCTGCCGCCAGCCCCCATCTCTCCCTCTTCCTCCGGCGATCTCAAACCTATTACCATGGCACTACTTGCTGCTTTTACTGCTCAAGAAAAAGCTACCAACATGCATCATAAGTTTCCCTTTACCCTCAAACCTAAAAATTACAACAACTGGAAGACAATGATCCAGCCATTCCTTGAAACCGGGAACATGTTTGGCTATATAGATGGCTCTATTCCTCTGCCTCCTGCTACTATTACTACTCCTGCTACCGGTACCGGCGAAAACTTTCAGCCGGCTACCACTCAAACTAATCCAAACTTCACTGCATGGAAGCATAATGATGCTCATATTCGTACGTTGCTGATCTCTACAGTCTCTGAGGAATCCTTTCACTTTGTCAGTGGTACCACTGCTAAAGAACTCTGGGAAAATCTGGAACGCGGACATGCTCCTCAAACACGGGCTCGGGCACATACTCTCAAAACTCAGTTAATGCGCCTTGTCATGAAAGGTGATGAACAACCTACTACTTATCTTAATCGTGCCCTAGCCTTAGCATCTGATTCACTCTAGAATTTTTTTGTAGTCCTCCAATGTTCTAAACTAGATTTTGTATCTCGCGTGTTGTCGTAGAAATAACGTGGTATACAAAATAATTGTATTGTTATAGCGTAACGTAAAGAAAATAGAAATAAAAAAATGTGAAACGCAACGTAAAAAAACATAAATAAGAAAAATCGTGTAAAGATGTTCCAATTGGCTCTAAGTTTTAAAATGTATGACCTAATAAGTTATGTTACATGGTTTTAATTTTTACACCACGGACCCATGTTAAATGTGTTTCCTTTAGAGAAATCAAGGAAAAAATATATTAGGTGGATGTCATGTGACATCAGATGAAGAGGTCACGTGACCTGGTTATTAATGTTGCTATTCATTTCTATTTATATAGCATATAACTTAGTTTTTGAGGATCTGAACGTTGCCACGAGGATAACACGGGAGGGGGAAAATGTCTTAATGTGCTAAAGACGTAAAAAAATAAACAAAAACCCGAAACATTGAAGACATTGAAGAAAGAAAAAAACAAAGAAACAATGCCCGGAAAAAAAAAACAATGAAATCACTTTGCTACTAATAAAAAAACATTATAGTGACACTACTACTAATATTCAGCAAAGCTTTTTTTTTGTATATTCTACTAGGTCTTGAGATGCGCGCGTTGCGCGAAGCGGAGGGATAACGCTAATTATTAAAATAGACCTGCGCGTTCCTGCTGAAGAAAAAAAATGCATTAATGTGCTAAAGACGTAAAAAAACAGAACAACGAAAACACTAAAAAAAAACGTTGTATCAAAAAGAAAGAAAAAAAACCTAAATTGCATTTTTACTATTGCGATACTATTTATCGAAGTTGTAATTTGTTAATAGATAGGTAATTCACGTAAATATAATAAAACCGAGTCCATTAATTTTCAAACCAAACAACGGAGAAGCGTAGAGCAAGGGTCTCCACTTTCGTCTCCATTCAAGCTGTAGATTTAACCGTTTGTAAAAAGTAGGAAACTATGATTGAACTTAGGGGTGGACCTACCCTATGGGCAGGGGTAACGCCCGCTACCCCTCGACTTTTACCACCATGTGGGATTTTTTTTTAATGTTTTCGGTATTTCACTGCCCCAGCGACGATTTTTTTTTCGCTACCCCTGGAAATATTTTACGTTTCACCTCGAACCTTTTTATGGTTATTATTTAAATCCCGACATGAAAATATGTTCAAAAACCCGTTAATTAATTAAAACCGAACAACTAACAAGTTTGTGCAATTTAGAAATACAAGTTGTAAGTTTAGGGGGTGAAGTGAAACAAATGGAGTGGATAACAAGAGTCCATCGACATTTAGAAACCGACACATTTTGACCCCTCAAATTTAACATAATGCATTTTTGGACATAAGTTTCTGATGCCCTGTTAGTCCCGACAACTTTTTTTTAGCGCTACCCTTAAAAAAATTTCTGGATCCGCGCCTGATTGAACTTAATGAAATAGGAAAGAAATTGGATGAACATACCAACCTTTTAATTCTCTTGGGTTCAAAGTTCAACCAATTTATTGTGTGTGATGGTGTATTTTAGTATTGTGTTTTATGTTCCAGTTTTTTACGTAGTAACTATTAATCTTTGTGTTTTATGTTATAGCTTTTTTTCGTTTTATTTTGTCATTGTTTTTTTATGTGTTGGTTAAATTTGTTGTTATTTTATCATTATGTTTTATAAATAGAAGTATACAAATTTGTTATTTCATTATTGTGTTTTTCAAAACTTATCATTCTCGAAAACTATGATCAACAAATATTTATAAAATTACCTGAGTTATTATTTAATGTTAACTAGCTTAATATCTGGTTTTGTTTTCTAAACTCTCTCTCCCTCGTGACCACCCTCTCCCTCTCGGTTTTTAAACCCAACCTTTTCCCCCTTGTTCGAAACGGGCGCACCACTCAAACCCTTTCCCATTCAAACCCCTACAACTAACTAGTTTAACCTTCCTAACACTTGGTTAATTAGTTAGGTTATCAAGAAGTTGACTTTTATATTAGTCAGATGTCAATCCCATCAAATCTTTCCTTACATGTATATTCTTGCCATCCTTGTCCCCATAGACATATTACCAAAAGGTTAATATGTTCCTTTGAGCATCTTAAATCTCCACTTCACAATACAAGAAACACCACAAATCAAAAACTCACTCTCTCCCTCTCATTTTTGCTCTCGGCTGAAGACAACCCAACATCCAAATAACCTTTGTTTCAAATTTTGTTCCAAGCTCTCAAGCATCAAACACCATATGTTCTTCATTTCTTGGTGGATTCAAATGTGGGATCAAGTTTTCTTTACTACACTACATTCTCCTTGTTTGCTTAAAGTGAGAAAACACTTCATTCTTTTCATTCTCTTGTTCGATTTTATCTCGTCACCCACACAAGTTCTTGTTTTGTTTGATATTGTGTAAAGAAAACTAAGCAACCATCTTGAATAAACTTGCTTTTCTTAAAGAAGCATAATGGTTATAAATGTTGATCTTGAAAACATGTCCGTCTAAGTTGTTGGTAAACCTTAAATAAAGAAAAGCTTATATTTTGTGATTAATTACAAATTAAGTGTGACAAGACCCTTATTTTAGTTTAATAATTTCGGGATCTATGTTTAAGGTTGGATAAATCTTACAAAACTCGTATGAACATGTTTTATGCATGATGTTATTATTGAAAGACTTTTAGAGAAACTTGCATCTTAATGGCTTAAACAAGAAAAACCAAGCTTGATAATCCTAATCTTGAAAATATGTTTAGTTCACGTCAAAACTTGAGATTTCTAGCAACAAAGTGTACATTTGGATTTGGAGTTCATGACAAAAGATTTGTAAAAATATAAGTTTATATGTTGGATAAAAAGTATTTACCTAAGCAAAATAACTATAGTTAGTTTTAATTAAATAAAGGTGTTACAAAAAGTGAGTTCATGCATGAAAACCCTAAACTTTCAAAGTCTTGGACTTATGAGGAATTTAGTATTTTCTTTTTACAAAATATATAAATATTTAGTGAATTTGTTGCAAGAGTAGAAAATGAAGTCATAAAGATTTATTTGGAATAAATCTTAGTGTTAGATTTATAAAAGTTGTGTTTAAAAAAAAAGATGCATAAAACTGCAAGCATTTGGAATGCCTACAATATTTATTAAAATAAATATTATGGAAAACAAAGTTGTGATTTTGACTCATAAAAAGTCAACCTATATAGAAAACATGAATATGTTTGTATATTATATATATTTACGGCCCGTAACAAAAATCGACATGACTTGAGATGAAATATTGATATTATGAAACAACTCAAAGAATAACTTGCGGATCTGAGAAAACGTTTACTTTTGTGAACAAAAATGTATTTATATTTATTTTTGTGAAATAAATATACTTTTATAAAAAAGACAACACTTACTACTAACGGTTAACGGATTACCACTTTTGACAGTGCTCGATTAGTCTAAGTGGGTGTCTTAGACATTTGACTCATGTTGCTAGACCTTAAGATGTCTTAAATGTTACAAAGCAGGGTTAGGTCACCACCACCCACTGATCAGGTGAGTCCCAATTATAATCGTTTTAATATATTTTGGGTCATCACCACCTACTATCTGTAGTTGGAGTTGATTCCAACAACGGTATTTATCGTGTATCTTAAGCTATAGTGGAGGCTGAATCATTATCATCCTGGACTTGGTTTCTGCAATGTATTGGTGAAGATTTGGATCTGACGGCTAATTTAAATTTTACATTCATTAGTGATAGACAAAAAGCAATAGTTTCTTAACTACATTATCATCATCTAAGTGTCATACTAACCCATAATTTTAAACTTGTATGGTAATAGCTGCTTTAAAAATGTTTTCTTACTACTGAGCATAGGTATTGTGTGGGACATATCCATGAGAATATGAAATTAAAATGGAGGGGCAATACGTACAAGGACCTACTTTGGAAGATTGCCAATCAAAGAACCGTCCCTCAATTTGACAATTCGATGGAAGTAATCAGAAAACTGGATGCATCATTGCATTAGTGGTTGAAGGAGATTCCTGCTAAGCACTGGAGTAGAGGCCATTTCAGTGGTATGTTAACATTTTTTCTTATATAGAGTACCCTTAAATCTATCTTATAAATATTTGATATGTTTTTTGATGCTCTAATATGACTTATACATAAAGGCCACGATGTGATGTGTTATTAAACATCCTTTGTGAGGTGTTCAACAGGCAATTGGTTAGATACAAGCATATACTCACCTGTTTGGAGTACATAAGGGAGTACTTAATGAAAATGATTGCTATTGTGCAGAGGATGATTGCAAAAGCTGAAGGCGCTTTAACACCAGCTGCAACCAAAATATTCTCCTTCAGCAAAACAAAGGTTGTTGAATACAATGTGATTATGGCTGGATCCAGGAAGTTTCAGATGAATGGACCACGGTTGGTTCAAGCAGCTGTGGATTTGGACAAAAAGACTTGCATATGTAGGAAATGACAACCTACTGAAATGCCTTGTAGCCATGCAATAACTTGTATTTGGGACTTGGGAAGGAGTGACCATCATGCTATAATTCCATAAACTTGGGTATAAAAGGTTTACTCGCTTTACATCTGGAAGAATGTTTATGAACACACAATTGAGTCTATGAATGAGAGAAATGTGTGGTCAGCATCAAGACGCGTAACAACTTTGACACCTACAAAGCATCATAATCCAATAGGCATGCCCAAAAAGAAAAAAAGAAGAAGTCAGTTGGGGAGTTGTCTGAAGGCATCAACAAGGGAAGGTAAACCGACAAGGAAATGATTAACCATCACTTGTTCAAAATGTCACTAGAAGGGACATAATGCCAGATCTTGCAAGGGTGATGGTTCATCACAAGTTGGCCCATCACATGTAGGTTCATCATAAGTGGTGTCTGAAGGTGCTTTAAATGAGGATGTTTGATGCAGGTTGGTTGTTTGAAGCAGTTTGTGTAACATCCCAAATTTTTAATAGTTAAATTTCCCGTCAACATCTAGTCAATTAAAATCATATTCGTAGTTAAAAATATCCCTAAGTATTTGTAGAAATTACTTTATGTAAAATATGGGGTTTAATGGGCAAATTCAAGTTTTTAGTTGAAATATAAACAATTAACTAAGTTGAGGGGCCAAAATTGCATAAGTCCTAAACTAGAATTAACAAAAAGAGAAAAAGAAGGGGAGGAGGTCGTATGAACAACCTGGAGATCGAACTCCACCCCTCTTCTTCTTCTTAAATCACGAAATCTGCAATCCAAGGTGTTAGGGCTGTGATTGTTGGCTAGAAATTGGATTTGGAAGTGTGGTTCTTCCCCTAAGTTCGTCCTTGCAACAAGTAAGTGAAACCCCGAGTCTTTGCATGTGTAGGTCACGAAAATTAGGGCCTCAAATCTGTAAATTTGTGCTGTAATATGAACCTTACAAGGTTAGAGAACTTATATGTTGCATAAATTTCTAATTTGATTAACAATTTGGTGAAGTAGTCACCAATTTCTTATGCTTGAACCCCCATGTATATGACTACTTAAGAAAGTCATGGAATTAGTTTTAGTAGCAGATTCTTAACTTGAAATTGAGCTATATGATGAATTAATGATGGGTTTGAGGTGATTTCACCTAAACCATGATAAATGGCCAATTGGGAGGTTCATGGGATTGGTTTATATGTGTGTATAAATGTATGCACACAAGGTGTTTGATAAAATGCATAAAAGAATCAAAATATGGTAAATGCCACAAATTTGCTTGTATTGATGTTGGATGACCATAGGGAGCTATAAGCTCACAAAAATTGAACCAACTATGTGAAATCATGTGCATTAGCTAGTATGGTTGATGTATGCCTTAGTTGTCATGTTAATGTTAATGATTCGTGTATCTAGATGTACACTTGATGAATATTGCTTGATTGCCATCCTCATGAATTAGTAATATGTATGTGTAGCATAGAAGTCATGTTGTTGAAATGTGATAAGAGTGCTACTATGATTAAGGTCCTAACATTGTTAGTGACCCATTAGGCAATCAAGGTGATCAAGGGAATAACTCCGGAATTGGTGGAAGCGGTGGATCAAGCTCTAAAGGTAACATTATTTATGTTACGTGTAGTAGACATGTAAACGTGTAGTTACGTACAAATGGACAATTATGAATTATGTTAATGGGTGATGAATGGTTCAAGGAACCGTGAAGCCCAATGCCAAAAGGTTCTCCAAATGACCAAGCTTGACCACGGGAAAAATTCGGATGAATCATATAACGAATGAAAGTTACAAGGGGCGGAAAAAGGGCATATAGAACCTATGCCAAGTAACAAGAGGAAAGGAATCATAAATGGTGGTAGAACCATAGGTTCCAAGACTTACATGTGGTCAAACTAGGCATTTGGGGTAAACCAAAGGCAAGGACCCGTCATAACGGGTCAAATAAGAAATACAGGTCATTTGGATATCCAATAAGGTGATTTGGTGAACCAATGTCGAATAAAATTAAATTATTTTGAATTGGGTCAAAAACTTAAGTGTAATGAGTAATGTGTAAAGCTAGACTCACAATAAAAGCATATAGCTAATTGTGGGTATTTATATGAATATTATGAGACTATATTGGTTTCATGATGTTCTTAGTTGTAATTTGTATGGTGTGGGTATTCATATGAATATTATGAGACCATATTGATTCCATGATGTTCTTAGTTGTAATTCGTATGATGTGGGTATTCATATGAATATTATGAGACCATATTGATTCCATGATGTTCTTAGTTGTAATTCGTATGTTGTGGGTATTCATATGAATATTACGAGACCATATTGATTTTATGATGTTCTTAGTTGTAATTCGTATGTTGTGGGTATTCATATGAATATTATGAGACCCATTTCCTCTAGGCGATACGCCTAGGATACAAATTCTGATTTTTGTGGTTTTTCTTCATTGTCAGTTGTAGACTATACTTGTTATGCACTAGAAACTCACTAAGGTGCTGTTTGTTTTTGCAGACAAAAACTGTCTGCAGTCTGATTTCATCAGATTTCATGTCTGCAGCTGAAGATGTGGTCTGAAGATCTGTAATCTGAAAATAAAAGACTGTTTGTTTTATTAAATTGACACTGTCTGCAAAAACTGAAAAATATATAACTATCAAACTTATCTTACTAAATTAAAGTCCTTTAACGTTCAAATTATAATATAAATATAACAATAAAACTAAATATCAATAACATAAAAACAAAAGTAAATTGGAGGTGGTGGTGGTGATAGTGGTGGTGTGGTGGTGGTAATGGTGGTGGTAGTGGTGTGGTGGTGGTGGTAATGGTGTGGTGGTGGTGGTGTTGGTGGCGATGATGGTCGTGGTGGTGGTGGTGGTGTGCTGGTGGTGATGGCGGTGATGATGGTGGTGGTGGCGGTGGTGGTGTGGTGGTGGTGGCGGTGGCGTGGCGGCGGTGGTGGCGATGGCGGTGGTGGTGGCGGCGGCGGTGGTGTTGGTGGCGGTGGTGTAGTGGTGTAGTGGTGGTGGTGGTGGCGGCGGTGGTGTGGTGGCGGCGATGGTGGTGGTGGTGGTAGTGTGGTGGCGGTGGTAGTGTGGTGGTCGTGGTGGTGGTGGCGTGTGGTGGTGGTGTGATGGCGGGGTGGTGGTTGGGGTGGCGGCGGTGGCGGCGGTGTGGTGGCGGTGGCGGTGGTGTGGTGGCGGCGGCGGCGGTGGTAGTGTTACGGCGGGGGTGGTGGTGGCGGTAGTGTGGCGGCGGGGGCGGCGGTGGCGTGTGATGGTGGTGTGATGGCGGGGTGGTGGTTGGGGTGGCAGTGGTTGCGGTGGCGGTGGCGGTGGCGGTAGTGTGGCGGTGGGGCGCGGCGGCGGTGGTAGTGCGGCGGTGGGGGCGGCGGTGGCATGTGGTGGTGGTGGTGGGGCGGCGGCGGCGGGGCGGCGGCGGTGGTGGGGCGGCGGCGGCGGCGGGGTGGCGGCGGGGCGGCGGTGGTGGCGGGATGGTGGTGGTGGTGTTAGGGTGGTGGTGGTGTGGTGGTGGTGGTGGTGGTGGTGGGGTGGTGGGTCTTTTGTTTTTAAGTTTGTGAGTTTTAGTGTGAAGATGAAATAAGCAATGTTTATAAGCTTTTTTTTGAAGAGGTTTTAAGATCAAATAAGATCTTCATAAGAAAAAAAAAACAGTCTTTAAGGCATATGTCTGCGCGCCTACAGACATAGCCTCCCCTGAAGATGTATTAAGCAAAAACAAACAAAACCTAATTGAAAGTGAGTATGTGCAGGTAAGGCGAAAGCTTGAAGGACGCTCATCAAGACTACAAGAACCGAATCACGTGAAGAATTCCCTAAACAGTTCCGTATTTTGAATCTATGAAATATGTAAACGATGTTTAACCGTTATGGGTATCAAACCAATTATAGTATTTTGTATAAACTTAGTTACACTCGTGGCATTTTATGATTTATAAATCATATGTTTTTGTAAAAAAATTCTGGGACCTATTTTTGATGAAGTAAAGGTTATCGATTGGCATCAAATTGTATATGGGCGTTACAGTTTGGTTGTTTTGAAGCAGTTTGGTTGTTTGGTTAAAACTATTATGTTGGTGTCTTTTGAATATTAGTATGTTGGTTGTATTTTGTAGATGTTATGTTGGTTTACTTTTAAAACACTATGAGTTACATATATGTGTTTGAACAATGGTTGGCGACGATTGATATGGAATAACTATATTATGGTAATTATATGCATTACGGTGATTTAAATACACAATTGGCTGTTTTAAGTACTAATAAGGTGATTTACATATATGTTTGACTATTATTTTTCAATATGGTCATTTGACTATAAATTTGCAATATAGTCATTTGATTGCTCAATTCGCTTTTGAAGTACTAATATGGTGATTTACATACATGTTTGCCTATTATTTTACAATATGATAATTTCAAGACTCACTTGGCTATTAATTACCAATATGTTCAATTCAGTAGTTATGTATGTCTAGTAATTTGCAATAGGGTCATTAAACACTCATCCATGGCTATTAAATTGCAATATGATCGCTTGTAATTAACCATTTCAACAACTCATTGCAATATGGTCATTTCAATACTCATTTGCCAATATGATCACTTGCAATTAACCATTTCAACATCAATATCAATATGGTCAATTCAATAATCATTTGCCAATTTAATACTATATTTACTACAAAATAATCGAAATCATAAATCTTTATTTAAATAATCACCAAATGTACTAACTTGGTATTACATAGATAGTGTGTTGATCTTTACACTTCCTAATGTCCAGAATTAGATCAATGCATCTTAAATAAACACCAATTTTTAGTTTATTTAACCAACTCATAACAACAACAAATTTTAATTTATTCACTTCAACATCTAGGTCCTTAACTATTTCGATAGCTCGTGCACACAAACAGGGGGGTCGACCCAGCTTACAAATTCACTATTTAAACATTGTTCAGAAAACTGGTCGAAAAGTAAGAATCTAATAAGAATTACGTGGTAAAATACATTAAAAACTTACCACTCTAGCACAACAATGAAATCGAAGCCCTGGGTTTGCTTCTGTCCATGAAGTGCGTATTACTGTTGCTGATCCGTATGAATAAATCATCATTTTTGATTAATTCTTCATTTTTCTGAAAATGGATTTAGGGGAACCGAGTGTTTTCGTCGGAGAGAGGGAAGAATCTGGTAGGAGAATGAATAAAGTGATAGTGGTGCTAATGACTTTATTTATTTAGGTTATTTGAAGACTTAAATTGGTTCTCAAAAGATATTGACCATTTTACCTTATCTGCACTACACGCGGGTGCCATGTTAACGACAAAAGTAACGGTCGGTTAGATCCAAGAACTCAAATAGTTAAAAATGAAAAACCTTACGGACACGAATCGTATTTAACTCTATAAAAAAAAAGTAAATTTACCCTAGTGTTATACTGTAGTCACCTAAATTCACGGAATATATTAAATATCCGTAGTAGACCATTTTATGCACAAAGGGTGGGAAAATAGAAATCGAAGAGAGGGAAAGAGGCGGAGCGACGGATTCGCTCGGTGGATACTCCTCCTACTAGTTTCTCGCCGGCGGTAATCTTCACCGGAGTAAGTCATTCCTTCCTCACCCTAACTTGTTATCACACACTCACTGCAATACTCCTGTTTTCAGAAGGCGAAATTAGGGCAAATCGTATACCTCGAAGAATTGTTTTCTTAACTGTTTGATCCAGTCATCCAGACGGAGTAAATCATTTTAACCTAGTGCGTTTTTGGTCCTATTTTGCGAAATTAAGTGTTGCAGTTTGAATTTGTATAGCTAGAAATGTTGTTTACGTGTGCAATTTTGCCGTTCTGGTCCGAGTTGTTATGCAGCACGATTATACTGGAAGTTATGGCTGTGTATGCTGAGTGATCTGGGATTTATATTTCTGTCTTATGGTTAAGAGGTTGTTTAGTTTGTTACTTTGTTTCAGACTCGATAGTTATTTGTTGATTTTGTTCAGTCTTATAACTGGTGTATACTTGCTTAAGGTCCAAGTTATATTGGTAGTTTTTGATACAAATATGTTTAGAAGTATAACATCTTTAATCATTTCTGCTGAATTGCATATCTATGTCTTAAGTAGTGGGTTGGTTTAGTGTATTTGCGTCTTAAGTAACTTTCCATCATTTGCTGATTTAGGTTGTTTATGCCCTTCTGAATACTGATTTCTTACAAGTCTGATTGTTTTGTTGAAAATATTATGATATATTTACTATTTTATTTTGCTGCCAGTTCATGCTATTTCATTCAAAGATAATATAGACAATATTTTGTCCATGTTTATTTTATGGCCTATTTTAGCTATCTCTGCTAAATTTTCATGCATTATGTGGGAAGGAGTTATTTACTTCGTTTGATGGTTATGTTTCTAATTTGTATGCCCAAGTTAGGTTACATGATTTCTTGAGTATTCTTTTATTAAGACATGGAGTGTTTATTTATTTTTGTTCGAGTCAAGTGCTGGAGTTCTATGTTGCTTTTACTTCATTTAGCTGTTCAATTTAGTTTGTAGAACAATTTTTTACATGGTTATTTTCTACTCTTATCCACTTATTCTAGGTATTTTCTGAGTAAAGTCACTGAAAACAGGCCTTGTTGTAACTGTGTGTGAAGTAGTATTTTAAAGAACTCAAAGCTTTGTGAGAAATGCAATCATTTAGAATTTGGCTAGTGGCTTATATAGTAAGTAGTACACATCCATTCCATTCAATATTGTATTCTTTCAATGCAATTTCAGAATTCTCATCCTTACTTCCGGCATCATGCTGTTTTTTCATGTTGGCTATGTTATGTTGACACTTTTTCGATATTATTATGTATAGGTTTGAGCAAGCTAAACATATCAGAATGTACATAAAACAGGTAATTGTTTAAGTCTTTTTTTACTGCTTTTGCATCTATTTTTTGTGTTTTTTTTTTCCTGTCTTGAATGATTCTTAATTTTTCTAAGTTGTGTATTCATTCTTAACACCTGCATTTGCTTGTGGGACTGTACCACAGGTCATAATTGAAGGGTTTAAGAGCTATAAAGAACAAGTTGCAACTGAAGACTTCAGTCCCAAAGTTAACTGTGTTGGTGGGATATTCTTTCATCAACCCATGTTCTTATCTTTTATTCTCACATAATGCTTTCTCATATATATATATATATATATATATATATATATATATATATCTTTATATCTTTATTTATTATGGTGGATTTAAGAAGATTTTGATAGGTAATACTATATGTTTTCTTCACTGTAAATTTTGCACTATGAATATAATGTATTCAGTTTTTAACTGCAGTTGGTGCAAATGGATCGGGGAAGTCAAATTTTTTTCATGGTACATGTAGCTCAATAAATTATAACTATTTATTTTCTTACTTGTTGCGGATATGAGGACTTACTGACTGGAAATTACATTTCAACCAACCTGATTCATGCTGCAGCAATCCGGTTTGTTATAAGTGACCTTTTTCATAACCTGCGCAATGATGATAGGCACGCCTTCCTCCATGTATGTTGGTTATGTTCTTATGTTCTATTAAATAGTCATATCATTTGGTTGGTGATGTTAAGTAATAACTTTTATGTGAACGTTGATCAGGAAGGAGCAGGACACCAAGTTTTATCAGCTTTTGTTGAGATTGTTTTTGATAACTCTGACAATCGGATCCCGGTAATCTTCATCATCTATTAGTGGGCATAGTCTTTTCTTTGTATGTGTGCAAATCATTGTTTATCCTTCCACATTTTTATCAACCTTGGTAAATTATTAAGGTTGCTCACAATCATGATATTGCACACACATGATTAAAGGAGAGCAAATGTAGTACAAAGAAACAAAAGTAATTAACATCAAGATGTGGAGAGTGGAAATGATAAACAAACATTCTAGGATAAATAGCAGATGATACATAAAACTATGGTGACTGACGGGATGAGGAGATGAAACATGTATTTTGTGAGGGATTCATAATGAAACAGTTGTTATTTTTCCAATAAAAGGTTGTAAGGGTTTCATCATATCTTCTTACGTTCTACAATAAAGCTCTTATTCTTAGTCCAGAAAATGTTACTCATAACTGGATAAAAGTTGTGGGGAAAATGGAAAATACGATTTATTATGGTGTACAACTTTATAACTTTTAAGTAGTTGACCGAAACACATAACTCAAATAGAACTCATAATCAGTTAGGGGCATATGCATAGGTCGACCAAGAGTACTTGTACACATGGTATCCAAGTGGATGTTACCGTGTTAGTAATACCAGCAGCTGTATAGGCCGACCAAGTGGATGTTACCATAGAAAATACGATTTTATTATGATATACAACTTCATAATTTTTAAGTAGTTGACCAAAACACATAACTCAAATAAAACTCATAATCAGTTAAGGGCATATGCATAGGCTGACCAAGTGGATGTGTATATACATGGTATCCAAGTGGATGTTACCGTGTTAGTAATACCAGCAGCCGTATAGGGCACACAGTCTCATGGATGGTGGAAGGACCAGTGGACCACCAATAGAGACCAGAAGGTGCCAAGATGGTGATATTATTCTGTCTTCAAGACTTGAACTCAGAACTCATATGTTCAAGCACATCTCCTATGTCACGTAATACACTCCAGCTCATGCATTGCATTGATCTGCTTATATAATTCTTATTCTTTGAGTTTGTATATGCCTATATGGCCTAAGGGGTTGCATAGAGAGGCTAGGAACGTTGGTCCTAAAAATAACGCCTCAGGGGAGGTGATGCACATAGTCCCTACTCCCTACAATGAGGCGCTGAGGCTGTCATCTTGCCTGAGACGGCTGCATCACTACGTGCTGGGATACAGGTAACAGGCCACTATTTCACTCAAATTGACCCAAGGGAGAAAGGTATGAGGAGGACTCACCTGATGGAGGAGAAAGATGTGACCTGTGGGAGACAATGTAGAGAAGTTGGGATGGAGATGACTAGCGGGTGCCTTCTAAAAGTAAAACCCCAGAATGAACCCACTCCTTTTTTTGAACAGCTTATAATACAAGCTTGTAAAGAAAACACATAAATTGCAGAGTGGATTCATTCTAGGATTTTATTTGTACCGAGGTAGTACTTAGTGTTAGGCTTCTTTTAGTTGTACACAAAGCTTCTTTGGTTGTACCTGGTGCATTTTTTATGTATATTATTCTACTTTTTAGCGTTTAAAAATTAACAAGTTAAAGTATAATATTTATATAATTTATAAGTTTTTTTAGTACCAGCCCCTTGCTTACGTGAAGCTCACACTTCACACCTCCGCTTTTGGAACCTAAACGCCTTGGAGCTTCTCCCAACTTTCTAAACCAAGCCAAAAACATCTATGTTCTGGTTTTCTGTTTTTAATGCATACTTTTGTTTTAGATCAATTATCAACACTTAAAGATTAAATGCCAGGACTCGCGTTATATAAGTCACTTTCTTTTGTGCCAGAAATTCTCACTTTATTGAGGGTTACATTATACTGGTAGACAGTGTAGACACTAGGGACTGTATGTAACATCTGAGGCCAGGCAACACTTGAATAAATTCTCATAATTCACATTATTGATATTGAAAATAATATATTATTCACTTATTTAGCTGTTTGAATTCTAGATGACTTGCTGCTTTTGTTTTCTTTTTCTTTTTCTTTTTGATGCATTGCTAATATATTGTGGTTGTCTACATGGGGTTTTGTTTAGTTTCTAAGTAGTGTTTATGGCTGTTGAGTTTCTTTTCTGCGATTTGAAGGTTGATAAAGAGGAGGTGCGTCTGCGGAGAACAATTGGTACTAAAAAAGATGAATATTTTTTGGATGGGAAGCATATAACGTGAGTACCACCTCATTGATAATTTGTTTTTTATCCTTCATCCCACCCTTCTTGAATTCATTTATTAATTATTATCTTGTTCGAGTGTTATGACAAAGAAGGAAATACATCATTGTAGGAAAACTGAAGTTATGAATCTGTTGGAAAGTGCTGGTTTCTCCCGTTCCAATCCATATTATGTTGTGCAACAGGGGAAAGTATGACATCTCTCTTGACCAGTTTTGATGGGTGAAGTATATATCATTAATAATAATGCATTTATGTAGATAGCATCATTGACTTTGATGAAAGATTCGGAACGACTTGACCTACTGAAGGAAATTGGTGGTACTCGAGTTTATGAAGAGCGTCGGCGCGAAAGCTTGAAAATTATGCAAGAAACTGGCAAGTGATTGTTAAGTTAGTTGTTTCTTGCACCAGTGAATGCTTTCTTATATTTTTTATAATATCAGGAAATAAGAGAAATCAGATAATTCAAGTTGTGCAATACTTGGATGAGAGATTAAGAGAGCTAGATGAAGAGAAAGCAGAGTTGAAGAAGTATCAGCAGCTTGACAAGGAGAGAAAGTCCTTAGAATACACCATTTATGATAAAGAAGTTAATGAGGCACGCCTGGAATTGGCTAAGGTAATAGTTTGAATTTGTGTCTCATGTGTTTTTGCTTATTGAGAATTGAGCAAAATTTGTAAAAACCATATGGATTTTCAACTTTTGCTTGGCTAAGTTTCTTAACTTTCTTTTGCATGATTAAATTCCTTAATAAACTGAACGAAAAGGTAGCAAAGTTTCGGGGGCTTATCATGCATATAAGAATGATCTTTTCGTTAATCTCAAACAAATTAAAGGATTTAATCATTCAAAAAAATAGTTTTGTTCGGTTTTATAAGTTAAGGTTTTTAGTCAGGCAAAAACAAAGTTGAGGGACCTAATCACGCAAATGTGGAAGTTTATAGGGATTTTATGATTTTGCTGGTTTGAATTTGTGTAGTATGAGGTCCCATGTGAACATGTCTTACCAAATTCAGGTGGATGCGGAGCGAAATGCCATTTCCGAGGAATTAGTTAGAAAATATAACTCATCAGTTGAGGAAGAGGAAGAAGTGAAGAAACTAGACAAGCAATTTAAAGATCTCACTAGAGAGGTACAAGGTTTAAGCCGAGAGAAAGAGGCAATAGAGAAGCAGCGCACAAAAGCAATTAAAAAGCACACAGAAATTGAGCTTGATGTCACAGACCTCGAGGAGAGAATTGCGGCGAGTAGTAGAGCCAAGGTATTGGACCTCATTGTGTAAATGTCCGGAAACCACATAATTACATTACCGAATCATCTTCAGTCTGAGAATTAGATGCGTCAGTTGTGTCCCATTTACTTATGAAATGTACCGATTTGGTTTATCATCTTTAACATTAATAAAAGGACTCACTATAAAGAAATGGGTTGAGTGGAGGATCTAGAAAACAAAATATGGTATGCATAAGTAGCTGTTTCTACATAGTAAATAAATATGTGTATGTGTCTATTTATATGCACATACATATATATTTGAACTTTTAACATTAAAAAAACTCGAAGGTTCTGCAATTGCATACTCTTCTTTGTGTCCATCCCTTAAGGGGTTGGAAGTTGTGTCAATTGTAATTTTGAATGCATAATTCTCCAAATTAGTTTATAAAAAGTTGGATTATTATTGAAATAAAATAGTTTTTAATCATATTTATGACCCTATATATTTATATTTTTAGAAAGTTGTTGGGCAGGAAATGTTTTAGGCCGACTCCATTTTGATACTGTACCAAGGGGGTAATCTATTTTGATCTGAACTTGTTTCCCACTTCAAACCTGTATCAAGAAAATAGAAGGCTTAGGTAAAAACTAAAAGATGTCTCATCTATTTTTTTAATTTGAAATTTATGCTGTAGGATGAAGCTGGAAGGCAGCTTGAGATTTTACACAGAGAAATCCAGGAATCCACAGCCGAGCTAAACAAAATCAGGCCTTTGTATGATGTTCAAGTTAAGGAGGAGGATGATATCACGAAAGGGTATTTTTTAGTATTTCAGGACACCAGAAATCTGTATATTTTTATATGCCAGTGTGCCACATATAAGAATCACAGTCATAGCCTACTAAGGCTTTTCTACACACACACACACACACACACACACACACACACACACACACACACACACACACACACACACACACACTAGTGGGGTGCTCGTGGATTCAACAACTAATTGGTGAAGTGTTATATAGATTTAAAGGTTTAATGAAAGTTTATATTTATATAAACATGATTTTCAAAATTTAGTTTTGCTATTAATTGGTATTAATTAGTTATTCACTTATTCGACATAAATACGTCTCAAAATTTATTTTGCTATTAATTGGTTATTCTACTTTTTTGTGTTTATTAACATAATGGACAAAGACGATTTTGCCCCCTTAATCTCTTAATTATTTAGTAAAAGACAACTTTGTCCTCCTTATATATATTATAAATAGTGTGTATATATATATATATATTTTTTCCACTTTAATTCTTTTTTAAATCAGCTGAACTCTAAAAAAATTAGCGGATACTCTCCCTGATAAAGCGGAAGCTGTGTTGTTTGATTTCTTCCTAATGTCTCTTCTGTAGTTCTTACTTTGTTTTTATATTAAACTGCTTCCATGATAGAATAATGTTACGGGAAAAGCAGCTCAGCATACTTTATCAGAAACAAGGGCGGGCAACCCAGTTCCGTTCTAAAGCCGCACGTGATGAATGGCTTCAAAAAGATATTGATAAGTATGACAAAGTTCTGTTCTCAAATGTGAAGCAGGTAATCATTATATTTATGCATTATGGAAATGTGAATGCTTACATACTTATTGTATAATGAAGTACATGTAGATATTTGAGGTCTGTTTAGTGGGATGATGTGATTATGTGAATGACAAAAGAATGGAATAAACAAGGTAATGCTATGGGCATAAGAATGGAATGCTCCGTTGTATTTCAGTATCACGTGGGGTTATCATGTGAGAACATAAAGTGATTCAAACCGTCCGTTATGTATTTTTGTTTACTTTTTTGCAATTTTTTTGTTTAAATTTTCATTAAACATGACATGTTTGGGAAAAATCTATTTTTTTATTTATTAGTAATAACTAATAAGTATTAGCTTCTATATAAAATTTTATTTTAAATATAAATTCAGATATTCCACTTTTATTTGGTCCAAAATTTAGTGACAAATAAAAAAAAAATTAGATTTATAGAAGTAAAAAAGCATGCCTGTCAATGATCTTATCAAGTATAGGAGTTGGACAATCCGTTTAATTAGTTGTGATTGACGATACTAAAACTAGATAAATACTAGAGAAAAACTGTCATCTATCTATAAAAAAAAGTTAGATCCTAGGAAGTCGGAAGCTGCATCACTCTTTTGAGGATGATTTAATAAGGTTAAGCATGCTCATCTTCTAAGTGTATCTTTTAACTGGATTCTGTATTACAAGGCTTCTAAATTTATTACTCTAATTATTAGGGACTTGACTTAATTTTAATTTGTTGTATTACTGTTGTGAGATCTCAATTATAGAATGCCTACCCTCTTTTGTTCATTTTAGGAAAATCTACTAAATGATGAAATTGGTAAACTTGAAAGAGATTTGGCGGCACAAACTGAACATGTCAAAAGTCGTGAGGCAGAGATAACTGCTTTAGAAGCTCGGATATCAGGTTATCGCAAAGGTTTCAATCAGCATAAGGCAAAGAGAGACGAGCTTCATGATAAGCGAAAGTACACCTACATTCTTTGTTCTGTTGGATTTGTTATTTGGTAGGGTGTGCAACAGTTCAATACCAGACCGGAACTGAAAAATTGAGTACTGGGATCGAGAACAGGACTTTATGATATCACTTTAGAGGCAGTTCACTCCCAAACCAGGGCATGCCCCAGACTCAACCTTCTGGCTAGTGATTTATGCCTAGTTAAGCTGTTCTTTAAGGAAAAGAAAAATGATTTCGTCCCAGACTGTTACTGAACTGAATGGGGACGGAATCATTCTGAACCGAGAACTTATATTTGCAATAATTTGAACCAGAGACCTGGACTGATTATACTGGTTTTGGTTTGGTTTTACGGTTCCTGAGTTTTGCACATCTTTGTTTGTTTGTCATAGATCAATTAATGTGCCAGATACTGAAGTTCATTACCTCTTTAGGTCTCTGTGGGGGGCAGAAAGCGAGCTTAATGCTGAAATTGAGCGTCTTAAAGCAGAAAGTGTGAAGGCAGAAAAAGCCTTAGATCATGCTACTCCTGGGGTATGTAAATATACTTAGTAAATTATGCAGCTTTAAATTCATCTTAAATGCATCTTTGTATGTAAAAGGTGTGAAAGTTAAATTCTTGAAACTTTTTTTGTTGTTGGAAAAGTATAGTGTGAGAAGGTCGTGAAGTATTTTAGAAATGTTTATTAGGCATATGTCATAATGTTGATTTTAAAACATGTCTCCTGATTTAAAATAAGTTTCTATTAGTGGGGAACACACAAGGGTTATACCATTAGAGCTGGCACATGAAAACTTATGCTGTGTGTGTATATAGAGGTGAGTAGAATGAAGAATACATGCCTAACCTAGCTAGCAATCATGGATAGACCAGTTAAATTTGTTGGGGTTTAGGCCTAAATGTGTGGTTTTCTCTATTTTAGTTCTTTGTGATTAAGTGTAAAGGTTAAAAATGAATGGGTAAGCGGGTTTGGTAATGGGTCAAAGCAGGTGGGTTTGAGTTAGGCTAACCCACCCATACTTATTTTGAAATTATAAATAGTTAGTGTGATGAGTTTAATAATGGTTCTTTCTTCTAACTAATAATTTATTTATGTTACCACTATTCTATATTAGACAAAGTCTTAGTATTATTATAATTACTTTTGTATTCTAGATGGGTGTAGTGTGTAACTATATTTCCTATTTATACTTGTACATTATTCTTCATTAATCACAATACACAATTACAAATCATATGGTATCACAGCCATCTTTGTGATCCTCCAAAACCCTACGGCAAAATTGCTGCCCCCTCCTGCCGTAAACCCTACCCTCTTCTCAGCCGCTAACTGCCGCCCTCCCTCCCATGGCCACCCTAGTTGCGTTTGATCAGCGCACTAAAACCCACCACAACTCCCACAAGTTCGGTTTCACCCTCACCGCCTCCAACTATGGGTACTGGAAGACCATGCTCACCCCCTTCCTTGTTACAAACAGTCTCTTTGGCTATGTCGATGAGTCGATCCCCTGCCCTCCCACCACCATCACATCTACACCGGCTGCCACCACAGAAAACCCTACCCCCGCCCCGGTTACTGCCGACAACCCACAACATCCCATCTGGGTGGCGAACGATGCCCATGTTCGAATGCTCATCCTCTCCACCATCTCTGAAACCTCATTCCAGCATGTTCAAGGCACGACCTCTCGTGACTTATGGCTGTCCCTTGAGCGTGCATATGCCCCACACACGGCTTCTCGGGAATACACCCTCAAAACACAATTGCTTCGAATCGAGATGAGGTCCGATGAGTCATCCTCGGACTACCTTACACGTGCTCAAGAGTACGCAACGGCTCTCTCCAACATTGGAGAGCCCATGAAAGAAAAAGATGTGGTCATGCTAGTCATCTCTGGGTTGCGCGATGAATACAACGGTCTCAAGACCACCGCCCTTTCCAGACAACTCGTGTTCAATGAACTTCATGCGTTAATTGCTGATCATGAGTTCATGCTCAAAAAGATTGCTCCTGAGGTTCCACCAGCCCAAGCCTTCGCCGCCAAGGCTGCCACAGCGGCTGCCACAGCCCCCGGCCCCTCCTCGCAGCCCAATCCTGAGGCTCTCCTTGCGGTCCAGCAACTTGCATCCCAACTAGGGCTGCAAATTCAGCTCCCGCCATCTCCGCAGGCCTTCTATGCCGGTCAACAACCTTCCTTTCGTCGCAATAATCAGCAGCAGCCCCGCACCAACAACTTGCGCAACCGGAACAACAACAACAATCGTCCTACTCAGGGAGGTAATAGATTTCCATGGGCCACTCATCAAAATTCTGTTTCAGGTACTTGCAACAGGTGTGGAATAGGACATGTACCGTCTCAATGCCCCCAACGGGATCCGGCCACGCTTCCAAAGCGTTCTCCTCCATCAGCAAACTTCAGTGAATACAGGTCACAGGCTTCCAACATGTGGCTCCCAGACACGGGTTCCAGCCACCATGTCGCTCCGGATATGTCCACCTTTGATTCAGCCGAATCCTACTATGGCGGTGACAACCTCCATGTTGGCAATGGTAAGGGTCTTCCTATCCTCCATATTGGCTCATCCCACATCCGCTCTCCCACCAAAACTTTCAATCTCTTAAACATTCTTCATGTTCCTAACATCAAACAGAACCTCCTTTCTGTTCAAAAATTCTGTCATGACAATGATGTTTATTTTGAATTTCATGCTACTTATTTTTCTGTGAAGGACACGTCTACACACACTACCCTCCTCATGGGTCCCGCCGCTGATGGGCTCTACTCCTTCCAGTCACCAAGCTTCAAGCCTATCAACAAAGTGTCTTTCTCCGCCACCCGTGCTTCTCCTTCCACCTGGCATCAAAGATTGGGGCACCCACATGCTCAACTTTTAAAGTCTATGTTACAAACAAATAAGTTACCATTGAAAAACAATTGTTTTGACAAATTTTGTGATTCCTGTTCTATTGGAAAATCCTCCAAACTACACTTATTTCCTACTTCTATTAAAAGTAATCATGTTTTAGATCTTCTGTTTTGTGATGTTTGGGGTCCATCACCCGAGCCTTCGTTTGAAGGTCACAAGTACTTCTTACTTTGTGTTGATCATTATTCAAAATATATGTGGTTTTTCCCGTTAAAAGCTAAATCCGATGTCTACACCACCTTTAAACAATTCATTAAAATGGCCGAACGTCAATTTCAGACCAAAATCAAATCTGTCCAAACCGATTGGGGAGGGGAATTTCGCAACCTTTCCCCCTTCTTTCTTGATCTCGGCATTCGTCACCGCCTCTCGTGCCCACACACGAGTGAGCAGAACGGTATCGTGGAACGCCGCCACCGACACGTTGTCGAGACCGGTCTTACTCTCCTTGCTCATTCCCATGTTCCCCGCCGTTTCTGGCATTTCGCTTTTGACACAGCTGTCTACCTGATAAATCGAATGCCCATGCGCTCCAACTCCTCCATATCACCATTCCAACACCTTTTCAATCGTCCTCCCGACTACACTTTCCTACGTGTTTTCGGGTCCCAATGCTTCCCGCATCTCCGCCCCTACAACCAACACAAGCTTGACTTTCGATCCACTTCTTGTGTCTTTCTCGGCTACAGCCCGGCACACCATGGCTATCGCTGCTTCGACCCCATCACTGACCGCCTTTATATCTCCCGCCATGTTCGTTTCAATGAACATTGTTTCCCCTTTCAACCCAAGCCCTCACCCCCTCCTCCGAGCCCAACTCGTGAGCCTTACATCTCCTCCTATCCCGATCCAATCCCACCGGACAGTGACCCAACACCGTCGGCTGACCCAACACCGTCGGCCACCAGCCCTCCACCTCCGCCACCTGGCCCTACACCGCCGGACACCAGCCCCATTCCGCCACCACCTCCGCCCCCAACCACCCCTCTTCAAACATACCGTCGTCGCCCTAAAACCACCACCACTCAATCTACCCCGGCTCAAACAGCTGTCCCTCGTCCACGACCTTCAAATCTCCGCCCCAACCCAAAACAAACCACTCCTTACAATGCCTCCTCCTTCTCTACTATCAAATCTGACTCCGACACTGAGCCATCCTCCTTTACCGCTGCCAACAACGATCCAAAATGGCGACAGGCCATGGCGGACGAATACTCGGCTTTATTAAAGAATGGGACATGGTCGTTGGTTCCTAGGGTCCCAGGTGCTAACATCGTTGACTGCAAGTGGCTGTATAAACTGAAGCGAGATGCCACTGGTGCCATTAGCCGCTACAAGGCTCGTTTAGTGGCAAAGGGGTACAGGCAACAACCGGGTATTGACTATCAAGAAACTTTCAGCCCGGTCGTGAAAGCAACAACAATTCGGCTGGTTATGTCCATAGCCGTTACACACAGGTGGCATCTTAGGCAGCTTGACATTCAGAATGCCTTCTTACATGGCGACCTTAAAGAAACGGTTTATTTACAGCAACCCCCAGGTTTTGTGGATCCTCAGAGACCAAATCATGTGTGCCGTCTTCATAAGTCTCTGTATGGCCTCAAACAAGCCCCACGCGCGTGGTTTCACAGGTTGTCCACGGCTCTTTATCACCTTGGCTTTCGGGGGTCAAAAACTGATCCCTCATTATTCATTTACAACTCCCGGAGTACTATCCTTTACATGCTGGTCTACGTTGATGACATAATCCTTACGGGCAACAACCAGCAGGCCATTGATCAGGTTGTTCTCCGACTTGGTCAGCACTTTCCAGTTCAGGATATGGGTCGCCTGTCGTATTTCTTGGGTATTGAAGTTGTGTATCGTGGGTCTGATATCATCCTGTCTCAGCAAAAATACATCCTTGATCTGTTGCAGAAGGCTGGTCTTTCTGATGCGAAACCGGTAACGTCCCCTATGACCACCTCTGCGAATCTTGCCTTGGGGGACAGCCCTCCTTGTGAGAATCAGGTCCGGTATCGCCAAGTTGTGGGGGCTCTTCAGTATGTGACTCTCTCTCGGCCGGATATTGCGTATGCTGTCAATAAAGTGTGCCAATTCATGCACTCTCCCACGGAAAATCATTGGTCTGCTGTCAAACGGATCCTTCGTTACTTACGAGGTACCACTACTCACGGGCTTCTCCTTCAGCAAAACTCAGCCTCCGTTCTTCATGCTTATGCCGACTCCGCTAACAATAGCGTCTCGGCGTTCTCGGATGCTGATTGGGCCGGCGATCCAGATGACCGTCGCTCCACGGGGGGATATGCTATATATCTTGGTTCTAATCTTGTTTCTTGGTCTGCTCGAAAACAGAAAACTGTCTCTCGGTCATCTACAGAAGCTGAATACAAAGCTCTTGCCGATACAGTTGCTGAGATCACCTGGATTCGCTCCCTTCTGCGCGAGTTGCATGTCTCAGTTGCATCTGCACCTACACTATGGTGTGATAACCTAGGTGCTACATACTTGACAGCCAATCCGGTTTTCCATGCCCGTACCAAGCATGTTGAAGTCGATTTTCACTTTGTAAGGGAACAAGTCTATCGGGGCAACCTTCGGGTCCAGTTCATAAGTACAGATGATCAAATCGCAGATATCTTCACAAAGCCTCTCTCATCTCAACGATTTGCTAATCTTCGGTCCAAGCTAAAGGTCGCTCCCCGGCCTTAGCTTGCGGGGGGATATTAGACAAAGTCTTAGTATTATTATAATTACTTTTGTATTCTAGAGGGGTGTAGTGTGTAACTATATTTCCTATTTATACTTGT
>JBCNJP010000006.1:65841040-65892983 GCA_039602395.1 Deinandra increscens subsp. villosa
AATAATAGAGAGAAAAGGAAGGCATTTTAGAGAGGAGGGAGTGGTGAAGTTTTGAAGTAGATGAAGTTGGAGGAGAACCAATAGGAGTTTGTCATGCAGGAGAAAGAAAAAGAAAGGATTTTGAAGGATTTTGAAGGATTTTGGGAGGGAGTGGTGAGGTTTTTGAAGAATTCTAGGTGGGTTTATTTTAATGTTTTTATTTATTTGTTTTTGTATTTTATAGATTAAAAAACGTTAATTAATAAAAAAAATTACATTAATTAAAAAAAAACATTACATTAATAAAAAAACATTACACTAAATAAATAAATAAAAACATTACAATAATTAAAATAAAACATTACATTAATAAACTACTCCTCAATTTCCGTCTGCGTTAAAACAACCTCGACGTTCTCCTCAATGTGCATCTTGATATCATGTCGAAGTTGGTAGTGTGTTTCCTGATCTCGTAACTCCACAAGGAAATCCGGATCTATGTTCACATGAACGGGAGGGTCTCTGATCCAAACCGGTGATATTGCATTTCCTTCATCCTTTAAAATCATGTTGTGTAAAATAATTGCCGCATATATGATTCTTCCACATTTCTCTCGTGTCATTGCTCGGGCACCCCGTGCGAGTATGTGAAACTTACCTTTCAAGGTACCGAAAAAACGTTCAACGTCCTGCCTTGCCGCCTTTTGAAGTTTGTTGAATCTTTTGTCGATTAGATCAACCGGATGATTATATGCCTTCACAAAAGTGGACCAAGTTGGGTATATACCGTCGGCAAGGTAGTACCCCCTCTTGTACTGGTGACCGTTAACAACAAATGGACACCTTGGTGCTAACCCGTGCATCTCATTTTGAAACACCGGAGATTGGTTCAAAACATTAATATCATTGTTTGAACCTGCAACACCAAAGAACGCGTGCCAACACCAACGATCCTGTGATGCTATGGCCTCAAGCATGATGGTTGGGTACTTGTGGTCACCCCGATGATATTGCCCCCGAAGGTTTCTTGGGCAATTTCTCCAGTCCTAATGCGTACAGTCAATACTGCCTAACATACGGGGCAAACCATGGTATGATCCATGTGCCTGATATAATAGTGCAATATCATGGCTTGTGGGTGCACGCAAAAACTCATTACCATATAACGCAATAACAGATGTAACAAAATGATCAAGTGTTTCACGTGAGGTTTTCGCGGACATAGCTAAGTATTCATCGTATTCATCAGGAACGTTACCTGATGCTAGTTGACGAATGACAGATGTGCATTTGTGTATAGCGGTGAAGCTGTCCCTTCCCCGGGCGTCTATCCCCTCTTGGAAGTAACTGTTATGTGCTTGGACATCGTCAATTATCTTCAAAAATAAACGCTTGGACATCCGAAACCGATCCTTAAACACCGTTTCGTTGTAGATCGGCTCCTCATCGAAGTAGTGTCTCATAAGTCGGTCTCTAGCTTCCATACGTTGTCGGTAAACGTATTGTCTTTGTTGTGGTTGAGTAACTAGTTGCTCATGAGCCGCTACAACTAGTTCCAGAAATTGCGTATCTTCCTCGTCGGAGTCGGTCGATGAATCGGAACTTGAAGGAGGAATAGGTATGTTGAATGGAAACCGATCCATTTTGAAAGAAAGTTGAATTGGAGTTAGAATGAAGAGAAGTTGTAGGAGTATTTTGAAATGGGGGTGGAAGGGGGTATATATATTGTTTAAAAATAAATTTTTTTTTTAAGGGAAATAGCCGTTCAACGGCTAGAAGTGGCCCCACAATCACTTTACTTCTTCCGGCGAAAACTAGTTTCAAAATCAAGTTTCTGGCGGCGCCGCATGCCTGGCGGCGGTGTTCGTCGACGACGCCGCCGGCGCCAGCGGCAAAATGATCCCCACTCCCTCCTGCCTTAGTCACCGAACCGGCGAACCCTATGAAATTTAGTTACCAAATCTCAAAAAAAATTAATTCATAATTTTAAAAATATGATTAAATGTTCTAACACTAATGAACCCAATAATATTAATAACTAAAACCCAATTACTCTTATCTAATTATTATAAGGTAGTTAATAATAAAATATCTAAAACTAAATTCTAATTGTAAATAAAATGTTTAAAAGAAATTTAAGTCCAAAAAATATGGAATGACAGTAGGTCACAACGATTATCGAGCGACCCTCCTCCCTCCCAAATTCCTAGTTATGCTACCAGATTTAGGCATTTAGCGAGCGAAGATCAGGCGAATAACGAGTGACCCGCCAAAATCGTTTTGAAGAGTAGAAAACCGATTTTGAAGATTGGCGACCTTTCGAGTTTCGTCCTTTCACCTTTCTGTTATGCTTTCAGGTTCTGGCGACCGACGACTTTGACTTGTCTCTGCGACTTTGGTTAGTCATCGTATTTCTTTATGATTGTCTTGAATCTTTGATTTGATAAGAACTTGGATTATTGTGATAACATATTAAGTGAGAACTTGAATGTGAATGGCTATACATTAGATTTTTGTGTATATATTTCATATCTGACAACTCATCGTTGTAATTTTGATTTGAACTTGAAGTCTTGAGAGATGTTTTTTTACAATGAAGTATGTGAAGTTTGATTTACGTAACCGAATTGGAGATTAAAATTTGAGTGATAGTTGCATAAGTTATATTGAGAAAACAATTACTTAGAAAAATGCAAAAAGATAATATGATTGATAGATTTTAAAAAATAAAAACCCATAGAGAGTAACTTTAATGTTTTGTAATTTTGTTCTCCATGGGGAATGGCGTACGATATCACTTTTGTTATGCATTTTTATATTTTAAGTTGGTTTTTTATCATGTAACATAACCCGACCTGACCCGGGTCTGACCGGTCTAAAAAAATTGTATATAGGGTCATATATATATAATTTTTTTGACACACACACATATATATATATATATATATATATATATATATATATATAGGGTTAGGTTCAAATGAGAACTTTTTCTTTTGAGAACTTTTGAGAACCAATTTGGGCCACTAATTTTCAAGGGGGAGCATTCAAATTCATGGGGGGGGGGGGGTTTTCCATATATATAAACTAGTAGCTAAGATTAGTTCTTTTTAGTTCTCAAACCCAATTAGTTCTCAAATGATCTTCTCCCTATATATATATATATATATATATATATATAGGATTAGGATCGTGTGAAAACCCATTTATTTCGTGAAAACGTGAAAACCACTTTAAAACCTTTATAACTTTTTCATACGTTAATGTTTTTTCATGAAATTTGCGCCAAAAGTCTTAGAATTACGTTATCTTTAATTCTATAAAAACCAAAAACAAAAAAAAAAACGTTTTTTTATTTTTTTTATTTTTTTTTCCGTTTTTGGTACACATGTGTACCACAATAAAAGAACTCAAAATTTAATATGAGTTACTAATAGTTTTAAAAGGAAATTGCACCCTAATTATTATAGTTTTATTATCTTTATATCTAAAGAAAAAAATAACATTTTATGATTTTTTAAGTATTGCTACACATGTGTACTATGTTTAATTATCATTCGTAACATAAATGTTTTATTGTTTTTAGTATGTTTTTAATATATTTTTAACATAAGGAGTGTTTTTATACTTTATAATTCGTTTTTGTGTAGTAGTAGTGATGATGGTACACATGTGTACCAAAAACGAAAAAAAAAAACGTTTTTTTTTACGTTTTTTTTTTAAATATTGTTTTCCAGAGTTATAGATAACGTAATTCTAAGACATTTGGCGCAAATTTCATGAATAAACATTAACGTATAAAGAAGTTATGTAGGCTTTAAAGTGGTTTTCACGTTTTCACAAAATAAAGGGTTTTCATAGGATCCTTCCCCTATATATATATATATATATATATATATATATATATATATATATTGAACGGCAATTTATTATCATTGTTAAGTGCAAATTTGAATTTGGGGTGCAGAGTGGCGGCGGGGGTGTGGAGTTTGGTGTCGAATTGGTGCAAGGTTCCCCTTATTTATGCTTTTGACATCGACGATCTCCTAAACCTTATCGAGGTTTCCCACTTCGATCGGAAAGCCAAGATGATCTTCTATGCCATCATCCTTACGACGTGCCGGATGCTTTGGAAGACTAGGAATGAGGCGACTTTCGAGGGCAAGAAACCGCTCATATCCTTTATTTTCAAAGAGGTGAAGTGTCTTAGTTTTTTATGGGTCAAACATAGAGGTAAATGGTCGAATCTTTGTTAGGACGTTTGGGACAAGTTTGATATGTAAGTCCCCTCCCTTTATTTTTGTCAGTTTGTTTGCCCTCTCCTGACAGCTTGCTAGATAAGGGCGTATTACCATTGTGCTAATGAAATCGCTGTTAAAAAAAAATTGTAATTTTGAAAATAGTAAAGTGCAAATTTCAAGATGTATGACTTTTTTAACACTCTAGATTTAAAGTTAATCTTCCTTTTTATCGGTAACACAAAAGCGGATTGATTGGTTGAATATGGAGTGGCTATACATACATTTTTAAACCTAAAGTTTCGGATTTTGATTTCCAAAAATGTCCTCATCGGACAATTGCAATTCTCGCCACTTCTCACGCCTAATGAAATCATGTTTCCCTGAAACACGCCCAAATCCCTCCCTCCATTACTCTCCGCCTCCGGCCACCGCCTTCCTCCACCGTCCGACCACCATATCTTCTCTCCCGGACGACATCATCCTCGAGATTCTCTCCTGCGTCTCCCACTCCTCCCTGCGTTCAATTTCACTCGTCTGCCGCCGGTGGTCGCAGTTAACCGATTCGGAAGAGTTCTACGACCTCCGCCGCCGCCGCTGCCTTCTCGATTTCGCTGTATTCGTCGTCTCGTTTTCCGAATCCGGATTTTTCGCTGCGAGTTATAAATTAGGTCATGACAGTCAGTGGAAGGCGACTCCGTTACTGTTTAACAACTACGACGACGCCGTTTCACCGGTGAGTTACAGTGCTTTGTCGTCACACGCTCGCCTGGCAGCGATTGGGCGCTGGATCTACATTATCGGCAAAACGACGGTGCTCCGGTGTGACGCGTGGACCGGTACGGTGATATCCAGATCGAAAATGTCCGTGTTGAGGAAGAAATTCGCGGTCGCTGTTGTCGCCGGAAAAGTGTACGTCGCCGGTGGATCTACTCGCTCGGCGGCAGTTGAGGAGTACGATCCGAACCGGAACGCATGGAGAGTGGTATGTCACGCGCCGAGGATGCGCTACGGCTGCATCGGTGCTTCCGTGGACGGCATTCTGTACGTGATTGGTGGATTAAAGGTAGGCGGCGCGTGTAACGACGGAACACGCGTGTCCGCCGGCGGTGCACACGTATACGCGAGCTCGATGGATTTGTACGACGTGGAGGCGCGTAGGTGGTTGAGAAGCCGTTCCGTTCCCGGAGGCGGATGTATGGTGGCTGCTTGCTCTGCTGGAGATCACATTTACATTCTGGCTAGCCACGCTGTTGAGCTTTCGTTCTGGAGGTTCAACGGAAGCAGGCGCGTGGGGTTCGGAGAGTGGTGCCGGTTGAAGAGTCCGCCGTTGCCGACGCAAATCCGGCTCGACGGAACGGTGAGATTTGGGTGTGTAGGGGTGGGGGATAATAAGGTGGTTTTGATACAAATATTGGGGTGCATTGATGATCTGTTGAGGAGGAGTGGACGGAGTACTAGAGGTGTGAAGGAAGCGTTGGTGTTGGTTTATGATTCCGGCGTGGAAGAATGGAGTCGAGGGGCGGATTTGCCGGACGTGGTTAGACGCGCCGCCTGCGTTTGCGTGGAGTGGTAAGTTCCGTAGTCTTGAAGCGTGTAAAAGAATCTTTGAAATTTATAAACGAAATTTATTCTTATAGCTGTAGAACATTAGAGGAAAGGGGGAGTGAAACGGTTATTCGTGTCATATAAACATGATTGCTTCTTTTTAACTATAGAGGCCTATTATATAAAACTTTAGAATTCTAGTTTGACATTAGGGGAAAGGGGGAGTGAAACGGTTATTCGTGTGATGATTTGTTAGGGTGGGCGGTGTGCTCGTTTTTGGCAGTCGGCATGGGGCGGCATACATGATGTCGAGCTCGGCATGTATACCGAGCAACAAATCATCCGCGGCATCTCATATCTATTCCCCTCCAACGGCATTGTGTCGCCGAGAGATGCCGAGAGAGATGTTGGAGATTTGACCTTTTTTTGGACCGTTACATGCCGAGAGAGACTATATCATGTCTAGGCAAGTATACCCTCATTTTAATCATCAAATCTACATCAATTTTCTCTCTCATGTGGCAGCATGTGATTGGTCAAGATTTGATGCCTAAAGTATGCCTTAAATGAGCATACCTCCCACCCTTAGAAAATCCGTAGCCATGGTGTGGTCCTTTCCATGAATATCACGTCTATCTTGTTTAAAACACAAACAAAAACAAGGTTTTAGGTGTGGTTGTGTAGAGTTAAGTTCAATTGTTAGTTTAGTCCAAACTCCAAAGTTCAGTCACTATTGTTTATATCATGATTATTGTAAATCGAACACTATCAAAGTGTTTATAGGTAAGTATCAACCTATTTAAGTTAGTATATATCTAATGTTTATATTTAGGGTTTGACGTCTTTGTTTTTATGCTATATTTGAAAACATCAAATGTATAAAATCTTGTAGCCATGTTCTAGCCCTTTTGTCTTCTATCTTCTAAAAAAAAAATATTAAGATAACACCCTAAAAACCCAAAGAGTTTGAGCCATGGTTTACATGATATTGATCAAGCCATGATATGAAAATATCTCCAAGTCACAAGTCATGGTCCGCTCAAGCTTCAAGTCAAGGCACGTCAAGGCTCGAGTCACGACTTAGGTGTCAAAACTTTAGTCACGCAGTAGGTGTTAAAGCTTGAATCAAGCTTAAAATGTTAAAGCTCAAGTCATGGTTTAGACATTGACGGGTAACACTCCGAAACTCGTGTTACAATAACCTAGGGGAGCCAAGCTAAAAAGGCTAGGCTCCATTTAGATGAAGGGATCATCAACATAAGTGGTGGCAACCACCCTGTAGTCCTATTCCCAACTGTGGCTCAAAAAGGTCGACCAAAACACATACAACAGTTTAAATTGGGCAACCAACCCACATGAATTCCATTTGTTGCAACACTATATTTCATTTCCTTTATAACCACACAAGTGCGGACCCAGAAATAAAGTTGAGGGGTAGTGTTCAATTTTTTTTTTTTACCATAACTCATAACGTTTAATTTTTTTAACCATAATTCATATAATATAAAATTAAACACATACCTAATAGATGTTTCCTCTGTGGTTTTTGAAAGCTTGAAATCGAGTCATTACATCCTCTTCTCTTTTATTTAAGAAAAGTTAATTTTTCGACCGCACAAGTGAGAGCGTTGTTCAAATACTCCTTACCCATTCGATTGCGTAAATCCGTCTTCATAAGCTTTATTTTTTAGAAGCATCTTTCAACTGTTGTCGTTGCAGCCGGTAAAACCAATGCTAGCTTTAATACTCGATAAACCGAAGAAAATGTATTATATTTTTCGGTTTCCACCATTCATGAGCTCGTAGTTGATAAGTTTTTTTTTTTTTTAACAAGGTATGCTCTTCTTATGTCATCTAATTGGTTAGGGTGATAACTAACATTAGTTGCTCTATCGGAGGGATTCAGAGGAAGAGCATTCAAATCAATAATATTTCATGTTGAAGGAGTTGGACCGATATTATCATCTTCTTGCATACAATTAGTCTCAATATTTGGACTTGGGGTTGGACAAATTTCATCATTTTTCAAGGCTTTTTTTTAAACAAATTGCTAATAAGAGGTTGTTTATGCTTTGGTTCCATCTTCTTATATAAACCCTAAAACAAGAAAACAATATGAAATTAAGATTTAGGAATCTAAAACAATTTCAAGTTTTCAACTTGTTACTAAGTTATTAACCCTATAATAATTTCACATAGTTCCTAAATGCTAATTCCTAACACAATTTAACATAAAATTTGATCCTAAATCCCAATAAACCCTAAGTGAGGAAAATATGAGAATAGGAGATGAATAGAATAGATGATTACCCGGGGGGCGAAGACTGAACGGAGGCGGCAGCCAGAGTGCCAGATGTAGCTCCGGCGGCAGCGCTAGAACTTGGAAAGAGAACGGCGAGGAAGAGGTGAGATCGACGCTGGAAGGAGAACAGGGGTGGAGGAACGGCTGGACGAGAACAAGAGATCGATTTTTTTTATTTTTTTATTTTGTCAATTAACCAATTTCATTTTCCACCCTTATTCTTTATTTTAAACCCCTAGACTTGCAAGTTCTATTTTAAATTGCATAAACTTATTAGTTCGCTTTTTGGTAATTAATGGCTTTTGATCATATTTTCATGCCGGGATTTAAATAAAAACTATAAAAAAAGTTAGAGGGGTAGCGGAAAATATTTTCATGGGTAGCAAAATACCAAAAACTTTAAAAAAAAATCCCACATCACGTAGGTAGCGGGCGCTACCCCTACCAACAGGGTAGGTCTGCCCCTGACCACACACATGTATGTATACATGTCTACATTAATATTATTAGATTTATATCACGTAGTGATCCAACACATCATTTCATAATGCTTATATGCAGACTAAGTTATAGGGGCGTCGTGATTACCGAACTCACCCGACCTGAATTATTACAAACCCGAATCACCCGAACCCAATTTAGACTTAAACCCCAACTAGAAATTGTTAAATGGGGTCGGTAATAGGGAATTTCGGGTCAACCCGAATAACCCGATTACCCTTATGTTATTTCAAATCATTAGTTGGATATTCAAATTTTCAAGTCCATACTTGATTATTCTATATCCATTCCATTTTTCTATATTTTGTTTATAAATCATGCAATTTTCCTTCTTTAAACATGCATATATGTATCAAGGAATTGTACTTGTCATTAGTAGTACATTATTATAAAGAAAGATTTATGTAACTAATGTAAAAAAAATATAACACACTATTATAAAGAAGATTTATGTAACTAATGTAAGAAATAATAAAGTGATGTAATCGATAAATTTTGTTATGTTATATGAGTGACAAAAAGAATTAAAGTACATCCTAAAGCTTATATTTTTCACAATTCTTGAGCATTTCTTTAAAATTTTCAAATATGTTGATGTAATTCTTATTTAACCCGAAACCCGAATAACCCAACCCGAACCAACTCGTTACCCGAAACCCGAACAACCGGGGGCCAATTAGGGTCGGGTTATGGGTTGGATTCCATCTACGAAAACCCCAAAAACCCGACCCATGTAACACAAAGCCCAAAGAGAAAACCCGATCAACACCCCTAAGTTATGAACCCACTACATAGTAAAAGTTATAGCCGTGGCTCAAACAAAGGGAGTGTATGTTGTGCCTTAGTAAAGCCTGATCTAGGATAAACACTTAGTAAAATTCTAGAAAACCAATAGGGGGAAATCGTGCACCCGAAGGAAAGTGAACGCTCCTATTGATTGCAATATGATTATTATCAGAACACAGGGGCGAACATCAAATGGTCAAAACCTAAATCAAGAACAACGACCCAAGAAAGAGCATAGGTCAACTATAATGAGATTAATACCACCTCAAAACCCTTTATATAAAAAAGAGAATGATGGTCCATTCTAAACAAGTCAGGCTCTAATTAAGAAGGAAAATGATGTACTGTTTATAGAGCATGTGTCTTTACAACTAAGACCACCAACATTATAAATACCAACTACTATGAGGCAAATGGATCACTCACAATCCATTCTTCTCGTTCTTAACACACGCTTGAAATCACAGCATCCTCTCAAGCTCTATATTCTCAAATCTTCAATTTGCATCGTTACATCAACAAAAACTTCTAGGTTGAAGTTTATGTAACAACGTTTGGCGCCATATGCAAGCTCTAAAACACACTACTTTTAGGTACCATGGGAATTGTGGAGGACAATCCAAATGAAAACAACACAGCCTCTCAAGAGACATGTGACACACTCTTTGGGGGGGTTATTTTGGACACATTCCTAACCAAGGTAGCCGGCATGAGGACAGCCAAGTAATCACACCAAAGGTTGTGCTCAAGAACCAATATCAAATCCTAAACATAATGTAATAGCTGGAGAGACAGTCACCTGAAGGACGTTCAATCTTGCTTTTGCTTGATGACAACACATAGGAGTAGAGACTATCTTGGCAAGTGGTACCGAAGTGAATGATAAGTCCATCAAATTATTGGACTCTAATGATGATTACACCAAGCCTCACATGTGGATTCCATTCATATTTTAGTAAAAGCATATCAGAATAAATCATAGCGAAAGAAAAGCATGTTGCCATTTTCACACAACCTCGTGCCTTTTCAGATTTGCAATAATTTAGTTTTTCAACATATACGAAGTGGAGCACGTCTTTTCTTCTACAAGAGGGCGTGTCGCACCCTCTCGACAACCTATAAATATCAAGTTATCCCCATCTGCAAAACACTTCTCTTATACTCATTCTTTCTAGTTTGTCAATAAGTTTTTCATTTGTTTTTTCAATCGTTTAGGAGTATGATGACTTTTATTAGTGATCATCAAGTACCAAGAAGCATTCTACTTCAATCACACTTTTGATATTGATTCATCCATGTTTATTATTCTAGGTGTGATTACTAATATCATTATGGCCATTCTTAGCTAGTCTTCTTGATCCACTTTGGTGACACGAACCTTCAATGATACTAATTATGGTTTATTAATTAGTTTTTTTTAGTGACTTCAAGTGATGATCTTTCTATATTCAAAGTGAGCTTTAAAAACTTTGAAAATAGTATTGTGTTTGCCGATTTAAACATTCATGCTCCTATGTCTATGCAGATCAAACATGTTAGGAGACTATAACTGATTACTACAAGTTGTGACTTGTGGCAGAAGTCCTTGCCTTGAATGGAAGGAGAATGGTAATAGTCATTTGTACGTATGCAATTGCAATCATCAATAAATTTTTAAAACCACGTTATTATATTAGTATACACTTTCACAACGCCTTAGGACATTAGCAATATCATACGAAAGATATGATATCATCTAAATGGAGAGACATGTGATCAAATATCAATTTTTAATGAGTTCATAATAACTAGTTACATAAATGAGACAATGACATCGACGTTTTGTTGGCGCAACTAAATAATATTAAATCAACAATGACACCAATTTCACTATTTTATTAGACTTTAAAATTTTAATGAAGTTGAATTTAGAATTTTTATTTAATCTTGTATACTTTGTTTTTATTAACTTTATGTTTATGTTTAATTTCTTTGAAGGATAAGGTTAACTATATTTGTTTAAATAGAAAATGTATAAAATATTATTTTTAATGATGAAATTTTTTTAAAGGTTAATTTTCATTTGATACCGTCTTAATATGATTTTACAAGTAGATAGAAGACAAACGAGCAACAAGCTGCGTCGCTAAATCTTTTTGTATAACAAAACCAAACCGTTTAAAAACTACATTCATAAATCTAGGTGTCATGACATTGCTGTAATACTATGCATGACACGTTGGGCCCTGCCAAGTAGTTCGACGGTCTCATACGATAGAGCCAAAAATAAAGTCATTTTGGTTTTTAAACAATAAGACTCTTTGTGATGGTTCAACCACATCATGCGATAGTGGGCCATCAAGATGCAAACTATGATGATTAGCAGACGCGAAATTAAAGAAAAAGGGAGATTAGAAGAAATTCTATAAGAAGTTGGTGACATGGAGGGCTATAGTGGTGCGACAACACGAGAGAGGTGATGCAACAATGACTATGATGATGGTGAGGCTGGGGTGCAATTGAACCATTACCAACGCCTTTTAATATGGATAAAAATTAGGGGTGTCAATCGTGTCGGGTTGGCGGGTGTTGAATTCTTCAACCCTAACCCAACTCATATAACTATTCATGTTAGGGGTGAGCATGGTTCGGTTCGGTTCGGTTTTTGGCTCGAACCGAACCGAAACCGAATGTTTCGGTTCCTAGAAAAAAAAAACCATTCGGTTTCGGTTTTTTTCGGTTCGGTTTTTTTCGGTTCTTTTCGGTTCTTTTCGGTTTCGGTTCGGTTTCTGTTTTTTTCGGTTTTTTCGGTTCGGTTTTTTTTCGGTTTTTTTTCTTTTTTTCCACTTAATTAACCAAACGCATATATAGAAATCAACAAGATATGATATAAGTTACCACTTTACATTAGTTTGAGCAACCCCTATAAGACATTAAGAGGCGTACATATACATAGTATATGCATACGAATTAGAAATCGGACCTCAAAGATTAACGTACACAGGATTTGGGAGTTGGGGACGCGTCGTGGAAAAGAACCGAAGAAGTGGGAAGTTGGAACTAGGAAGTCGGACGGATCATTAAAGTGTTTTTTTTGTAATTTTATATAATTTAGAATATTATTATTAAATAATAATGTTCTAAGTTTCATAATGCCCCTTCATAAATCATTAATTTACACATATACCCTCGGTTCGGTTCGGTTTTTTAAACGGTTCGTTTTTTCGGTTCGGTTCGGTTTTTAATCGACGTGAAACCGAAACCGAACCATTATTTTCGGTTCGGTTTTTTTCGGTTTTTTTTCGGTTCGGTTTTTTTTCGGTTCGGTTTTTTTCGGTTCGGTTTGTCGGTTTTTTTGGTTCGGTTCGGTATTTTTCGGTTTTTTGCTCACCCCTAATTCATGTTGATTCACTTAAATTTGAATTGTGTTCGGGTCGTGTTTCAGGTCAACCCATTCTATGCTTAACGATATAAACAATTATATAACATATACTTAAATGAAAACTCTTTGTTTCGTTCTCTCGTTCCTAGCTAATATTTAATAAACTTAGTTATATATTTAACTCAATATAAGAAGAAACATATGGAAATAATTAGAGAACATGTACTTAGAGTAATAAAATAAAAATATTGAAAGTAAATTGATGAAAAGAGGAAATGTAACCATTTTTTTTGAAGTTTATAAATAGGTATGTAGAGTTAAAAGTTAAATATCAAAATATATAAGTTTAAATATTAACATAATTTATTCCATGATATATATACTTACATTTAAAACCCTTAAACAGGTCAACCTACAAATTTAACGAGTTATGTTCAGGTTGACCTATATTTTAAACAGGTTGGTTCAGGTTGACTAGTTTAAAAAAATGAGTTATATAGACTGATCCAAAATCTGTTTTTCTTGTGTCGAGTTCGGATCATGTCAGGAATTACCACCTCAGATAAAAACAACCTAATTATTAAGAAATATTGAAAATAAAAATAAAAAAGAAAAGAGAAAAAGTAGTAAAATCCATGAGAAAGAACAACACTTGTGGGTCCCATCTCATCTTTTTGTAAATTCAAGCAAACACAGCCAACAGCATCATGATGATTCATGAAGTCATGAGCGTAATAGTAGTAGTATCTCTGATGCAACTCCACCCACCTTTTAACCCAAATCACCAAATCAAACTGCTCTTAATTAATTAATTAATTAATTTATCCCCAATTCTGTCTTTGTCTTTGAATTCTTCTTGTTTGTATTCGACTGTTCTAACGAATTATATCTACACCTCCTGAAGAAATCTCATCTTGTTGTTTCCTTTTACATTCTCTGTAAGTCATTCTTCCTCTATTCTTTCTTCATGATCTTCCTATTTAGTTGCTAAATTTTTGTTTTTGAGATTTGGGGGTGAAAAAGTTCACATTTTTAGGGTTTTGCCCCTTTTCTTTGTCGCTAATTGTTGTGGTCTTCATCGATTCTGCAAATGTTCTTTTTCATGATATTACCTAGTATGTAATTAGTTGTATGATTGTTCTGTTTTTATTTATGTTATTTCTTTTGCATTTTTTTAGGGTTTAGATTATAATTTTTTTAGTCCTTATGGGAATTAGACAGAGTAATAAACTGCATTTGCAAGCCTAAAAATTAGTTTGGAATTAGGTTATGACTCCATTTCCACCATTGAAATGTACCTTCACTTGGTTTTCTTGGAAATTAGTTTGGTTGACCTTTTTCAAGGATAATTAGAATAAAGGTTGGCTTGCTTAGTTAATAAAGCTTTTAAATTTTAGTTTAATTTTGATTCTTATAATATGACAGGGTAATATATAAATTTAAATTATGACGAGGGTTGGCCGTGATTTTAGCTACACAATGCAAAGTTTGGCAGTTTCACCCGTGTCTGCAGATGTGGTGTTTGCCTCTACTCGGTTTCCCAACTACAGAAATGGAGATAATGACCAAACTGCAAACAGGAATGAAGACGGAAAAGTAGTTTCTATGAAGGAAGTCATAGCCAGAGAGACCGCCCAGTTGTTAGAACAACAAAAACGCTTATCTGTTCGTGATCTAACTAGAAAATTTGAAAAGGGTTTAGCTGCTGCGGCTAAATTATCCGATGAGGTTTGGTCTTTTGAAAGTCTAGATGATGTTAAAATTAGTTCTCTTTTTGATTATTAAAAATAATTCGTTTTACGAGGAACAGGCTAAACTCCGGGATGTGGTTTGTTTAGAGAAACACGTTCTTTTAAAGAAGCTTAGAGACGCACTTGAATCGCTTAGAGGACGTGTAGTGGGTAAAAACAAGGATGATGTTGATGAGGCTATTTCTATGGTTGGTTTTGTGTTTCTTTGTAGTTCTTATTCTTGTCACTATTTTTTTGGTCAGTTTCATGTTTTCGGTGAAATGTTTGGCGTCATATCATGGGGCTTGACTTTTTAAAGCATTTCCTCTTTTTCTTATCAGTTTGGAGTAATTAATTATTCATATCCCCGTCATTATAGGTCGAAGCTTTGGCTGTTCAGTTGACTCAGAGGGAGGGAGAGTTAATTCAAGAAAAGGCCGAGGTTAAAAAGCTTGCAACTTTTCTGCAGAAGGTTTGTAAAGATTTGCAGTAATTTATTTTTTGTTGGTTCTAGACTTTCTTTCTAATTGGTAACTGATGCACTTACTATTTTAGATTGTTATTGACAAGTCCTAATAACTATTAATTTTAGCACATTAAATGTTGTAGCGTAAAGGATAAAATCATGATTTTTGTAGACATCATGTAATTTCAGTCAGGGCGTACCCAGTGCTTGAGGCTTACCCTACACTTCATGCATTTCCAAATGATTCTATATTTTGCAAACAACTTTTATGGCCTTTTCTTTAAATGATAAACTGAGAGGGACAAATAAAAAGTGGATAGTAAAACAATCATCTATCTATACTATTATTAAACACAAGTTTTTAAAGTACAAATGTCATCTTTTAAAATGTGCCACATAGGATAAATCCTATGTGTCAATTTGTGAGATTTTTGAATTAAATAATTCAATAGAAAATATATTTTTTTCACATAAAAACTATCCATATATATTTTTTTATAAAATAACACAACTTTAATTCATCATATCTCTTTCATTTCTCAACAAAAATTCGATCCGTAAATTGCTTTGGATTCGTGACAGAAAACCCAACAAAACTAGATCTATATTGCTTAGGTTTTGAACAACGAATGATGGTGAACAAATCAAAAAACAAAGTCACAGCCTCGGGTATTTACCCGGGTTACTGACTAGTAAAGTATTATTATCAAGAAGCTGGCAAATGAAAATAATAAGTAGTTGATTAGAAGATCGTTTTTGTTATTTCAAGTCACCAGAGGCTCATAGACAAAAATTAAACTATCAAAATGAGTTGATAGTTATTATGAAAGTTGGAAAAAAAAGGCTTGAACTTTTGGCATGTTCTGATGTCTAATTAAATTTGTTAGGCATGAAATTGTATCATGACGCAATATAGTTCAATAAAATACAGAATGCATGCATATTCGATGTTGAATGCCTATAGTTCCAATGGCCAAATCTGTTTAGGTACTTGTTACAAAGTTACCTTTTTAAACAATTCCCTAAATTTGCACGTGAGTGATGTCTATTGTCTATCTACATTTACGTCTCTGCATTAATACGATGGAATTTAAGTTTTATCCTGAAATTTTGATCTGATCCTTCAAGACTGTCCACATTAGGATTCGGTAGGTACGGATGCATATGCAAATATTATTAACTACCAATGTGTTTATCCAAAAAAGGAAATCCAGATCCAAACAATTATTCGTCCTTTCAAGAAGACTGTATTTTTTTCTTTTCTCTTATACCAATGTTCTCCAGGAAGTTCTTATGTATACCATATATGGATCTCAATGCATTTATTATTTTTATATTCGTGTTCACATAGATCATGTTTGGAAGACTTGCTTCACACGATGGAGCTCGGCAAATCATTTTCACTTTATACTTGTAGTTTAGGTCATTCCAAGTGATTCTTACTCACTCCAAATGGTTTCTTGATACTTTCTTCCATATGAGACCTGCAACTTCTGAACTCCATAGATAGGTTTTAGCTTATAAATGTTTTCTTTTTTCTCACTTGTGTTATACTTGGTCATTTCTTTTCATTTGTGGTTGAGATGAGATCTCTGTTTTGTTGATTGTTCAGTTTTTTATTTTCCCTTATTGATGCAGGCTTCAGAAGATGCTAAAAAACTTGTCGATGAAGAAAGAGCTTTTGCACGGACTGAAATTGAAAATGCCAAAGCTGCAGTTCAGAGAGTGGAAGAGGCTCTTCAGGAGCAAGAAAGAATGTCCCAAGCATCTGGAACCCAAGTTTGTCTTTCTGAATATTATTGTGCTATGGTCATTTCAATTGATTTTACTTATTTGCAACCTTTTCCTTTATTGTTTTTATTTTTAGTGGTTTTTTACGTGTCATTTAATTGAGAGGGTAAATGGGTCTATCTATCCAAATCAACTATGCTTTTTTGGTTTTGCTTATCAAATTGAAATCTAAATCTTTCCAGAAACTGAATAAAAATTGGACCCTTTTGCATCTTAAAAGTCGGACTTTTTAGTCTTTTTGTAGGCTTTACACTTTTACTCTGTTGACATATTTTTCTATGGGCAAATCAAGATTTATGTTATTTCCAATTTAACTAGTTTATTCGTCCCTGAATCCAGTTAAACCAGAGAATAGAGAATATTATTGATATTGTTAAATAATAGGGTTACATGATGTCTCTATATATAGAGAGAATAATATTGCACTCTAATACCCTCTACTATAATATATATAATACCTAGCATAATAATCTAATACTCCCCCGCAAGCTAAACGCGGTAGCGTTTGTAGCTTGAGATGTAATTAACTAAAATATAAAGGACTAGAATGTAAATAACTAAAACTTCCTTTTTATTTTTTTAAAGTGAGATCCAGCCTGTCTCCCTTTTTGTCTTCATTTAACCTTGTACGTGATCTTCTGTATCAAATTTAAGATTTATTCAGATTTGCTTCTATATCCACCCATATTTTGCACCAAGAATATCTCGCATCCCATGAAAGTTTCTAGAAGGTAACTCTTCATGTCGCCACCATTGTAGGCTTGTTCTCGGTTGTTTTCACTCCCACCGCCACCATTAAAGTTTCCTGAACAAAATTCCGACCACCCAAAAAACTTTCGATCGCTAGAAGCTTTCGCACCAATTGACCGGCATGCGACCTGTAATTTTTCGTCTTCTCTGTTCTTTCCGTCTTCTGTGTTCTCCCCGCTGTCTTCATCACCGGTTATGTTTGCACCGGTGGTTGTTTCTCCACCATAATCTCGACCGGTTATTCCCGTCTCCGCCGCACCGGGGCTGATTCTTCTCCCCTTTCTTTCACCGGGGTTTTTTTTTCCCTATATCTCGCCTGAAATCGTACCGACGTGGGTACGCCGCCGTTGTTTGGCGGAGCCGCTAGTGTATAGCGGCGGCGATGTGATGTACCAGCGCATCGTCTTTGGTGTGCGATGATGGTTTGCCAGTTGTATCGGCTGTTGGAAGCGGCGGCGGCGGTAGTAATCGGTGGAACACCGCTTTGTATGCGGTGACAGAAGGGGAGTTCCGGTGCTGGTGTTTGTATGTGGCCGCGACTAGGGTTACGGTTTTGCAGTGGTGGCGGCTAGGGTTAGGGTTTTGGTAGTGTACGGCTGAGAATGGGGGCTGTTTGCGGTGGATGTTTGGTGGTAGACGGGGGACTGGATCTGGTTTAAAAAAGATTATATAATAAAGAAATAAAACTACATAAACAGAAAGTAAAGGATTTGGTGGCGGGTGGGGCGGCAGCGGTTGCCGGCCGTCCCGCCGGAGTTGCGTTTCTTCTGGTTGTTCTCTGGCTGGCTCTGATACCAAGTTAAACCAGAGAATAGAGAATATTATTGATATTGTTAAATAATAGGGTTACATGATGTCTCTATATATATATAGAATAATATTGCACTCTAATACCCTCTACTATAATATATATAATACCTAGCATAATAATCTAATAAATCCTAAAGAAGACAACTATTGAAGAACGGAGAAAGTATGGTTTTGTGATATTTATAAAATTTAATTTCTAGTGATAGGTCATTTTGCAAAAAAAAAAAAAAAAATTCATCTCTTTTAATCTTGTTGCACATCTTCCATAAAGCAAAATAAGAAAGATGTCTAGAACATCTCTTTTTTGCTGCCAGTTTACAGTGGTATTTTTATCCCTTTTAGCATGAGGAAACATTCTATGGTTTTATCATTGGGATTAATTATTTCTTAATGGTTTTGTCATAGAAAGCGGCTAATATGCATGAGTTTATGGTAATTTTCATTTTATTATGTAAAACTTGAGTGCACCCAGGATTAAAAGTAAAATCCTAAAATAGCTTAAGTGACATAATTTGGTACCATCTATAAAGGTGTTGTTTAATTGGACTTGTATGGTGTAGTTATTACTATACCATATAAAGTTTAAAGGGGTGTTTGTGCAACTGTTAATTTTTTATACCACTGATCTTTGATCACTTCTGCATCAGCCATTTTTTATTTTTGGTGTGTGTGTGTGTGTGTGTTGAATAGGGTGTGTTTGCTAATTGTAAGTCAAAATGCATGGGGTGTTGAGCATTTAAGATGGTGCATTTGTTAAATTATATTTTATCGCGTTATGCTTTATTTTATCAGGATTCACCGTATTTACCTTTATATTCAGGATATGGAAGCACTAATGAACGAGGTTCAAGAGGCCAGGCGGATCAAAATGCTGCATCAGCCTAGCAAGGTGCTTACTACATTATGTTCACGAGTCAATCTTTAAATACTTGGCGACATTTTTATCTATTAGCCCATAGAAATCCACATGTGCCTGTGTAGCTAAAAAATGAGCAAATGTGTGTTTTGCATCTGCACCTTTGCTCTTTACCAGGGAAGAACGGGGGAAGTCTCCGATACTTATTTGTTACTTCCATTCTATTGTAACTTAGCAAAAGAAAATATATTATGTGGCCAGTATCTATAATGGATAAGAATACCTATGCAAAGACAAATAGCATTGTTTGAATGACTAGAAACAGTAGTTTAAGATAATTTCGATGGTCTTCAAGTTGATCTTTCTATTGTTATTCATAGCGGGAAAAGTACGCCTTAGATTCTTGTGGTGTATTTTACAGTTAACTTTGATCTTGCCTCTCGATTTGTGGTTTAAGACAATACATGCTAGTTTAAGTTGTTAGTCGCTAATAAAAAATATTCATTTTATTGAATGTAGATCTCAGTGTTATTGCATATTTACAAACTCATATGCCTTGTACATCAATGTTGACAAAAGGTGTATGTCTTTTGATATAGTTAAATTATATATGCAGGTTATGGATATGGAACATGAGCTTCAAGCATTACGAATTCAACTAGCTGAGAAGTCAAAGCGTTCAATTGAGCTTCAGAAAGAGGTGGTTTTTTATTATCTTACAGTTTTATTAATCTCTCTGCATCTGTCTCATTGATTTCTGAATAAATAAACACTTTCACAAAAAAGTCAATTTTGGCTATTGGGGATTGCTAAAAATGCATTTGGCAAAGTCAAATTTGGCTTTTGGTAGTAGGTAGCATTATTTGCTAATAATTGCTATTATCTTTGTTCCATGCCTTCTGCTACAATAACCTTACAAGGTTAACTATTTTAGATTTTCTAATCATTTTTGCTATATTTCTAAAAGTTTGTTTGTGGTTTACGCTGTTTACCTTTGACTATGGGACGCCGGGGATCCCCTAGGGTGTGTAGCCCCCAAAAGAAAAATAATAAAATAAATAATAATAGGACTATAGGAGTGAGTTAAATTTCATAAATGAAGGGGAACCCGAAGTCCAAACTGGATCCCAAGTAAAGCAGCTGATTCAACAGGTTTTGCATACATGGTAGTCTCCACAAGCTTCTATGTCTGCATGTCTTCATATATGGCATCAATGTCAGATTTTTGAAGCACATGGCATTTTTAAATCTTCGTTTTCCTAATCATTATTTTTTATACACATCACTCTTTTTTGTAAAATAATCATCTGTTTTGTATGAAAAACCATTTTATATTAACCATTAGTTTTTATAAAACACACCATATACCTTGTGTAAAAAGCATTCATATTTTATCAAAGAAATTTGTCTTTTTTATAGAATATTATTCTTTTTTTGTAAAATAACATTCTTTCTATAAGAAAATATCCCTCCATAAAACATTTGATTATATAATATACTAAAACTCAAATGCATATACTTAATTTACTAATTTTAATTATCTATTTCTATCTCACGTATAATTGTACTATTATAGATTATTAATTTCTATCATATTTGTTCTTGATGTAACATTGAAGATCTTTATATCTTCTTGAATCGTAACCTTGTACAACCACCACTACAAATCGAACAAATTGAGCCTTACTTGAACTTAAGCAAATTCGATAAATCAAACACAAAAATACTGACACATAAACTCCCACATTCGAACTCATGAACTGACATACACTAGTGCATATCAAAATCCTAGATCAGTAAAACTGATATCCCTAACTGATGGTGTAAGCACACATTCAAAACCCAGACCAGAGATCTGCAGAAACCCGCATTCAAACACATATAAATCCAATATTTGAAATCGAAATGGTGTAAAAATGAAATTCCATATCTGTGAAACACATTAGAAACCGTTGAACGCAACAGGGGTAAAAAGGAACAGAGAATGAAAAAAGTCATAAATTAGTCATTAATCAATGCAGGTATTTGTGTCGAGCTTGTCCATTTGTTTGGAAGTCACCTGTTCACACATGCCATTTTTTTACACTTCAAGAAAGTTTTTTTTTAGATGGAATATTGTTTGGTTTTTGAGCTCTGAATCCTATTGATGGGAGATAAAAGTTCTTATTCCTTTTTAAGATCTTTGGATGCCTTTTTTGGCAAATTTTATTTTCCCCAAGTTATACTGCACTGCATTACCACAACAAAATGCAACTTTTGATTCAACATAAAGCCTAATGCAAGTGTTATTAGTTGATTATCTGAAATACCCCTGAACAAGTGGTACTGGGAGGAATCCTTTGAAGCAAAATAATTATTATAAATGGTATGTAATATTTACGAAAGGAGCAAAGAGGTTATTTTGGAATAAAATATGTGAAAAAAGAGAAAATTTTCATGTATTTTGGAAGTAGGAATCAATATATAGCTTGGTTGCTGGAAATTTGGTTAAATTGATTGCTTGCTGATTTTTTTACTTTGATTTCTGTAATCTCAGCTGGCAATAAGTAGGAGGGGCGAGGAAAGTGCATCATACTTGTTTGAATTAGATGGCACAACTGCTTTAGGTTCCTACTTGCAGATTCAATCATGTTCTGATAGAGCCCCAGAACTTTCCGAATGTTCCATTCAGTGGTATCGAATGACATCTGAAGGTGGAAACAGGGACATTATTTCAGGTATTTTGGTTAATAATTTCAGTCTTCGAATCTTACTATGTTGGGTTTATCAAATTATATGTGTTTAATCCTGTTGAGTAATGCTCATCACAACATATGTCATGCAATTGTGAACTTGTAGGAAAGTTGCACTTAATACCCGTTTACTAAAGTAATTATGCAAATTAGTGACTCCCTAAAAACAGCTATCTGAATTTAAACCACTATCAGCTAGCTTATCTGGGTATATAAGTTATAATCACCTTAATATTATGTAAGTATATGAAACTAAGATCGCAAAGATATATTTTTTGACCGCTCAAATTGGAGAAACTCATTTAACCTTTGTGGATATTCTCACTTGCATATTTCAATGAAAGGATTTATCAATCACATACCTACATTCTCGCATTCATATCAATTGAGGTGCAATCTCACCAATCTAAATGCTCAATACTTCTTGCCAGTTTGTTGATTCATTAACTCCCTCCGTATATAAAATATCTGACTGCTGTCCACACATTCTTCACCTTCTGACTATTAATTTTAACACAGGCAGTATTCTTACGTTTCCTTAACTTTGATTGATCTCCGGTACCAAATTATAAGTCACAAAACTAAAATGGTTAATTGTGATTTTACACATATCAGGGAGCCAGAACGCTTCCTGGTACAATACACTTCTGCCATGGAATGAAGTTCTGTTCTTAACTTTTTACATAATGGTCATCTACAATTTTTTTCTTTCTACTTCCTGTAGAAGCATAAGTTTCAGGGGGTGCTGAATTTTTCTGAATTATGTGATATCCCATCTTGTACCTTTGAGCAGAAAATTTCATGCTAAATTTCTTATTCCCTCTGCAATATTTGCAAATTATTTATGAGATTGATGTTCATGAACAAGATTCCACATTTTGTTACCATCTATGGGGTGGATGGAATGTAATTAATATTGTATAAGACTATAAGTAAACAAAAGTTACTGATAATGAACTAGTTTTTTTTTTTTTTTTTTTTTTTGGTGCTAATTCTGCTGTTATGATAAGTTGTATTCATGGCACTAATCAGCATTTGGGTTCTTTAGGGGCCACCAGATCTATATATGCTCCTGAGCCCTCTGATGTTGGTCGGATTCTGCAAGTTGATGTTATTTCAGATGGTCAGAACATTACATTGACAACATCTGATCCCATTGATCCAGGTTGGTCTTACTTATTTATCATTTTCTACTGTTCAGATTTTGTTCGGATATATATATGAAATAATAACTGAAGAATCATGATCTTCTCATTATCACACCTCCACAATCACAATGATTTTTATTACAGTTTTTTGGAGTTTAAATGACAGTTGCATGCAATCAGTGCAACTATAAATGATTACGAGACTTTGGTTATATGATTGTTGAATCCGGTTAGATATAATAGGATTAGGCCCATTAGTGTTAGGTGTTCTTTGCCTTCTGTTTATATATATTTGTACATTATATCATACAAATCATAACAATAAAACATCTCTATTAACAGCTGCAGGATTAGGAAACTATGTGGAAGCATTGGTGCGCCGACACGAGACAGAATTTAATGTACGTCACTTGTGACTTTGAAGTTAATACTGCTGGATTTATTTCACTTTAATAAATCATTTTTCATATCATTTACTTTTTGGGTGTGAATTAGTCGGTTGTTAAGCAAGTATTAGACTGATATGAGGCACATGGATTATTGGATTTTTTACAATCAAAAGAGATTAATAATGTGACCTGCATATAATATATTATTTCTTCTGCAGGTTGTTATAATCCAAATGAATGGCGCGGACCATTCTTCAGAGTCCATTCATGTACTTCATGTAGGGAAAATGAGGATGAAACTTTGTAAAGGAAAAACAACAGTGGCTAAAGAATACTACTCTTCTTCAATGCAGGTAAGCTTCATTGGATAAAACCCACCAGGAACTTGCAATATGTTCTTGTTCGTACGAATTTATTTTTTTAGAACACGAAATTCACATCCAGTTGAAAAAAGTTTAAATTATTTTAACCACATATTAAAAAAAAAAAACGAATCCGAACCGAAACAAAAAAAACCCGAAAAAACCGAACCCAAAAAACCGAAACCTAGTGGTTTTTTCTAGGAACCGAACCATTTGGTTTTCGGTTCAGTTTGAGCAAAAAACCGAACCGAACCGAACCATGCTCACCTCTAATCGCGTGTTTATTGATGACATCATTAGAACCGAACCATGCTCACCTCTAATCACGTGTATATTTTCAGTTGTCCTCATTGATGCCATAAAAATTTGATCAAAAAGTCCGCTGTATTACTTAGTTAACAAACATGCATGGAGGCAGAACATTGGTATGAAAACCAAGATCATATTTATATTTTGGGAAATGACCTAAAATGTAGTTTTTAAATGCATAAAATGTCCTAACTCGTTTAGTTTCAGAGTTCATTTTATATTTTTTACATAGTTCCTTAATCATACTTTAAATGTAAATTATATGCGAGCGGGCACCACCTGGCCGATTTTGGCTTATTGCCCCACTTGTCTGTCCTGCCCATTGTCATCCCTACTTTGTTTTGACCTATGTAACTCTACTAGCCTTTGATGGGGAATTTTGCAGGACCAAAAAATTGAAGTTGGGTTTTTAAAATTTAACTTAATGTAAAGAGTGAGATCTCTAAATTGGTTGAACTTTTTTTTTCTTTGGAAATTTTCAAAATTACAGCTTTGTGGAGTTAGGGGTGGTGGAAATGCTGCAGCTCAAGCTTCATTCTGGCAACCAAAGATTGGACTCTCATTTGTGCTAGGATTTGAATCAGAAAGAGAAAGAAATGCTGCTATAATGCTTGCTCGTAGATTTGCATTCGATTGTAACGTAAGCTTTAAATCTCTTTCCTTCTCAATACACATCTATACCTTAGTGAAAATGATCTTTAAAGCAGTGAACATTTTACAATCACAGATAACGCTTGCTGGGCCGGACGATAAATCAGCCCAAAACATTAACCCGTGAGACGCCTTGCCTCCTTTTTTCACACCAAATCCACATTCTAATGTGTTAATGTATGTGTAAGTTTGTATTTTTTTTTTATAGCAAAACTGCATTGCTGCTTGTTGATTTTGGTTTTTAGGCAGTGTTAATTCTTTTTGGCTTGACCTATTGTAGTTGAACATCAAGTGTTGTATGTGCAAGTTTTCCCTCTTAAGTTATCCTTCTACTTGTATATAGCACAACTTTTTAACAAATAAGGGTAGTCTTTAATATTGATCACAAATTGTATGAAATCATAGGCACTTATCATGTTAATGACACACTTTATGTTGGTAAATAGTAAGGGACCCTGTCCTTCATGTTGCTTCTTTAAAGAACCCGCGAAACCCTTTTAGCGTCTTGACCTAGATTTTTTTTTTAGTATTTATAAAGATGTCCATGTTTAACATACCAAGCGGCAAACTCCTATCTCTGACCTTCCGTTCTCACCGAATTTAATCTCCTAAGAAGCACGTGGACTGAATCTTCGACCTTGAATCATTGATGGTCTTCACCATCAACTTGATCTGCAATCATCATGAAATAATAAGGCATGTTGTGTGCAGGGTAAAGTTCATGTAAGCAGGGGCGGATCCAGGAGAAAAAGTCAGGGGTAGCGTTAAAAAAAAAAATTGTCGGGACTAACGGGGGTTTGGGGCAGCGCCCCCGAATTTTTTTTTAAGGTAATTAACGGACTTTTAATCATATTTTCAATGGGTTTTTGATCATATTTTTAGGTAAAAACCATAAAATTTCTTCCAAGGGTCGCGAAAAACTGAAAACTTAAAAAAAAAAAAAATTATACGTCGGGGTAAAAGTTCAGGGGCAGTGGACGCTACCCCTGGGGCCTTCTTAGGTCCGCCCCTGCATGTAAGAACAATTTTTATTGTACAAACTTAAGAAACTAATGTAAAAATCATTAAATCTCAATTGAATTAAGGTTATTTAGATAATTTTTGTGCTTCTCCTTCTTTACATGATGACAACTTAACGACCTAAAAATACAAATAACTACACAAAAATCATTTTTTTTATGTCCGACTATGTTGCATATATGCAACATAGTCGGACAGACAAAATTTTTTTTTTTTTCTAAAGTCATTGGGTGGATATGAGTGGATATACGTGAAATTAAATTAAAAATATCAAATTACCCAAAAAAAAACTTCATTTGATATAGTTTTCATTTGGTTCTTACAAATTAGTACAATAGATAATAGTTTTTACATGAACTTTACCCCCGTTATGTGCATTGTAAATCATTAATGTGCATTTTGAGGAAAATGTTTTATTATTTTTTAGCTAAAATACATGATAACTTTATCATGTGTGCCCCTTTATATATAACCTTTTATTAGGTTAGGTGTAAATCCAACAAAGTTTGACATCTTGCTATATCTTTTCTTAAAAGTCATCAGAAACTCGATGATAGACCCCACTTCACCTTTCACTTACTGACTAATCCAAAATCCCAAAACGTTAACATCATCTAAATTTAACGTTGTTTTAGCAGCTGTTTGGAGTCCATCTTTCAACCAATGCATGAACCACACCATAATTAACCATTTCGAATCCATAATTGATAACCCCACCAAAGTTATAACATTTTATGGGATATATAGGATGATCCCCGATAGCCTGTCGAATTTTTTTTATTACCATGAGTTAGAACAACTCGTCATCCATCAATTCAACTTCAAACAATTTCTTCGCCAGATTTTTTTTCTAAATAAAACATCATCGATAGTTGGATCGTCTAGTGAAGAAACCAAAACCAGAAAGGTTTCTTAGGTTATCGAGTGAGCCGAGGAGAGAATGCTGGCCGGAGATAATGAACCTGCACACTACGAGTAAACACGTTAAGGCGTTACGAGGTGAGCCGGAGAGGGACCCTCGTATCGGCCCTCCGGCGTGAGAATCAGTATTGGATGATAATAATGTATTAGTGAGTAATAGAGAGAGATTTTTTGCTGACCTCTTTATGAATTATGAGCTTACTATTTATAGGTGGCAAACTAGGGTTTCCTGGAGTCTTACTGACGTCAGCGCGTGCATGGCACGGCGAGTAAGGGAATATTTCAGGTGTTTATTTGTCCCACGTGTCGTCTCTTTATTGGTCAGGGACCACATGCAAGAATGCTGGTTTGTTAGAGTGGGGGCCACTCTCCAATGGGTGATTAAATGCTCTAACGGATTTGCACATGGGTGTATATGCACATGTGCTTATCCATGCGCGCCAAGGGGAACCCGTTGCTTTCTCTCCAAGTTGGGCTTTCGGTTGGCGGACCTGACCTTATATTGGCCCGTAAAACCCATTCTCATGGTGGGCTTGGGCCCGGAGGGTAGATTTGATATCTATCCTCTTCAAGCCTTCCCTAGTCCTGTGCGTAAGAATTAGCGCGGGACTAAGAAAGTAGTATTTTGGCGGGAGTCTTTTGTCCTTGTCTTCTAGAGAACCCTTGGCGGGTTGATTTTGTGTTACCCCTGCTGGTTCTTCTGCTTATATAGTCGAGGGTTTACAAATGGTGCGGAGGATAAAGCGGGTGATTGTTCTTTACTACTGCCGCGGGAGGTGTCTTGAAACCAATTTTATTGGCACTTTATATGTTTCCTTGGCTAGGCGGACGCGGATCATTTTTGGGATAAGATTTGCATGAATCTTTCTTGGGTAGCAGGTGTCTGATAAGTGAGTTGTGACGATAAGTAGAATAGCTGACCAGGGGGAGCAATTTTATTAAATGCTTGGTTACCAAACGTCACCCATCAGTCAGTTTTTACGGCGATGGCGTGATGTCACGCCTGCAAATCACTGTTTCGTAGGGACACGTGTCGCCGTAGGGCACGCGCACGATCTCCACTGCTTTTTGCCAACTGTCAGGGACACGTGTCGCCATCTTCTCGCTTTGTCCGTTCAAATTCGACGATTCAGATTGCGCGAGAGTGATCGGGTTTTTAGTATAAAAACCCCCTTTTCCCCCCATAAAATTTTACTTTCTTCTTCCTTCGAAACCCTAGAATTTTTCTCTGTCACTTTTCTTCTTTTCTTCCTGCTTCTTCGTTGCGAGGCTACATTTTCTCGCCACATTTGACCATGGCTGCTTCAGTGATGTCTAAGTATCCCTTAGATTGGAAAGAAACAGATTTTTCGTCTTTTTTGGGCTCCTATGGCCTTTCTGACAAGAAGTATGGGGCTGTTCTTCCCAGGCAAGGCAGTTTGATTACTGCTTGTCCTGAGGACAAGATTGCTTTGTATTCTGATTTCTTTGCCTTTTCTCATCTCAGAATTCCCATGTCTGGTTTCTGTGCCCATGTTTTTGAAGTTTTCCAGATTCATCTTTCTCAATTTCATCCCCTTGGCTTGGCCAAGGTTTTCCATTTTGAATTTGTTCTCCGTAGCCTTCGGCGGACCCCCTCTATTGAACTCTTCAAGGCTTTCTTTAAACTGGTAAAGAAAGGGGACTGGTATACTTTTGACAAGCGGGGTGGTGATAACATGGCGGGCGCCATTCCTGATGCTAGCGCAGATCGCCAGTGGCGGAAGAAATTCTTCTTTGTAAACGCCGGTGTTATCCCAGTGAACATGGTGAGGCGGATTGGTGCGGATATTATTGTCGACTTGACTGCACTGCCCGCCACACTGAAATCCCCGCAATACCTTTGGCTAAAGGACAACCCCACTGACCTCCAGATTTTTGGGGAAGGCGGGTTAGTTCGGCTAGGAATGAGCCGCGAATGGGATCTTACGCAGACAGTTCCAGATTTTGAGCGGAGAGGAAATTCCGCCGTTTCAGGTGACATCCGCGATTTTTCTGACTGATCGTTCAAATCTTTTGGCTAGGATGTTGCCTGGCACGGTACAATCATTGGTTCTGCGGGAATTTTTCTTCCTGTGGTTTATGGCGGTACCGGACCAGGCTTCATTCCTGGTCAAACTTTTCTTGAGCCAGGTATGTTTCTTTTCCCTTTTTGTTGGCGCGGGTGTTCTTACTTCCTGTTTTTTCTTTTTTGCGTCCAGGTCCAGTGGTGTGGATGGAACTTTTGTTCCCTCATTTGAAGGAGGGTTTGAGATATGTTCCCAAGGAGCTAGCGGACGGCGAAGTTCCAATACTGGACAGGACCGTTCATTGTTTCGTCCACCCGCAGTTAGATGGGTCTTGGGATCCTATCCGCGTTTTGAACCTTAAACCTGATGTAAGTGCGGGTTTATGCTTTTTCATTTGTTTTGCTAGCCGATCAATTGCTTATCGTTGTCATTTTTCCTTCAGGGTTCTTCCGCCAGAGCTAGTGCGGAATATCTGGAAGACTACCTTCCCGGTTGCGGGATCGCTGGGGTGATTTTTCCTGGCGAGGAGACTGGTGGCCAGGATATGGTTCCCCTTCCCCAATTCATGACCTCTTGGAGCGTTGGGGAGATCGCGGAGCGTAAGGCTGCAGAGAAGGATACGCGGAATGTCTCCGCCTCCTCTGGTCCTTCCAGGAAGAGGAAAGGGAAGGAAGCTGTTACCTTGAGGTCTCCTCCCCACTCCAAGAAGAAGAAAGGGATTGTATCCCGAATGGTTTTGGATTCTCGCAATAGTGAGTGCTTGCTGATTTCTGGATTCCGTTTTGCTTTTTTCTCCTAATGTTCTAACTTCTGCTGTTTTTCCTTTTTCAGAGGATCTTGAAGTCGTTGATCCTGAAATAGCTTCTCCGCCTCCGCTCCCTCCTCATGGTAAAGGTAAGGGTTTTTTCAGTGCCGCGGGCCTTAAGGTTACTTTGAGGCCATCAGAAGCTGGTAAATTGGCGGAATCCTTTGAATTGACCCGCCAAACTTCTGCAGCTAATGCTGCCAATCCTGAGGCCCGGGAAGCCCAGCTTCAGAAGTCTAGGGAGGCTGCGGAGAGGAGGAAAAAGGCCGCCGAAGAGGCCCTTCAAAGGGATGCGGAGGAGGCCAACCTTGCTGATATGGTTGTGTCTCCTCAGCAAGTTGATTTGGAGGTGGAAGGTGTGATGGAGAGGCAACAGAGGGAGTTGGGGGAAAAGCTGGCGGCCGAGGCCCGCCAGAAGGAAGTTGAGAAGAAAGAGGCTGCTGAAGCCCGTAAAATGGCGGAGGAGAAAGCGACGGTCGAGGTTGAACGGGCGCGAGTTGCGCGGGAGAAGGAGGCCGAGAACCTTAGGTGGGAGGAGGAGTTGAGAAGGCAGGAAAAATCCAAAACGGTTGATGCTGGTGCTCCCGCAGGCCAACAAAGCACCATGGTTCCTGTTTCCCCATCCTCGACGGGCAATGTCTCCAGTTCCGCTAGCCTTCCCGCCGACTTTTGGCAGTATCCTACCAGGGCCACTTTAGAAAGGCTTAAGGCTCCGCCTGCTCCCCATGTGCCAAACTGGGGCATTCAAACTACTACTCTCCTAGATTCCCATGACTCTAGGCGGGAGTTCCTTCGTCACGCCTTTACTGACGCGAGTCAGGAACTTCTTCATAATAAGGGTACTGAAACCCTTCGAGAAGAAGCAATCATGGGAATTTTGCTGGCGGCGGAGCGCATGCCGGAGCTTTTTCACCGCCAAGAAATTGATGAAAGAAGGCTGTCACAAGCTCACCGCCTGGCGGAGGAAAGGAGGTTGGAGGTTTTGGTGGAGAAGAAGCGGGTACTTGAGTCGGCCAATGATGCCAGGAAGGCGGAGGCCAAAAGAAGAGAAATGGAGGCACGCGCGGACCTCGCGGAGGCGCAAGTTGCCCGGTTGAAAGGGGAGTTGGCCACCGCTGAGGGTAACTTGGAGATGGAAAAAGAAAGGTTCAACCGCTCCCAAGAGATCCATTCCAAAGCTCGCATCACCTATCAGAGGCGGGAAGGGGAGCTCCAAGTTGCTCAGACCAAGCTTGCTACTACCCAGTCTGAGTTGGCGGATTCTGAGAAGATCCGCCAGACTCTCAGCGACGACCTTGCCCGCTCTGCCCAGCTGTGCGCCAAGATGGAGGGGGAGCTGGCCTTGAAGGACTCCCAGCTGGTTGAGGTGGTGGCCGCTCGAACGGCCCTTGAAACTCAACTGGTGGCGGAGAAGGATCGATCCGCCCGCCTCAAAGACAGCATTAAATGGATGTTGGAGGAAGGGATGGCCTGGGCACACCACGCCGCTGTGGAAGGTGTTTCCTACCGGAACGCCCTCTACAGGTACATGATGGCTGCCCGCGCACTGGGGCAATATGATGGTTTGCGTGCGGGGTATCGCGTGGGTCTGGAGTCGGGGAACATCGACTCCCATGTATGGAATGATTCAAAAGTTGAGAGCGATTTCCTGGCGGCGGGCCAAGAGTTGAGCGACCAGAGTCCCACTGTCTTCCAAACTCTGGGTGAATTGGAGATTGATGACGAGGTCACCAGCGTGCGCCAACTGCTCATCCCTGCTGATGATTCTTCAGAAGAAGCTGAGAATGAACCGAAAGATGGAGGTCCTCACCAGGGACCTGAAGGGAGCAGCGCGGGTGGAAAGCCAGGGGCTCCAGCGTAGTCCTTTTGTAATTTTTGTTTTTGAGTTGTAATGTTCGCCCATGGGGCACAAACACTTTGCTATCTTTTTATGTAATGAAGCTTGTATTTGGTTGTTATTTTACAAGTTTGTCATATAGCTGTTTATGATTAGCGTATGTGCATTCCGAATACTTGATTTGTTTGTCAAGGTATCGGTGACTTTGCGCGGACACCTTGTTTTTTCAAGGGCACGCCCGCGAAGATACAAGCGGCTTGTTACCGTGCTAGTATCGATCCGCATCTATGCTGATGCCAAGGGGAATGCCTGCTGCAGACAGGGTATCCGGATCTATAATCCTTTTTATAGGGTATATCGCGGAGTAAATGTGTATGTTTACCCAAGTCTTTTGAATTCACATCTTAGTTTATGTGAAAATTTAATTTTTATCTATCGATTCCGGCTTAATTGGCATAATCCAAATTAAGTAATAATAATAAATTTGAAATGAAGCAGAAAGAACTGGGTTTTCATTAAACATGTGATGAACTCTTTTTTCGCAATACAACGTTAAATATAACATCTTCTTAGTTGGGCGGAATTCCAAGTTCTCGGGATTGGTTTCCCATCCAAATGTGCTAACTCATAGGCGCCTTTCCCTAGGTCCTTCTTAACAATGTAAGGACCTTCCCAATTTGGCGCGAGTTTCCCCAGTGGGAGAGTTCTACTTGCTTCATTGCTTCTTAGCACGTATTCGCCTTCCTTGAAGGTCACTTTGTGGACATGCCTATTGTAGTACTTCTTCAGTTGTTCCTTGTATTTCTTTTCCTTGAAGGCGGCCAACTCTCGGCGTTCCTCGAGTAGGTCCAGGTTATGGCGGATCTCCTTGTCGTTGTTAATCAAGTGGCTATTGAGATGCCGGTATGACGGGATTCCGATTTCTGCTGGGATCATGGCTTCTGAACCGTAAGTTAGGCTGAACGGGGTTTCTCCCGTGCTTGATTTCTTCATAGTCCGGTGGGCCCATAAAACGTGTGGAACTTCATCCACCCAGGAGGCTCCTTCAAAGTCCAGCCTGGTTTTTATTCCCTCCAGGATACTTCTGTTGATTCTTTCCACTTGGCCGTTCCCTTGCGGGTGTGCGACTGAGGTAAAAATTTGTTGAATTTGCAGCTCTGTGCACCATTGTTTAAGGAGCTTATCCGCAAACTGGGTCCCGTTGTCGGTTACTAGGTATAGCGGGATGCCGAAGCGGCAAACAATGAACTCCCATAGGAATTTTTTCACCTGCACCGCGGAAATCGTGGCGAGTGGTTTAGCTTCTACCCACTTTGTGAAGTAGTCCACGGCTACTATCAAGAATTTTACTCGTCCTGCAGCCTCAGGAAATGGTCCCACGATATCGACGGCCCATTTCTGAAACGGCCAGGCTGATGTTACGGGAATCAAATCATTTTTTGGGCGGGAGATTACAGGCGCGTATTTTTGACAACTCATGCACCTCTTTAGCTCTTCTACTGCCATGGCGTGCATGCCTGGCCAGTAGTAACCCGCACCTTTTAACTTGGCGACCACAGCCTTGGGCCCTGCATGGATTCCGCAGATGCCCATGTGTATTTCCCTGATTAGGTAGTTGGCTTCCTCAGGGTCTACACAGCGGAGTAATGGACCCAGATACGTCCGCCTGTATAAGATACCGTTCACCATCTGGTAATTTTCGCATTTGCTTCTTAATTTTCTTGCCTCCCCTTTGTCTTGCGGGAGCCTTCCATCAGTTAAGTACTTCACAATGGGGGTAGTCCAACTTTCAGGAGACTGCTGGGCTACGTTTACCCGATGGATTAGGATGGCGGGATCTTTCATTTCCTCCACGTGTACATTTTGGAGAGGTTCCGCAAAGCATGAGGCTAGCTTACTCAAGGCATCAGCTTTCTTATTTTTGCTTCGCGGAATGTGCATGACCACACATGTTTCAAAAGCTTTGATAAGCGCTTTACACACGCTCAGATATTTTGCCATGGCTTCATCTTTAGCTTCATATTCCTCGTTGATTTGGTTAGCTGCTAACAGGGAGTCTATGTGTGCGCGTACATGCTTTGCCTTGTACTTTAGGGCCAGTTTGAGGCCCGCAATGAGGGCTTCATATTCCGCCTCGTTGTTACTGGCTCTGAAGTTGAGTTTATAGGCTCGGGCGTATTCTTTTCCTGCGGGGCTAATCAAAATGACACCCGCACCGGCCCCATCGGTACTTGACGCGCCATCGGAGTGTAGCTCCCATGTTTGCCCCGCCGGAATTTCCTTTGACTTTGGAAGGTAAAGGTCTTCTGGCGTGACCTGCGTTCCTGCGGGGATTTCCGAAATGAAATCTGCAATGATCTGACCCTTTACAGCAGTTCTAGGTTTGAACGTTAAGCTGTACACCCCCAGCTCGATAGCCCATTTACATAGGCGTCCTGAAAGGTCAGGTTTGCGCAATACGTGTTGTAGCGGGTAGCTTGTCAAGACTTCGATATCATGAGCTTGAAAGTATCTTCTCTGGCGTCGTGAGGCGTGAACGAGTGCCAGTACCAGCTTTTCTAATATGGAGTAATTGGCCTCGGCGTCCGTTAGGACGCGGCTGATGTAGTAAATTGGAGTTTGCACATCCGTCCGCTCTACTAATAACACGGAGCTGACGGCCCGCGGGGAGGTTGACAGGTACATTTTTAAGACTTCGTCCACCCGCGGGGCCGTTAGAGCAGGTAGGTTGACCAGGTAAGCCTTGAGGTCCTGAAAGGCCTGTTCCGCCTCTGTGGTCCATTCAAATTGCTTTTCCGATAAGCATTTTTTCAAAACTGATATAAATGGCAGAGATCGTTCCGCATGTTTGGATAGGAAGCGGTTAATGGCGACTAACCTCCCGTTGAGCGCCTGTACTTCCTTTAGGGAAGCAGGAGATTGCATTTTTACAACGGCTGCCACTTTTTCCGGGTGGACGCGGAAACCTTCTTTGGTGATGATGACACCCAGGAACTTGCCTTCTTCCATACCAAAGGAGCACTTTCCTGGGTTTAACTTGATACTGTTTTTCCTGAGGGCGGTGAATGTTTCTACGATGTCTGGGAGTAAGCGATTCTCTTGTAAACTCTTGATTACCAGATCGTCAACGTATACCTCCACATTTTTTCCAATTTGGTCTTTAAACACCTTATCCATCATCCGCTGATAAGTTGCCCCCGCATTTTTTAACCCAAAGGGCATTTTGGTGTAACAAAAAATACCACCCTGGGTGTAAAATGCGGTCTTGGGCTCGTCTTCTTTGGCCATCTTTACTTGGTGGTATCCCTTATAAGCGTCTAGGAAGCACTTCAGACGGAAAGGGACTAAGGAATCCACTTTTTCATCAATAACAGGGAGCGGATAGGCATCTTTGGGGCATGCCTTATTTAGATTGGTGTAATCTACGCACATTCTCCAGGTGCCGTCAGCCTTAGGTACAACTACTGGATTTGCAATCCAAGTTGACTCTTTAATCTGGCGGACGATTCCCGCTGCCTCTAATTTTTGTACTTCCGAAGTGATGAACTTTTTCCTTTTTTCCCCCATGTGCCTTTGCTTCTGCACATAGGGTTTAACATTTTGAGATACGCCCAGGCGGTGTTCTGCGACGTCGCGCGGGACTCCTGTCATGTCACTGTGGGCGAATGCGAAAATATCCATGTTTTCCCGCAGGAGTTGCTTTAGGTGATGCCTGATTTTGGGTGACAAAGAAGCCCCTAACGTGACTGTTTGTTCTGGGAAACGAGGATTGATGACCCACTTTTCTGTTTTATCGCTTGGCGACGCGCGCGGCTGGCACGATAATTCCGCTATCATCATTGGCTTCTCAGCCCATACTTTAGCGACCCCTCGCGGGGTTGGGAGCATTAATAGGCCATGGGCCGTTGACACTGCTGCGGCCAAATTTCCTAGAGTGGGTCTACCAATGATTGCATTGTATTCACTTTTAGCCGGGACCACCAAAAAGGTTGTCATGACGGTTCTGTCTCTAGTTCCATCTCCCATTGTTACTGGGAAATCAATCTGGCCAATAGGCATACATGTTTCCCCTGAGAACCCGCTTAAAGGTTCGAAAACAGGTTCCAGGCGCTCTCTATCCTCGGGAGCCAGACGGCGAAAACATTCTTCGTAAATAATGTCTGCGGAGCTACCTGTGTCTACTAGCACTCTGCGCAATTTATAACCACCCGTGCGGAGTGTAACTGTCATGGCGCTTTCATTATAATTTCCAATTTGCGGTGGGAATGTTAGCGGGGCGTGCATCCAATCTTCCACTCGCTGGCCCACTCTTTTATCTCTTCGCGGGGGCCCATTCATCATGAAGACATCTTTATATTTCGGGGATTCCGCTTTCTTTCTATCCTCTCCTTTCTGTAGGTGCGTCAATTTTCCTTCCTTTACATACTTTGCTATTTGTTTCTTGAGCGCAAAACATTCGTCAGTAATGTGGCCGTGGCCTTTGTGGTAATCACAGTACTTCTTCGTGTCGCGGGTATTGCTCTCTTTTAGGGGCCTTGGCTCTTCCCATTTCAAATCTTCACTTTTGAAAATGGCGCTTGGAGATTTAAGGAGATACCAGTTTGTTGAGGACGCGGGTTGTTCCCGTTTTACTGCGGACATATCCCTTCCGTGGCGAGTTTCGCGAAACGAGCTCTGCGTCTCAGAACCCGGTTGATAGGGAGTAAAGCGGCTGTTGGGACGCCGCTCATTCCTACGAGAGTGCCTGTTGCCGCCCAGGTCCTTCCTGTAATCCGGGGACCTGACCTGTTCTTTTCCCCGTTCGTATGCCCTGTTCAAAACGATTGTTTTTTCCGCGCGAACGTATTGTTTGGCTATTGACATTAGCTCATCCATTGTCTGTGGCTGTCCGCCACTCAAAATTTTTCTTACCAAATGTTCTTCCCTTACTCCCTGAATAAAACCTGCTATCATTAAATCTTCAGTTGCGCCACCTATCTGGAGGCTTTCAATGTTGAATCTGGTGATGAAGCTTTCCACTGTTTCATTGTCTTTCCGACGGATATGAAGTATTTCCGCCTTTTCCTTTGTGTGGCGTTTCTGCTGGGAGAATTGTTGGAAGAACTTGTCTATTAATTCTTCGAAACTTGATATCTGACCCACTGGAAGGGAATCGAACCACAAACGCGCTGTGCCAACCAACGTCTGAACAAACATGTGGCACCATACAGGGATGGTCCAACCTGGGTTTTCCAAAGTACCCGCGTTGATAAAGCAATTGTAATGGTCATTTGGGTCAGATAGGCCATCATACTTCCCAACTACTGAAGGCATTTTGAGTTTGGCGGGGAAGCTTGCTAGCGCAATGGGTGCTATAAATTTTGACTGGGCCACAATAGATGTGGGCTTATAAGCAACAGTGTAATCCACCGCCGGCGGGGGAGGCGGTGGTGTGTATGCGGACTGGTAGATTGGAGGTGGCGCAAAAGTGGCTGTGGGCCTAGGCTCGGTGTACACAGGGCGCGCTCTTGGGGTTACACTGACTGGCGGAAACATCGAGAATGCGGAGGTGGGTAGATGTCCCTGGGAAGGAATTGGTTCAAAATTCAACTGCGAGCATGCGCTTGAACGGAAAGCGTTCTGAAGTTCGTTTAGTTGCTGAAAGTACTGGCGTTGGTGCTCTATCCACCGTGCGACCTCAGGAGGTGGGTCATTGAAGCCTCCAGGTGTAAACGCCGGCGGGACACTCACAGGAGTGCTCTGTGATACCATTGTACTCGCGTCCGTCAATAGAGTGCTACCTTGGGTTGGGGTGGCGAAAGCGCTCGGCGGGCGAAGCACTGTTGAGTACTGGAACGCCGGAGAAGCGTTGGAGATTGTTGGGCCCGCAAATATGCTTCGCCTGGCGGGAGTCATTCTTGTTGAAGCTGGACTGGAACTAACGCCAAAAGCATAAGGGCTGGATTGTCCTCCCGCGTTCATGCCTGGAAAAATGGAGCTAGCCAGACTTGATAGAGTAGCTGACCCCGCGCTTCCCGCTGCTTGGATGAAAACTGACGCGGGGTCACTGATAGACACGTCATTGTCTCTAGGAGAAATGCGCGGGTATTCCTGGAGTCCCAAGGACTCCCTGCTATGACCCGCGCTTCCGAGGTTTTGTGATGGTGATGATTCGGACATGGCTACTCGAAAACGGAGACTGAATGCTGTAAAAGCTCAGGTTTTGAACTCGGATGGCGCCAATGAAGAAACCAAAACCAGAAAGGTTTCTTAGGTTATCGAGTGAGCCGAGGAGAGAATGCTGGCCGGAGATAATGAACCTGCACACTACGAGTAAACACGTTAAGGCGTTACGAGGTGAGCCGGAGAGGGACCCTCGTATCGGCCCTCCGGCGTGAGAATCAGTATTGGATGATAATAATGTATTAGTGAGTAATAGAGAGAGATTTTTTGCTGACCTCTTTATGAATTATGAGCTTACTATTTATAGGTGGCAAACTAGGGTTTCCTGGAGTCTTACTGACGTCAGCGCGTGCATGGCACGGCGAGTAAGGGAATATTTCAGGTGTTTATTTGTCCCACGTGTCGTCTCTTTATTGGTCAGGGACCACATGCAAGAATGCTGGTTTGTTAGAGTGGGGGCCACTCTCCAATGGGTGATTAAATGCTCTAACGGATTTGCACATGGGTGTATATGCACATGTGCTTATCCATGCGCGCCAAGGGGAACCCGTTGCTTTCTCTCCAAGTTGGGCTTTCGGTTGGCGGGCCTGACCTTATATTGGCCCGTAAAACCCATTCTCATGGTGGGCTTGGGCCCGGAGGGTAGATTTGATATCTATCCTCTTCATCTAGATTTAAGAGAACCTAATATAGTGGAGATGGTGGTGAGCTTCGACTTTGGGATTTATAGAATTTGGGTTTTAGTTTCTTATTTGTGAACCAAGATTATTGTGGGTTTAAATCACAATCTTTTTAGGGGCCGAAGGCGAATTCTAAAGTTGAGACCCTTTCGCATAAAAAAAACAACTACCACACGATTAAGACAAGAAAAACCCAACTCGATAATACTCTTTACTTGTCGAAGTCTAGTGCAGTGGTGATATTCAGTTTCTGTTTTATATGTTTTTGAGGTTTCGTGATTTAATAAAATATTTCTTTCATAGCACTTTTGTAAAATTAAAAAAAACATTTTTCATAAAAAATGACGGAACCATTTATAAAACATTTAAAAAGTTCTAAAAAATACGAAGATCTAATAAAATATTTTTTATTTTATTAGAAAAGTTGACATTAGTTTTTCTAAAAATATTATTTTGTTTAAGTAGAATTATTTTTATCCAATAAGATTATAGTGATAGGAAATGTGTCTTTTAATAAAAACACTCATTAAAAGATGTTAGAAAATGTTAGAAGTGGCCGGGCCATATCTCCACCAAGAAAAGCACACGCAAACATTTTTTAATAAAACGTCTTCGAAAAACCAAATAGTCTACCTAAATGAGACGAGAAAAATGGTTTTGGGAAAAACAAAAAACAAACACAGTGAAATTTGTAGAAGAAACCAAATCTCTCCAATTTGAAAGAAAGAGGAAAGAAAGAGTAAACTTCGTTTTTAGTCCCTAACGTTTGCATATTTTAACAATTTTAGTCTCAACTTTTCGAAAATCTCAATTTAGTGTCTCACATTTCATTTTCTTTTCAACTTTGGTTACAACGTTAACAACCGTTTAAAGAGCCGTTAGACTGCCCTCACATGGTCCTCACGTAAGGAGTATATTTGTTATTTCCGTTTGTTTTAAATACGAGTTAAAACAAAGGAAAATGACAAAAGTACACCTCATGTGGGGACCACATACCTCATGTGGGGACCACATGAGGACAGTCTAACGACTCTTTAAACAACTGTTAACGTTATGACCAAAATTAAAAAAAAAATGAAATGTGAGACACTAAATTAGGATTTTTAAAAAGTTGAGACTAAAATTGTTAAAATGTTCAAACGTTAGGGATTAAAAACGAAGTTTACTCGGAAAGAAATATACAACTTTTTTCTCCCGCTTTTTCTCTGATGCAGGTCGCCAAGATTCAACAACCCTCCGTCGTATAATGCAATAACCACCGCCGGACATAGCATGCGCCACCGTTTCTCAATCCCCCAACTACCTTTCAACCACCACCTACAACTAACCTTCTCCACCACCACCGCCGCCGCCGCCGCCACCGCCGCAAACATCTCCCAAAAATGCACCTCCTTCACCAAAGTCCAGCTTCTCCACCAACAATTCACCGTAAAAGGCCTCACATCCTCCGACCCCACCGCCCTCCCAAAACTCGTCAGCCTGTACATCTCCTCCGACGCCCCATCCCACGCGCTCGCCACCCTCGCCCTCCTCCCACCTTCCCCATCCTCCGTCTTCTGGTGGAACTCCCTCATCCGCCGCGCAGTCCGTCTCCGATCACCCCACCACGCTCTCGACCTTTTCAACACCATGCTAACCCTAGGATGGCTCCCTGACGGCCACACGCTCCCCTTTCTCCTCAAAGCCTGCGGAGAGCTCCCCTCGTTCCGCCGCGGCGCCTCCATACATACACTTGTTTGCATTCTAGGGTTTAATCATAACGTGTTTGTGGGTAACGCGTTGGTAGCCATGTACGGTCGCTGTGGAGATTTGGACTGTGCACACCAGGTGTTCGATGAAATGCTTGATAGTAAAACCGCTGATACCATCTCGTGGAACTCGATGGTGGCGGGTTTTATGAAGAGCGGTGAGTCGGAAAAGGCGGTGAAGATGTTTTACCGGATGGTTGGTGATCGGATTTCGCCTGATGCGGTTAGCCTTGTGAACATCCTTCCCGCGTTTGCTTCGGGTCATGCGGTTACGCAAGGGAAGGAGGCTCACGGGTACGCGTTGAGAACCGGTCTCGTTCGCGATCTTTTTGTCGGTAACGCGATTGTGGACATGTACGCGAAATGCGAGTTGATGGATGATGCACGCAAGGTGTTTGATGGAATGGAGGTGAAGGATGTGGTTTCTTGGAACGCGATGGTTACGGGGTATTCGCAAACGGGTAGGTTCGAAGACGCGATTGGGTTGTTCGAGAAGATGCGAGGGGAAAAAGTTGCGTTAAACGTGGTTACGTGGAGTGCGGTCATAGCTGGTTATGCTCAGCGAGGGTATGGGTATGAAGCGCTTGACGTTTTTCGGCAAATGGTGGGTTGCGGATCATCCGAACCGAATGTTGTCACGCTTGTTTCGCTGCTATCGGGCTGTGCCTGTGCCGGAGCATTGCGTAACGGGAAGGAGGTTCACTGTTATGCAGTTAAACAGATTCTGAACATAGTGAACAATGACTTTGGAGATGGGCAGATGGTGATCAATTCTGTTATCGATATGTACGCGAAGTGCAAGGCGGAGGATGTTGCTCGAAGGGTTTTCGATCGTGTTGATCCGGTGAACAGAAACGTAGTCACGTGGACGGTGATGATCGGTGGTTATTCGCAACATGGCGAGGCTAATGACGCTCTAGAACTGTTTTCACAGATGGTTAACCAGAACAATAACAAACCCACGAAACCTAACGCTTTTACGATATCTTGTGTCCTAATGGCGTGTTCTCGTCTTGCAGCTTTACGACTCGGTAAGCAGGTTCACGGTTATGTACTCCGCCGCAGATACGAAAAATCCGATGTGTTGTTTGTTGACAACTGTTTGATAGAAATGTATGTTAAATCGGGGGATGTTGACGTGGCTCGTGTTGTGTTTAACAACATGAGCCAAACAAATGTCGTCTCGTGGACGTCTCTATTGACCGGGTACGGAATGCACGGTCGTGGGTTAGAGGCTCTCGAGCTTTTTACCGGGATGAGAAAGGCGGGTCTGCCAATTGATGGTGTCACATTTGTTGTTGTGCTGTATGCTTGCAGCCACTCTGGTCTGGTTGACAAGGGGTTGGAGTGTTTTGAGACCATGACTCAGGAATTCGGGATTGTTCCCGGGGTCGAACATTATGCGTGCATGGTTGATCTTTTCGGGCGGGCTGGGAAGCTGGAGAAGGCTATGGAGATGATTAAAAAGATGCCAATGGAACCCAGTCCAGTAGTGTGGGTGGCTTTGCTTGGGTCATGTAGGGTTCATACAAATGTAGAGTTAGGGGAGTATGCTTCCAAGAAGTTGTTAGAATTAGGGTGTGAGAATGATGGAACTTATACTCTCCTTTCCAACATATATGCAAACGCTAAGCGTTGGAAAGATGTAGCCCGGATTCGGTTTTTGATGAAAAACACAGGGATAAAAAAGCGGCCCGGGTGTAGTTGGGTCGAGGGGAGAACAGGCACTGCGACGTTTTATGTTGGGGACAAAAGTCACCCGCTTTCCGAAGAGATATATGATCTTCTTGGCGAGCTGATGGATGAGATTAAAGCGCTTGGGTATGTTCCTGATACGAATTTCGCGCTTCATGATGTGGATGATGAGGAGAAAGGTGATTTTCTTGTGGAACATAGTGAGAAACTGGCACTTGCTTATGGGATTTTGACAACTGCTCCTGGTGTGCCGATTAGGATCACGAAAAACTTGCGAGTTTGTGGCGACTGTCACGTGGCTATCACGTATATATCGAACGTCATTGATCACGAGATAATACTGAGGGATTCGAGCCGGTTCCATCATTTTAAGAAGGGGTGTTGCTCCTGCAAAGGATATTGGTGAAGAAAATGCAGCTTGATTGATCTGTCTGCAAAGGCTTGGATGGGTCATTGGTGGATAATTGGATATGCATTTGAAAGTAGAGGTGTACTTAAAAACCGATTTGTAAACCGAATCGGTATAAAAACCGAAACTGGTTCGAGATAAAAACAGGTTTTAAAAGAACCGGTTCGGTTCGAGTATAAACTGGTGGTTCCCTATCGATTTGGCATTCTCATTTAGCGAACCGGTTTCAAACCGGGTTGTCTTCGAAACCGATTTGGAACCGGTCTGGACCCGCTTTAGAAACCAGATTATTATAACTATCTCCTTTTGTAATTTCAATTAACCATTAATCACTTAAATGTTATTAACCGTAATTTTAATACAAATAGAAGTAGTACATTTTTAGTTCTACTAATACTTGTAGACTTTGGTGTACGTCCAAGTTTTAAAATTTTAGTAATGTACTTTTAGCCAATTTTTTTCTTATTATATCAAGTCTTAAGCTTTTGTTTATTTAATTATTTGAAAGAATTAAGAAAAAAAGTTATTTTACAAACCGGTTCAACCGAAACCGGTCTTAAAGTCACCCGATTCAGTTTTATAGTTTGTGGTTTTGTTGCTTTGAACCGGTTTGTAACCCGAACCGATTTTGTCCAAACCGGTTTTGATCAAAGTTGATCAAACCGGTTTCAGTTTACAACCCGAACCGATTTGAAATAAAAACTGGTTTTGTACACCTCTATTTGAAAGAATCTTGATTTTTGTTTTCTGGAAATATATATACACAAGTTACTTAGGCTATGTGTAATGGGGCTTGAAAGGGGCTTGAAACCACCTTTAGCGCCCCTTTCGCGCCCCTTTCACGCCCCTACCCATTACTATGGGGCGCTAAAAATGGAAATGGGGGGAGAGGCGCCAGATTTTTCACGCCAAATGGGGGGGAGGTTGTGTGGGTTGGGTAATGATTGTGGGGCTTGAAATGGGCTTTATCCCATTACACCTCTTTTATTTTCAAGCCCCTATGTCATGTCATCGTCCACGTGTCGGATCATGCCCAAGGGTGGGGCTTGAAGGGGCTTGACCATTACAGATAGCCTTATGACACAGGTTCTTGTCGTCAAGTCCTAATAACACCTTAATTGTTGTAGCATAGAGGATAAAATCATGACCTCTTTTGTAGACTTCATATATTTGCAAATGATGTTTTTTTGTAAAACTAATGTGATTTCTTTGAAATGATAAAACGAGAGGGACACATACAAATTGGATAGTAAAACCATAAATTAGTACTACACATGTTTTTCCAATCTAAAATTCTAAAATTAACGTACTAGACATGTTTCCCAAAAAAATATATTTGTGTAAACCATCGCAAAAATTTAAAAAAAAATTAGTTTAAATGTTTGTGAATCCAAAATCCTAAGTAAATTAAAAAAAATGTTTTAAGTTTGTAGAGATTTGAGTCACTAGTTGGATTACTAAAATTTTATTAATAACAATACTATTGTTATTATACATAGGAAAGTGTAGCTACTATATTGTATACAAAACAAAAATGAGATAATAAAATAAACGTTACACAAACCTAAATTGATTCAAATGATAAGTTTCTGAATAAGTTAAATCCTCAACATGTGTTCTTGAACCTTCAAGATAATCCTTGTTTCCAGGTCTCTAATGGTTAAGTCTTTAACTTTCCGGATCTCCGGTTTTTTACTCTTTAAGATCTAGTTCCATCAACACAATGAACAAACTAAAGTGGTTAGTGGTGGCTGATAATTGTGGTGAACAATGGGGCCTTTAAAACAGATTTCGGGTTTCCACATGAGCACCCCTCTGTCTTTTGTCTTTCAGGGTACAACAACCAAAACAGAAATGTACTGTCGGAGATGGCTCGCACTCGAAATACCCGGTCAAATGGGTGTTTAGAAATTTTGAGGAAAAGGAAGAAAGTGGTGGTAAGAAAACGAGTGATACATAACCGAGAGCATTGTTGTAAAACCCATCCGATGCGACCAAGTACTCGTCGCCTACGCCTAGTACTCCCGAGTACTCCCTAATTATATTTACTCACAACTTTTCAATCGACCGACTTGGTAGCGCTCAACGACTTTCACAACCATAATCTAGAGTACATGAAAGTTCTCCTCTTTTGTGTTTGATATGTGTCTAAAGGTGTATTCGAAAATGAACCATGAGGTTCATATATGCAATCACAAAACACAAACCAAAATAGCAAATTTATCATCTTAATAAAATTACACATAAGTTGATTTAAGTGGTTTGATTGAAACTCCCATTTTAATTCATGGAGAGTTGAAACAGTCGACTTATAATCGACGAGTAGTGCCCTTTTTGATGAGGGTATAAAAAGAAAGAAACCATAGTAAAACAAAACTCTTCATCCTGCTGCTATGTGATAACAAGAAACCTAATAAACTAACTGCATAACATCTAAACAAAAAAAACAAGTTGTGATATTTAAGTAAGACCTGTACGGCTGTACACAGTGGTTAACTTTAGTATCAGTTGCGGTCATGTTGTGCAGCTTTACGTCTGAGTGTCCTCTTAGCTCGCCGCCCCAGGTTTCTACCCTTGGGCTCGCCAGAGGAAGACCCGGCCTGTTGATGGCCGGGTCTTGCCTCTTGCTTTTCAGACCCATTATTACCCCGCCTCCGGTTGCCAATACGGTTGTTGATGTTTAGATACACTTCATCTGGATCTTCGTCATCTTCTTCTCCATACATGTAACGGTAAAAATCGTCTAGGGTGCTATCAAACCATGAAGCTCTTAAAAGGAGGCAAACACTCTCCTCAAACATATAGTCATGAATGCTGTTAAAGAAACAAGTAAATATCATAAACACAATGAAAGTATAAATAGCACTCATGATCTTCATTATGTTTTTTAGATGTACCTGCCATCGAGGGAGCGATGGATGATGAGGAACTCGAACGGATTCTTGCATTGCGGACACGTTGGTTCGTTATTAGATTCGGCCCATCGGAGGATGCAAATCACACTACAGCAAATGCACTTATCATATGTAGAACATATCCATGAAAACATCACACTGGTATATATATGTATATATATATATATGACTGGAAAACCATTTCATTCTGATATCTCTATCCAAAGATCTAAGATTTCATAGTGTTTTTGAAAGTAAATCCGGAAATATGTGTTGCCTTTAGTCGCATGTGAGCATTTTTTTTATAATGGCAAACTACACTACTTCTAACCTATCCAACTAAATTACATCAAATCCACCTTTGACGGGATAGAACTCTTAATCTCAAGCAGAGAGAGAAAATGTATATTTAAAGAGAAGAGAAAAAATGATACATTGAATCTATTTTCTCTCTCTTTAAATTTTGAATTTAAAAAAGAAAAAAGTTAACGGTCGTCTCAAAAATTCATGTGGTCGTTTAGACTTGATGCACGGTTGTCAAGACCATCCGTGGTGATGTGACAAACTGTGATTGCTCAGTGGACCTACGGTCGACAAGACCGTAGTTGAGTGGTTATTTTGAGGGAAAAAGAAGTCAAAAGGGCTATTTTGAGGTAAAACTTAGTGCTTGTTTGGGATTGCTTATTTTTTTGACTTATTAGCTTTTAGAAAAGCTAATAAGTCAATTTAGATGTTTGGATAACTAAAAAGGACTTTTTACTTTTAACTTTTCCAAAAGCAAATAGTCAAGATGGTCAGTTTTATCTTTTTCCCATTTAATTTTGGTACCGTAGGTAATGTACAAACTTGTTACTCAGAGAAAAATTCTTCTTTTTTTAAAATTAAGCCCATATTTTTACTAAAAAAAACATCACTCATGTAAAATAAACATTGAAGTTGCATAAAAGTAAGAACAATTTTCAAACAAAATAGAGCCTAATAAACATTGAAGTTGCACTCGATCTCTATGTTAATTTGTTTGTTATTTGTTCTTTGTTATACGTCACAATGAATGTTTCCTAAAACAAACCCTAGATGAAATCAGTTTAATCATACGATCGATTAAAAGAGCGAATCGTGATTACCAGTATGCATGTTCGCAACCTTTTACGAGGGCGGTTTCCTGTAGGGGGATCTCATCCAAACAAATTGCACAAATAACTCCATGCTGATTTTCAGCATCTAACAACGATGATTTCGGATCAGAACCCTAGATTGGTTAAATACAACAAATTAAGATCATATTATTCCTATAAAAAAAAAACAAACAAAACCCTAGCTAGCAAAATTAATCAACACAAACTGGAAGATTAATTAATTAAACGTACCTGATGGATCTCGACAGGTGCATCCATGGCGATGATCGAGAGATTGGAATTAATTTGATTGTAAGTTTAGGCAGCTAGTGATTGAAAAGATCGATTCTAATTTGAGATGGAATAATTCGGATTCGAAGAAAAAGGAGAGAGATTGTAAGAATGTGAGCAAACTTGAGAAGCAAGTCTCTTTTTGTATCTCCTCCTCGGACACGATATCCGAATTTAATGAACGAAAACAACAAAAGGCTTTTTTTTTTTTTCATTCTAAAACCTTGCATGATGTTGTGTATTATATAGAATTATAGAATTGTACTTTCACAATGTGACTCAAACCCGTTTCAAAAGTCATCATCCAACTTTTATTAAAATCAACATTTTCATATTCCATGACATCTTAAGAAGAATCTGATGATGAGGATTGAGGAAGAACAAGAGAATGAAGAAGAAGAATCACTAAAGCTAGCTAGGTTGGAATAGTCATGACAATGTTTTTTTTTTTGGCAAATGCTAGGGTTCATATATTCGAAAACCAAGTCGTCGGATATCAATGAAAATCTGACTAGTTTTAGCTCCAAGTGCTTTAACATTTTAATCAAACAATACATGAAAATAATCAAATGACTCACCGACTAAACACAAAATGACGTGAAACAAAATGATTTCGAAGATTAACAACTTCAACGGACTTTATATCTAAACGGTATATGTATTTTCTACTTAACTTATTCATTTATTTTTGTTGAAGTTTTTATTTTTTGGACTAATTTATTTCTATTATAAAAGAAGTTTGGAAACAAAAATGGCATAGCGGTGTAGTGGATGTCGATATAATGAAGGCCGCGTTGAAAGAGTATAAGAAAACTCTATGAGAAGAATTATTTTTCCAACATCGAAGAATGAGGTATTGTTAATTACCATTTAAAATGGCAACCCGTTCAGAGAGCGGGTGAGGAGATTGATCAATCCCCAAAAGATAAAAAAAACACCAGTGACGACCAACTACTCAACCTCAACTAAAGTTTTCCAAAACCGTCAACCTAACTTAAAAGAAGACTTAACACCAACACGACACCCCACGCAAAGGAGAAAAATCAGCCGAGTCATCATCAAATAGCAATCAAAGTTTGATCAACGTTATAAATAATTTTAAATCGGTGAGGGAGCAAGCAATGAAGGAAAAAATGCATCAAAGCAAATTGAACGACACAAGTAAAAAAAAAAGAATTGCTAATAGTGATGATGAACACACGGCAATCGAACAACGACTAGATTGTGATATGAAAATATTTATGGAACCGTATAATAATGTCTCCGAACATTTTTTGAAACTCGTCCTTCACCATAAACACTCAATAGCAGTAAAATATGGTTGAACTTGCCATTTTAAAGTTTTTATGTAACTTAATGTCCGTGTTTTTTCTTAGATTAGGGTTTTTTATTTGATTTATTTTTTTTAATTAATGTATTATTTTTTTTCAAGTATTGTATTGTTTTTGTTTAATTGAAAATATAATTTAATAAAAAAAAATAAATAATCAAGGTTAGTTTGAATCCTTAACCCTCTCCTCTTAGGGTGGTGGTAATACCTTCATCACACTTTTTCAATCCTATATTTTTTACCACCTCAGAGCCATATCATCACATCACACTTTCATACTTTACTACTCGTAATACTCACACCACACATCACCATATTTTTTAATAATAATTAAATATATAAAGTTAGAGAAAGAGAGATTAAAGAAGAGAGAGATAGAGAAAAGGGGAGAGAGGAGATATGCTCGGTATTTGGTGGCCGAGCTAGGACCAAAACTACGGCGCCGAGAAGACCGTTTTGGTGTTCCCGTGCTCCACCGAGTGCCAACTCAGCCTCGTCGAGCTCCTCGGTGGATGTATTACTTGTCGCCTTAGGCTACTTTAAAGTTACTTTGTGTCTTTAACAAAATAACATGATTTTATTTAATTAGACTTCAATCACAAATCCTTCATCCTTTCACCCTTCACGGTAAATGATTATATGTTAGCTGTTAAAAATAAACAAGCATGGAATAGATGATGATAAAAAAAAATTAGAAGGGGTAATTTTGTAAGATTAGAACGCAAGTTTCCAATTTAACATAGTTTTGTCTTTTTTTAAAGTTACTTTTACTTTTTTGTAAGCTAATTTTTTTGTTTGTTTGTTTTTTTTAATTTTAATGCTTACGTGATTATATAAATAGTAACATGATTTTATTAATTAAAAGATATGTTCTATTTTTATTATTTATCTCTATACACCTATAGGTTTTTTTTTTTCTTAAAGGCTTGAAAGGATTTTTTTTTTTGTTAATTTATTTAGTTACTAAATTTGATTGAATAGTCATAAAGAAATCATGATGATGTGTTGATTGCAAGATAATATAGATTCAGTATCGGGGAGTGTTGTGTCCTTACGTTTTGTTTTGTAGTGGGTGAAAGTAGTAATCGTTTTTATAAAATTTAAAACTTAAAAATAAATGGAAAATTATCATTGTTTTTATATACAACTATGAACTTAATAGTCTCACATACCAAAGGATTTATAACCTAATGACACGAATGTGATGATTCTTCCTTTTCTTAAAGTTAAGGGTTTAAATCTAGACATAAACATGATATAGTTTAAAAGTATAAATTAGTCGGTACTTATTACCTGTTAAAAAGTAATAATCTCACATTGGTTGTGTAGAATGTTTAAAATTTTAGAGAATTTGCACATCAAGATCAATCTATCTTCTCCTCCTTCTTTCCCCCTTTCAATTCAACACGCACATATATGTCTCGACATACCTTACTTTGATAAAATCACTTTACTTTACACAATTTAAACTTATTATTATTATTGTTGAAAGTATATCACTTTGTCACTAGAATATTCTTCAAGAATTATCACATCGTTTGATTGATTTATCTGCATTCTATTTACAATTTACATAGCGTTCTTCCATTTTCATTAGACTCCTTTAATTAGCCATATAATTTTAGATTTTTAACTTCTAAATTCATAGTAGATTCCTCAAAATCTGTGAGTAATTAATGTTTAAACTCCACACGTCCTCATATTTTTTTATATATATATATACACTAGGTTAGTAACCCAGGTACTGCAACTTCCATTGTGGTGTAGTAGTAGGAAACTTGTGTTCTCTACTTGAGACACAGGTTCGATTCTTACGGGCAACACTTTGGAAGCGCATTGGCGATGAGGGGAGACTTGGGGCTGAAAGGTCACAAGTTCGATCCCTGAGCTCCCAGGTTTTACCACCCGGCCGCTCGCGGAGGTGGATTTTCCCTGAAATGAGCTCAACTGGTGTAAATAGTCTCCGGATTTTTCGGGACATTCGTTGGCCGTTCAAAAAAAAAAAAAGTAACCCAGGTACTACAAGGGGCTAAATATAGATTCATAAATATTAGATAAATACAAAAGAAAAAGATAATGATCAAGAAATTTGAGAACTATGATTGATATAAAATTCTTATAGATGTATTAAATAATAAAATTTAATACATTTATAAAACTAATTATGTTTGACAAGTTTTTGATTACTTTCCACAAAAAGACTAAAATTATTGAGTAAATTAATCAAATCTACATTAATTTTATCAAAATTTTAAAATAAAAAATTTAGTTTTGACAAATTGGTAATTAATCTTAATTGATGATTTACTAAATAGGTAATTGGTTATGAGCTTGACATGTGGCGGTGGTGATGTGGACCACTTATAAATGAGACATGTAACGCAAATTTTACTGCTTTATTAGGATTAAGATAAGATAAGATGTGAAAATTGGTTCGTTACAAATGTGTGGTAACCATTCCGATGAGTCTAAGTGGTATTTCAAATAAATGCATGTTTCTATTTATATTGAAGTGAGCTTTGTCCTTAGATATATAGACTTTCCACTAATAAAAAAAGGAAATTGGATTTAAATAATCCTATGTTTTGTCTATTGGCAAATAATAATCCGTCTTTTAACATTGGCAACTACCAGTCCCACATTTACACTTATTTGTTTTCAGTGGTCCCTCCGTTAAAAAAGTTAACTCCGTTAACTTTTTCATCCAACTTTTTTCAACCCCATTCTTTGATCCATCATAACTTCTTCAATTTTTGATGAAAATTTAATCCGCAAGTTGCTATGAACTCGTGACGAAAAATCGAACAAAACTAGATCCATATTGCCTAGGTTTTAAATAGATTATAATTATGAACATGTTCTTCATGAAGCTTCAACAATGGTGGATTGACCAATTATCAATGGTTTTCAAAATTGATTTCACCAACAGATTTGTGATCTTAAACCGAATCTATAGCAACAAGAATCATTGAAAACCATTGAGAATTGATCAATCTACCATTGTTGAAGCTTCATGAAGAATATGAAGTTGTGAAATTTGAAATCCGATCAAACTCCATGAAAATAAATTTTGTAACTTGCTAGAGACTCGTGAGAACATGTCAAATCTGCTGGAATCGATCAATATCACAAACACAATGGATTTGATGCTCAAATTTTTATTCAAAGTCATGAAAAAGTCATAACTTTGATGTTTTTGTTCATCATCATAACCTATTTAAAACCTAGGCAATATGGATCTAGTATTGTTCGGTTTTTCGTCACGAGTTTATAGCAACTTACGGATTGAATTTTCATCAAGAATTGAAGAAGTTATGGTGGATCAAAAATTGGGGTTGAAAAAAGTTTGATGAAAAAGTTAACGGGGTTAACTTTTTTAACGGAGGGACCAGTGAAAACAATAAGTGTAAATGTGGGACTGGTAGTTGTCAATGTTAAAAGACGGATTATTATTTACCAATAGGCAAAATATGGGATTATTTAAATCCAATTTTCCATAAAAAAAAGTCGTTAAAAGTTGTCCTAAAAACATAAAAAGTTAGTAGATTACAGTATATTCCAACTTGAATGGGAAGTTGGGACACACTTTTCTTCCACCAAACCAATCTTAAAGAGTCTTTCAAGCTCGTTATGTGGGGTATTACACCGGGCACGCTTACCATTTTCATTTCTTAAGCTATATATTATATAAACTAGTTAGTGACCCGGGTAAATACTCGAGGCTATGATAAAAAAAAAATTAAACGAATTAAAAGATGAAAGTTTTTTTCTAACTATTAAATGAATGATCGAATTGGAGTTTAAGTTCATTAATGGTGGGTTTAGAAACAGTGGCGAAGCTTGAAAATGTCAAGTGGGGGGTCGGGATCTAATTTTTTTTCCTAACGCCAATTTTTGGGTAAACGGGGGGTCGAAACCGGAGTATATCGAAATTTTCTACACGAAAATTATATACCCCCTACATCGTAAAAAAAAATTCGGGGGGTCGGGCGCCCCCTCCCGCCCCTTAAAAGTTACGCCTCTATTTAGAAAGTCGCGACACTAGTACAAATATGACATACGGTCACACTTTTCACGTTTCGACCCTGTGACACTTTCGATTAAAAGTGTGACCGTAGTTCGTTTTTAATTTTCTAGACATGTTTCGGTGACATTTAAGATCAGTTTGTGTGACCATAGCAAGCGTGATCAGTTCATATGGTCACACTTTTACATTACATGTGTGACAATTACTAGTCACATTTCAAACAATGTGACCAAATGTAACCAATTGCGACTTTTATTCTGATAATATTTACGA
>JBCNJP010000006.1:65893483-65973347 GCA_039602395.1 Deinandra increscens subsp. villosa
TCCTTATTAAACTATCAATACTTTAACCAGAATAATGTATCTATGTTTATCTCTGGTTTTATATACTTGATATTTTTGTAATATGCAACAGCTACTTTGTTCATGACGCTGCTTAAATAACCACTCGAGGATAAAGCAATTACAAAGAAACGACTTCTAAAGTGGACGCATGGATGGCAGGTAAGATGAAATTGTTGAGTCAGGTGATGTATGCACTCAAGAGTTGTATAAAGGGCATACATAGGCCAGGTTTAAGACATGTACACAGGTCAGTTTTAAAACTCCTCCATCTATGGACTTAATGATTGTACGAATATAAGCAAATGTCTTCCTTTTGGTAACTAGACCTTGGCTTGAAGCCCTTTTTATTATAATTTTTACGAGTATAAGCCCTTTTGGTCAGTTGAGGCTTTTTTTTCCTGTTTAAGTTATATATATTTTTTGTCAATCAGAAGCAATTGACATTAAAACAAACTACACTTTGAAAAACAAGCTTTTATTACTTCTTGGGTTGTAATTGCTATCTTATTCGGTTCAGCCACTCTAGCTGTTCAGAACCCACAAACAATTCCGACCGACGGTCAGAATTTCTTCGAATATGTCTTTGAATTTATTCGAAATGTGAGTAAAACTCAAATTGGAGAAGAATATGGTCCTTGGGTTCCTTTTATTGGAACTATGTATTAGCTTTTGATTGTATTCTTATTTTTTTCTCCTCTATAGGCCTCTATTAAATATGATTATCCCTTTTAGTGTCAACTATTGGATGGCTATCATTACATTGGGATATCTTAAAATGAAAGAATGTATTCATTTAGTTGTTTATCGTTTACAGAAGTGTTTATTACTTTTCTGGATTGTTAAAGAAGATTAATAGGTGATTTCTTATATAGAAAAATATGATATAGGAAACTGGTCTCATATGTTCAGGTTTGCTGAGAGGATAAGGAAGACATGGTGGTTCATTTGTTGCGATAAGAAGATTTCACATGGTTTTCATTGAAGTAATGCAACTTTAGGTATTATTATCAGAGTTCACTCTAATCTTAGATGCATATCAGTATGTTCTTATGCCATGTGATGTTTCATCATTCATAGGCATTGCGAATGTCGATAACTTATATACTTCGGTTTACTCATTTTTATTACCAATTTATACAGAAAATCTGTACGGCCGTGGCAACGCACGGTTGATCTCTATTATATCTTATTATACAAAACTCATAAAGTTAAATTTATATTCAACCTCAAATACCGCAGCAACGCGCGGTCGATCTCTAGTTAATAACAATACTATACATAGGAAAGTGTAGCTACTAACTATATTGTATACAAAACAAAATGAGATAATAAAATAAACGTTACACAAACGTAAATTGATTCAAATGATAAGTTCCTGAATAAGTTAAATCCTCAACATGTGTTCTTGAGCCTTCAAGATAATCCTTGTTTCCTGGTCTCTAATGGTTAAGTCTTTAACTTTCCGGATCTCCGGTTTTTGACTCTTCAAGATCCAGTTCCATCAACACAATGAACAAACTAAAGTGGTTAGTGGTGGCTGATAATTGTGGTGAACAATGGGGCCTTTAAAATAGATTTCGGGTTTCCACATGAGCATCCATCTGTCTTTTGTCTTTCAGGGTACAACAACCAAAACAGAAATGTACTGTCGGAGATGGCTCGCACTCGAAATATTGGGTCAAATGGGTGTTTAGAAATTTCGAGGAAAAGGAAGAAAGTGGTGGTAAGAAAACGAGTGATACATAATCGAGAGCATTGTTGTAAAACCCGTCCGATACGACCAAGTACTCGCCGCCTACGCCTAGTACTCCTGAGTACTCCCTAATTATATTTACTCATAACTTTCCAATCGACCGACTTGGTAGCGCTCAACGACTTTTACAACCATAATCTAGAGTACATGAAAGTTCTCCTCTTTTGTGTTTGATATGTGTCTAAGTATTTGAAAATGAACCATGAGGTTCATATATGCAATCACAAAACACAAACCAAAATAGCAAATTTATTATCTTAATAAGTTAACTTAAGTGGTTTGATTGAAACTCCCATTATAATTTATGAAAAGTTGAAACAGTCTTTGACTATAATCGATGAAACCTGCTTACATTCAGGTTAGAGCTTACATTCAGGTTAGAGCCGCACGCACACTCCACGCGAATACAAGCTGCTTGCGCACCACGACAGTGCTTTTTGTATCCGCACAAAGACTAGTGCACCTAGTCCGTGAGCCACACCACGTCACGCTCACATGAGTTATGGTGCTTCCCACCCTTAGAACCCCACTAGGCCACTAATATCTTATACTAAAAGAAAATAATCTTTAAAGAGTGATTAATGGTCTGTTCGCCTAACAATAATATTGGATGAGTTCCACTTATAGTGATTAGTAAAATTAGAATCTGGGTCATTAAATAAAACATATCATATATGCAATTCCTAATTGTAAGAAATTAAGAATAATGAATACTGTTAAATGCATAAAACGTTTTCAAAAAAAAAAATGAGAAGTCATTGTGTAAAATTGTCTAAACCAACTACTCTCTTTTTGATGAGGCTACAAAAAGAAAGAGACCATCGAAAAACAAAACTCTTCATCTGCTGCTATGTGATAACAAGAAACCTAGTAAGCTAACTGCATAACATCTAAACAAAAAAAACAAGTTGTGATATTTAAGTAAGACCTGTACGGCTGTACACAGTGGTTAACTTCGGTATCAGTTGCGCTCATGTTGTGCAGCTTTACGTCTGAGTGTCCTCTTAGCTCGCCGCCCCAGGTCTCTACCCTTGGGCTCGCCAGAGGAAGACCCGGCCTGTTGATGGCCGGGTCTTGCCTCTTGCTTTTCAGACCCATTATTACCCCGCCTCCGGTTGCCAATACGGTTGTTGATGTTTAGATACACTTCATCTGGATCTTCGTCATCTTCTTCTCCATACATGTAACGGTAAAAATCGTCTAGGGTGCTATCAAACCATGAAGCTCTTAAAAGGAGGCAAACACTCTCCTCAAACATATAGTCATGAATGCTGTTAAAGAAACAGGTAAATATCATAAACACAATGAAAGTATAAATAGCACTCATGATCTTCATTATGTTTTTTAGATGTACCTGCCATCGAGGGAGCGATGGATGATAAGGAACTCGAACGGATTCTTGCATTGCGGACATGTTGGTTCGTTCTTTGATTCGGCCCATCGGAGGATGCAAATCACACTACAGCAAATGCACTTATCATATGTAGAACATATCCATGAAAACATCACACTGGTATATATATATATATATATGACTGGAAAAACATTTCATTCTGATATCTCTAACCAAAGATCTAAGATTTCATAGTGTTTTTTAAAGTAAATCCGGAAATATGTGTTGCCTTTAGTCGCATGTGAGCATTTTTTTATAATGGCAAACTACACTACTTCTAATCTATCCAACTAAATTACATCAAATCCACCTTTGACGGTATAGAACTCTTAATCTCAAGCGGAGCAACACTATACTAACACCTAACACCTAACCCCCCCCCCCCCCCCCCGGTTGAGCATTTAGTCAAAACAAAGCCATCTCAAAATGGTGTTAAACCAGAGGCGGACCTAGGGTGCATGGTTCAAGGGGTGGCACGTGCCACCCCTTAAACTTATACGCGCAGTGGAAAATTTTGGGATTTTTTCGGATTTTTTAGATTTTATCACCGTATGCTACCCCCTAAATTTTTTTTTTATGTGTTTCTAGTTCCCCGTGTGTCAAACGTGGGTGACCATACATAACCAACGTTCACTTCTAGAACGTTAGAAGGGGACCAAAACGAATTTAATTGAACGTTCTAAAAAGGGGCCAAAACGAATTTAATTTTCACTTCTAGAACGTTCTAGAAGGGAACCAAAACGAGGCTAATTATAAACATTGAAGTTGCATAAAAGTTAGAACAATATTCAAACAAATTAGAGCCAAATAAACATTGAAGTTGCACTCGATCTCTATGTTTGTTTGTTATTTGTTCTTTGTTATACGTCACAATGAATGTTTCCTAAAACAAACCCTAGACGAAATCAGTTTAATCATACGATTAAAAGAGCGAATCGTGATTACCAGTATGCATGTTCGCAACCTTTTACGAGGGAGCTTTCCTGTAGGGGGATCTCATCCAAACAAATTGCACAGATAACTCCATGCTGATTTTCAGCATCTAACAACGATGATTTCGGATCAGAGCCCTAGATTGGTTAAATACAACAAATTAAGATCATATTATTCTTATAAAAAAAAAAAAACCCTAGCTAGCAAAATTAATCAACACAAACTGGAAGATTAATTAATTAAACGTACCTGATGAATCTCGACAGGTGCATCCATGGCGATGATCGAGAGATTGGAATTAATTTGATTGTAAGTTTAGGCAGCTAGTGATTGAAAAGATCGATTCTAATTAGAGATGGAATGATTCGGATTCGAAGAAAAAGGAGAGAGATTGTAAGAATGTGAGCAAACTTGAGAAGCAAGTCTCTTTTTGTATCTCCTCCTCGGACACGATATCCGAATTTAATGAACGAAAACAACAAAAGGCTTTTTTATTTTTTTTTTTTTTAATTCTAAAACCTTGCATGATGTTGTGTATTTTATAGAATTATAGAATTGTACTTTCACAATGTGACTCAAACCCGTTTCAAAAGTCATCATCCAACTTTTATTAAAATCAACATTTTCATATTTCATGACATCTTGAAGAAGAATCTGATGATGAGGATTGAGGAAGAACAAGAGAATGAAGAAGAAGAATCACCAAAGCTAGCTAGGGTTGGAATAGTCATATATGACAATGTTTTTTTTTTTTTTGGCAAATGCTTGGGTTCATATATCCAAAGACCAAGTCGTCGGAGATCAATGAAAATCTTACTAGTTTTAGCTTCAAGTGCTTCAACATTTTAATTAAACGGTACATGAAAATAATCAAATGACTCACCAACCAAACTCAAAATGAAACAAAATGATTTTGAAGATTAATAACTTCAACGGACTTTACATCTAAACGATATATATATTTTCTACTTATTTATTTATTTTTGTTGAAGTTTTTATTTTTTAAACTAATTTATTTCTATTATAAAAAAAAGTTTAGAAACAAAAATGGCATAGTGGTGTAGTGGACGTCGATATAATGAAGGCCGCGTTGAAAGAGTATAAAAAAACTCTATGAGAAGAAATGTTTTTCCAACATCGAAGAATGGGGTATATTGTTAATTACCATGTAAATTGGCAACCCCTTTAGAGAACGGGTGAGGAGATTGATCAATCCCCAAAAGATAAAAAATACCAGCAACGACCAACTACTCAACCTCAACAAAAGTAATTCAAAGCCGTCAATCTGACTTAAACGAAGACTCAACACCAACATGACACCCCACGCAAAGGAGAAAAATCAGTCGAGTCATCATCAAATAGCAATCAAAGTTTAGTCGACGTTATAAATCGGTGAGGGAGCAAGACAATGAAGGAAAAAATGCGTCAAAGCAAATTGAACGACACAAGTAAAAAAAAAGAAGAATCGCTAATAGCGATGATGAACACACAACGTGGGGCAATCGAACAACGACTAGACTGTGATATGAAAATATCTATGGAACCGCATAGTGATGTCCCCGAACATTTTTTGAAACCCGTCCTTCATCATAAACGCTCAATAGCGGTAAAATATGGTTGAACTTGCCATTTTAAGGTTTTTTATGTAACTTAATGTGTTTTTTTCTTAGATTAGGGTTTTATATTTGATTTTTTTTATTAATGTATTATTTTTTTCAAGTATTGTATTGTTTTAGTTTAATTGAAAATATAAGGAATTTTGGATTTTAATAATACGAATTATCACTCATTGGCCGATAATAATATGAATTATCACCTTGGCACACAATAATACCAATTAACCATTCTGGTCTCTAGAATGATACACCGTTAGTTTTTCACTAACGGTGTTAATCTCTTGCTGACGTGGAACCTGACGTGGCCAAGTAGTTTGCTGACGTGGCTTGATTTAGAGGGTTCCACGTCAGCAAGAGACTAACGATGTTAATGAAAAACTAACGGTGTATCATTCTAGAGACCGGAATGGTTAATTTGTATTATTGTGTGCCAAGGTGATAATTCGTATTATTATCGGCCAATGAGTGATAATTCGTATTATTAAAATCCAATTTTCCAAAATATAATTCAATATCAAAAAAATAAAAAAAGCAAGGTTGGTTTGAATCCTCAACGCTCTCCTCTTGAGTGGTGGTAATACCTCCATCACACTTTTTCAACCCTATATATTTTTACAACCTCAGCGACATATCATCACACCACAGTACTTTACTACTCGTAATACCCACACCGCACATGATCATGTTTTTAATAATAATTAAATATATAAAGTTAAAGAGAGAGATTAAAGAAGAGAGAGATAGAGAAGGGGGGGGGGGGGGGGAGGAGATATTCTCGGTGTTTGGTGGCCGAGCTAAGACCAAAACTACATCGCCGAGAACATTGTTTAGTGTTCCCGTGCTCCATCGAGTGTCAACTCAGCCTCGCCGAGCTCCTCGGTGGATGTATTACTTGTAGCCTTAGGCTACTTTAAAGTTACTTTGTGTGTTTAACAAAATAAAATGATTTTATTTTATTAGACTTCAATCACAAATCCTTCATCCTTTCATCCTTCACCGATAAATGATTACATGTTAGCTGTTAAAAATAAACAAGCATGGAATTGAAGATGATAAAAAAAATTAGAAGGGGTAATTTTGTAAGATTAGAACGCAAGTTTCCAATTTAACATAGTTTTGTCTTTTTTTTTTAAAGTTACTCAAGTTTTACTTTTTTGTAAGCTAATTTTTTTGTTTATTTGTTTTTTTTTAATTTTAATGCTTACGTGAATATATAAATAGTAACATGATTTTATTAATTAAAAGATATGTTCTATTTTAATTATTTATCTTTATACACCTATAGGTTTTTTTTTCTTAAAGGCTTGAAAGGATTTTATTTTTTAATTTATTTAGTTACTAAATTTGATTGAATAGTCATAAAGAAATCATGATGATGTGTTGATTGCAAGATAATATAGATTCAGTATCGGGGAGTGTTGTGTCCTTATACGAGATTCAATATCTTGTCAACACTATAATATCACGCAGTGGCGAAGCTTGAGAATATTAAGTGGGGGGTCGGGATCTAAATTTTTTTTTCCACAACTATAATGGGGGGTCGAAACCGGAGTATATCGAAATTTTCTACACGAAAACTATATACCCCTTACATCGCAAAAAAAATTTTGAGGGGTCGGGCGCCCCTCCCGCCCCTTACGTTTTGTTTTGTAGTGGGTGAAAGTAGTAATCGTTCTTATAAAATTTAAAACTTAAAAATAAATGGAAAATTATCATTGTTTTTATATACAACTACGAACGTAATAGTCTCACATACCAAAGGATTTATAACCTAATGACACGAATGTGGTGGTTCTTTCTTTTCTTAAGGTTAAGGGTTTAAGTCTAGACATAAACATGATATAGTTTAAAGGAGGAAGTTCACGTAAAAAGTTTATGCAAAATAAGAAGGATAAGAAGGAGGGCAAATCTGGAAACATGCATATTTTTCACTTTCCTCCCAATTATTAAAACGTTTATAACTTTTACATACGATATTATTTTTTTATAAAAATTTCACCATAAAAACAATCGTTTTTTTATCTTTAAAACCCATACAATATTGCTATATATATATAAAAAAGTGTGAATGAGCTGAACATATAACACAACGACCTGAACATATGACACAATAACACAACAACTTGAACATATGACACAATGACTTGAACATTGTTCAGATCATTGTGTCATTGTGTCATATGTTCAGGTCATTGTGTCATTGTGTTATATATTCAGGTCAATTGTGTCATATGTTCAGTTCGTTGTTTCATATGTTCACGTCATTGACATAATTTTTTTATTTTATTTTTTATATAGCAATATGGTATGGGTTTTAAAGATAAAAAAACGCTTGTTTTTATGGTGTAATTTTTATAAAAAAATAATATCGTATGAAAAAGTTATGAAGGTTTTAATAATTGGGGGAAGGAGAAAAAGAGGCAATTTGACCAGATTGCCCCTCCATATACCTGACCATTTATTTTTTTGTTTTAATTAAGGGATTAAATCTGGGCCCTTGATCATCAGATCTAACGGATGAGAAGACTTCTTATCCTACTTATTTTCACCTAACTTCTCATTATAACCTCACTCTAGTTTAAAAGTATAAATTAGTAGGTACTTATTACCCGTTAAAAAGTAATAATCTCACATTGATTGTGTAGAATGTTTGAAATTTTAGAGAATTGTACATCAAGATCAATCTATCTTCTCCTCCTTCTTTCCCCCTTTCAATTCAACACACACATATATGTTTCGACATACCTTACTTTGATAAAATCACTTTACTTTACACAATTTAAACTTATTATTATTATTGTTGAAAGTATATCACTTTGTCACTAAAATATCCTTCAAGAATTATCACATCGTTTGATTGATTTATCTGCATTCTATTTACAATTTACATAGCGTTCTTCCATTTTCATTAGACTCCTTTAATTAGCCATAAAATTTTAGATTTTTAACTTCTAAATTCATAGTAGATTCCCCAAAATCTGTGAGTATTTAATGTTTAAATTCCCCACGTCTTATCTCCGTGTGTTACACGGGTTAATTCAAAATTTTGTGGTGAAGTTAAATTTCTTTTTTTATTAAATAAACTATGACCAAATTTTTTGTTTATTATATATTATAGAGTATAGATAAATAAAGATAGATGTAACTTAATAAACTATATTATATATTAAATTAAGTAATTAAATAATTGGTTATTAAATAATCTAGAAGACAATAAATAAATAGTGGATATATATATATATATATCCAAAATTAGAAGATCAAACTATATTATATATTAAATTAAGTAATTAAATAATTGGTTATTAAATAATCTAGAAGACAATAAATAAATAGTGGATATATATATATCCAAAATTAGAAGATCCGCTAAAATAGATAAATAGTGGATATATATATATCCAAAATTAGAAGATCCGCTTGTGAATGTTTATTGGCGGGAAAAATTGTTGAGGATGAATGTGGTGGTGCCATATGGCAAATTGTGGTGCCAAAAACTTTTCTTTTATTATATATATAGATATATATATATATATATATATATATATATATATATATATATATATATACACTAGGTTAGTAACCCAGGTAATACAAGAGGCTAAATATAGATTCATAAATATTAGATAAATACATAAGAAAAAGATAACGATCAAGAAATTTGAGAATTATGATTGATATAAAATTCTTATAGATGTATTAAATAATAAAATTTAATACATTTATAAAACTAATTATGTTTGACAAGTTTTTGATTACTTTCCACAAATAGACTAAAATTATTGAGTAAATTAATCAAATCTACATTAATTTTATCAAAATTTTAAAATAAAAAAATTTAGTTTTGACAAAATTGGTAATTAATCTTAATTGATGATTACTAAATAGGTAATTGGTTGTGAGCTTGACATGTGACGGTGGTGATATGGACCACTTATAAATGAGACATGTAACATAAATTTTCCTGCTTTATTAGGATTATATTTAAGATAAGATGTGAAAATTGGTTCGTTACAAATGTGTGGTAACCATTCCGATGAGTCTAAGTGGTATTTCAAATAAATGCACGTTTCTATTTATATTGAAGTGAGCTTTGTCCTTAGATATATAGACTTTCCACTAATAAAAAAAAAGTCGTTTAAAGTTGTCCTAAAAACATAAAAAGTTAGTAGATTACAGTATATTCCAACTTGAATAGGAAGTTGGGACACACTTTTCTTCCACCAAACCAATCTTAAAGAGTCTTTCAAGCTCGTTATGTGGGGTATTACACCGGGCACGCTTACCATTTTCATTTCTTAAGCTATATATTATATAAATTAAGCTATTCTTTTAAGGCTATGTGTAGTGGTTAAGGCTCCATAAAGCCCCAAATGGGGCATTAACTGACATGTGACAGCTGACTGGGCAAGGGGTTTTATGGGGCTTTATGGTGTAGTGGATAAAGCCCCCATAAAGCCCCACCATCATTACTTAATTATTATTTTTTTTTTCTTTTTCTTTTTTAAAACAAACTACTTTCATTAAAAAAAAGGTTACAAATAAAAATAAAAACACGATACAACCAAAACAAAAGACGATAAAAAAAAAAAAAAACTAATCATCGGATTGGACATCGTCGTAGTCTTCTTCGTTTTCTTCACCGTCACTCTCTTCTTCTTGTTGCACAACCGGTTCGGGCACGTAATCAATTGGCCTAAAGGTCCAAGTGTGTTCAACCAAATCCGCTTTTAGAGAGTTGTGTATCTCTCTAGAACGCAACATCGCGTAGTTTTGAAGTCGCTTCTCATTCGTCGCAGGTGGCATCACTTGGATATGTTCGGGGCGAAAGGCGGCACATATCGCATGACCCTTATCCTCTTTGTTCATGTTATGCATGAGGATAATTGCGCGTATACAATCCTCCATCTTATCCTTCGTCCACAATCGACAAGGATTTTTAAGAAAGTGCCATTTTTTTTAAGATTTTCAAAACAACACTCGACGTCCTTCCTAGCCGCCTCTTAAACCCTCTTGAAATATCGCCGCTTCTCATCAATTGGGTCTTTGAATGTCTTCACAATCATCGAGTACTCCGGATATATCCCGTCACCCAAGACATATCCATGTTGGTAGTAGGTTCCATTCGCGTAAAACCCGATCTTCACCATCTTATCAGATACGTAATCCTCAATCACAGAAGAACCTTCCAAGACGTTGATGTCATTAAGAGACCCCGCGACACCAGATTTGGCGTACCAAATCCAACGATCGTTTGAGCATACGGCCTGCAGAATAACGGATGGACCTTTCTAGTCACCCCTCGTGTGATGTCCTCGCCATTCGGTTGGACAATTATCCCAAGTCCAATGCATGCAATCTATACTTCCAATCATGCCCGGTAAACCATGAACTTCTTCGTGGTGATCGTATAGCTTTTGCATGTCGTTCCAGGTTGGTTTTCTCAAATACCGCGTCGTGTACAAGTCGGCAAGGCCTTTGCAAAATTCCTCCACCGTGTCTCTCGTCGTCTTCTCGGCCATCTTCAAATACTCATCGTTGATATCCGTAGTGTTGCCGAACGCAAGAATTTTTATCGCCGACGTACACTTTTGAATAGAAGTGAACCCAAGCTTTCCAGTGGCGTCGAACCGTTGCCTAAAATAAGGAGAATGTTCTTCCAAATCCTTAGCTATACTCAAAAATAACCGTTTGGTTATTCGAAACCGTCTCTTGAACGTCTCCTCGTCGTAGAGTGGGTTGGGCCCAAAATAGTCTCTCATCAGATTATCATTGGCCGCGTTACGATCACGTTCGAGGTGTCTCCGCTTAATAACTGGGCGTGGAACCGGCACGTCAAAAAGTTGAATTGCGGCGGAAACAACCTCGTCTTCTTCATCGTCGAAGAGACCGAGTCGAGTGGAGGAAGAGGGAGAGCCCATTTTTTTAAAAAAAGAAGAGAATTGAGAGAGTATGAGAGAGTATGAGAGGAATGAGTGTGTGAGTTTTATAAATTATGTGTGATATATATTGTGTAAGATTTAAAAAAATTGAAAAAAAATATATATATCCGTTGATATAGCCGTTCAACGGCTATATCCCCACCAAACATTCCCCCTTCTCGGCGTTAGACCCCTCACGCCCCTCGCCCATTTTCTCTCTATAACGCTCCATAACGCCCCACCGTAGTGGGGGTGGGCGTTATAAGGGGCGTTATAGAGCCCGGATTCGCCCAGTAACGCCCCACTACGGGCAGTCTAATCGTCACCATTTGATGTGGCATTTCTCATTTGCTAATTTATATTTAATGTTAATCATATTTTAATAAATAAAAGTGAAACATGTTTGATAAATATCGATCCGAATGAGCTTTTGTATTTGTTGCAAATGGATGTCTTATTCTTCCAAATCCACATAGTAAAATTTTTTTTTTAATAAAAGTTTTAATTTAATTCCGTCAATATCTAGATATAAGTTTAATGTGACGACATAAATAATATAGTGATGTATAAATTTATAATAATTCATAATTTTTGTTTTCCTTTTTGTTTTGACCGGTCTTACCATTTCCTGATACAAAGCATTAAAAGCATTGTGTTTTAAGAAACATGAAATTGAAGGAAACAAAAGCTCGCATAGTCGCAAATACCCACATAAATTATGTAGGCGAATTAAGAACCACGTGGCTTTTGTTGATATTTCTGTAAGCACCACATTTAATATTATGGTATTTTTTATTCTATAAATTAAAACTTTTGAGAATTTGATTTTTAATCCCTTATCTATGCATCTTCTATATAATAACTAAAAACTATATGTTATACCTTTCTTAATTATTCAATATGTGATGGGTTCTACTCGAGTTATTTAAAAAAACGCAAAAATAAAATATATTAGTTTTCTTTTCTTTAAAAAAAAAAAAAAATAACATACCATAAAAGGTTCGGATGATAACTAAGAAAAAAGAAAAAACAAATACGACTTAAATACTTATCTGTCATACAAGACTTTTCTACATAAATAAACAATCAAACGTTTTTTAAAGATTTTAACACATTAATCCGTTATGGACTTTTCGTAAACGAGATAGTTATGTCATGAACCATAATCATGATCATTCATGCAATAATGTAAAATTTTAGCTATTTTTGCGATTACTAAAATTTTAGGGTAGATTTTATAATTCTAACAAACTTATGACATTTACAATTTTGATCCTGTAGTTTAGGAGTTTTCATATATAGAATAAGTTTGATTTATCCCAAATTAGCCACATTTAATTTTAGACATGTTCCTATAATCACAATTTAGTCCATAATAGATTATACAAATAACGTTTTCGTGTTGACATTCAAAACGAATCGGACATGTACTAACTGGAAGGGTGAAAACAATCGTAGTTAGGCTTCTGTCTAAACTGGCATTGCGTATAAATCTGAACCAACCGTCGAACCTTGATGCCTACCTGGTAAGACCTTATGAGAGTGTCATAACCTATTGCCCAAAGCATGTTCAAAACGTTTAAAGTGTTAATGCAACTAAACTAAAAGTTTTGAAACATCAAACATAATTCTCCCAATTCCTTAAGAACGTAGAACTTTAATCATCTTGTCCATTTCATTCATTTAGTCTATTTTCTTCATTAGGGTAATCTCGGGGTTACCGTTCTCCTACTTTTTCGGTGCTATCTCTCCATTCTCGAACTACTATTCAAGTGAGTTCTCATAGCCCTTTTTTCCTGTTACTTTTTTTTGGGTGTAACATGTATCTATATTAAATCATTAAACGCTATAGTTCTCTAAACATGTATGCGATTCTATGTTGTTCAATGAAGGGGTGAGCATGGTTCGGTTCGGTTTTTGGCTCAAACCGAACTGAAAACCGAATGGTTTGGTTCCTAGAAAAAAAACCATACGGTTTCGGTTTTTTTCGGTTCGTTTTTTTTTCTAGCTTTTCGGTTTCGGTTCAGATTTGGTTTTTTTCTTTCTAATGTGTGGTTAAAATAATTTATACATTAAATGTCTAGTCTTAGAAGATTAAAAGATAATAGTAATAAGCAAGTACCGTTATAATTATCAAATAAAAAAAACAAAAACACGTGTAACCATACAAAATAAAAATTGGTATTATTTTCAAAAGTCTTTAACATTAGATATCTTGACCCCAATCTTCATCGTCTTCGATGGTAAGAAGAGGAAAGAAGAGGACTTGCAACTCAAAAATGAAATAACAGATTGAGGGGGACTCGAACTTGAGACATTTTGGTGGTTTGCAAATGTAAATATCAACTGAGCTACACAAGAATTGTAGAAAATTGCAGTAAAGTTAATTAAAATACACTTATATATCATATAAACTTAAAGACTTATATAAATTATTCATTCGGTTTGGTTCGGTTTTTCTTCATTCAGAACCGAAACCAAACCATAAGTTTCGGTTTCGTTTTTTTCGGTTTGATTTTTTTCAGTTTTTACTTTGGTTTGGTTTTTCCGGTTTGGTTTTTTCGGTTTTTTGCTCACCCCTAGTTCAATGTGTGAATTCTATGCATGTGAAACTTGTGTGTGGATGGAAAGTTTGGTTTTCAATAATCGTTAGTCATTAATCATTAATCTTTAACCGCTTGTGTACCATTAACGACCTCGTGCCTATGGTAACAATAATAGTTATTGGTTGACAACCCACCCGTGAAATCGAAAATGATATTCTAATTTTCGACGGCTGATTGCTCCATAGATTATTAGAGGATTGGTTACACAACATCATTATCTCAATTACATGTTTAGCATGTCTAAGAATGTATCACTTGACACATAATTACATGTTTTTAATTCCGAACTATATATATCTTATAAAACTATGTTACTCACCAACTACGTTGTAGTTAACACTTTATCTTATACATGTTGCACGAAGCTACTTGAGATGTTTTGTGATCATGCTACGATTGATGACCTAGTTTAAGACTTTAATTCAGTTTTTATGTTTGATTTATATGTTTGAATATTGCTTTGTAAGACTATTCCTATTTATTGAATAAAATGACATGTTTAAGTATATCGTAACATGTTTAGTTGTCATGAGCATGTGGACAATTATCGCGCTCCGAAAACTTTGTGACAGGCTAGACGTTGAGAAAGGTTCAGTATTAAGAGCTCTTATGTCCTTAGACGAACTCGGTATCTTACCGTCGCTATACTACGCCTACGAGAATACACTTGCCCTAACGTGTTGTAATAAAATTTCGCTGTTTTGTGACAGGCTAGACGTTGAGGAAGGTCCAGTATTAAGAGCTCTTATGTCCTTGGACGAACTCGGTATCTTACCATCGTTATACTACACCTACGAGAATACACATGCCCTAACGTGTGGTATAAAGTGATTGTTAGTTATCGTGTTTTATAAATTTAAAACTTGCACAACAGTGGTGTTTCCTGACCTATTGTTATTATATTTTTCTATACACTGCTCGCACGTCATCAAGCCGAAGAACTTCCTAACCCCTTGAGGCTCGGTTATGCTAATTTGGTTATTGCTATTGCTGGTAACGATCATAATAGGGCATTCGAGGCCCTTAGGTAAACATGCAAACTTTTAAGAACCTTGTAAGAATGAGTCGAGTAAGAACTATTTTCGGATCGATCTAGCGTAAAATAGTGGAACCATGTAGTATTTGGCGGGTACACATGTCATACCTGGTTCCACTAATTAAATGTTGCGATATTCTTAATCAACCCATTTCATAGAATTCAGAAGATACATAATGATTCAATACAAATCAATTAATAACAAATTAATTTGATTGATTCAGGTCTCACTAAGTCCACATGCATCTTAAAGTGATGTCAACGAGATCATCGATATCAAACAATAAGCCTGCAACATGTACAAAATAAAGGTCAACTACAAATAGTTGGTGAGTAAACATAGGTTTGGTGTAATACATATATTAAACATGACAGTCAATGAGTTAAGTGCAATCGAGTACGATAAACCAGATATGAGATAGAGCAAATATGCATGAGCCAACCCTCAACGATAAAGCTTCCAATCACCCGGCGCCCAAGCCAAGCCAAGCCAAGTGGGCTTGTCAAGCCAATAGATTTATTATCATAACTCCGACCTTATACAGCTAATGTCACGCGAGTATGAGTATGAGTCAAACCATAACAATATTCCACATAATGTCTTGTAACTTATGAAACATTTCGTTGTTTATTAATACAGTAAATGTTACATATGTAACATTTACTTTTTTATATATTTTTTTTTAAAAATCTCCTAAGCGTTTTTTTTAATTTTTTTTCCATTTAAGAATAGTCTATAATCTAAAGAACCACCAAAAAAATTGATAAAAAAAAACCCACCTTTTTACCCTGTTTTTTGAAGAGGTTCCACGGTTTTCTCCACTCAAGAGGGTTTCCATTTTAACATTCCCCTATATATATATATATATATATATATATATATATATATATATATATATATATATATATATATAGTGAAAAGTTCATTGTAGACACCCCCATAAGTGTAGACAGGTAGACACCATTTTTCACCATTAGATCTCTTGATCTAATGGTTGTGATTAATTTTTTTTTCTTTTTTCTCATTAATTAGAAACTTTCACATGTGAAAAATAGCTATTTCACATGCGAAAGTGTCTACAATGAACCTCACCCTATATATATATATATATATAGGGTTAGGTTCAAATGAGAACTATTTGTTTTGAGAACTTTTGAGAACTAAATCTCAACCACAAATTTCAGGGGGGGGGGGGGGGGACCACTACAATTCATGGGAGGGGGGATACATGTAAATAAACTTGTGGTTCAAATTAGTTCTTTTTAGTTCTCAAATCAAATTGGTTCTCAAATGATCCTCTCCCTATATATATATATATATATATATATATATATATATATATATATAAGAAAAGGATCATTGAAAAACACATTAGTTTTTGGAAAACTTGGAAAACCACTCTCCACCAATCATATAATTTCATTTAATTAATGATTTTTGTTTTAATGAAAGGGTAATAAGGTAACATCAGCATTCCTAATTTAGTAAAGTATTTTTTAAAAATTAATGTCATTAACTAATTTGAAATTTGGTAGGGATTTTCATCTCACTTATCAAAAATTTCGAAAATCACTAACCCTAATCCTAAAGTTTTTTTCTTCACGTCGTTCTTCTCAACTACTGCATATTCATCACGTTCTTTTCTGTTTCAAATAACATTGTATCTTGAGTACAGTTACAATACTATAACATAATTTTATGTTTCATAACTGATAATATGATAATAGTTACAATGTTACAATACTGCAACATATTTTTATTGTTCCATAACTGATAGTATGCTGATAGTTTCAGTACCGTTGCAATATTGTAACTTTTTTTTTTGTTTTATTCAGTACACTTACATGATAATAGTTACAATGTTACAATACTGTAACATATTTTATTCTTTCATAACTGATAATATGTTGATACTTACAATGCTGTAACTTTTTTTTCTGTTTCATATTTTTTTGTTTCATAACTTCAGTACAGTTACATGACTGTAACATATTTAACAATTAAATATTAGAATGTTTAATTTGATTACACATTTGTAACCTTCAATTTTTTCTTGAAAAATACACAAGAAATTACTATTAAACGAATGTTTATTTTTTTTTTCTAAAATTTAGTCTGAAATTTGAAATCTAAGGAGAGAGATTTTAGGAAATAGGAGACTGGAGAGAGAAATTGCTTAAAACATTTATTAATAAAAATTTCATTTGTTTATTATGACCTTCATTAAAGCCTCCAAATTTACCATCTTGCCCTTATTTAATCTCAACCATTAATTTTAAAACAATGGTTAGAAAATGATTTTCCAAGTTTTCTAAAAATGAAGGGTTTTCTATAGAACCCTACCATATATATATATATATATATATATATATATATATATATATATAGGGTGAGGTTCATTGTAGACACTTTCGCATGTGAAATAGCTCTTTTTCACATGTGAAAGTTTCTAATTAATGAGAAAAAAGAAAAAAAGAAAAAAGAAAATTAATCACAACCATTAGATCAAGAGATCTAATGGTGAAAAAGGGTGTCTACCTGTCTACACTTATGGGGGTGTCTACAATGAACTTTTCACTATATATATATATATATATATATATATATATATATATATATATATATATGGGGAAAGTTCTTGTGAGAACCAATAATTATTGTAAGAACTTAAAAACCATTTAAAACTAGGGTTAAATAAGTAATTTTACGATCTTTTACATAAGCCGCTTAACCCCCTGCGTTCTAAACCTAATTCGTTCCTTCCATCCGTGATAATCGACCTGCGATCTCTCAGGGAAGCTCGCCATCACCGGTGTTCCTCCCGTCCGGCGACTGTAGCGGATTCGTTCCATCCGGCGTTCTCTCCGGCGTGTTCCTCTGTTAGCCATAGTTTCGTTTGTCTTTGCTTCCCCATTTATAAACGTCGGTATCACAATCAGCAACACCCAGTCCCTAATCGACCTCAATCCTTTGTTTATATAAACAGGTAATTTTGCGAATTCCGACCTTAATCCTTTGTTTAGATCCAATACATCTTCAAATCTATGTGTGATTTCATTATTCCATACCACTTAATTTCTACAGCGATGTCTTCTAATGAGGGTTCTTCTGCTATTGATCAATCAAATGCAATTGTACCTTACGCTAGTTCTGGACAAATCACCAATTCAGTTTGCAACTTTAGAGAATCAGTTCAAGGTTTCTCTGGTGATGAAATCAATATCAACGATATTGATAATGGAGGTAATCTATGTCACTTTGATTCATATATGTACCACTATGTACCATGTATGCATAATTATTAGGCTGCAATCAACTCCTGAAATCATAGTGTTAATTACCATCCAACTTTTTACTGAAACTGAATATGTAACTCTTGATATAATTTCAGCTTGTGTGATTGTTGATGCACGATTATCTATTGCTTTATCACACACCAATTTGTTGGACGGAAATGAAACTAATGACTCAATTATAGAGCCGGACATTACCGAAGTTCATGTGTTAACAGATCCTAATGTTCAAAGTAGCTCTGGCACTACTAGTCATTTTGATACTACAACAGGGGCCCGTTTAATTAATGTCGAAGAACGTGGTAAACCCCAAACCCATTGTTTTCAACTTTAAATTTTACACTATGTTTATGTCATGTTTCAATATGTCAATGCATTTTTATTTGTAGGACATATCACGAGCCATGTATATGCGACGTCAAGTGGAACTATGCTGTGGATGCCAGAAATTTCTGATAGTTCCAAACCCATCAAGGGTACTATTTATAACACTTGGTCTGATGCGGTTAAAGCGTATGATCTTTATGCAGAAAAGGCCGGTTTTACCACACGTATCGGTACCAAAAAAAAGCACCCGAAGACTAAGGTTATCACACATAGATACATATTGTGCCATAGAGCTAGTACACAATCATCACGCAAACTTAGGTCATGTACATCACCATCTATTCTGTCTAAGCGTGTTCGTCAAAGTAAGATTAAAGTAACAAATTGTGAAGCATGTGTTAGATTGAAACCTATAGCAGACACTATAAAATACATAGTTTATGAGTTTGTAGAGGCGCATAATCATTGCCTTATTGATAGAGACAATATAGATTTCTCACGTAAACGCAGAAAAATGGGTTTTGATGAGTACCAATTTGTTCACAAGATGGCATTAAACAAAATTGGTGCTACTAAAGCGTATAAATTGCGGTGTGTTATTAAAGGAGGGGTACACAATGTTAAAGGTACTTCGACTGAATTTAAGAATTTTGCTAGAGACGTTAGGGTGTTTCTAAATAACGTTGATGCGCAACTTGTTGTTGACACTCTGTCAAGCCGTATGTCGACTATGGACAATTTTTTCTTTTACCACGTGGCTGTTGATGATGAATTACGATTCATTTTTTGGGCTGACGGCATATCAAGAATGAATTATGAATCTTTTGGAGACGTGTTAGCGTTTGATGCGACTTATAAAACCAATCAGTAAGTTTGTTTTGTTTTATAACTTATGCATCATAATTATATATATATATATATTTATTATTTTTTTTTTATTGTTTAGGTATGGTATGATCTTTGTGCCATTTACTGGTGTCGACCACCATAAACGCTGCGTTACTTTTGGAGCTGCCCTATTATGTGATGAGACGACTGAATCCTACGTGTTACTCCTTGAGACTTTCCTTCGTGCTCACAAGAAACAAACTTTGCTTGTATTAACTGACCAGGATTCTGCAATGAAGGGTGCAATTAAACGTGTTTTTACAGAATCTGTGCATCGACTATGTATGTGGCACATCATGGATAAACTCCCTGCGAAGGTAATAAATGTTGCATATGTGCATTATTATTAATATGCTACATATATGCATCACAAAAAATGAAGCAACAATACTTTGTAAAATTGATACGTATATGCATCATTATTTTCCAATATGATACATATATGCATCACAAATATGATGCATATGTATATTATATCCTTGATACACTTATTCATCGTTCATTATTAATACTGTCTTTGTTTATATATATATATATTTTTATATGCAGATTTCAGCTGAAACTGATGCGACGTTGGATACAACATCTATACGTGCGTCCATTCATAAGTTAGTATGGAACTTAATCATCCCACCTGAAACATTTGAAGAAAAATGGCAAGAGCTTATAAATACTTATAATTTGCGTAACCATACGTGGTTAACTAAAATGTATGACATTAGGGATGAATGGATCCCGTCATATTTCCAAGATTTGCCGATGTGTTGCCTAATGAAAACGACATCGAGGTGTGAGAGTACCAATGCAATGTTCAAAGTAAATTCTAGTGCATCGAACACTCTTGTCCAGTTTCTGTTATGCTTCGACACGGCCTTGATTGGCAATGATACCACCAACGTGATGCGGAATTCGCAAGTGAGACAACTTATTATCGTTTTAAAACTGAACTTCCAATTGAAAGACATGCGGCGTTATTATACACCAACAACGTGTTCTTAGAAGTTCAAAAGGAAATAGACCGATCTCATAATCGGGTTCTACCATCCTTTGATGGGGAGGTTGATGGTATCTTAAAGTACACCGTTTCACATTATAATGCAAAACGTAACCGTGTGGCTGAGTATCAGGTATTTCTTAGTGGATATATATTTTTTCATTGATATTAATAATATATTAATTAATGATGGTTACGCATATGAACACATCTCGATTTAGTATTATAATTCATATATGCACCATATGTGTAATGCATATAGAACTATACTGTTACATATATGCATCATAACACCTTTTGTACTTTAATATGTACAGGTTAAGTTCAAACCAGAAGATAATTCAGCATCTTGTTCTTGTTTGTGTTTCACACGTATTGGGTATTTGTGTCGACATATTTTTGTTGTGTTCAGTTACAATCAAGTTGACAAGATTCCTGACCGTTACATTTGTAAACGTTGGAGACGTGACGCCAGGGGTGGCTATGAGGGAGGGCAAGAACGGCGACCGCCTAGGGCCCGAGATTTTAAAGGGCCCGGAAGTTTTGTAATATGTTGTTATATATATATATATACATCAAATTGTGTATTAATATATTGTATTTTGAAACTATAACAAAAAAGTCATTGGTGTAGATGGTATTAATGTTTGATGTAAAGGTGTAACCTAGAGGTCCCTGGTTCGAATCCTACCTACTCTTTTTTTTTCTTTTCTTTCAGTTATGTTTATAAGGGCCCGGTTTTTATTTCGCCTCGGGCCCGATCTTGTTTTTGAATATTTGGAGCCGCCACTGCGTGACGCTCTCCCAAAACATGTTTACAGACTTGAACATCGATACTCGGCTGACAACAGTGAAGAGTCCAAGCTTAGGAATGAAATTATTGATGTTGTTACACAATGTGCTAATCGTCTAAGATCAAATCCCCAAAGACTTACCATGCTACGCGATGATTTGCTCACTATTAAAGATCGGGTTTTTTCTGATGTTCCAGAAGAGCCTGCTTGTAACAACAAAGATGTTGTTATCAGTTATCTTTTTGGACGAACCGACTCTGGATCTGATGGCCATGTACTTGTTGCACCAGAAGCTGTGAAACATAAAGGCAGACATAGTGATGCACGTATTGTTGGTGACCGTGAACAAGCTATTGAAAAGCATAAAAAAGGAAAGCGGAAATGTCATTCATGTGGTCAATTTGGTCACAACTCTCGCAGCTGTGCAAAACATACCGCTGCCATTGCCGCTGCCGCTACTGCTGCTGCTGCCGCTTCCACTACTGCTGCCGCTGCTACTTCTTTTTTTTCTGATGATTAAAATTATTATGTCCTGATTACGTTTATTATTATTATTATTATTACATTTTGACTTATTTCGCGCATGAACAAGTCTTAAATTTTATGTGATGTCGTTATTTTTACATTTTCTTCATTTAATATTTATATATAAATGTTACGTCCCGCGGGTATGCAATATAAATATATGTTGCATACACGCAACATTTAAGTTATATATGTTGCATATATGCATCATTATGTTTTTTTAATTTGTTGTCGTGTGCATTATAATTGTCAAATGGCCATGTAAATGTCATTTGTTACATGGGCGACCTTTGTTACATATATGAAACTTTTAAAATAGGTTGTATGTTTTACGTATGTTCTGTAATAATGCATATATGCACTATTTTTCCATATAAGGGCTTGTGCTGAAATAACCTGATATGTATATACCAAACCACTGTTTCATGTAAACAACTTTGTAAATAACCTGTTCACAATAATTATGTGGTACTGTGAGACATCAAACCTGTCTGCTAAAACTTTATAGTTGTGATAATACAGTTTTCATAACCAAACCATAACATCCAGTTGCACATATGCAACATTGTTAAACAGCATTGTTTCCAAAAAAAAAAAAAAAAAAAAATCATTCCAACATATGTATATTTGAAACCATAGCCAACAAAAAAACATGACAAACTTATATGACTGATTATATGATGCTACTTTGCCATTTCCTGCTCATGTTCTTCAACTTCTTATTGTGTTCATCCAAATTCTTTGTTATCTCATCAAACGTTTTCGTCCCTCGGAGCTTTGCATCATACTCAATCGCTTCCTTCATTACACTATCCTTGTAAATATTATTTCCAGCTGCCATTATTGCCACCACGTATTTCATCCTCAGATTTGTAACTTGTGTTGCCAGATGTTCCTCCTTTAGCACAAATCCACATCCTAACATTTGTGACCCCCCTGTATACACCTCCATATGGCGCATCAAGAAAACCCCGCTATCAGTAGTATCATTTCTTGTCGCCCAAGGTACGCGGGTTCTCACGATACTGACCTTCTTCATTGCCTCAGCTTTGGGGTGTTTCACATCCTTCAGGTATCTCGTAATAATGGTCTTCTGTTATATTACAAATCATTTATACAATAATCAGTTTTCGAATAGTTAAATAATAAATATTATAAAAAAAAAACATGTTGCATATATGCAACATAATTATGTTGCATATACGCATCATTATTTTATGATGCGTATGTGAATTACTAAAACTGTGATAATAATACACATTACATGTTGATTTTATAATCTCTACCAGATATTGTTCATATATGCATCATATACATGTTGCATGTATGTGGCTTCAAACTAAATCATAACTTGGGTGCCCATAATAACTTTCCAAATTTGCCCCTCCAGTTTGTATGTTTTAAAAAAGGTCTTATGAGGTATTGTTTTTGTCAAAACCAACCTAAAACTATTGGTTTTTAAGTTCTCACGATAATTATGGTTTGTACTAGAACTTTCCCCATATATATATATATATATATATATATATATATATGGTTAGGTTCAAATGTGAAACAATTGGTTTTGAAAACTTTTAAAAAAACCATTCTAGGCCAATAATTCATGGGGGGATTTCTTATATATAACTTATATACATATAACTAGTGGCTCATGTAAAATCTAGTTATATTCAACAGACATATATCAATTATAAACAAATCCGCTATCGCGAGATCGTATTCTCATTCTCGTTAATATAAGCCACCGGTTAAGTATGTGAGGTTTCGTTTTTTTATAAAAAGGGTATAAAACTTTATTTTGATAAGAGTAAATTACATAGAAGGTCCTTTATGTTTTACTTAGATTTCGGCTTAGGTCCTTTAAGTAAAGTTGTTACACCAAACATCCTTTATGTTTTAAACTTGTTTCGTAGAAAGTCCTTTATCACTAACGGTGTTAAAAAACACCGTTAGCTCAGGGACACTTTAGTCATTTTATAAAATCTTAAAATAAAAACTTTATAATAACAAAAACTCCATTTCATATTAAAATTTAGTATCAATTATTGTCATCTTTTTAAAAAAAAAAAAAGAAATTATTGTCAAAATCTCCGTACTAGTCCCGACCGCCTACTACTCCGACCGCCGGTGAAGACAACGATAATTGTCGTTATCGATCCTTCTCCTCCGACACTTCTCACAGGAGATTTTCCTTCTCGGACGCCATCCATCTCCGTTACTGACCATCGTTCCGCTAGGGCTCCTCCACCGGCATTTTCCCCTTTACTTTTCCGATTAAATATCAACAGATTGAAGATTGGATTGCAAGAGGAACCAGATCTAAACCCGATCTAAATCAAGAACGCCGATGAGTCCGATGAGTTCGGATTTTGACGGTACGACGAGCTGTGAGGTAGAGTCACCGGAAAACGTATTTGGCCGTCAATATGTGAAGACGAGATCTAATCGCTTCACCAGGATGAAACGATTGCAGTGAAGGAGCTACACAATCATTACCAATGTCGCCGAACGTGATTGCGGTTCTAGACTGTAAATCGTTTGATATAAAATTGATGGAGAAGAGGAACCTGCTCGTCGGCGACCGGATGCCGATCACGAAGTTCACCGGAAATGGAATTTACACATATCTCGATTGGCAGGTCTGTGCGTTTGTTTTCATATGAAATGGAATTTTCTATTGTATATAATATTTAATGTTATAATGTTTTTATTAAAAGGTTTTATAAATGACTAAACTGCCCCTGAACTAACGGTATTTTTTAACACTGTTAGTGATAAATGGCTTTCTATGAAGCAAGTTTAAAACATAAAGGATGTTTAGTGTAACAACGTTACTTAAAGGACCTAAACCGAAATCTAAGTAAAACATAAAGGACCTTCTGTGTAATTTACTCTTTTGATAAAGAAGTTTGAGTTTGATAATAAACAAAGTAAAACAATTCAGAAACGGCGACGCTCTCTCCACTGACCCACGTCACTCAGATCCTCCTTCCTTCCTTCCTTCATGTATATTTCCCTTTCCGATCCCTCATTTCCCCCTTCTTCATAATCCTCCTTCCCTTTCTCATGGCGGCCCCCACTCACCGGATCTCCGGCGCCACCGCCTCATCTACCGACTCCGATTTCCGCCGCATACAACCGATTCCGTACCTACGCCGCCGCCTATCCTCCCAATCTCAATTCCTCCCCTATTTTCCAAATCAATCGCGAACGGAACGCCGTTTAACGAGCCGCCGGAATTGGACGATTGAGGCGGTTCCGGTTTCGAAGCCGGATGACGGAGGAGGAGAGGAGAGGGAATCGAGCAGCAGCTGGTGTGAGAAACGGAAACAGGAACAGGAAGAGGAGGTGGTGGTGGTTAACGATGTGAAGGAAATCGGAGATCGGGATTGGCGGCGGCGGAGGGCGGAGGTGGCGGTGGCGGCGGTTGCTACGATGGGGTTAGGTGTAGGGAATCGGGTGCTCTATAAGCTGGCTTTGGTTCCGTTGAAGCAGTATCCGTTCTTCTTGGCTCAGCTCGCTACTTTCGGGTAACACAAATCTCTATCTCTCTTTCTCGCATAAACCCAGCCAACCATTTGAAATTCTTTTCGTATCTTTGAATTTTTTTAAACGGCAAACGAAAACGAATAACTCCTGGCTATCTAAGACAATCTATACGTTTTAAAAATAAAAAATATGTTTTTTTTTAGTAAACTTCGTTTTTTGGGGCCAAGACGTTTATACATTTTAATAATTTTAGTCTCAACTTTTTAAAAATCCTAATTTAGTGTCTTACATTTTTTTTTTAATTTTGGTCTCAACGTTAAAGTTGTTTAAAGAGTTGTTAGGCTGCCCTCATGTGTCCCCATATGAGGTGTATTTTTGTCATTTCCGTTTGTTTTAACTTATACTTTAAAACAAACGGAAATAACAAAAGTACCCCTCACGTGGGATCATGTGAGGCAATCTAACGGCTTTTTAAACGGTTATTAACGTTATAACCAAAATTGAAAAGAAATTGAAATGTGAGACACTAAATTGGGATTTTCGAAAAGTTGAGACTAAAATTATTAAAATGTTCAAACGTTAAGGACTAAAAACGAAGTTTTTTTTTCTTTTCGCATATAAATTTAAGGAGTGACGTGATGCCACCCATGTACCTCCTATCTTTGCATAAGTATACTCTTTCGTGTGCCGGATAGTCTAAGCATATTAATTAATCTCATTTGATAGAAAATCGGTCTGAAGGTCCAGATGTGATAAAATTATTTTATTATCTCAACAATATTTTTTTTATAAATTTATCATAATCACATCCATCTGTTTAATTTACATGGAGAGCGTATTTTACTATCAAATTGTGCACCACAAACCTCCAATGTTGCCTGAAAGATTTACTTGCCTGAAAGATTTACTCAGATATTTAGGAGTGGTAAATAGTTATAAAAAAGAGAGAGGGTACAAATGTTGGTTGGTTGGTTATAATGAGTAGGCCCGGTCTGGTTTTCGAAATGTCTTGTTGCCACGTCATGACGGCGTTACAATATTTTTTTAACTCATCTAAATACATTTAACTTTACTTACGGAGTTACGGCTCGTGACGTGGGAGTAAGTGGGAGTAAGTAAAGTAGAAATGGAAGTTCTATCTTTAATTTTATCTTATTTTAATTCTAATAAAGTAATAAAATAGTTTTTTACATGTCTTCTTTTTAAGGTGTTCATATCAGCACTGTTACATGTCAATTTAGTAAATTACTAATTAATTAGACTAATTACCAATTTCATGTAAATTAAAATTTTATTTTAAAAAAATGGCAAACATAATGTAGATTTGATAAATAACTCAAAAATTTGAGTTTTTTAAGGAAACAAATCAAAAATTTGTTATCTTAATGTATTAAATTATCAATTAATATTTTATAATAAATTATGTCATTTATAATTTTTAAACTTTTTAATTGTTTTTTTATATTTAGCTAATATTATGAACCTAAATTCAATCGATGTAGTACAAATATATGAGTTTGAATTCTGCTTATTAATTACATATACGGATTGCTGTAAGAAATAATTAAATTAGTAATTTTGTTTTTATATGAAACAATCAAATATAATTTCTACTTTAAGTGGGGACCATCACGGTAAACCCAAGATTCTGCACGTATGTGAAGCGGTCACGCCTACCCCTAAACAGGCAAATATTACTTTGACTTCTTTATTGTCATTTTAAATAGAGTGAATTATATATTATAATCTTTACAATTATCAAAATTTCGGATATTAACCTTTTCTAAAACTTGCTACATAATACAACCTTTAAAGTTATGTTTCTTTCGAAATCAGACCTTTTTATTAACGGTGTTAAAATTGCACCGTTAAATGAGGCATGTGCCAAGCACATGGTGGACAAAACTGTAATTTTACCATTAAAACCCCCTACATGCTCGCTATCTGATCTTGTATTTTTTTATATAAAACATAAATATGCAGCCCCTTTCACCATAAATATGTTTGACCATAAATAGTCAATCTGATTTTCTATTTTTTTTATAAAACTCAGCCATTTCACCATAAATATGCAACCCCTCTCAATATAAATATGCGGCCCCTTTTCAAAAAATTTGACATAAGGTAAACCCAGCTTTCAAAATTTTGATATAAGGTAATCTGATTAGATAACAAGTCATGCAACGTGTGTATATGACTGCATATACACAGGTTGCATGACTTGTTATTTAATCAGATTACTTTATGTCAAATTTTTTGAAAGCTGGGTTTACCTTATGTTAAATTTTTTGAAAAGAGGCTGCATATTTATGGTGAAAGGGGCTTCATATTTATGGTAAAATGGCTGTGTTTTATATAAAAAATAGAAGATCAGATTGATTATTTATGGTCAAACATATTTATGGTGAAAGGGGCTGCATATTTATGTTTTATATAAAAAAAATACAAGATCAGATAGCCAACATGTGGGGGGTTTTTTAATGGTAAAATTACAGTTCCGTCCATCATGTGCTTGGCACATGCCTCATTTAACGGTGTAATTTTAACACCGTTAATGAAAAGGTCTGATTTCGAAAGAAACATAACTTTAAAGGGTGTTTTATGCAACAAGTTTTGGAAAAGGTTAATATCCGAAATTTTGATAAGTGTAAAGGTTATAATATGTAATTCACTCTTTTAAATAATTGTTTATCGGTTACTTAGAGCTTAAAATCATAAATTATACATAAGTATTTATTACAATATTATTAATAAATAAAAAAATGTAATAAACAATTATCATGTTTTTACTTTATTATTATTAACCAGTTCAAACCCGACTTGTCACCGTCAATATCAACCGGTGTTTTGTACGTTTTCCGCCATCGGAACAGTCTTTTCGGCTATCCTCCGCCGCCGTCCATCACCGGAGAAACGACAACCGTAAGCCACTAATCACCACCGATGACACCTCAACAACCGTAAGCCACGGAGGAAAAACGTCGAAGAATAAAGTATAAGAAGAAAGTTGTTTGCAATCTGAGAATTCACCTGAAACTTGGATATTCCGATCTCCGGCCATGGTTCCAAATTCCATTATTTGAATGTCATGTTGGTGGAATTTGAGGCGAGGAGGGGATGATGGCAAGCTGGCTGCGTTTTAAAATTAGGAACTATTTATGTAATTTCTTATACTTAAAGGACTGTTTTGGTAATAATTTACCCTACATCATATAAGTTATATCTTTGATTATGTTGTTTTTATTATTTGTTACATGTTTTTGTGTTGGCTCTTTGCTTCTTTATATGTTAATTACTATGCCCTGAGTTAAAGACACTGTTTGAGTGTTATTTGGAAAATAAAATATGTTTTAGTTAAATAAAATGGCATCAGTTTATATTTATTGATGATGCTGGGTGGATTTCTGGACATCCCAAGAAGAAACATGTATTAACCTTTTGAAACCAATACTTTGACTTTTAGAAATATAACATTGTCTATGAATATTTTCAGATATGTGGTTGTGTATTTCTCGATATTACATTTCCGGTACCGAGCTGGCATTGTTACTGATGAAATGCTTTCCATGCCGAAAGCTCCACTTCTTGCTGTTGGTCTCTTGGAAGCTCTTGGTGCTGCTTGTGGAATGGCGGCTGCAGGTAATTATACCATTCATTCAACTTTATGCAGATGTTTTCCCCATTAAAACATATATTTTTCTTGATTAAGAAACCACCATTGCCATATTCTAGTTTAAGGCTTTCGATTGTCAGTGCCAACTATGGACAAAAGATAGCAAATTTAGTGGGCCAAGATTAGGAAACATTGGAATGAATACCTGATATCCCAAGATTGGGTGGTGATAGTTTAAGTGAGGAAGTGGTGAGTCCTGTTAAGAACTGCAAGTAAGCACATGACCCTAGGTTACTAACCATATTCTTTATTCACACACTGGTGTTTATTTAACTGTCTGTTGAAAAATGAAAAAAGGAGGCTTTATAAAACATTTTGATGTCTTTTTTTTCTCTCAAATGAAGTCTGGCACATAATATGTTACTGTCTCTGTAACAGCCGTTCTTTCAGGAGCAGCTATTCCAATTTTGTCACAGGTAACTTTTCAAAACTCTTTACTACTATAAATTTTCTCTTTTATTTTAATCGTCAAAAATATGCCCAACATATAAATATCTTCTCCTTCATCATGTGATTTCTTTCTTTCATCAGATTTCGAATACATGAATACTGAATAGTCCTATGTCAGATGTCAATATGGCATTTGGAACTAAGTATTGTGCAGTGTTTAGTACTGGGCCTGGCTATCTCCTTTCTTACAACCTCTCGATTACATGCAGAGCTTTCTAGTTTGGCAAATCATATTATCGTATCTTTTACTTGGAAGGAGATATAAATTCAACCAGTTACTTGGCTGCTTCCTTGTTGCCGTTGGTGTGATCGTCACTGTTGCCAGGTAATTTGTTACGGTTATGTAATTCAAAAATTCTTTTGGAAGAACTAAAGTTTGCAAGATGGGCAGGTCAGGCAGGTTGGGTAATGTGTTAAAATGTGTTCGGTTCTTATTTAGATATTTAGTATGGGTTGAGACAAGTGAATTGGGCAGAAAGTGATGGCAATGGATCAGCTGGAGCCATATTGATTTATTTTTTATTCATTCACTTCAATCCATTTAACTCCACCTATAGAAAGAAGCATGAAACTATAATCAAGAATGTGTACTTTTGTTGCTTGTGAATTTTGACATGGGCACTGCAATACAAATTTAACTTTATCTCAAATTAGTTTTGAATTTTGGTATTAATATGGAAAGTTGGGGGCACATTAATTTTCTAAACGGGCACTGCAATACAAATTTAATTTTTATCCCTTCAAAAAAATCAGTTTACCCCTTAGAAAATAGAAAATCTTAAATATTCACCCGTATCTTGTTTTGATGTTACTTTATTCTAATATGTTTTTCACTCGGCCTATATTATAACCTAACTATTTTTACTCGACCAATAATACGCCCCTCCTACGAAATTTTTTGTATTCGTCATTGAACTTGAGTAGTGTTCTTGTGCAGTGGGTCTAGTGCCGGTTCATTGGTGGACGCTGGTTTATTTTGGAGTCTTCTAATGATCATTTCCTTTCTCTTTCAAGCCGCCGACACCATATTGAAGGTTGCTAATTTCCTTTCCTTATTGGGATTTATGTGTTTTCAGTTTCAACTTCTCTTACAACTTACAAGCATCAATTTTCATGTCTCCCCTTGCGTTATTTTAGGAAGTCATTTTTTTGGATGCTGCAAAAAGATTAAAGGTATACCTTGGCTTTTGATACACCTTGTAACGTTTTTTATTTAAACTATATGCATTTATGGTTATATTTTAGAAATTGATCAACAGGGAGGCTCAGTTGATCTGTTTGTTATAAATTCCTACGGATCTGCATTTCAGGTAGTTTTCTTTATTATTTACCTTTTGGACCATAGCACTTGGCTTTTCAAGTAATAAAACTTGCGTGAATCTCAAATAATTAAAAAAAATTACGAAAAATAGGTGGTGCCAAGGATGCTATTTTATTTTCATTTACATCTCTAAAGTTTATCCAAAACCCTTCTTTTTTGCATGGTATAGTGCTTTTTGACATTTTTATCAAGACGATAATTCCTTTACAAGTACAATGGTCCAAAAACTCGATCCATTGATTGGGCTAATAGTTTGAATTCATTTTCCCTTGGAGAGAATTTTAAATAATGAAAGGGTTTATGCTCCTTTCCTTCCGAGCAGGCGATTTTTATTTGCCTTCTCCTTCCGTTCTTGTCAAGGTTATGGGGTATTCCATTTCATCAACTGCCAAACTATCTATCAGATGGCGCAGCTTGCTTTTTAAACATCGGCACTGTATCAAGTGGTGAGTTGTTCTTTAATCTTCCTTTTCTCATTATTTTTGGATGATCAAGCTTAATATGGCTGTGACATCATATCTCGTCACCCCAAATAACCATGAAAATTTCATAGTTGTATTATGTTTTTGTATGTGGCAAATCCGACACACTTACTTTTGAATGAGTCGATTGGGGTTTTCTTGCATCTGAAACCGGCCAAATTAAATAAATTTAGCTAAATGTTAAACAGGTCAAAAGTCGAAGCCTATACAAACCTCCTTATTTTTTTTACACAAAGTTAGATTGTCATCATAATAACGCTTTTAACAATAAAGTGCGTTAATCTTTTACAAGAAAAGAAGTGTTTACTTACGAGTCATCCCAATCCAACCCAAACTTACTCGTTTACTTCCTAAAAGAAAGCAATATAATTTAAAGGTAAAAACTTTAATGTTTTACTTATCACTTTAAAGTCAAAGTGTACCAAAATAAATAGACATGTCTGTTATGTTTTTCTTTAAAATTTGCTCTTAAAAATCAACTTAATGCACACTTTGTGGGACTTAAACCCATATAACTTTTGTGGGGATAAAAATCTTAAGTGGAGTTTATAAACTTAATACATCTTATAGATGCACTTAATTTGTTTGTATTGGACTTCAACAGGATGTGAGGGAGCTCCCCTGCTACCGGTGGCATTTTGTATCGTCAATATGGCTTACAACATATCATTGTTGCATCTCATAAAAATCTCATCCGCAGTTGTGTCTTCCCTTGCCTCCACAGTTTCTGGTAATAATATGCACTCTATGTTGCCTACTTTTTCTTAACATAATCTAACTGTCTTCTGATTACAATTGAGCAAGTCAGTTGTATGTTTTAAAATTATAGTTTAGATTGTTCCGAAATCTAGCAGAAAAAAAAAGTATGATTTTAATATCTGTTAATCTGATTGCAGTTCCAATATCTGTGTTTTTGTTCACACTTCCATTACCATACTTGGGGGTGGCATCCTCCCTTCCATCCGGGTTCGTAGCAGGTGCAGTGGTCCTTGTGATGGGCATGTTGATATATGCTTGGACACCTTCCACCACACCTCCCATGCCGTCAACTGTCACCACACCTTGATCATTATCGTAATTCAAATGTGATGCGTCTTTTTTTTCTTTTTAAACAGGTTAGAGAACGAACACTGTGGTGTTCGCCGGACAATGTAATGTTTGGTGTTGCTAGTTCCGGATTTGTGCATGTAGTTTTCCTCAATAAACGAGTTGGACCGAATTAGTTTGAAGTTTTTAAATCTAAACCTAAACAATTATAAAACACATACTCATACTTAAATCCATATGCAAACATATATAATCTAACATAAAAGTGATGGATTGTTAATCATATTAAAATTATGTTAAAGTTATGGTTCGAGTATATGCTATGCTATAAACACTTCATTTTGAGTGTTTATAGGATAGTTTGGGCCCATTTGGTAGTTCTAATTTTTAAGTTTATTTTTATGTTTTATATAATTTTGAAGTTTCATATTTAAATTTTAAAAGTTATTTAAATTCAGAGTATAAAATTGCTAAATAGGAAAACAAAAGTCTCGAATAGTAGTTTGGTGCGTAGTTAACTTGACTGATCGTAAAATAATGGCAATTTATATAATAAGCAATGCCACGGGGCCAAAAAGCCGATCACAACAATACCCATCGCAATACTTGTGGCAACATTTCCGACCATTTCTGTAGTCGCAACTCTATCGTCACAAAAACTATAGCGGTCGCAAATCGGTTGAATAGGAAAACTAGTTCGTGTTTGTTTCCCATCACGTTTTTGGACGCAATAGGGTAATCAGAACCGTTTTGTGACCAAATATACGATCGCAAAAACGTGTTATCCAGTAGTAATAACCAACTATTATAAAACTAATAAGATAAAAAGTAATACACCACTCATATAAAATAGGATAGAACTATAGAAATCTTGATTAAGGTTTCCGGTGCTCATAAACAAATACTAGAAACGTGGAGTTGCTATAACTAACAAGGGAGACTTTTTATGCAATGTGATGCTATTTTTCACACTCATATCCAAATCCTTGCCCTCAACTCCATTTGGCAACGAGAGATCGAATTTGTATATCACATTCGCCAAAGCAAGTTCATACATAACTATGGCAAACTGAACTCCAGGGCATCCTCTTCTTCCGGCGCCAAATGGAAGTAGCTCAAAGTGAAGTCCTTTATAATCTATTGAGTTGTTTAAAAACCTCTCTGGCCTAAACTCGTCTGGTTCTTCCCAAAGGTTGGGATCTCTTCCAATGGCCCAAGCATTGATAATTGTTTGAGTGCCTGCGGGAATGTCATACTCCATTACTTTCACATCTTGCATTGATTCTCTTGGAATTAGTGGGATTGGAGGATATAGACGGAAGGTTTCTTTGATGGTTGCTTTAAGATACACCATTTTCTCCAAATCGTTTTCATAAATCATGGATCTTCCTTGTGCTACTTCTGCTACTTCTTGTTGTAGTTTGTTCATTACTCTTGGATGTCTTATTAGCTCACTTATTGACCACACCAAACTTGCATATGTAGTATCGGTTCCAGCAGCAAATACATCCTACAAGTAACACTATCTTTAGGACGATGTGATTATGATTTGTGTACCATGTGTACCTAACTTTTTTGTAGTGCTAAAGAAAATAGACAACAGGTTATTAATCAAAACCTCACAAGACCTCCAAGTATGCATATAAATAATTAGTCATCGATCACTTTTATTGTCGATCTTAGACTAAAGTTGAACATAATGTACCCAAATTAGTCGTCCCTCAACTCAATTAACCTTTAATGGTCCTAATTAAACGTCATTAAATCTAGCTTTTATAGTTAACATTAGGCCATATGTAATCGTTACGTATTGGGGGCGTGCTAGCCTCTTTCATACCTGAAAAGGCCGGCCACACCGCCCCTAGGGGTGATTTCAGGGTTTTGGCGTGGTTACACTCACGGAGGAAGCCATCGTTTTGATTTCACCAATCAAATAATTGCACATGCTTTTCTTCTTTTTAAATAAAACCACATATTCAAACAACCACCATTCACAACATCATTCACCCATTTCACCATCGTACCACATCCTACGTGACATCCTACATGACAATCTAGTGACCTTTATACCACCACGACACTACTACACATAGCCTTAGAAAAATGTCTACGACAAAAGTTACAGTGAATATGATAAACACAATTACAGTTGAAAGTGAGTGGCGGGATACGGAGAGCTAGTGCAAGTGTGAGTGGCTGCATATTGCTTGCGTGTAGGTCTGGTGGGACGGCTAAGATTGCGCTCGCAAAAAAGTCGTCACAAGTACATAGCGCTGGTGCAAAACCAGGCTGCTGGTGGCAACTGATGCATGTATGTGGTGACGCACGGATCGCTAGCCGGTTGTCAATGCGCTTGATCCAGGCTGGATTGTTACCATTGAAGGCACGTTTAAACTAGCCATGAATGATTTTTGACAGTTTTGGTCGAACCCTACTAAATCCATTAAAAGCAAAGATAGAATCGAGTGCTTCAGGTGTGCGACACGTGGATGCAGAATCTAGTAGCATTGTTGTGCGGAATCGTGTGAAGCCAGGTGTGTTGCGTGGATTGTAGTTTGTCAGTGCGCGAGTCAAGGTTGTTCCATGACTGGTCAAAGACAGTTTCAGCTGGCCATGAATGAATATGGGAGTTTCAGTTAAAACCATTTTAAAATCCATTAAACTTGGTTGACTACATCATTAAAATGTTTTCGGTTTTCCCGTCTTGTGAGACTATAAAATGAACATGTTGGTTCATTTGTAAAGTGCACCTTTACACACCAAAATACACACATAAACCAAAATGAGAGGAGTGCTCTCATGAAGAAGAGATTGTGTATCTCTTGTTCTGCCATATACCCCAAACTTATTTCGATCCCAAAACTTTTAACACCTAAACAACCGATGGGCTCGGGTGCGGGCCATCTTCGACTATACAATTACTATTCCGGTTGTTGTACCATGAGAGACATATGGGTGCTCATATGAAGACTCACAATCAGTTTTAAGGGCCCAGAGATTACCCCGATCCTCAACGATCACTAACCCCTTTTCGTTTGTTCATTGTTGTTGGAACGATGCTGATAATTCGAAGAGTCAAGACATCAAGGTCCGTTTACGAGGATGAACTTGAAGACTCGTATAGTAAATTTATGTTATTGTTTTGTTAATTTCTTATTTACTATAGTTTTTATATTCAGTATTGTACTACATTATTTCCCAAGCATGACTAGAGTATCGTTATGATTATCTTATATATATAAATATATTAATAAAAAATCACTCAAATCTTTAAGACTAATTATTGATAACATATTCCACACTAACTCTTTTACGAGTAATAATTACAAATAAGTGACTTAACTTTCTAATACTTATAAATATAACACTTAAACTTTCTAATAATGATGAGAATTAATCCCACAAAGACATGGATAACTTATACCTACGGCTCAGGAGAAAACATAAATTGTTAGGTATAAAGAATAACTCTTTAATCTAGAGGAGGGGAAAATAGAAATTCTTACCAAAATAATAGCTTTAATGGAATCTCTTTGGAGAGCAAAGCCGATTGTATTATCTCTTTGTATATCCAATAAGGTGTCAACAAAATCTTGATCTTCCTCACTATGATCATCCCCTTCCTTTCTCTTTTCTAAATGTTCTTCAATAACACCTTCAAGAAATTCATCAAAATCTTTAGCCACTTTACATGCTTTGTCTTCTAGACCACTCAATCGATCAACCCACGACAACCATGGAAGATAATCTCCAACGCATAAAGCGCCGAGAACATGCACAAACCTCTCCAACAAGTTTGTGAGTTTTAACCCTTGGCATGACCTCCCAAAGCACACCTTACAAACTATGTTATTGACAAGCCAAAAAGTCAACTCACTCAAGTCAACTAAAGAATCATGACCTTTTGCAATGGTGTCAATCATAAGACCTATCTCGTTTTCCCTCACTTGGCGAAATGAATGTACTCGTGCCGTATTTAGAAGGTGGACCACTGCAATGCTCTTCACCTGTCTCCAAAACTCTCCATAAGGTGAAAACGTTATGTCACCAGAGCTGTAGATAAGTTTGTCTGGAATTCTTAACTTTGGTCGATTAGAAAACTTTAAATCATGCGTTTTCATGATCTCTTTTGCTGCTTCAGCGGAAGATGCTATAAGCATGGGTACCCTGCCAAAATGCATCAATATGAGTGGACCATGTTTCTTGGAAAAGGCATGGAGGGAGCGCACAGGGCTCGACCTTAGTTGATGGAGGTTCCCGATGATTGGAAGCTTTGATGGAGATGGTGGTAAGTTTTTCTTCGTCTTCGATCCCGACTTAACCCATTTAAAACTAATGAAACTTATTAAGATGATGAGTGAAAACAAAGAGAGGAGGCAGGTTTCTAACCAAGAAAACATTGTCTTAGTTGGCTCCATAATTGACAGGATAATTGTATTGATATGCTTAGTAGAGTGAAAGGATCGATGACTATATATCATGACAACCAAATATAAGTGGATGGAAAATCTTGTAGCCAATTTGAGATTGTACGTTTATGGAAAATAAATATCTATTGTCCACATGTGTGATATATAATATAAACATGTGGTACCTACCTGGACCATGCACCAGATACAAGTGGGTGAAAAATCTCACAATAAATCAATATGATTCAATCTTTGGTTGCTTTAAAAGTTTTCTCATACTATTTTTGAATGATTAATTGACACCCTAAAGTATGAATATAGAGGTTTATTTATCCATGCATTATGATGTATGGGCGGAGCTATCCTTTAGGGGTCGGGATCAAGTGAAACTAATGAATTTGAAACTGTAATGGAGTGTATATAAACGGAATTTTGATTGATCCCAATGGTTATAAGAATTTGACCCCAATATATTTTCAGATATTTTGAGATGGTGTAGTGGTGTTCAAATGTATATATTTAAGCATGTATCTCAAGTGAATGTTAACGGATTTTCCTTAAGTGTGTATATATGCAGGATATTGATGTGCTAAGAAGAAATGAACTCATAATATATTTAACATTTATTCGTACGACCTATAGTATTAGCTTTGTTCATCTGTAAGACACAAGTATGCATGCCATATGTATATATTACATGCATTTGTATGAGTATTAGTCTTCCTACTCTAATGTACAATTACATTTATTGAGGACGATGCTAAATAGACCAATTCTCACAAAAGTTTTCCGATCGCAAATCTACTCCCTAGATCAATTCTTTTGATTGGGAATTATATCCTATTCTATAATTCCAATCATATCATGATTGATATTTATTTATATTTATGGAATCATGGCACTCAGCCTATAAATTTGCATCTTATTTCTATTTAAAACTATTTTTTAAACTATTATCGTTTTCATTTTAATAAATCTTTAAACAACTTTTAAATACCAATAAACACTTATTTACCAATAAACATTTATGTTGCATTTTTCAAATATACAACTATAGTAAGGATAGACATTGTATCCATATATATGTTATTTGATACATATGGTAAAGTCACAAATACCATATTATTAATTATAATTTTAGCTTTTTATTGTAATACGTTAATTCGGTAATAAGAAGAGTATGCATGAAATTATTATTTATATAAATTTTTATTGATTAAACCCGTATAACATACGGGTTCTATTCTAGTATATAACAAAAGAAATAGATAAATTTAAAGAAAAAATGGACAGAATGAAATAAACCATGTATATTTTTCGTTCAAATATACCCTAAAGAATATTGTTGATGTCCCAAAAAAGGAAAGAATATACACATGTAACAACAAGACTTGTTTCAAAATAACCCACCATTTCCATTCCTACAATTCCTCTCCAATAATCATCCGATCTTTCCTCCCATTTTTAATGATTTTTTTTCTCATTTTCTCTTTCCATTTCTATTCTAACTCCCTAAACCTTCGGTTAGATCAATCACCCAAACACCCATTCGTGTTGTTGCTACCTCTCTTCCCCCACCCTCCTCCCGGCCCTCCCTCCGACCATCCCAATGGGGAACTGTTGTTCCCAAGGTCAAACACAAGATCATGCAGAACCTGAAGCTCACAAATCCTCAAAAGGAGACAAACCCCAAGAAGAAAAAACCACCACCACAACCCCTCCCGAAAAGGTCCCTGCGGCCCAGCCCGCAAAGAACGGGAAACAATCCCCTATCGGGACGGTTTTGGGACGTCCTATGGAAGATATCAGAACCCTTTACACAATAGGAAAAGAGCTTGGGAGGGGACAATTTGGGGTCACACATTTGTGTACATGCAAGAAGAGTGGAGACCAATTTGCATGCAAAACAATTGCAAAGAGGAAACTTGCAAATAAGGAGGACATTGAGGATGTGAGGAGGGAAGTACAAATCATGCATCATTTGGCTGGACAACCGAATATTGTCGAGTTGAAGGGGGCGTTTGAGGATAAACAATCCGTGCACTTGGTGATGGAGTTGTGTGCGGGTGGAGAGTTGTTTGATCGAATCATCGCTAAGGGTCATTACACCGAGAGGGCTGCAGCATCGTTGCTACGGACGATTGTTAGAATTGTTCATACATGTCATTCCAATGGTGTTATTCATAGAGATCTTAAGCCTGAAAATTTCCTACTTTTGAATAAGGATGAAGATGCTCCACTTAAAGCTACCGATTTTGGTCTTTCTGTGTTCTACAAACAAGGTTTATAATCTCGAATAAGTTCTCAATCTCTATTTTTTTGGATCATTAATTTGAAACCGAATCAATCGCTTACAAAATCACAACAAAAATGCACTTATTATGCATTATATATGGATGCTGATCTTTGTTTCTTTGAGGCTTATAGAAACATGAATATCTTTTGAAATTTCCTAATGTTCATATTCATGCCCAAACTATTAGAAATCTTTGCTAATAATTGCGAAACAAGTGTTTGCACATGGGAGCATTTACACATTTTCCATGTATATGCTTTGAAAAGAAATAAAGTGCAAAATCTCATATTTATTGTATCAAATGCAAGCATGGTTCTTGAAACTCAAGGTCCATCCTTTCTCCTTGATCAATGCAGGTGAAGTCTTCAAAGATATCGTTGGAAGCGCGTATTACATTGCACCCGAAGTCTTGAAGAGAAAATACGGACCAGAAGTCGATATATGGAGCATTGGAGTCATGCTATACATTCTTCTAAGTGGAGTTCCTCCTTTTTGGGCAGGTGATGATTATATACAGTTTTTATGGTTTGTTAATGGTTCAATTCATTGTAACTCATAAGGGAAATGTATATATGTGGTCATATAGAATCGGAGCATGGGATATTCAATGCAATCTTGAAAGCACATATTGATTTTACAAGTGATCCATGGCCTTCCATATCTCCTCAGGCCAAGGATCTTGTAAAGAAGATGTTGACTTCAGATCCTAAGCAAAGGTTAACTGCCCATCAAGTTCTTTGTAAGTATTAATAATCCCAAATGGAACTTTAAAAACCAACCAATTCAATTGACAGAAAAAATGGGCACATGATGCATAATATATATGTCATTGACTTAATTCATTGTTTTTTATATGTTTTCAGCTCATCCTTGGATTAAGGAAGACGGAGAAGCACCCGATAAACCACTTGATAATGCGGTTCTTGGCAGGCTAAAACAGTTTAAAGCTATGAATAATTTTAAGAAAGTTGCACTTCGGGTATACCTGACTAGATCTTTACTTATAAATTATAATGATAATAATGCACAAAGTCAAACAGTTATCTGATTTTAAGATTGTTTTTGGACCACTGAGCAGGTGATTGCAGGCTGTTTATCTGAGGAAGAAATCATGGGACTGAAGCAAATGTTCAAAGGTATGGATTCTGATAACAGTGGAACAATAACACTTGAGGAACTAAAACGCGGACTATCCAAGCAAGGGACCAGATTAAGCGAAGCTGAAGTCAAACAGTTGATGGAAGCTGTAAGATAATATTTACTGTATAGTTTGATTTTTATAGGTTTTGGGTTACAGAAATCTATCTCATTTTTTGAAAAACATTTAACAGGCTGATGCAGATGGAAATGGAACCATAGATTATGAAGAGTTCATAACTGCAACAATGCATATGAATAGAATGGGGAAAGAAGACCATCTGTACACTGCATTCCAATATTTTGATAAAGATAACAGCGGGTATGTAAACACTAATAGTTCGAGTTTGACGTCATTACAGAAAGGGTGGTTCTATCCCCACACCACCGAATGTAATCTCTCTCACTTGTCAAATCACACTCAACACTTGACGTTTTCAAATGGTCGTTTGACTTTTCAGCAAGTCAATTTTTTTTCAAACTTTGAGAAGTCAAATGGCCATTTGAAAAAGTTTAGAAAATTCAAACAACCATTAAATGTGTTGCCAAAGGACCACTTGTAGGCGTCGTGAGATTAGATTTCAGACGGTGTGGGAATACACCATATATTCCTAAAGAAAATATCACGTGATTTGTGGTATTTAACGGGCTTATTTGTTCTCAGGTACATTACGATAGAAGAACTAGAACAAGCTCTGCGCGACTATGGAATGAATGATAATAAGGACATAAAGGAGGTTGTATCCGAAGTTGACTCTGACCATGTAAGTAACTAAAAAAAATATTATTCATTCCCTTGTAGCCTAACCATATGGTGATATATCATTGTCGTCCACACAGAAGTAGTGAGAGTTTAAATCCTAACAAGCGAAAGGTAATGTGGTATTTATGTGTAAAAGGTTCTTGATAAACAAAAACTAAAAAACCATTGAGAAACTTTCGATTCGTCTAATAGTTTTAAACGATTTCCTTCTAAGTTAACATCTCAATATTATGACAAATTCTATATAAAACATAGTCCATATTGACCCATTTATTATGAAATTCACCAAAATTAAAACTTGAATCTAAATGATTATTATCAACTTTTGCAGGATGGCCGAATCAACTACGACGAGTTTGTGGCAATGATGAGATCAAAAACCCAAGCAGACACAATGAATCCTAAGAAACTAAGACAATCATTTGTTGCTAAATGATATAGCAGCAACTAGCGAGTTGTGCCTAAGCATGTTCGAAGAGGATGAATAAGAAGGGGCTGCATGACATACTTATTCCGCATTTGTCCTAAGTGAGGATGATTGAGGCAACAAGAGTTCAATCTGGTCTGGAGGGGACTAGAACCGGTGGGGATGTTGTTCTAGCAAGAAACTTTATATTTTTTGCTTTTGAGGATTGGTGATCAACAACAATTGTAATGGGTATTTGGGTTTGGTTAGATAAGATGTTCCAGTTTGCATGCACGGGATATATATGTATAGGATCAATTGTATGGCTTGCTGTACATTTGCAATCATGTAGAATATTTTGTTTGATCTAGACACTATATATGATTTTTCATTGATTTCGTGTTTAATCTCGTTTGGATCCAGGATTTTGTTTTCTTGTCTTGTGGTTGTAGTTGTGGTTGTGGTTGTGACGAGTAATCTTGATGGGTCGGGTCGGATAAAAGAAAAAGATACGAGCCAGCAGAAGGTTTTTATTTAGACACAAACTATGATTTGCATTTTTCATTAAGGTCTCTTCCTCATCCACTTGTATATTTTTCTTTATTACCTTGTGATACCATTCAAGCAAATCGATTTATAACATTTATGATTTGTAAGTTCATTGTAATATCCCAATTAAAGCCAAATTGTATAGCAACTAGTTCACATATATCCGCCCTTCCTTTTGAACCCAAATATATGGATAAAAGAGATCTATTTCCATACCGTTGTCTAGTTACGGTGGGAAAGATGTGAATATTTGGTTCGAAGGTGTCTTTAATAAATCATTCAAAGAACTTATTAAACTTAACTTTAAATTAATATATCATAGCATAAAGCTATAATTAATATATATTTTACTATTAATAATTAACTTCCATGATCACATTTGTCCAAAAATTAGTTTTAAACAAATAATTTCATGAAAAGAGATAAAATATGAATTGTGTCACAAAATCTTGAAAAATATGTATATGAACATACAAATGAGTTATTATAAGAAATTTGGTTTGGTAAGAATGATAAGAAAGAATCATAGCCATTAGATCTTCAATTAAATGAAGATATATGGCATAAAGTTTTTCTGTGTAAAATTAGAGTGAATAACAAAAGATGGAATGACATTTTTGAATTTTATCAAGATCCGCCTATATTTTAAACCTTCATAACTCTTAGATACGACATTATTTTAATAAAAAAAATACACCATAAAAACGAGTGTTTTTATCTTTAAAATGCGTACAATGTTTTTATAAAAAAAAATACTCTTTCGACTGTATTAAAATGTTCAGATCATTGTGACATATTGTGTCAAAATGTTCTGATCATTGTATCATGTTGTGTCAAAAATGTTCATATCATTGTATCAAAATGTTCAGATCATTGTGTCATATTGTGTCAAAAATCGAAAGAGTATTGTTTTTAATTTTATATATAGCATCACTATACGCGTTTTAAAGATAAAAAACACTCAATTTTATGGTGTAACTTTTTTTAAAAACTAATGTCGTATGTGAAAATTATGAATTTAAAAAAAATGAGAGAACTTAATTAAAAGTCAACAAAGATGGCTAAGACCAAATTACCCCTCATTCATTTTTTATTAGATCAAGATCTAATGGTTATGATTCTTTCTTATCATCTCACCCAAACCAACTTCTCATTTGAACCTCACTCATTATGATATAAAGTATAACTAACGTTACAATATGTCTAATTGTATTTATGATATAAAATCCATCATGTTGATTAGAATAATTTTACCAAAAGTATGTTATTTGTGATTTTGCATGTAAATGTAACATAATGATTTCTACAACACCGTTTAGTACCAAAACACAAAACAATCAAAAGATTATAATGATTAGGTTAGAAAGATACATGATTATTAAATTTCCAAAATTCACAAAGTTGCATTAATATTTAAAACATGACTCAAAACAGTAATTAGCAGTAATATAATGCATAAAGATAAGTAATTTGATCAAAACATAAAAATCCTAGAAATCCCCAAATCGATTATGAACCCTAGGAATTGACTTTTTGATTTAGCTTTCAAAATCAGAAATTGATTTAGGACTTTTGTAGAGAATGAAAAAGTAATAAGTTTGAAGAAAAAAAGAACTACCCGAAAAGGCTGAGAATTGAGGTCAAAATTAAACCGCTCTCGCGCGAATAACGTGTTACTTACATAGACATAAAAACACGAATGCATCAGAAACCATAAGTCAAAGGTATTGTCAATACCTCAACCTCTAACCGATTGTCATGGGTCGGTCATCATGCTTTTGAAGACACAAATGGTTCATGATACACAAGGTAAATTTTGTTTTAAGAGCCAATAACTCACTTTTAATATAAAGATTTAGACCCAAAATCATTTTTACACACCTTAAGGTTAGTTTATAAATTCATGTTACCAACCACTGAATGTTTGTTTCCCCCAAGTGGCTAGTATTTATAGACTTAAAGTTGTACTTGGGGCACGACCCTTGTTAAAGAGGCACGACCCGTGTCTATTAGATAATCTTCCGAATCTTGCAAGTACAACACACGAGGTCGTATCTCTGTCACACGGGGTTGTGTTGTCAGGAGGGCACGACCCATGGTTAAACCAGGCACGAGGCGTGTTTTCAGATACCACGCTAGCATCCAGTCAGCAGCCAGTTGTCTTATTTGTAGGTAACATGGGGCGTGCCAGGTGGGCACGACCCGTGTTGGGTCTAAAAACCTTGAAGTCTTCGGTTTTTCTTCATTTTCCACCATAATGGACTTCTTTTTGTTTTTTGGTTACAAATGACTGCTTAACAACGTTGAAATTAGAAATCGAACGCTAAAAATATTGAGCGTATGAGGCTAGGACGTAAAACATATGATACATGACTGTTTCTGTTACACCACTAACTGTTGTGCTCAGTACGTTACACTTAAAAGTTAGTACTTTCATAATGACTTCTCAATCTCTATCTTTAAAATTTATACTTTTTGTTTATTTTTCATGTCCACCTCATTCTCCTTCTCCATCTTCATATCTATCTTTAAAACTATAGAGTGAAATAAATGATCAACCTCTAATTATGAAGAAGCTTTGTTATCTTTAATCCTAATAAAACACTAAAATGGTTGTCACATGTCTCATTTCTAGAATGTCTACATAAGCATAACCACATGTCAAAACCACATTCAAGCATCAATTTATTAGATTATCAATTAATTATACTTACCAATTTTATCAATACTAAATTTCCATTTTAAACTTAATATGAATTTGATAAATTTACTCAATAATTTGATTAATTTAAAAAACTAATCCACAATTTGTCAAACATAATGAATTTGATTATTTTAACCGTGTTTTCCTTTTTTATATGTACCTTAATATTATGAACTCAACCCGTGTAATACACGGGTTACTAACCTAGTAATAATCTCTATATATGATTGTGAGTGTTTGGGAAAAAAGAAAAAAATAATAAAATAATTGTTTCGTGAAATAGAGAAGAAAATTAAGATTGAGAATGAGATGTGATATGTATATGTTAAATAAAATCTAATAAACTTTTCAAGAAAGTATAAAATTAAATTAAATTATAAAGATTAAAAAACCGAGTGTGAATAATGTGAATGCACTTAGATAAAAAATAAAAAAAATGAAAAATAAAAAGTAAAAATTTACCCTAGGATAAAAAGTAGAAAAAATTCGTTTGTTTTACTTTTCCAATATCCACTAGGAAAGAATAAAAAAAGAAAAGAAAACACTTCACAGTTCACACTTAACTTGTTAATTTGTATGACGACAGAAAACCAGTAAATGAGTAGTCATTCTCCCAGATCAAAAAGTCAAAATCACAGACCACCCTTCGCCTCTCCTCACTACCTCCTCCTACCACCAAATCACTCTTTTCTCCCCGATTCCCCCCTCGATTCTCCGGATTCCCCCGCCGAATCGAGCTACCAAAACCACCCTAACAATCTCCTCCTTCCGATTCTCTCCAATCAATTCTCCGGCCAGAGTTACCACCTCGGTACGTCCTTCAACCACTACACATGCTGTATAAACTTTTTTTTTTATTTTGAATTTGCCTCACGCAACATGTTTCACACAAATGAGGCGTTTTCATCGTATTTGACCTTTCAATTTGATTCTGCTGACTGATGGTTGAGTATTGGGGTAAAATTTAGGATTCTGAATATGAATTGGAGTACTGGTTATGGCGGTACGATAAATGAAATGATTTATGTGTTCGATCTGAGATGAAATACATGCCTGTTAGTCAATTTGTTGTTTGTAGAGTGCTAGGTTGTCTAAAATTAATTCCCTGAGGGTGTTTGTTTTGAAATTGATTGACCTAAGTTGACATGGATTAAATTTAGGCGTGGCTTCCAGTAGGCACATGTTCTAATCAAGTCGAATAGTACTTCAGTTGTACCTTTTCTTTTGGTGTAAAAACTAGCATGTGCTTTTAGTGATCAAGCTATGGCTTTAACAACCTGTTTGAATTCCAGTTTTTTTCATAGGGGGTCTGTTGTTGCGTGGACTTCTTTCAAAGGTTTGTTGTCTGTGGTTTAGATTCTTTTGAGCAAAATTGGTCAGTGGTTAGCTTGACCAAAACCTCATGATTCAAAACAAAAAGAAAATGTATCTTTAATGATGGAGTTGAGGAAGCACTTGTTTTGGGACGGAATGAATCTGTTGGATAGGACATAATTGGGCCACTTGGCATTTTTTTAGGTCAATATGCACAATAATGTGAATAATAAAGGTGCTTGTGTAGCCAATTGTGTACATGCAATTCACAATTGAGTACATTGTAAAAAGTCATCTTGGGCCTTGCTATGGTCAGAAAAGTAAGCATAGTGATAGTTCCGTAAGTTGTATGTGACAGGATTTCGACTGTCGTGAACATAGTTTTAATATACGTGTTTGCACACCTTATTCTTGTTGTTTGTTTTTGTGCTAGACAAGGTTATATATTTTGAATAAAAATAGGTGAATCTCGAACATAGTATTGTGGGTGTATAACTGTATCTATCATACTATTGATGATGTTCAGATATTTCACCAAGATCCAGTGGATGACTGTATATCTGATGTGGGTGTATAACTGTATCTATCATGATATTAAAAATAGGTTACTCTCGAACATAGTATTGTGGGTGTATAACTGTATCTATCATACTATTGATGATGTTCAGATATTTCACCAAGATCCAGTGCATGACTGTGTATCTGATGTGTTCCATTGCAAGGTTTTAATGAGGTGAGGAGTTCAGTAGTATGTTCATATCAGTTATTTTACATTATCTTTTTTCTTTACAGGATCCTGTTTGATCTTTATCCTGTTGACATTGTAATGATTGTATATATGCAGAGTCAGTTGCATAAACAAAAGAATAATCAGTACAATTTTAACCATTTGTGTTAACTGAGAGTCGATAATGGCAGAGCTCAGTCCAAGGACTGATACTTCAACAGACGGTGACACAGACAAGGCTCTAGGGGTAAATATCTTTTAACTTCTTGAAGTATTCTTTGCTTAGTTCGGCTCTAAGTGACATTCGTTAGATTGCTTTGACTAATGACTCTTATGTACTAAGTAACAACACACACACACACACACACACACACACACACACACACACACACATATATATATATATATATATACTGAATATAACATAATGGTTGTTTCCCGATATAAGTAAATCTTCCACTCCCAACTAGTTATGCAGGCTGATAATTTGAATTGGAGATGATATGACAAGTGGGTCGGGCAGGTTGTGTGACAGGTTTGGATTGGAATGAGTCATTTTCTAGTATAGTTCTAGATGGACCGCTTTGGGTTGACCCACTAGCACTTTTTATCTATCCCTTTTGAATAACTAATGCCATATTATGATTACTTAAATGATATTGTTAGTTGTTACAATAATAATCTAAATTCTTGGATAAAATGATTCTGAAGGTTGTATGCGTTAATAGACTTGGGGTGACTTTATACTCTATTTGACGTGTTCTCCTTTTATCTTTTTTTTTCGAACTGGTCGACCATTCATAAGAAAATGTGTCAAATTTGCCATATCTAATTTGAAAATGCAAGATGAAATTTTCTAAGATGCAAATTTCTGATTTTGTTGCAGTTCCATAGCAGTCATTCACATGGGCATGTGGTTTCTGATGCCAGCGATAAGTCAAGGGATCAAAAGGTTTTAGAGTTGCAGTTACATCATCATATTTTTCTTTTTAAATTCTACACATTTGGTTCACAGATGTTCTAAAATCTAAACTGATTGATCCATCTCCATAAATCAGATTTAGTTACAGAAACAAACAAAAAATATAAAAATGATGAGTTAGATTATGTAGTAAAGTAAAAAAAATGATTTTACAATAATTATGCTTTTGTGGTCATTATTTGGGAGCACTTTATGTAAGTTCGTAGTTTGTACTTATGTAGTTATGTTGCTATCTTGCTGACTTTTTAAAACTACATTTTGTAGACACTCCGTAGGCTTGCTCAGAATCGTGAAGCTGCAAGAAAGAGCCGTCTGCGGAAGAAAGTAATTTTCTTTAATAGGATTCTTATGCTTCTTACATCCTCTATTTTGTTCTTTTGCTATGTTTTCACATTTTTCTTTTGCTATATACCAAATGGAATTAAACAAAACAAACAAACGTACGTAGTTGGGTCTCGGGTGGGTAGGGTGGTAGCAATCTTTCTTCTATCCCGGAGGTTAGAGAGGCTACTCCGGTTGAGACCCCCGGCTCCAAAAACCTCCCCCTGACATTTCAAGTTTGGTATAAATGATAAAATATAACATATAACATAAAGTGTGGCACAGGGAATCAAAACAACAATAAATCTACAGTTTATCAATAATTTAATGGTAATTCACATTGTTTTCAATTGCATAAACAACTATACATATTATCAATAATTTAGTACTCGCACTACAGCATCAGTTAGATCATTTTCATCAAGCTTTAATCAAATCTGAGTCACTTGACCAAGTATTCATCAATAACAGAGTAGACGATTGTAAAATAATTAGCAAGCAACAGCTGATTATGAACTAGACTAGTATTTGACATATAAAGTAACCCTCATCATCTACTTTACAGATTTTTGTTTACTAAATTGGAAATTTCAAAAATCTGTAAGTAGCCTAAATTTTGGTGTGGTCATTGCTGTACAAAACTAGTTACCATAGGTCCTCTGTTTCTATCATGTGAAAGTTTGACATGTTTTAACTTGAGAACACCGTTTTTATTGCTTAACTAATGTCAATGTTTTCAAATGTTTGTAGGCGTATGTCCAACAACTGGAAAGTAGCAGAATGAAGTTAACCCAACTTGAGCAGGAGCTTCAGCGAGCTAGGCAGCAAGTACGGTTTGACTGCTCGTATTTTTCTGCACATTTCTTTTCAATTTCACATTGATGCTTGCTTTCAAAATTGTCTATCTTGTCTTAATGAATTCCTTTTCCTTTTTCTGAAAGGGGATCTTCATTTCAAGTTCAGGAGAACAATCTCAATCAATGAGTGGGAATGGTATGACCCTCTTGTGATTTTTAATAGTCCTCTGTTCTGATGATTATTTTCTAACTAAGGTAGCATATCTAGGCTTGATGCAATCTTCTTCAACCAACTAATTTGGCCACGTTATTGGTCGCAAAATTGATACTAAGGATGAGGCATTAGAATTTTGTTGTCAATATGAGTACTTTCAGTGTTGGGAACAAGATTCATGCCTGTAAGAAATGAGTTGGAAGGGGTCCAAAACTACGATCTAGAATGAATGTTTATTAGTACCAAGATTCTGGGCTTTAGAAATTCTTGTAATTCGGTTTCTCAAAGAATGAGTGGTTTCCTTCTGAACATTTATGAACATCAGCTAGTATGATTTGAACTGCTGAGCACATGATGTGGAGTGTTTGTTTGTCACTGATGCTCTTAATCTTTAGATTGGGAAATTGTTTTTAGTAACTGTTACATTGTGATATCACTTGGCGAGTTGGCGTCAAGTTGAACTAATCTTGACATGTCCTATTGGAGGTGCAAAATCAGCAGGCTGGGTAATGGGCCAATATGTGTACTTTTTTCTTTAGTTGTGCTAATTATGATTATAAAACCATTTTATTACAACCATTATCTATTGACTAAAACAATTTAGGAGTTTGTATCCATTTGGACAGTTCTCTTTGAGATCAAGCTTAAGCCAAACCGACCCATTCCTGAGTAAATGTGTTGAAAATTTCACCTAAATGTCTTGTGAATGAATCAAACTTATGAAGAGACTTGTGCAGGAGCATTGGCTTTTGATGTTGAATATGGACGGTGGCTGGAAGATCATAACCGCCGAATCAATGAGCTGAAAGGGGCTGTTAGCAATCATGCTGGTGATGGTGAACTGAGGATTATAGTAGATGGTGTTGTGGCACATTATGACGATATTTTTAGAATAAAAGCTGATGCTGCTAAAGCTGACGTCTTTCATGTTCTATCAGGCATGTGGAAAACACCTGCCGAAAGGTGTTTTCTCTGGTTAGGTGGATTCCGTTCTTCAGAACTCTTAAAGGTCAGCATAGCATCATGCCATTCTTCTTGGTTTTCATGATATATAAAAAAATAGCAACACACAAGAACACCTTTACAAGTTTAATAAGTGAATTGACATATCAAAAGTACAAGTAAGTTGCTTTTATAATGCAGACAGAGTTGGTTACCCTGAATAGAAATTTGGTGATTGCTAGCAAAAAGTGCAGGGGAAGGATAAGAGGCACAAGTGGCCCGACACCCTCCCAGACTCCGTGCATGAAGGAGCCTCTTGCACCGGGATTGCTAGCAAAAAAGATCACATAAGTCGTCTAGATAGTCTAATGAGCACATGGGTGATTTATAAGAAGCCATCGATGTTTATGTTGTTTTGCAGCTGCTTATAACTCAATTGGAACCTTTAACGGAGCAGCAGTTAATGGCAATTGACAGCCTACAGCAGTCATCACAGCAGGCTGAGGATGCCTTGTCCCAAGGAATGGAGGCATTGCAGCAGTCTCTGGCGGAGACAATAGCAGGCTCTCTTGGCTCATCAAATTCATCAGGCAATGTAGCCAACTACATGGGCCAGATGGCCATGGCTATGGGTAAATTAGGAACTCTAGAGGGCTTCATTCGACAGGTTAGCATTTTTTCTTCTTATTATGTGTGTGTGTGTGCGTGCGTGTGTGTGTATAAATGAAAACCACCATTTTTAGAAAACCATGTATATGTAAACATGTGTTTACATATATGTAAACTCATGTTTTCGTATGTAAACCATGTGTTTCTGTATATGTAAACATAGTTTCTTGGTTTTCTTAAAAAAACTTGGTTTTCTCATGAACCCTACCCATTATATGTATGTATGTATATATATATATGTGGGGTAGGGTTCAATTGAGAACTCCCTTGTTTTGTTAGAACCACGAAAATCGAGCTCAAACAAACTCAGATTGAACTCATTCTGACGGTGTTGGAACCGGCTCGTCGAACCCTAAAGCTAAACACTACAAGACAAACCCCTAAAGCTAAACCCTAAAGTTAAACTTAAACCCTAAGCTAAACTCTAAATATACCTAGTTAGGGTTCGACAAGCTGGTTCCAATGCCCCGCTGGAATGAGCTCAATCGGAATTTGTTTGAGCTCGGTTCTCGCAAAACAAGGGAGTTCTCATTTGATCCTTTCCCTATATATGTGTGTGTACACATAGATAGATAGATAGATATATGGGTAGGTTCAAATGAGAACCACTTTATCCCCCATCGGATTTGCTTGATGAAGATCTTCTACACGGTGACATTTTCATATATAAGGTAAAAACATGTGGTCAATACACTATAGTTTATAATATTGTATTACCTGGTGCTTACTTAAATTTACATATGGTATATTTACCAGTGAATGCATGTTTTTACATTAGTTACGAAGATGTCACCGTGTTCATACAGTGTATTAAATAGGGTCATTTTATCAATTAAGGGGACATTCATTTTAAATGTGATAATCAGTTTCTATTTACCCCGTCTGTTAAACCTAATTTGGGTTTTCATCCCATTTTACAAGAGGCTCAATTTTTTCCTTCACAGGATGGTCTTTTATTTCTTTTCCATTTTAAACAATTGCATTATCTGATTAATGTAACTTCAAAATGCATACGGAGATCCAAATGCCATATTCTGGTTCAAATTCAATACTTTCCAAATAATCATATTACTCGGTTTGCTAGGCTGACAATCTGAGGCAACAAACGTTCCAACAAATGCATAGGATATTGACAACACGTCAATCAGCTCGGGCACTCATTGCAATTAATGACTATTCCTCTCGGCTTCGAGCTCTGAGCTCATTATGGCTTGCACGCCCTCGTGAGTAACCGGGTCGTTATGTTCTTTCTTATATGATCACAAAATGTACCCCCAAGTTGTACCAATTATACACAGAAATACTGTCGTGTGCCAGAAAGTAAGGATTTTTAACAAGCAGGAAGGGCAGCAAATATGTGTAACAGCTCTCTAGTTCTTGGACTCTCCATACCTGGTATCTGCTGTAATGATGTTGATATCTCAACTATTAACTGATAAGTTATGATAATTTGGTGTAATTTTGTTTTTATTTTGAAACCTATAGGATTAGGTACATTGGGAATTTGTAGCTTCTTTATGGGTTTGTAAGTGCTAATGTTTGGAATGGGTTTGAAGTTTGAACTTTGAACACATGATTTTATCTAACGGTTTCTGTTTGGGCCCCTTTAATCCTAGTCCGGTTAAATTTTGCTATACTTTATACTATGTTTTAGCTATAACTTTTGACTTGCGGTCTCATTCTCATTACATCCTCACCATAAGCATCTTATTTGCTATCAGGGTGTTTAGATATAGACCTATACTAATTTTGGGCATTTATTCCCGAAAGCGGTGAACATCATTTTTCTCACAGGTTGTTGGTGTCTTTGGTTGGAACGGAACAAGGCGATCTTTAATAATCGGACTCCTTCCATCCAGCGGGTGATTTTGGAATGGGTTTCTTTCTCTTTGTAATGCTTTTGCTTTCTCGCTGGCCTCTAGCACCTTGCTAGTGGTTGGTTGTTTTAATAAAATTGTCGTTAAAAAAAAACATTAATCTTCAGTACACCTCATAATCTAAATTTACACCCTTATAGAGTGCATATAAGGGTATGTGGGACGTATAGGGTACGGATCAGTACGAAGTTGTCAGTATGTGAGTGCTATACGGGGGTGCATAGCGTCGAAAAAACATAATTTCTTGAAAATTCAGGGGAGACATACTGTCTTTTTCCCTATACGGGACGTATAGGGGTGTAAAAATAGAGATCTGGGATGTCCGGTTAGAATCTTGGTTCAACAATTGGCATTTTAAAACTTTTTAGACAGTCATTATAAGACCATTCAGTATACATCGCGTGAAGGGGCACGATCCGACGCAAACGCCGCCCCCCTTAGGCGTGGTAGGGTGGTGCGGTAGGAAGGCGTGAAAAGATTCAGACACGTGAAAGGGAGTGAGAATGAGAATTGTCCAATTAAATAATTACACGCAATTTTTTATAATATATTTTTTTATTTAAACTAATTAAAAAATAAAGTTTGAGTATGATTTAAAGATAAGAATAATCCTAATTTTTTCATTTCATTGTATAATTTAACAATAACCCACTCCCACAACACAACCCTCACCCAACTCCTTGTTGTCATGGAGCTCTCTCTGCCCCACCCTTATATCATACGCACCAATTCATCTTCTTCCTCTTCTTCTCGCATATTCAAACCTAGTAACCTTCTTCTTCCCCAAACGCCCCATAACCAGATAATCAAGCATCCATTCGTCGTTTCCATCAATAATAAGCTCAACAACTCAATGGATTCCACAATCTGTAACGCCTCGTCACTCACCACTCACCTTCCTCCTTCGCTGGACACTGGTTAGAACTTAGAACCCTAATTTATGTTTTATTCAATTCAATTCAATTAGGCTTCAACCTAATTTATGTATTTTTTTGTTTTTGTTTTCAGTTGGGGATCGGATTGGGTCAGTTAAAAGGGTTACGAATGAAACAAATGTGGAAGTGGAATTGAACTTGGATGGTGTGGGTTCACCTGACAGCAATACTGGGATTCCGTTTCTTGATCACATGCTAGATGTTAGTCTCTTTTGTTTTCCCAATACTTTTCCCAGTACTTTTCCCAATACTTTTGAGCTTTTAGTTTTGTTGGTTTATGTGCATTTCGAATCAAATTGGTATCTGATCTTGAATGATAGATTAACTACTTTTGAGCTATGTTACCCGACCATGGTCCGGCTTGATTGTTATGGGCAAAAAATAAGGGCAGATAAAGCAATTAAAAAAGTAACTTAAAGAAAATGAAAATACAAAGTTAATGTGTAACGGCATTAAAGTTCATACGCTCAAAGTATCGAGCGTAGGTCATAGGACATAAATGTTATGTTTGCATTGCTTAAACGCAACATAAATTAAACGGAATACAAAAAGATAGTGTAGTGATGGTATAATCATAAGCGAAATGGTCAATTATTGAACCTAGGACCTAAATATGTGTTGCGTTGCGGGTTTTGATAGGAAACATAAAAAAAGGGTGAAAAATGGAAAAAATAATAGTTCTAAATTAATGTCACGTGGCACCACCACAGGTTGCCACGTGGCATGTGTACTGTTTTACTATTTTACGATTCATCAAAGTTCAGAGATGAGAAGAAAACATGACACTATGACAGATGAGACTTGAGAGGGATATATTCCTACAATTAGCAAAATGAATACCAATACCCAATTGCACCACCCTATTTGTCAGCTTTATCTCAATAAGCATGCAGCCTCTTTTCATCTATCAATAAATTTGTTCTCAAATATATATGTGTGTATATGCAGCTGCTTCATTTCCCTTTATCCTGACAATAACATTTAACTCACCATATTTTATGCCTCAACTTTTGTACCTGGGTTGTTTATAAAACTTTATATTGAGTGGTTTGAAAACTAGTTTGACATAGTGAAATGGAACTTTGGACTTTCTTTTGATATTCGTTGAGTAACGATTGAAGCCCAAAGGGTTCTTTAATTAGAACTATGACCTCTTTTTGTTAGCATAAGCATAGATCGAGTTTAGAACTGTGAATCTAGTCTTGTTTTATAAATAAACTCCTTTCTCTAATCCCCTAGGCTTCCTCTGTATGTAGGTGATTGACTGATTTCGGCATTTTTCTTCTGAATTTCCTTAAAACCGAAAAGGATATAGCATCCATTTTAGTTTCTTCATGATGATTTTATATTCTATCTGCATAAGCATCCAACCTAATAAGTTATATGATTATTGGTGTAACCTTATCTTCTAATCTCGTGCTCATATTGGTGGCATTTTATATCAGCAACTTGCTTCCCATGGATTATTTGACGTGCATGTGAAAGCTGTTGGTGATACTCACATTGATGATCATCACACTAATGAAGATGTCGGCCTTGCCATTGGAACGGTGATCTTACAATGCATACCTTTCTGAATTTAATGTCTTCCTATTTCTTCACTCGTTCAGAATCTAGGAATGTTATCATATGCACATGCTCCTTCCCAAGAAGTATATGTAAAGATTTAATATGGTTGTCACCAGGCTCTGCTGAGTGCACTTGGTGATAGGAAAGGAATTAACCGATTTGGTGACTTCACTGCTCCACTTGATGAGGCCCTGGTACACGTTACTCTGGTAAGTCTCAATAGCGTAAATTACATTGAAACAAAAAAACAACCCAGTATAATCCCATCATAAAATTAGCCATCTGTAGGGTCTGGGGAGGGTTGGATGCAGTGGCGGATCCAGAAATTTATTTGAGCGGGGGCAAAAATTAGTTCTAATAAAACGAGTCGAATCGAATTAATTCAACACAAACCTGTCAAAAAAGTTAGTTGAAAACAAATCGACTCAAATTAGTGGTGTAAAAACAAATTGTTTATTATATATTAACAATATTATAAAGCTTATCTACTCAATGATATAAAGAATATTATGTCATAGTTTAATTATACTTGAATAAAATTATTTAACTATAATGTTTCACAGATAAAATATAAAAATGGGTTAGAGTAACATGAGTTTTAAGAGTTTTAATGTAGGGTTCTTTTAATAATTAAAAATAGCTAAAAGGTTTAGTTTGTAGTTTCAGTTAATTTGGAAGGGCTGCTATGAAAGTTTTCTTTTTGACTTTTGAGTTATCCGTCCACCCATTTTTTTTAATTTTTTCCTCTCTCTTCTCCTTCTTTCTTCATCTTCTTTGTCAAGCTCCTATTTCCATGGCTTCTTAGAAAAAAAACTCACTGTAAATTAGCAATAGATCATTTCTTTTTTGATTTCTTGATAATCAAACATCAAAAGGGGCCTATTAAGATATTGTGGAAGGGGCCTTCTAAAAGATATATAAAAATTCCTTCTTCTCCTATAAATCTCAGTGGGGGCCTTTCCCCCCTCTGAACGTTGAATAGATCCGCCCCTGGTTGGATGGGAGCAAGCCTTACCTCTATCCCGAGGGATAGAGAGGCTGCTCCTGCTGCATAAATTACACTCATAGCATAAATTACATTGTAACAAACAAACAAACAAACAAACCCAGTATAATCCCACTCATAGCAAAAATTACATTGTAACAGTTATATTGTTATTAACAATAACAAGAAAACTCTGGTTATTTGGTTACAAACGAGTTTGATCTGTAAACTGAAATTTTTGTCGATTTAACTAATTCAAATTTTGGTTGCAAAATTTCTTAAACTGAGGAAACTGAAAACCGAATCTATTAACACCCCTAATATGTAGAAGGGAAATCAATGATAGAGGAGGGCAGATAAACTTTAATTCTTATTTGTAGTTAATAATTATTCTTTTTATGTGCTACAGGTAGAGAGTGAGAACTAAATAGTATATACTATACTCCGTATTTACATTAATAAAGAAAGAAAGACATGTTACCAGCTTTTCCTGCCTAAAACTCTTTTACAGCTTTTAAGCGAACTTTGGATATATATTTACACTCTAGCTCAGTAGCTCCTCATCTGTATTGTATATAGAAAAAACCACACCTTTCTTACATTAGGATTTAGTAAGGGGAGATGTTCTAAGTTTTAAGCCCAATATTTGACGCCATGTAATTTTTAGAATAATGACCAATGATTTATTGAGTCGCGAAGCACAAACTATGTACTACATTAAATTTTCCGGTTGCCTGGATAGATAACATAGATTATATTAAACAATTACCACATTAGAAAAAACAAAACTGCTTGAGCGATCCCCTATTCTTATTAGCCGCTTCACAACGTTTTATGTATAGTGCATTATATATGTGCTTATAGTAATTAATTTTGTAGGATTTATCTGGACGACCACACTTAAGTTATGACTTGCAAATTCCAACTGAGAGAGTTGGAACATATGACACACAGGTACCCATTCCTCTTCAGTATTCCACATTATTTTTCTATACCAATCACACTTGTTATCATAGTGAAACCTGAATTACAAGGTGCAAATTTAGTAGATGTGGCAATTTCAAACCATTTCTAATGAATGGGTCGATCTGCGCTGTATTTTATCCCAACTAGGTAAATTAAAATTTAGCTATGAAACATGTCAAATGGGTGGGGACAGGTATAAGGGGTCTAGATAGCTCATAATGCAGACAATCTCATAAGCTGCTAATTTGATAATTAGATAGTTATTGTATCAATTTAGCTTTTGTATTCGCATTAAATATAACTAAAAAGTGTTTGTGGGTCTTGCCCAACCCAACATGTTTCAACCCATCCTTTATTGAAGAATAAACTTGCAACAATATTTGAAACATTAGAAAATATGCTGGAAGAAATTTACCATAGAGTACATGTTTTCCTAATTTGGAAAAGAAAAAAAAAGATTTTTTCAGTTTTACCCACTTACAATCAATATAATTTTTGTCCTTAGACAAGGCTACATTTTTCATTTTAGGTTGTCCCAAAGTCAAACATGTCTTTTTTACTTTTGATTTCAATCTTAATTAACTTATTTGCTCATAACAATCAAATTAAAGAGTAACGAAGATTGAGATATTCGAGTCAGCCAATGAGATGCATCCTGACATCAAGGCTAAAAACTTGTGTATTTAAGTTCTATCTTATTCTGTTAAATTGCTGCTTTTGATTGTTCGTACATACTGATAATTATGTTACCACAGCTCGTGGAGCACTTTTTCCAGTCATTGGTCAATACATCTGGAATGACACTTCATATCCGGCAGGTAATTTCTGATATTAAACTGCCATTGAAATCTCTCTTAGTACATAACTTCATATCTGTGTTTAATCAAGTTTCATACTTTGTGTTGATGAGTATATCTAAGCATTTAGTTGATTCTTTTTGCTGAATTAATTTTTTCATTATTTTTTTCTTTTTCATATGAGTGCAGCTTGCTGGGAAAAATTCTCACCATATAATTGAGGCAACATTCAAGGCATTTGCAAGAGCTCTTAGACGAGCAACAGAATACGATCCAAGGCGGCTTGGGACTGTCCCTAGGTTTGCACTGATGCATATTTCTAAAAAAAATGCATTGCTTTCTATGTGCTAGTTGACAAAAAAAAAAATTATATGTTAATATTCAACAAAAAACTGAAAGATAACATTTTACAAGCATAAATGTTGTTACTCTTAACCGTTAAACCAAAGCAAGTTAGCCAGTCTAAGATTTATACTGTGTCTGGAACTTCTTTATGCTCCAAATTTTACTTGAGCATCCAAATCTGGGTCAATACTAGCGAAAACATCTAAACAAGGTTCGAGCACCGTGCCAAATGTGTCCAAAAATGAAGCATGTCCAAAAGTAAACCAACCCCTTCTGCTAAGAAAAACACCATCAAATTTGAAAGTAGCGCGATCTATTTCAAAATTTTCCCTCAATTAAGCACATCTAGCATATTTTTTTACAGCAAGGGGATCACTATAATCGACTCCATTGAGTTCATTATCATAGAACTCAATAGTTACACCTACTTCTTTGTAACTTCTAATAATTTCAACTTATTTGAATAACACATTCTTGGAATTCTGAATTTTCTCATCTTACTTTCGTATGTGCAGCTCAAAAGGAGTGTTGTCACGTTCCTGAAACGAAACGCAAATCATCGTGGATCATCATGGTAACCTTTTTTATTCTATTTTTTTTTTACAATACTTGTAGTATCTTGAATTTGTTTTTGACAATATTTAATCATTTTAGTTTTCTTGCAAATCATTTCCTTACATTATGGAACAAAGCAGGGTTGCATCCATCCATGAAATCATAGTCCATTTTTCATAGCCAAGTATTGGTGATCAGAGGGCTCAAATTGTTCTCCGCAGAACAATATTCGACCGAGGCTTGGGTATCATATCTTGTTTGAAAAGACCAAGACGTTAGTGTTTACAATCTCCATAGCCATCTTTTTCTGTTGTTTGTGCCGTGTTTTAGTCAACGTTCATATGAAAAAACGAGTAATAAGTGGTGGTTATACTCTAGACAGTCAATGTTCAACTCAAATGTTCTTTTTCTCCACATCTGTTTAGCTTGGAATTGGAACCTGATGAAAATAGTTAGAGAATAGGGAGCAGGTAATTTGGAGTAGAGGTTGGCAAAAATTGGTTTGGACAATGAATCGGTTTCAAAACCAACCTAAACCGGTTAGACAAACCACTTTGAGGATGTACCTGTTAGAACCCAATCAGTACTCGACCCCTATAAATTATCTAGCCCGAATAGTTGTATATAATTTAAAAAACAGATTTGTATATAGGGGTTGAGTACTCGTTGGCTAGATAAAAAAAACCCCTTAAAGAAAAGCAGATTTGTTTTTTCTTATATTTATTTAGCCAACCAGTACTCAACCCCTATATATTATATACAACTAGATCTTATAGCCGGCGTGTTACGATGGAGATAATGTGGATACACAAAACAATTGTATTGCTAGTTAGTATTGTAAATAAAACACAAATACAAAAGGGCTACGCAATAGAATTAAACAAAAATAACGGAGTATTAACTAATACGTAAATGCAATTGTGTGAAACTAGAACGAAGGAAACCTAAAAAGGAAAAAAAAAAGATTATGAAAGAAAAAAGATTTAGAAGTTAAACGCTCGAAGGATCGAACCTATGACCCAGAAGTTATGTTACACAGCTCTATTCACTACATAAAAAATAATAAAATAATAAAGACAATAAAAAAGAACTAATATGCTCACTCACTATACCACCTAATTCCATTATATATGTATCATGAAGAGAACACTTTATAAATAAAGTTATCAAAGGCTGTCATGTGGCATCCAACTGCTGAAGCCATGTGGCCCAATCACACAAGATTACTATTCATTTGAAGTTGTAAAATGTATGTAGTAGAATTTCAAACTAAACTTCATGCTATTCGAGTTAACCCGGAACTTTTTTAAAATTCAACCAGAAACCCTACCCTAACTAAAATTCAGGTTTGTCAAGTTAACCCAATTAACCATTAAGCATTTTAGACCCTATTAAATCCACCCCTAATTACCTTATTTGGGTTTATGTTGGCTCAACCGTTTTGGATGCCCAAAACGAACTAAAAATTTGAGGCCCTCATGGGAATGTATATTTTTCTTATAGTTGCATATTATACAAATTCCAAATGAAATGAAACATGTATATATCGTTTTTTTATTAAGACCCTGATAAAGTTGTTTAAAACTCTAGTTTCATTTAATTTATAACATAAAACATATTTAAAACTATAAACTATGAAATAAATGGGTCAACCCGTAGGGTTGACACGAACCCAAATTTAACCCAATCCATTTATACTAAATCTTAACCCGTAAATTTAAATTTCGTATTGGGTTCGTATCGAACTTTCGAGTCGTGACACCCCTAACAAAAAAATACTAGTTTACTTTTAAAAATAAAATAGATACTCAATGATTCTTCCACTTCATTGTCATGCAACTATGGAAGGCATACCAAATTATCATCAGCAACAGAGTAGCCATTAGTCAGTCATTCCAATGGCAATTTACTCAATTCCACTCAATCTTCATCACACCATTCTCTGCCTTCAAAACCCTCCAATACTCGCCTTAAATCTCCCATCTTTCTCCCACCCCCATCATCAACTCTCAACCATAACCAAGTGCATAAATTCTCCAAACCCCAATCACACCATTCCCCTCTATATTCCACAACCCAAATTAACGTTCACAAACGTTTCCACTCTCCTCCATTCACTAGATTTAACCAACCCAGATCAGTGTGTTCAATCCTACGCTTTAATTCTCAAAAACTGTCGCAAACTCCATAACCTGCAACTGGGTTTACAACTTCATGGACATATGATCGTCACCGGAGTCGAATTATGCGAGTTTCTCGCCAGTCAGTTGTTGGAATTCTACTGCAAAGTTGGTAACATCGATGATGCCCGCAAGCTGTTCGATGAAATGCCTGAGAGAAATGTGTTTAGTTGGACTTCAGTAATAGGGATGTATTGTGAAGTGGGTGACTATGAGGAAACAATCAGGTTGTTTTATATGATGATTGATGAAGGTGTGCGGCCCGATCGTTTCGTGTTCCCGAAAGTGTTTAAAGCATGCGCTCAGCTCCGGGATTATAAGGCGGGGAAGGATGTGTATGATTACATGACAACCATTGGGTTTGAAGGGAACAATTCTGTTAAAAGAGGGTTTCTTGACATGTTTATTAAATGCGGAAGGATGGATATCGCAAGACGATTGTTTGATCAGATGAATTCGGTTGATGTTATCATGTGGAACATGATGGTTTCTGGGTATGTGTCGAAAAGGGACTTCGAAAGAGCATTGAGGTATGTTGATCAGATGAGGCTAAAAGGCGTGTTCCCTGATCGAGTTACATATAATACCATCCTTAGTGGTTTTGCGCAAGTTGGTCGATTTAAAGAGGCAGCCAAGTATTTCTCGGAAATGGGTGGGTTTGGAGGACTAGAACCGGATATTGTGTCATGGACCGCGTTAATAACTGGGAATTTACAGAATGGAAATCCTTTTCGAGCGTTGAATATATTCAGGGAAATGGTAACTCGAGGAGTAAGACCAAACTCGACCACCATTTCTAGTGTTATCTCAGCGTGTAAGAACATGTCTTTGGAGAGAACATGGCAAGGAGATCCATGGTTATTGCATAAAGAAGGAAGAACTGGATTCAAATCTTGTTGTGAACAATGCTTTAATTGACTTCTATTCTAAATCCCAGAATGTAAATGATGGGGCTAGAAAAAACTTCAATAAAATTCGACGAAAAGATTTGGTGTCCTGGAATTCGATTCTTGCTGCCCATGCTGTCAAAGGTAGTCGTGACGATGCAATTAAACTTCTTGACGAAATGGAGTCGTTAGGAGTTTTACCGGACATTATCACATGGAACGGATTAATAACAGGCTTCACTCAGTATGGAGATGGTAAAACCGCTCTAGAATTCTTCGCTAAAATGTGCCAGCTCGGTGTTTCTCCTAACCCGACCTCTATATCAGGGGTCTTGACAGCTTGCTCACTGTCAAAAAGTTTAAAATTAGGGAAAGAGATTCATAACTACACTATTCGGAATGGAATTGAGATGGGAACAGGTGTTGGGAGTGCTCTAATAGCAATGTACTCGGGATGTGACGATTTACAAGCTTCTTATGCTGTCTTCAACGGGCTTTCGACAAAAGATGTTGTTATTTGGAATTCCCTTATTGCTGCCAGTGGAAAAAATGGGTTTGGAGCTGGTGCCTTAGATTTATTAAGACAAATGAAGTTAAGTAAAGTTCAACCGGATTCAATCACCATGATTTCGGTTCTCAGTGTGTGTTCAAAGCTAGCTGCTTTACGACAAGGAAGAGAGATTCATCAGTATATAATTAGACATGGACTTGATTCGAGTAACTTTGTATGCAATGCGCTTATAGACATGTATGGAAGATGTGGTGCTATATATAAAAGTCGTCGAGTGTTTGACTTGTCGGTTGGTCAAAGACGAGATGTTGTGTCATGGAATGTGATGATTGCAGCCTATGGAATGCACGGGCTTGGTACAGAAGCTCGAAAACTATTCCAACACATGACGGTTCAAGAAAGACTGAAACCAAATCATGTAACTTTCACTAATCTCCTTTCAGCTTGTAGTCACTCTGGGTTAATAACCGAAGGACGGGATTTTTTCAAACTAATGAAACAAGAATTCGCGTTGGAACCAGATATGGAGCAATATGCGTGTATGGTGGATCTAATGGCGCGTTCTGGAAAATTATCAGAAACTCTGGAGTTCATCGAAAAGATGCCTTTTGAACCTAATGCTGCTATTTGGGGATCATTATTAGGTGCTTGTAGAATCCATTTGAATCTTGAAATGGCTGAACACGCTGCAAAATTCCTCTTCGAACTTGAACCCGAGAGCTCTGGTAATTATATACTTTTAGCTAATATTTATTCAACTTTAGGGAGATGGGAAGATGCTGCAAGAATAAGGTGTTTGATGAAAGAGAGAGGTGTGACAAAATCCCCTGGATGTAGTTGGATCGAAATCGGTAGGAAAGTTCACAGCTTTATTGTTGGAGATACTTCACATCCTTTCATGGATCAAATTTCTGCGAGAATGGACCGTTTGTATTCTCAGATAAAAGAAAAAGGGTATGTCCCCGACACGAAGTTTGTGTTGCAGGACATGGAAGAAGAGAAGAAGGAAATGATCTTATGTGGACATAGTGAGAGGCTGGCTTTGGGTTTTGGCTTGATTAGCAGTGCGACTAGTTGTTCGACCCCTTTGCGGATTATCAAGAATTTGAGAGTGTGTGGAGACTGCCATTCAGTGATGAAGTATATATCAACAGTTGAGAACAGGGAGATCATTATGAGAGATAATTACAGGTTTCATCATTTTGTTGATGGTGTATGTTCATGTGGAGATTATTGGTGATTGCACCTGAGAAACATATATCACATTGACTTGTATATTAATCATGAAGATAGTCTGTTCTCACATATTCTTTTGCAATGGCTACTTTATTGAAGCTTAAACACCAGAAGACTAGCATGAAGCTAGCTCATATGTACAAACTTACAGTGAACAAGAAAACCAAAAGCAGGTGAATAGGCCGCATCTTATATGTGTCAGACATACACTTGCCATATACTACACTTAAAGCAATACGATACGAAAAATCACGAACAGAACATGCATAAAGTGGTAATTCAACCCCCACAGACGATTACGAATCCATTTCCACACACGCCAATACACACGCACGGTGAAAAAGCCACATTTATGCATGCCACCAAAACACACGCCAAGAATTAGCCCGCAAAAATTCCCCCACCCCGAATGGTGGTAAATCTAAGATATATATATAAGGTAGAGTTGAATTGAGAACTCTCTTGTTTTGTTTTGTGAGAACCGCGATAACCGAGCTCAAACGGACTTAGACTGAACTTATTGTGGCGGTCGTTGAAACTTGCTCATAAACTCTAAAAACTAAATCCGTAAAGTCAAACTCTGAACTAAAGTTTTTATTGTTTAATAAAGGTTTGGGCAGCATTTGCAAAGTTTAGAAGATGGAGGACTAAAGTTAACTTGATGGGAAAAGTTAAATACCTAAAAGGGGGAGTATATATCCAAGCCTCCACCATCATCCTCATCATTTTTACCATTTTGTAGAGAGAGAGAAATAGAGGGAGGGAGGGAGAGAGAGAGGGAAGAGGGAGAAGGAAAGGAAGAGAGAGAACTTCATATAATAACAATCAATGAAGCAAGGAGAGAGAGAGAGAGAGAGTGGGGGAGAGAGAGGGGGAGAGGGGGAGAGGGAGAAGGAAAGGGACAGAGAGAACTTCATATATAACAATCGATAAGCAATCTTATACATGTTTTGGGTATAGTTCCAACACCGGTTTTGGATAGTTATCTGTAATTTCACATGATTAAGTACCTAACTTTTTTTTCTTTTTGGATTTTCAGACGAACTATCTTGAAATTATAAAAAAAAACAAATAAAAGAATAATACGAGAAGAAACTCCTTAATTTAAGTAGTCATTTGATATTTTATCCACATACTCTAAGGGGTGTCATAGGTGGATCGAACAAATTTCTAAAGGGGTGTTAGAGGATTGTAACACCCTTAACCATGGTTCATCCACTTTATGGCACTAACAATTATTTAGCCATTCTACCTAAGTAAATTGGTAACCTTAACTGGAGCTGACCCCTTAGGACTAACGATCCTTTAATAAACCATAAACAAAAGATTATATATATGCATTATTGAAGGAGTGTCGAACCCAAATATATATTGAAAGCCTTTGTTTGTATCTTTAATTCGATAATCGATATCTTATTGTCACTATACTACGTATACGGTGGGTACACTTGCCCTTACATGTATTAGTTAGTGAATGTAAGTATCGTTTTATAAAACTAAAGCTTTAAAAGTGTACAACATTCCTATTGAAATAAATATATATTCTCGTGCATGTAACACATTCCCTCTATCTTCCATTCATGCATACTTTCTAATCCTTTTAAGTTATTTAAATTTTATTTAATTAATTAATATTTAGGTAAGTATTACTTTTTTCAAAAGAGTATTTTAGTCCTTTAAAAAAAGATAACAACTACCCAAGTCAAGGGTTGTCAATGTGTAACCCGTGCAAAGCATAAGCCCTTTTATTGTATTCCCTCAAATTTAGAAAAATTTGTGCATACCACATGGACCATCCATGTAATTAATTCAAGGTGAACAACACTTAAACTTAACTAATACGAACAACATTTAAACTTAATTAATACGAACAACAACACTTAAACTTAACTAATACGAACAACATTTAAACTTAATTAATACGAACAACAACACTTAAACTTAACTAATGCGTTCAATGTCTTGCCTGGCACATCCACTTTGCATACGAACGCATTGCATACGAATGGCTTTAAAATCACATCACATTTTTTACAACTTGGTCGCCTAGTGCCGTCTGACATCTCACAACAATCATAATCTTGTCAAACCTCGTGCGTCCGACCGTGATGAGCCCGACTGTGAATGAGCCCGACGACCGTGGTTGTTGTCGTTGTGGGTTAAACACAACATTTTCGTTGTTGGGGTTGGGGTTGGGGTTGTTGTTGTCAGCCATCGTGAGCCTTTTTTATTGTTTTTAGTGTTTATAAACTGTTTAGAAGTGTTGTGATAAAACTAACACCAACATCCCCTATTTATATGTGTTTGGGAAGGGTTAGAATGATAAATTTTGGGTTCCTAATGTCCATAAACGGGTATATAGCCGTTATAAAATGGTTGAAAATATTTTATAATGTTAAAAACCAGTTAACCGGTTTTTAACCTGGTAAAAAAAAGGTTCTAATGTCCATAAACGGGTATATAGCCGTTATAAAACGGTTGAAACTATTTTATAACGTTAAAAACCAGTTAACCGGTTTTTAACCTGGTAAAAAAAAAGGTTTTGGTTAACCGGTTCATTGTCAAATACCCCAAATCGGTCCGTAAACGACAGCTCCTATCGGTTAGAGACCAGTTCTCTTATACCGGTTAAAGATCGGTTCGGTTTTCAGTTTATGAAACCGGTTCCGGTTGGGTAAGTGGTTATTTTGTGCAGCGCAAAGTTAAAGTTAAAGTTAACCAATAGTTGTTAACAGAGTATAAAACAGCTTAACGTGGCTAAATGGTTTTCAAGGGTTTGTAGTAGACGCAGGTTCGACTCCAACCTAGATAACGAAAAGCCGTTTCCTCGGTATTCATCGTTTAGATAGATCTTCACTCTTTCTGTCTTTTGACATTTTTTCAGCAGGTTCGATTTCTAATTTCTTCACTCTTTTGACTTGTGTTTTAATCTTGAACAAGAACAAACCTAGGGTTATATTTTCTTCTTTAATTCTGGTTAAATGTGTGTTTCTTGATTTTGAAGGTGAATAATTGAATAAATTATCACTCATATTCTTTTCAAGATGAACAATAAGCTAAGATTGGGCTTTTATTCAAGATGAAGAGCAGATTCTTTGTTTTCACTTTCATGGATTTTTTTTTATTTTTTTATTTTATTTTAGGAACATAAAACATGGATGCATTTGACCTGAACATTTTATCATGATTTATGGATTATGTTTTGAGAATAATTAATGCAGAATATAGTTTTATAAGCCTGGTTCAAGATGCTTAATCTCTCAAGATGGACCCTTTGAGTGAGTTAGAACATTTAGAGGTTAGTGTATTGGTTGAACATGATTGAAATTAGTCGTTAAACTTTAGTCATTTTAGATTTTTGTTGGAACTTTATGAGGAAAATGCGAGTTTGGTTGCTAGATTGATGTTTGAAGAACAAAATAGCTATTTGTTTGTTATATGATTAAATGTATTCTAGAAAATAAACTGTTTTTGTTACTGGTAAGTTTCCTAAATCCAGTACCACATTTCCAATTTGGCAATTTATGTCTTCTATTCGATGCGAGTCATGTTGCTTGAAGCTGCAGATATGTGTACACACAAACTCTGACTTTTTACATTTTTTTCAGTTTTAAGAAAAGTAATGGGGGTGATAAAAGACGGGTCTATTTCGGGTGTTTTACCAACTAACAAAGTCTTTACAGTTAACTATCCTGGTTACCCTTCATCTATCGAACGGGCCCTCGTGACTCTTGGTGGGACCCACGGCATTGCGAAGGTAAGAACTTCTGTTAGTAGAGGTGTCATTATGTGTACGGATTTAAGCAAACACATTTTTTTCACTGTTTAAATTTTTACAAAAAAGTTATGTGCTAGTTATGATTACAATTTAAGTTAAGATTTGGGCATGTTCCTCTCTTGGCTAAATTTCAATGATTTGTCTAAACTGTAATTATCTGTAGGCTCGAGAATTACAATCAAAGGCTCAAGAATCACGAGAATCACGGTCAAAAATAGAACTTCATTTCCGTCCTGAAGATCCATACTCACATCCTGTAAATGGGGAGGTTATGCCTTGTAACCACTTTGTGTTGAAACTATCAAAGCATAATATCAAGGAAGATGAGAGACAGATATTAGAAAGACCAGAAGATGAAATTTGTGCTGATATTGTTGGTCATGTGTCGGAATCGTATTATTTTAATGGTTAGAAAAATGCCAAACTTTTTTTTTTATTTTGAAACGGGTCAAAAACCATACATTAATAGGGAAAATACTTGACACGCTACTTGCTTAACTAAGAAACTAACCCATGATCTAATTAAACACATATAACATGTGACTAAGATTGACCCAAATTTGACCCGATCAAGATTATTCTCCACTAAGTATTAATTTATCTTTGAATTATGCAGGAATGGCAGACTACCAGCATGTACTTGCTGTTCATGCTGATATTGCACGGAAAAAGAAGAGAACTTGGGCTGATATGGAACCACAATTTGGTTTGGTGGTCATGTTATTATTTCTTTATTTGAGATTTGTTAAAATTGGTATAATCTGATGTAGCTTTTTTTTTATGTGCAAAGAAAAAAGTGGGCGTATTGATACAGATCAAGAGGATTTAATGATTTTATTGCCTTCTCTTTTCTCACTTACAAACACACAGGACAATGTGGTGTAATATGCCTTTTCTCATCACTATAAGTAACAGTTTACAATTTATTTTCAAGTTAAGAACTTGAAAAATACTCAAAAGCTTTCATTCATGTGTTGAACTTTCAGGTTGAAACCATCTATAAATGCCAACCTGAAAAACAGACAAATGGGAGTTGTACAACAGCTTTGGGAGGTATCATCAATCAGTCTCAAGATTTTTTTTTTTTTTTTAATTTGGTTATTTTATATGTATATTGTTATGTTAACTAAAAAAAGATATGGAATAGAAAAAGTTACAGTAAGCAAATTAGTATCCTTTTTATGTGTGAATGCAGATGGACATAGAGCCTTGTATTGCAATTGATTTCAACATCAAAGATATCCTTATTGTTCAAAGTTTTATATGTGCATGCTCATTAATATTTATCATCATTCTTTGCTTTATAGTTTATATTGATTAGTTAAAATTATAAATATTGTACGAGATAAATATATTCTGACTATGGTTTTTGCTGCCTTAACATTCATACATGTTCCTAAGAAAGTAAACTGGGAAAAGTTCATATCTAAAGGTACAGAAGAATGGCAACGCCAGATGGCAGTATGTGATTTGTTCGATGAGCGTCCTGTGTGGATCAGAGAACATTTATCTCAGAATTTGTCTAACAAAGGTTTGGAACTTACTACCAACGTTATAAAAAGGTGCGTTTAGAAACTTTTATCTTAATAATTTAGTAAGATAAAACTCATAATTTTATCTTAATCTAATATATTTGGTTTACAGGTTTCTCTTCAGGGCAGCTTATTATTTTTCAAACGGGCCGTTTCTTAGATTTTGGATTAGAAAAGGATATGACCCTCGGAAAGATCCTGAATCTCGCATGTGAGAATTTTATGATAATAAACTGCTTCTTTTGTACTCTATAAATGATTTTTTTTATATTGTTTTTGGTATTTTTAGTTTCTTGAACTCTTAAGATTATTTTAAATCTGTTTGGCCAACAGATACCAGAGGATTGACTTCAGAGTACCAGAATCTCTAAGAAGCTACTGCAATAGAGGCATAGAATCTGGGTAAAACATTTATAAAATTTCATATTCCCTAGTTAAGAAAAGGGACCATCACCAAAATAAACATTTGACCAAATATGTTCACCAAAATAGCCTTGGAATTTAATTTTATATTTTTTTTCATTTTGACCAAAAGCTATATAAAGGCAAATTTTCAAGACATTAGTTGATATAACAAATCAAATTCTTAAAAACTATAATTTAAGACAATTCAGTTTGATCTGTCGGCAGGTCGAAGCATACATGGGAGGATTTATGTGGCTTTCGAGTTTTCCCATACAAATGCCAAACATCTTTTCAACTTTTTGATCTTGTTGATGATTACATTCAACTAGAGATTAAAAAGCCTTTGACTCAAACATCCTGCACTGTAAGTTACACTATGCTTTACTTCATTTTACGTTTATTTATTTATATTCTTTTTGTAAAATTATTTACCTTGCAGTTAGCAACGGGTTGGTTCCCTCCACACGTGCTTGAGATCTTGAGGTCACGTGTTGCTGTGAGGTTTTTATCGATATATCCACTTCCTGGTGCAGAGTCCTATCTTGAAAGATCAAAAAGAAAAATATATGCGATAAAAGAAAATATAGCTAATAAAGGTGCGGATTTATGAATTGTCTACCTCTTTTTGTTAATTCTTGAGACCATGACGCGTTTTTATGAAAATATTTTTCTGCGAAAATATTGGTTTGACCATAGTTATGCAGATGAGGTACATACCGAGGAGAAGGAAATGAGTGATGATGAAGATGATGAGATAGAAGATATCGAGGATGAAAATGTAGATGAGGATTTCGATGCCTACGAGGGAGTTAATATGGTAGAATATAATTGTTTACCGCATTTTTGTTTGGGTTTTATGTTATATAAACTGGAGGTGACTTCAAGTTATGTTTTATCTGTAACGAGTCATATTGGTGAAATTATTTTTTTTGCTAAAAGGGAAACGGGTCATATGTGCAGAATAGGTCAAACAAGTCAAAACTCATCCAACATGTATTTTCAATATGTATCTTCAATGCATAAAACCTACTAAATCATTTCTGTTAAGAAAAAGATTAGATTTTTTATGTCATAATATAGTTTTTGTAATCATCTTAGAATATTTTAAACTTTTGACCCGCTATCGTACCCACCAGACCTTCAGATAATAATTTAGTCTAACTTTTTCTTCGTTTTGCGAGTTTCTAGGGAGGTATCCGGGACGATACTTTACCAGGATCATCTTGTATCCTTGATATTATCTACATTACATATTCTTCACATTTTGTTTCTTCATAATCTTCTTCATTTGTTAATAAATTCTTGCTTTCTGATCAAAGAAAGAAGTCGAGAATGTGGAATCTTTATTCGACTTGTTTTTCCTATATGTTGTAAAGATATAGACCAAGAGAATGCTTCAAAGGTGTTCCTGCAAGAACTATTTGGTGGTTTTCAAAACAATAATGGAGGTGGCTTACAAGATGATGAGGCTGAAAACAGTGATGAAGAATATCACATATTTGATGGAAGTAACTCATGATGATGATGATGATGATGATGATGTTTACTAATATTATTTCTTATATTGTGGGATCTCTATGAGGGGACATTGCAGCAGGCTAATGAAATTATTGATTAATAGACTCATAAGTGGGTTAAACTCTAAGAACTCAAACAGGAATGAATTGAAGTTCAGATTGGCACATTTGTGTAATGAGTGTGTATGTATGATTCTTAGTCTTCTGGAAAAGAAAATCTATTTATGTGAGAAGTAGTCTAACAATTAAGGTATCAAAAGCTTCAAACAACTAACATATATCATTTATTTATCTTATTTTCCACTTGATCAGATAGCATTCGCCATTCATTTTTTATCTGCATCCCTATAATTTAAGTAATTAAGACATATTATTTCCTCATACTACTACTCATATCTACTGATAAGAACTACATATTAATAGGTATGGTGATGAATACCGACACATCAAATACGAGGGACGAGAGTTTTTCCCTTAAAAATATGAGTACGAATTAGAGGAAGAGAAATGGTTTGGAGTGGTTTTAGGAGTGATTTTCTTAAAAGTATAAAATGTGTCGAATCCAACAAATAAAAGTATAAAATGTGAACCTATTAGACATGTGAAGAATAGTATGAGTGAAAGTATTATGAATTAACTACTTACACCAATAACATTTAGTGTGTTAGGGATTTTGGATTTAGTAGTAGAGAACACTCGGATAGTTCTGAAGTCGTTATCATTTTCAGATTGAAATATTTGAGCATACCAAATTCTCAATCAGAGATTGATATGAACAACTTGTCTTTGAATTTTGGAGGAGCGTCCCAGACAACTGAAATTGTAGTTATCTGATTTCAAATTTTGAACAATTTTCATGTTTGGTCCCTGAGGTTTGCCCCAAGAATCCGCTTTCCCTGGGGGCACTGCCCTCTTGGATTCTTCGTTAGTCTCGATGAACTTTAAACAAATGTGCACTCTTGTTTAAAGGTCATACACAATATCAAATTACACTAAAATATCCAACATAGTGCAAGTACGGTTTACATAGTGCACGAATGGATGCCACATGGGCCAAGTATGGCCGACATGGGACGTGATGTAAATAGTCTAATGATCTCGTGCTACAAAGTACTACCTCTTAAAATAATAACACGTATTATGTTTTTCAAAACCCATTCTGATTCATACCCATCCTGACTCAAACTCGTTATAACTAGAGCTAAAATTGGCTCTTCAGTAAGCTCCGATTTTAATCCTTAAGGTTTAACAAAATAGTCAGGTATCATTACTAAACTTTATTGGATAAAGATGGGAACCTAGTGTCTCTTTCGTTATTTTGTTACAAGCTTAATGTTGGTATAGCTCGAGGAAGAATGTTATATTAACAATATTTGAAGGGTATTATAGTCATCATGAGGCTAGTTACTAGAGGCTCTATTTGTCATGTTGACTTTTATATAATATTAATTAATAATCAATATGCATGTAATTTTTTTAACGACGATTTCAGATCCAATTCAGAGGAAAACTGACCCACTGCCAGAAAACCCCCTGTGAGGATTGAACCCCTGACCTCTCAGTCAGAAACTCAATCCTCCCCCAGATACCGTTGAGACAATTGCTCGTGCGTCAATATGCATGTAATTACTTGGAATGATTTCTATATAAACAAATCGCGGATTCAAGTGATGTCTTCCTTTGGTGTGATAAATACCAGCAGGATTAAAATTGGAAGCGTAACTCAAGATAATGAATGTCAACATGGTCAAAGAGTCAAAGTCAACACGAGTTTCGACTGAACTTGAAGTCTTTGAGCAGAACCTGAAGTTCCAGGTGTTTGGTCTAGCTTGTATACGTCCAGGTGTTTGTTGTCTTTTTAAAACTAACCTTAAAAGTTATATACATTAAATCATCCATCTCTCAAAGTGTTAAGTGCCTCATGGTCTTGTTAGGTGGTTACGATTTCCGAAATCTTCAAAAAAGTCAGTCATCGACACATTTACAAAAAGACGTTACCGAAAATGAGAAGAAACAACCACACCTGAAGCAGCTATGCTTAAGTTTGAGGCATTTTCTCCTTTCGCCTTTTGTAGTTTCTCAACGCTTGTTCTCTCTCAGCAAAACTTGCAGATAAAAACCACTTGCTAAACTCAACTACTTGCATGCCCATAAAACTGGCAAGGAGCCTGAACTGCTTTAATTTGCGTTCTCTCCTCAATGAAACATTTCCCTTTTCACCAACATGCTTCTTCGTTGGAAAGCTTTGGGTCGTACCCACCTCCTGCCTCACATCATATCCATGTTCGTGGCTGATTATATCTTCGTTACGATGAGCATAAACAATACCTGAAAATTACATCATTGATCAACTTACTTAAAAAACAAAAGGTTGGATGATCATATCTAATGCATTAATGTGCTGTTGCTGAAATACGCAATATTATCCACCCAGAAAAAGGTATAAATTAGTGGAAATAAATAAGCGAATGAAGTTAGATTTATTTGTATCGTCATTCATTACTGGGTATAAATTGTTAAGTTTAAAAGTTTGGTATAAGTGTATAACCCAAATGAGAGTGATGGTACAAGTTGTTTAATAGTGAAGGAACCATTAGCTGTGTCATAGTTGCAAGGATTAAAATCTGGAAATAGTAAAATGGGGAAATTTGACTTCAAGGAAAACAAGAGTGCTATGGACTTTTCTTCATACGATAGGAGAACTACTTTTCAGGAAAATTGAAGGTAAAAGTGTTGCTTAAACATCATCCAGAAATGATTCAAAGCTTGTGGAAGCATCAAAACACTAAGGCAAGTGCTATATGGACTTTTCTTGACGCTTTTGATATAAATGGGGTTCAACCAATAATAGTGGAAATGACGCTCAACCTAATTTTATATGATGAATAGCTTAGAAATAATACAAATGAGGCATAGAACTTGTTGATTATTATGTTTATTTGAAACTCCAAATAGATTTGGTCTTGCATGTTTCTAAAATTACTCAAAATTGGTCAAGAATAACCCAAACTGAATCTTTGGCTAAATGGTATGTAAGACACCAAATTATGGGTAAGACATTTTTAGCAACATCAGTAAGAAGTCTAGAAGTGTTTCGAAATATTTACTCAGGGAAATTTCAAGAATGGGGTCATGGGCCAATGGGTGAAGATGGTCATTAATGTATGATAGAAAGAAAAGAAAATTCTTACCCAACTCTTGGTTGACTGGGGCAGTTCTTTTATTGCTCTCCTCATTACAACTTTTGCTGTTTTCAGACGCTACAGAAAATGCGCCCCTTGCTTGTGGAGGTAGAAAACACATCCCAAAATCAGACAAAATGTGTTTTTCATCAGAAATGCCTTCACTTTCACGCTCCTGCTCATGCTCATGCTCATGCCCATGCCCATGTTCTTGTTTTGTTCCTTGCTTGTCGTATGACTGAATGATCTCGCTTGTGAAAAGCTTATCTGACAGATCACGAAACAAGTTGCTGATCCCAAAAAGCTCGCCTTGGAACTCCTTGCAATCCTGGACTAAAAGGATGTTAATGTAATTGACCCAAAGTTTCCTAATATTAGAAACCAACATAGATATAGGTATACCTAATGTATATTTATTTATAAGTGAACTTATAACATATAAGAAGTCTCGTAATCAAGCTCTATCTATGTTTAAGATTAAGCTCAAATCAAGTTTGCTTAATCAAACATAGTTATCAAATCTTGGTGATTTGCAGCCCAGCCCAGCCCAGCCCTTCCTAGATAAGCATGTGTGTGTAACATAACATACCTGGACACCTTCGAAATAACGTTTTTCCAGTTTTCCAGAAACAGCAATATTTGAGAGCTGTTGTTTGTAAAGCTGACGAGAGTAAACCAGTTCTTCAAGAGAGCCAGCTGCTAAAAGCCGGAAAACCACAACATGACGCTTCTGTCCAAATCGAAATGACCTGTCCTGTGCTTGCAAATCATGAGCTGGATTCCAGTTTGGGTCGAATATAACCACACGATTGGCGCTCACAAGATTCAGTCCCAGCCCTCCCGCACGGGTCGATATAAGGAAAACCTGAAATCGACAGAATTATGTTGGACATCCATTTGTTGCTAATACATGCTTGTGTGTGTGTGCGGGTGTGTCAATTTGGGTTATGTTGCATCTCTAACTGCTAAATTACAATATTTAAGTATTTAACTAAAAAAGAGAGCATCAAAAGTCATCTGAAAGTGTGTTCAAATGTAAAAGAATACTTTCCTTTTTACTGAAAGTTTAGACCAGTTGTGTGATAAAAGAGTTTTTGATAATCATATTTTTGCTTTTACCTGTTTGCTTGGACTTGAATTGAAGTCATCAACAAGAGATTGGCGCATGCCAGTTGGGGTAGACCCATCAAGCCTTGAAAAACTATATCCTTTTCGAATTAGAAACTTCTCCAGTATATCCAGCATCCTACAATAGTGCCAATCCTTCTTTCATCACCAAGATGTAAATCTGTACATTGCATCTTACTAGACGTAATCAAAAGCCCACGTATGTGAAAGTTGAAGTTTTATTTTGTTGCAATTCGGTCTGTGTCAAGTATTTTGAAATTCACATAAACTATAATGCTTCATTTAAAAAATCAGACCATAATCATTTTCAAAGAATAGACAAATAGATGTATATTGTTATAAAATATCAGTTGCTTAAGAAATATTTAAAAAAAAATGATAAATAGTTTTTGGGTAGTCAACCCAACACATTTCCACACACCCTAAACCAATTAATAGTTTTGAGCCATGATCCACTTCGCCCAACTCACTCATTAAATTCAGTAGGGGCAATTTCATATACCCATGGAAAAAAGTTGCGAATATTATATTACCAAATCAAAGAAAAACTAATATCAGATATACCCATTCAAGATGCTTAAAATTTCATATTTACCCATTTCATTCAGTATAATTTATAATTTGACTATTTACCCATTTCATTCAATATAATTTATAATTTGACCATTGTACCCTTATCTTTCTACTTGCACTCCAAACTCTAAAATCTTAATTAATGCAAGTTTCAGGGAAGGTTATAAATGTAAAAAATTGGAAACTGGTATATTTGATACTATGATTTTTTGGTGGTGGATATATATGATATTATACTAAGTTTTGAGGGGGATATATGAAATTATCCTAATTCAATAAAACCAGAGTAAAAGGGTGAGACAACTATAAAACTAGTTCATCAAAATTAAACACCCACTTAAATGAATCTTACTAGTTTCGATTTGCATTTCTCATCTTAAATCAAAAGTCTTTTATGTATCAGATGTTCACAACCAAGAGTAAGCAAGATGATAGGAATGAAAAATTCATCAATGTAAGTTACCTGACAGAGTAACTAAAGAGAAGAATCTTATCGTCATGTAAAATCCAAGATGACATCAAATTTTCCAATGCTCTCATTTTCCCACAATGCTCAACATCACTTAGACCCAAAAAACTCTCGTTTTGTGTATACCCTCCCACCACATCAATATCACTACCAAATACTTTTGATGCAAAAACCAAGTCTTTCTTCTGTTTATCTGGCTCATCTTTTGAATTCGGTTTTATGAGCTCCAAATGATTGCTTATCTGTGAAAGTAACAAAATTCAACAATAAAAAGCAAGTCGAGAAATAATATACACATATATTGATACAAACCAAAATTGTACGGGTCCAGGTAACTACTAAATATAATAAGTGTTATGAGTTGTTTCTAATAAACAATAGGTTCCATATTTCAATAGCTCACTTGCTAGGCAAGAATACTAGCTCCTTATTTTAAGTAGGGTGTCTTAACACTTTAGTCATGAATGGGAGATCGTCTATTTCTAGAAGTGCAGGACTGCAGGCACTATTTTGTTTTTTATTCTCCATTGAATTTGATTTGGTTTGCATTAGTCGGTGCCAATCAGAGAATTGATTCATTATTATGTTTATATCATACATATATATAATGGAAAAGGTATAGATAAGCAACCTGCTGGAGCTTTGTGAGGCAAGGAAGAACAAGACAATAGGGGCAGGAGTCGCAACCATCTGGATTATCTTTATGAAGATAGGGCCAAATAACACCATTTGGAACTGTTCTTTTACAACATTCCACTTGCTTCAGAGGGCTTCCACAGCTACATGGAACATCCTTGTTAATAAGACACTCGATATCTGGTATTTGTAGCATCCTCCTATAAACTCTCTTTTGTACCTCACTCATTGCACAAAATACAACATTATCTTCCTTACCCATCATAAGATGCCCAATAGTCTCCTCTTTAGTTCTTCTTAATAGATATTTATGCAAAACCGACACCAAATGTTGCTTCCTCTCTTGAGCAATCTCAACAAACCTTTCTGGTGCACTTGATCTCTGCCCATGTTTTAACGGGTCTTCGTAATAATCTCTAAAGTGTTCACGGCTCCCCAACCCTCCAGGTACAACCCAGTCAAACAGGTTAAATAACTCCATAATTTTGTTTTGCATTATGGTTCCAGTAAGACCATACCGTTTTCGAGTTTTAATGCCTAAACAAGCTTCATAAAGTTTCGATTTTTCATTTTTCAAACGGTGAGCCTCGTCAACGATCACAATCTCCCAATTTATCAATTGTAACAAGTTCTTTTCGTTGATTCTGAATGTATCAAAACTGGTTATAAGTATCTCAACTCCATGAGATTCAATTTTCTCAAATATCATATCACGGTTAGTGCCATGGTAAATAACAACATTAAATGTTGACCACTTAGAGAATTCAGACTCCCAGTTTTGAATTACAGATGATGGGCAAATTATTAGTGTGGGGCCTTTCTTTTCTTCTTTCCCCTTTGAAGGACTCGTTGTGTCTCCATCTTTTTCATATACAGCAGAAAGAAATGCAATTGCTTGAATAGTCTTTCCTAATCCCCTGATCAATTGGGAAAAGAAAAGACATAAAGACATGCAGGAAACTGTATTTACACTTTCATTAACAAACCTTTAAATGTATTTTATTCAATCTAGGTGTATGTTTCGTTGCAATCTTCATGCTTTTCCTTAGTCTGGCTCTGGTCTTATGTCTCTAGAGGTGCCCAAATAAGCCCACCCAATACAATACTTACCAATATAAATTAAGACAACTATCAGTTGTGTATAAATTAGGCATGTTCATTTCATCGCTTGATTGGTGTTGCAAAATTGATAAGAATTGTGTTAATAAAAGAAGTCGGGGGCCCACATATGTAGTTCCTAGATATTTTTGTAAAGCAACACATATAAAATCGCATGGAAAAGTAATGAAAACTTTATTTACAACAGCTAAATTAAGAGCCACTCACATGTCATCTCCAAGAATACCACCACAGTTTTTCTTGTATAAATTGTACAAAAACTTCACTCCTTCTCTTTGATGTTCTAAAAGCCTGCAATTTATGGAAGCGGGTACCTACAATAAGTGTGTTGTCAGATGAGAAATCATCTACTTTTCACCCATCAGCAATTAAATGACATCTACCAGAGAAATATCAAGATGGAAAGTTGAGGTCAACTGAAGCAAACGGAACTACAAAGAGACATAGCATTACCTCAAATCTCTTACTGGTTTTAAACTTCTAAAATGGAATGTCATGCTAAAAATGATCTCACATCTGGAACCTAGTAGGCTAATAATATAAGTTAATCCCTACAAGATGGCTGGCATCAAAAAAGTGCAACAAATCAATTTCCTTCGAACTTCAAAGCTTGGAAGAAGGTTGCATAAACCTTAAATGGCAATGATTAATTCTTACACATATGATTAGGCCTCCATCATTATGCTTAAGTGTTAGTGTATTACATATACATACATCAGCAAGCCATGCTTCTAAGTGAACCAAAGCCAATCCAAAGTTCCATCACAGATCTGCTAAAGAATGCATCCGTTTATTTATTTCGAAAATGATTCAGATCACTAAGTGTGCACATTCTGTTTCTGTCAATCTAGACATCAGGTGGAAATGGAGCCCCGCTCACAATTACATTTATCATAGCATCCTTACTACGATTACGTACATCTGGAAAGCTCAGAATGAAAGGACTTCCAATAGTAAAATCAAAGGGGTGGAAGAAAAATTTAGGGAGATTAAGTCCTCATCTTTTATTTGGATCAAACATAGTTGGTGTATATTTTCCTTTATGTTTCCATCTGTACCCTAGCTTCTTGCTAGCTATTTTCCTGCTCTTAAAATGAGACTGTTCAAAAATAAAAACATAGTGGTAACTAAAAACAATAAAATGACTCCACTACGGTTCCTAGAACCACCTGGTTATAACTTTTGAAACCAATAAAGTTCAATCCCTCACCAAATGATGCAAATACTTACTAGCATTGATATCCAGAGAAGAAATCTCATTCATTCCAGCACAACAATAGATGATGTTTTGATATGCATATAACGTAATCATTGCACTATTGCAGCACAATAACCAGTTTTGAATAAGTGATCATCAACAGTTAATCAGTATGGAATAATGCAAAAACTTGGAAAAGAAGAAAGCTACCTGCACTAGAGGGATGTGTCCGGATTTGGAAAGCAGCAATGGCTCATAAGGTCCAGTAGGATCAAAAACCTGGAAGCTACGTCTTGCGTCCTGTTTGAATTTGTCATCGTCGTCCTCAAATTCTCCCTCGATAACAACATCAGGCCGGGGAGATCGTTGGCTAATTTGCTTGAATTGTTTTGTAGGAAGCAAGGTGGAGGGGAAGGAGTTGTAATCATAATCATCTTCGAGGCGTAAGAGTTGCTGAGAGAGAGAGGATTTGGGGGGCTTTCTAGGGTTCAGAGTTTCAGAAGTTTGTGATTGAGATTGAGATTGAGATAGAGATTGAGATTGGGGGTGAGAACAGGGTTTGAGAATCTCCTTGAAACTACTTAATGACATCACTAAACTTTCGTTTCGATTCAGTAGCGAGAGAGACGATTTGCTATTTTTAGGCTAAACGAACAGGGAGATCAGGTGAGTCTCACGGTATATCATGTTT
>JBCNJP010000006.1:65973847-66011722 GCA_039602395.1 Deinandra increscens subsp. villosa
TCCTTGTATCTCTCCATTTTGTTCTTTGATCCTCCTTGTCCCCTAAAATATCTTTCATTTTAGAGAATTTGAAAAAAAATGATAAACTATATATATTTCATAAAAGAAGACATGTTGATACCATTTAATATTTGCCCAACTAATTCATAAATAATACCTATCGTCGTTGTCATCTTCTATCCCCTCCACTACTGACATATAGTCAGTCAGTCACGTAGCAGGGGCGTTTACCAGAGTTTACAGATCTTATTTTTTTCTTTTTTGAAAAGCGGTTACAGATCTTATTAGTGAACAAACAGGTGATGGCTTCTTCCGCAATTGAGCCTTTGCTAGGTGGAGAAACGAGCAGAGGAGGCCGGAAACCTTTCTATCGCCGCTCCGATGCCATCGCTTACGGATCGCCCTATCAGAAGGCCGCAGCTCTCGTTGATCTCGTAAGTTTTTCACTCATTTCAGCAATTCAATTTGAGTAATGCTATCTATGTCCTCCTATATCACTTACTGCTCACCGACACTTGGCCAAAATCCTATCTATCGAGTGGTTTTTGACTTTTGTCGGCATATGGATTCAGTGGATGATTTCTACTTTTATAGGGTTAATGTGAGGAGAATGTTCGATTTATATGTTTTTCGTGCATTTAAGTGAGTGGAATCTGTGGCGATCTCCAATTTTAAAAAATCAACGTTATGTGAATGTTTTTAAGTGATGATAGAATGTGTCTCAATGGAATTGTAAATTGTGTATAGATCCATATCCAATTTTTCAGCCCTTAGACAATATGTTCTGATCTTTTGGATTGAGAAATTTCATTTTCCCCTTCAAAGCTCAAAAGAGAGTGATTTTTTTAGTGAGCTATGCAATTTAATGATATGGATGAAATCTTTACTGCCAATGACATTTTAATGGTTGATATGGTGTTTTGAAGAGTTGGTCTCAAGTGTGAATTTACTGCTAAAGGACAGAACACTGACTTAAGGCAGTGGATTATTTGTCTGTCCATAAATGAGGAGTCGCTCCATTTACCTATGTTGCATATCTGTATCCTCTTATTCAATGGGGTGAGCACAATAATGAGAATTCAGCTGGCATACTTGTGTTCATATAGTGATGAGCATGTTTTTTTTCCTATGGTGTCACTAAGTTTTCTCTTCTCCTGCTTGGCTGCTTGATGATCTATTTTGTATGTAATCAAGTGTTATGGCATACTCTCTTCATAGTTAGTTATTGGTTAAGCACTTAAGCCCAAATACAAGAAATGAGGGTAGTATATTAAGGTAACTTCAACTCCATGAAAGCTCAGATTCATAGCTAAAGGATGCTCAACTAATTAAAGAAAAAAATGAAATTGAAGAGGTATATCTATTAAAAAAGCAATAAATAATATAATAGAAATACAAGATACAATGTCCATCTAGCCTGCCACCAAATTTGACAAATATGGTAGAGGCATCATTTTACTAGAACTCGCCACAGATTGTTTGAATCCACTATTTTGTAAGATAGTAAATACAATTTCATATTTTCAGGCTGAAGATGGAAGTGGTCTACCAGAGGAAATCCTTGATTCACCAAACATTGAAAAAGCTGCAAAGTTCTACTTCATATTCATTCGCTTTGACATAATATGGACACTTAATTATTTTGCACTGATAGCTTTGAACTTCTTTGAGGTTAGTGCCACAAGCCTATTAATTGCTTTCATGATGTGCTGTTTCTTTTCTGTTTATCTTAAGTTTTTTCTATCGTTTCATCTATCATGATTATTCATAATTCTTATTACTTTTATTTCTGCAACAGCAACCATTATGGTGTAGCCGAGTTTCTGAGGTTTCTTGCAGTAACAGGGACTACTATTATCTTGGCGAGCTTCCATACTTGAATACTGCAGAATCTTTGGTCTTTGAGGTTTGTATCATTTATATTCTTTAGTTCTTTACATATTTGTCATTTACAGGACCCTTCTGTATGACAGAAATTATGTATACCTTAACTGAGTGCCCTTCGGAAAGGAAAAAAAAAACTTTAATCGAGTCTTACAACGCTTTGCATTGTTGATCAAAATAGCTAAACATGATTTTTTTTTTAATATATATATATATTTTTTTGCATTTCATTCCTGACCCATGAAATGTGACATAGATATGATGAGCTGCTTCCTAGAATCCTAGCGCTTTTGACATTGTTTATCTATGATATGATGCAAGTCCAAGAAACATGCAAATCGAACCTACCAATTAGTTAGTGTGAAGAAAGTTGAATGGTCTTCTAGAAGAAAGTTGTTGGTTGTTGTTGGTTATTGTTGTCAAGTTCAGTGTGATTATATACAACTTCCTTATACTTCCGTTACGACTAAAAATGATAAACTGTATATCCAGGTAATCTGATTATTAAACTACTTTCATATGCAGGGTGTAACGCTCATAATTCTTGTGGTGCATACTCTATTTCCTATTTTGTATGAAGGGTGGTATCTCTACTGGAGAACCCATGTTAATAAGCTGAAGGTACATAATTGCAAAAAAATTTGCTCATTAAATTGCTATAAAAATTCGTTATCCAACCATTTCCAATTAATGCCGTATAGGGTAACCCAAGGGCAAATTGTCTTTTGAATAGTCTTTTGTTTGCTTCATATTTCACAATCAAATTAAGCAATACCAAACTGAGAGGAAGGGATGTATGTTTGGTGTAAATGAAAATAAGCGGTCCATTATTGTTAGTAAATATATACGTATATATATTTACTACGCAGTATTGATGGGTTTCGCATGCAACTTAGATGCCTAACAGCACCATATTCACTTTTCCCACATATATATATGTATATCACTATATATACATACATGCATACATATATAATGATATATATACACATATGTATATATAGGGTTGAGTCATACTAAAAAGATGATTCATCCTAAGAAGTGTAAGAAGCACATGATGTTTTAAATTTTAGACATGGTGTCTTAAATATTAGACATGCTCAGAAAAAAAAAAAAAAAAAAAAAAAAGCTAGGATACCACATCTAAAATCTAAAACACCACGTTCCTCTTACTCTTCTAAGGCAAAATCTTCTTTTTAGCATAACCAAAACCCATATATGTGTATATACACCACATGCACATAGTAGTAGAGTAGGCGAGTGTGTGAGTTTTTAGTATAAAGAATAAAATAGAAAAATAATAAAAAGATATTACTGTCAATACATTGTAAGTCCTTGTCTGATATAAACTAAACTAATGTTGATATCTTGTGCTATATATATTCAGGTCATATCACTATTAATTCTGATTGCTGATTTAGTAGTAGATATTCTCTATCTCTCTCCAGTGGCCATTTATTCTCTTCCATTGCGGATTGCACCCTATGCTAGGGTACTTTTCTTCATCTTGAATATCAGGTATAACATGATCTCTACGGTAAGATAAAATACGGATGCATGTTTCTATGTTTAGTCCTTTATATCAGCCATGCAACTAATAATAATTTAGAAGGCATCAACTAGAATGATAAATATTGTTAATTGGTAAATTTAACTTTATATTTTGTTTTCTTGCTTTAGGGACTTACGAGACAGCATTGTTGTATTGGGTGGAATGGTTGGCACGTATCTCAATGTGTTGGTATGTGAATATCCACTGCACTTACTGTTCAGCTTCTCTACTTGTCTTGAGATGCTGACATTTAGTTGAATTGCTATTTTGTCGAACCCAGGCTTTGTGGCTTCTATTTCTTCTGTTCTCCAGTTGGTTAGGCTATGTTATCTTTGAAGATACTCAACAGGGAACTACACTCTTTGTTTCTTACCCTGCTACATTGTATCATATGTTTGTTCTATTTACCACATCCAACAATCCAGACGTTTGGATTCCTGCCTACAAGTGAGTCACATATCTTGCAACTCGGTCAATATTCAATTTTATGCTTACATAAACTACCATGAGTCAGCCTACCCTTGTATCTAAGCATTACTATAGAGGGATACATTGAAACGATTAGGGTTTTAATCTTGCATTTTGCTGGATAGGAAAACCTTAATTTATAAAAACACACAAGGTGAAACCATCACATTCTCATAAACTATATCTAACCCTCCTCAACTAGGGGTACATATGCAATCATGCTCCAGTTGACACTGATGAATTCTAGTTTGGGACTTCTTTATGGATTAGATCTGTTTGTAATGGTGTACATTAGTGTACCATTCTATGCATTTTCATCCACAGTTAGCTTGCAGTATACTAGACTAAACGTGTACTGAATTGTATTTATCATAGTGTAGAGGGTAATTGTGTGTAATATCTTGGTCAATATACCCATTTTAACCCTTTTACATACGCAAGTAATATACAAAACCTTTGTGGTTCAACTCAATTGGTGTCTATGGTATCTTAGTAATCTGTTCTCTTGTTTTCAGATCATCATGATGGTCTTCCCTTTTATTCGTCCTGTATGTGGTTCAACTCAGTATATGTCTATGGTAATTTAGTTTATATGTTTTTTTATCTTGTTTTCAGATCATCAAGATGGTCTTCCCTTTTCTTTGTCCTGTATGTGCTTCTGGGTGTTTACTTTGTCACGAACCTGGTTCTTGCCGTTGTATATGATAGCTTTAAAGCTGAGGTACGTATTTATTGGAGCCCTCTACACATCTCTAACTGAATGTATTAAGTTCAATCTATTTTTAAGGCAAAGACACACAAACACATAACCTGAATTCTACACCAAGTCTCAAGTAAGACTAGAATTCTCAATCTATTGAACGCCTTAGATACATACCTTGATACTTCCACGCCAAAGACGCTGTGGTGAAATACTGAAATCCATCTATTAAATTTTATGGTGTTGATGTTCCCATTTTCTTTATAGTATATAACTCATTTTTCAACTTCATCATCAAAATAACTGCTGTGAGTTTCATGATGGGGTCCTAGTGAAATTGAAAACTTCCACTTCATTTCTTTAGGGCTTGAAATTTTAGTAATTATGATTGTATTGCCTTTTTAAGTTTGAGATGTGACGTTTATGTTACAAGCTTGCATGCCCTCTTACTCGCAGCTTGTTAAACAAGTTTGTGCAAAAGACGAAATGAGGACAAGAATATTGAGAAGTGCATTTGATCTCATTGATAAAAATGTGAGTATGAGTCATTAATGTTGTGAAATCTTCTCCAATTGAATTTTACCTTATTTTGGGATCTTTCAAAATCAACAGCATGCTGGCTTTCTTGATAAGGAACAATGTATCGAGTTGTTTGAAGAACTTAATAATTACAGGTAATGGTCTTTGCATATCACTTGTCTAAATGATACGAGTTACTGGTGGTTTGAGCATTCTTATAACATTACTTTTTTTTCATAACCTTAATTAAATGTAGGTGTAGAAATGTTGTTTGCAATCTCTATATAGACTTGGTTCCAGTTGGCAATTACTTGAATGACTTATGAGCTTGCAAGTTCAATTTACCACCATTCTAATATTTACAAGAATATTACATGTACATTCCTGATGCTGTTGAAGCACAGGGTAGTTCAGACACCACTTCTAGGCTATTATTAGTGATATTAAATAACAGAAAATCATAAATTCAAGAAGTTAGGCATATGCCTATCCTTCATGATGAAATCATGGATAGAAGCAATACTAAAGAATATTATAATAAACATGAAGAAAACTAACTGCAAGAATACTCCTCTTCAATCTTTTACCCTTTCTTGATGAGCAGCTGGGAATTTTAACACGAAGAAAACATTGGTGATTGAACATTTAATCTGTTCCACCCTGGCAGCTGAAAAATCATTAAATTTTCAAAGTCATCACCCGTTAAAAGAATACTTACATTGTGGATGTGCCAACTTTCGTTTATCTTCTCTATTGTGGGTACTAAAAAGCATCTTCTTTTCAGGACATTGCCAAAAACATCAAAAGAAGATTTTGAGTTAATATTTAGTGAATTGGATGACAGTGGTGATTTTAAGGTATTATTTGATCTACAGCCTCTTGATGGATATACCATGGAGTTACTAGGGCTTGCAAAACGTGACTTTTATTTATTTTATTTCTTCACTGATAATTGATGGTGTCTTGGTCTGTTCTGATCTTTTACATATAGATTAATGCAGAAGAATTTAATGATCTTTGCAATGCGATTGCCTTAAAATTTCAAAAGGAGGATACAGTAAGTTGCCAAACATGAGAAGCATTTATTTTTCCAAAGCAAAAAAAAAATGTCCCACTTAGCAATCTTTCACATTGTACCTTCATTTTGCAGGAACCTTGGCTAAAAAAGTTCGTGTTCTACAATTCTTCAATGTCTGAAACGCTGAAAAATTTTGTAAAAAGCACAAAGTTTGGATATGTAGTTGCTTTTATCCTCCTCTTGAATCTGGTTGCTGTTATTACTGAGACAACGGTATGTCAAGATCATTGAGAAACAAATTCTTATGAAAATGAGTCTTAGATGTTAACTCTACCATACTAGTGTTTTCCAACATGGCAATATTATTCTGTTACTTCAATTTGTCTGATAAATTTGATCTCTTTCTTGACAGCTTGATATACAAAACAACTCTGGTCAGAAATTCTGGCAGAAGGTGGAGTTTGTCTTCGGTAAAGTAGTCTTTACAACTGTTGTTTACCATTCTTTTCTCATTTTTACTCGTGCATATGGAACATAGCATCATCATCATCATCCATCCAGAGTGAATTTTCACAGGCCCACTTCTATGTTAGCTTTAACTTATTAATACCATCTAAATATGAAATCTCTTACAGCTTTATGATACTGCGCTGATGATCAACACCTATCCATCGAAAGTATAAATAGTTATTTGGATTTGAAGTTTATTTTAAATAGGACATATTGCTGATGTGTCTCCTATACCTGTCCAAGATCATATGAATTATACTATCATATTATAGTAGAAGGCGTTGTTAGCGTGGTTTTTTTTTTTTATCTCCAAATATTATCATTTTTTTGGGCTAAAGTAATATTCTACGTACGGTTTCCTAAGTCGGGGGTCTCTTTGGGAATAGTCTCTTTATCCCATGGGATAGAGGTAAGGTTTGCCCTTAATCTCATCCTCCCCAGACCATATTGTTTGAGTGGGATTTTGATGGGTATGTTTGTTTTTTTTTTTTAATATATTTCATATAATAACAACTTGATGACTTCTTTTACATGCAGGGTGGATCTATGTTCTCGAAATGGCTTTGAAAGTTTATACATATGGATTTGAAAACTATTGGGAAGATAGCCAAAACAAATTTGATTTTATTGTCACATGGGTCATAGGTAAATTTCACAATTCCAACAGAAACATAAGTGACTATTTATAGACATGGAACTTAAGTAAAATGTAATACTTCCAACAACTAAAATGCAACGGATTTTATTTTTGTTTGTGTGGAAGTATATATGTAGGAACGTTCAATACATGACCAATTTTAACTAAAGAACTGCTAGAATCACATGTTGCTTTAGTGTGAAACATAAAGCGACCTCCTCTCTTACTCTCTCCCATTATATCTGGCAGCATTGCGTACAAGTGCTAATGTAGTTCTCTACTTAAAATAAGCTTTGTATTGAACGTGCCCCTATATTTTTTGTATGCGATGTGTTTTTAAAAGGAGCATATTATTCAATGAGTGGTTACTTATATTTTGTTACTTTCATGGATGTTGTCAGTTATAGGAGAAACAGCAACATTCGTTTCTCCACAGGATCTAACATTTATTTCGAATGGGGAGTGGTAAGGATTTAATAAATTTTCAGTTTATGAGATGTGTACGTTTAGACCAAAATATTACATATGGCTATAAGAAACTGGTACTGATAGCAGCTTTGTTTCCAGGATTCGTTATCTTCTTATTGCAAGGATGTTAAGACTGATCAGACTGTTGATGCATGTTAAAAGGTACCGAGCCTTTGTTGCTACATTTTTGACACTGATACCAAGTTTGATGCCATACTTGGGTACCGTATTTTGTATCATGTGCATCTACTGTACAATGGGTATACAGGTACTTCCAGTTCTTTTATGTATTTGGTTTTATAAATCATGTGCCACTGCTAAATACTTTCATCTACTGCCTTGTTACTTTTTAAACACACATATGTACCAACTCACTTTTTTTCCTTTTGGGTGCTAGCTCTTTGGTGGGATAGTCAACGCTGGGAATCCAGATTTACCAGCTACAGATCTTGTGGATAGCGAGTATCCTAAACTCTGAACTGTTTATCAACTACTTTTATCTGATATCATATCAACTGAATGTGGTATTTTAGCAGACTAATAAAGTAATAATAAGGATCATATATTGCTTGCTACTCAGTTTCTCCCTAAATTTCCCTTGACTTGATAATAATCAGTTACTTGTTATTTAATTTTAATGACTTCCCCAATGGCATGGTGACACTTTTCAATTTGCTTGTGATGGGAAACTGGCAAGTCTGGATGCAGGTATGACCCATTCATTTGGGTGTTCCACACATTCTGTTAAGGCGTTAATTTATGGTCGGTTCATGGCTTAAGATTTTGAGTCCAAATATTTCAGGATTATGCAACATTGACAGGAACTTCTTGGACTTATGCCTACTTCATCAGCTTCTATCTAATAACAGTTTTGTTCCTCCTCAACTTGGTGAGTCCCTCTGATTTTAAAAGATTTGATAGCAGCAGATTTTGTCACTTTTGTAATACTTTTTTTTATGCTCAGTTGCTCACATGTCAAATATTCTCATTACAATATCATGTAAAAATCTTGTATATTTTGGCAGATTGTTGCATTTGTATTGGAGGCATTCTTTGCTGAGTTAGAACTTGAATGTCCCGAGGAAGAACAAGGAAAGGTTAGTAGTAACCTTCAATCAAATCTTATGTTAACCTCGCCATCCAATTTTGTCACGTGTATTAAATGTTGCCTTTGTGTTTGAAAATCCAACAGATTGGAGTCAGGGGACGGCGTAACATGGGGTGAGTATCACATACGAATTACATATTCAGGGTCAGGTTACATTTAATGATTTATATATTGAATTTGCTTACATTTTGTGATAAATTTTGTGACATATCAGCACAAAGACGCGCAGTCAGAGGGTTGATATGCTACTTCACCACATGCTGAGCTCAGAGCTGCATCCTTCCCCACCTTCCTCTCCATGAGGATATAAATCCCCCAGGTAGTTAGTAGTAGTTAGTGATTTGTTTTAGATACAAGTCTAGCAGGGGTGAATTTGAAATGGATCATATGCAATAAGTTTGCTATATTTACTACCCACTACAAACCAGCATGTCACTCAACCCGCCCATGCTGCCACCAGCAGTCATTAACAAAAAAAAAATTATAATAACAAATAAATAAATAAAATAAATCAACCGTCTCTGTTATGGAGAAAACACAATTTTGCTTCATAGTTGGCACACGACTTATTTGTCTTTGTAATTTGCATACAGGTCAGACCGGTGTAAAAAGCAGAGCAATACAGTTATGATTCTCGTATTTGAGACGAATTTATTAATGTTTATATGAACATTCAATTGGTGAATAGCAGAAGACTGTTCATGACACGAGATCCATTCTGGTCTTGATGCTGTCAATTTAAGACCGATATTGTTGAATGCTTGTATGTGTATTTGAGTTTTACTCTTTTTTGAAATATGTTGTAGATAATCAAATGGTATATTGGAATTAGACTTCAAAATTGCTTGTAATTGAAGAAAGATTGTGACCCTAATTTGACATCGTTGTATATATATTCTATATATACAAAACCAAGAGATACATCTGATGTACATATCATGCATACACACTATTAGATAATTACATATTTGGCATATAAGTTGAGTTTGGGTTATTGACGAGATTAATCCAACAACTACCCCATTAATCACACTTGTAGGTCGCAGTAGTGGTGGTGCTTTGAAGCCGAAGGTGGGTGGCATATCGATAGAGAAAACACCATACTTTGAACCAACTTTCTTGTTTTTTTTTTTTTTTTTGTTGTCAATGCATGGATTTAAGGAAATGACATCACTAAAACATGGGTTCTAGATTCATGGTAAAGATAGAGAAAATATTACAGTCGACAGACTAGAGAGTGTCTTTTTATAATTGTTTTTATTTGATCTAAAAGCGTTTTTATTACTTTTTTTCTTTTCTTTTAGTACAAGGGTGTTTTGGTTTTTGATTTAAACAAAAAGAAAGTTTATAGCTGAAATGCCCATTTCTAAAGTTATTATTAACCCCATTAGGATTAGATTGAGCCGACTTTCCATGACCGGGACGTGATTAGTGCTTCATGGGCCCATTAATGGGTGTGAATGTGAGGCAGCGGCCAAAAATATAATGATTTAAAATTAATGTATAATTTACAACATTTTAATATTTTTCACCCAACGACTTCAAATTTCCATCTCATTCTCATTCTATTCACTTAAAAAGAAATGAGTTTATCATCTTCGTCCTCCTAAAAGTCTTAGATTCAATCGAGGAGACTTATTGGTGGGATTGGAGTTATGATTGAATTTTTTGCCGAAAGTTCATGTCCACTTAGAAGACGATAATAAGTTACCAATACCATAGTCGTTAGACAGTTAACCTACGCCTTATAAAAGATTATTTTGTTCACAGATTAAGTGGGATCATAAGGCTGGTAACCAACACCTAATAAATATTGTTTATGTTTTCCTTAATACATACTGATTAATATTAGGCTATGTGTAATGGAGTTGTGGTGGGGTGTATTAGCCTTGATAACGCCTGGATACTAAATCTTTACTTTGTTTAGGCGACTCTAAACACCAAAGACTCTTTTGGATTGACGTTAACATCAAGTTCCATCTTGCTATGAATCGCAAACCGTACCGTGACATAGAACAAACGATGTTCAAATAGAAAGACATGCGCACTCTAGGAATGGGTTTGAAACGGGATCCGATTTCAGTCTTCAAACGTTGTGGAAGTTGATTAAAGAAGCACATTATTTTATATAATGTGTATGTTTTAATTTCTTATGTAATGTTTTTAAATTTCAGATTTTTTATTATGTAATGTTTTAAATTAGTATTAGTGTAATAATATATTTTTATTGAACTGTTTAATTTTAATATGTTTGTCTAAAAAATAATTTATAAAAACAAAAAATTTAATAAATAAGTAACCGTTACAAATTTGTATACTATTAATAACCAACTACTTTATAATATGTTTATATCTAAAAAATAATTTATAAAAATAAAAATTACTAAATAAGTAATTATTACAAATTATACTTTCACTGACCCACTACATATATAAAATATAAATGTAGCTAGATAACACAAAATCACAAACACTTTGACTTTCCACATTGAAGTCGATTACTAACTCTTTATCTTTGTAACAACAAAAATAACAAATGTGAAGTCATAAGTCATGGAATGTTACTAAGATTTAGTTATAAGGGTTATATGATAGTATTACTTGTGTGTGTATATATATATAAATATGATAGGTAACAAACATGGTTTACATAAAAGCAAATGTCATTCTTCCCCTATAATAGTAGACCAAAACCTCAACCCCATAAATCAAAATAAATTATTTGAATAAAAACGATAAATAATATCAAAAGATAGGTTTGGTTTTTTTTATTGCTGATTACAAAGGTGCTTCAAGTTGTCATGTTGTGATGCAATAGTCCCATGAACTTTTGCTAACCTGCAAGTATGTTGGGTTATAATCTCATAAGTTGAAGCTCTCTTCCATGGCACAATCCCGAAATCATCGTTATATTCGTCCATTCCCTCGACGAAATACTGCCACGCAAACGAGCCTCCCCCAGCCCCCTTTTTCTTTGCAGATTCGTAAATCACGTCAAAAACAGTTTTGTAGAATCTGTCTCGTTGGAGAGGGTCGAAACCTTTGTTTAGATCTGATAAACCGAATTCTGTAAACATCACGGGTTTCTTCAACACTTGATCACCATCTTCGATATGAGACCGCATCCATTTCGCCACAAACATTAGTTTTCCTTCAAAAGTCTTCTTTTTGAACCTATAAGTATATATATCATATTTTTTGTCAGTCAAAACATGCAACTTTTTAATACATGTCTAAACGGGTCATCGAAGAAATTGCATCCCTGTTTAGAATTTCATAAATTATTAATACATCTCATATGATAACAATATAACTATCTAAAAAAAGTGAGTTAGGAGGGTTAAAGCATTCTGAATACACTTTGGGGTGACATTTTAGCTCTGTTTTTGGAATTTTGCCCATGAAAGATGAGTCAAAATAGCCACATCTAAACATAATTTCTTGTGTGACTTGAGAGGGCTTCATTAAAAAACAACTTGAACAACTATGCACTTAGGATGTCAGAAATTGCATATATAACCACCGGAGGGTCCATAAATTTTTGCTAGGAGGGCAAAATATCGGTCAGTTTAAAGAAACTCAATAACGGTGATAAACATGTCCATCTTATAAAACTATAAAAGCGTTCAAGTTACACGAGTTTAGTTTCATCACCTTTAGCAATAAGAAACTATGAATAAAAAAATTAAAAAATAAACAAAAAAAGATCTAAGTATTATGGGTGTCGTAATGAGATGGGTTACCAAAGCTTTCAACTCTTGTTGTAGTTCATACATAAACACCGTTTAATTTTATAAAATTAGAAAGAGTGGATGAGAAATAGCAAATAACCATTTAAAAGCCAATACATTGAATCTGTCAGCTGTATATAAAATCAAAATTTATCCCCTGGGTCATTTTCACCAACAAATTGCTCACATGTGCTAATAGTAGTAAAGCTTACCAATGGTCAGGATAAATGTGAACAGAAGCAAAGTCAACGGTAGCAGGTGCAGAATTACGTATGAAATCAGCTCCAAGATCAGCAGCCCAAAATTCTGGATTGACTGTATCTTTCTTAGGACTATTAGGACCATAAAACCCTTCAAGACCAATTGTCAGCATATGTTTCCTATCAATTGACTTTACAAATGATGACATTTCTTCTATCCAGTCCTGCAATTACAATTTACTTATGAATGAGTTCATTTTCAGTTCATCTCAAAGTCAGTTTTTTTAACCACCTAAAGTAACCAACCAACCATATGGCCATGATGATGACTTACTTGCAGGGTATCACCGGATGTATCCGTAATGCAGCGAGGCTCGTTGATCAACTCCCATCCGAAAATTGTGGGATCGTCCCGGTACACGACTCCCGTGATCGTGTTCTTCCTTGTCAAGACGGTCTGCAACGGGTTATGATGATTAAACTTAATAATAATATGCAAATGATCATTCGATGAATTCGATGAATCCGATTAGGGGAGATGGGAAACCCAAGTAAGCAAACAAGCAAACAAGCAAGCAAGCACCTTGACATAATTCTTGAAATAAAGGCGAATAGATGGATCGAAAAAGAAGGAGTCATTGGAGGCACTCAAGCCCACACCTTCATCCCATGCCCATTTCACATACTGAGTCTTGCCACCATAAGCTTGAAGGTTATTAACCAAACTAAAAAGAAGCCTAATTCCAACTTGCCTTGCTTCTGCAATCACATAATCTAATGCCTGCAAACATTTTAAGTTTTTAACCTATCTATCAACAACCACCTCCTCCTCTAACTAATCATACACATAATCAAAAAAAAATTATAAAATTATGAAAAAAGATTGAAACTTTACCTTGAAAACTCTCTCATCAAACTGTCCAGGGGCAGTCTGAAGTGCATTATAATGACTACCATCATTAAAAGCCCAAGTTCTGCAAACAGTGAGACCCATTTTGGCTGCAGCTTGAAGCATCTCCCTGATTCTTGGGCGGTTATGATCAGCAGCAGCATGGTCCATAAACCAGTATGAGTTCCACCCATTCACATAGAACAGTTTACCATCCACAACAAAATTAGTCCCATTCCTCTCCACAAAGCTCAATATTGTACCCTCATTCTTGTAATTTACAGTTAACAAATCCCCAAAAGACATGTAGAGGAAAACAAGAATAGACGCAAATCCAAGAATTGGGTAAAGAAAACTACCGCCACCCATCGCAGACTTAACCATAAATAACAAGATTGAATCTTGATTCGTGATTCTTGATTGAGATCCCCTTCTGTTTGTTTGTAGAATGAAATGACCCAGATTAGGGTTTGGATGTGGATCTTTAAATAGGTTTTTTTTTTTCTTTTCACAAAACCCAGATGTGAAGCGAGGTATTTGAGCACACCCAGATCCCCTTTTTGGACAAACTGTTCAACTTCAAGCTTAGAGAAAAGAAAAGACGGAGTTAGGAGGGTAATCTGAGACTTTTGTCTGCAACTAAGCAATTCAATTGAGTGTGTGAGAGAGGGAGAGAGAGAGAGAGAATGGGCTGATTTCTAGAGAGAAATAAGGAAGAAAAAAGGATTGAAAGAGGGGAGGTGGGGTACCAAAACACACCTAACATGTACCCCTGCCAGAATACAAGAAAGAGTCAAAAATCAGGCAGAAAAATCTTTAAATTAAAGGTGGAGAGGAGACTGTACTGTGTGCGGTGGTCGGTTGGCATCGGTTTAAGTGGTGATTAGATCTACTGGGGTCTATTTTATCTGCCCTTTTTTGGCTTTTTTCTAATATAATCAATCTACACGCCAACGTTTAAGAACAAACTCACCCTCCTTAGGTCCTTAGGTTAAACGCAATACATCCATCAAGATCTCGGTGGAGGTGATGATATGGCAGAATATCTTGGTGAAGCTCGATGAAACCATTGGAAGGATATCTCGGTGGCTCGGTGAAACCCTCGATGGAGGTGTGCTCGGTCCCAGTACCCCGCAAGAAGAATCTCGGTGAAAGGCCAAATTCTTTTTTAATTAATTAAATAAAATAATAATAAAAATAAAGTGAGGGGAGTGAAAGGTGAAAGGTGGTATTGGGAGTAAAATGAGTGGAAAGTGATGGGAGTGAGGGGTGGTGATGTGACGCTAAATTTGCAAAAAAAAGTAAGTGAAATGAGTGAAAGGTGTAAAATTTACATTTTCCATATACGCTTAAGAACAAACTCACCCACCTTACATTTACACTCTCCTTATTTAAGGTTTTTAAGGTTACATGTATAAGGCGCTATTCCTTATTTTTCATGTTTTTATAGTGTCCTTATATTGTTTTCGTAAACCTATGAGGGTAAAATTATAGAGCCGTGTTGTTTTGAACTTTTAAAATTCTATCGTTGAAAAACAGTAGAATTCAAATAATAATTTTTTTTTTCTATTTTTCCTCTATAAAACCAATCATTTTTTTACATTTTTACTACACAATTCTTCTAATTATCTCTTAATTCTTTCTCTCGAAAATATTTTAGATTTTTCTACCAACAATGTCTAATTGGTGAACCGAAGAGGATGAGTTTGAGTTTATCGTTTGTATGTGGGACGTTAAGATCCCAATGGTAAGGTGAAGTTTACTGGGATTGGGGTTAAAAAGTTAGAACCCTAAATATTTAAACTCAAGTTCAGGAAACTTATAAGGGAGCAAAAAGTTGTTATTCGAACATTTGGATTTGAGTTTCGGATTGACTCAAGATCACCACTTTTCTTAGTGGTAAGTTTTTTTTTCTTTTTCTAGTTTTTGAGTTTGTTTTAAGTTTTTTTTTTTATTTTGTTGAATACTTGAATCTATTTTTGTTTCTTTGTTTACGGTTTGAACATTTGCTAACACTTCGTGTTTAATAGATAATAGATTATATGTGTAATTAAATTATTGATAAGAATTTGATTGAGAGTTAAATAATTTTCAAAAGTAGGTCTCCCAAACAAATATCTGATAGTCAAAATCGTAAAAAACTTCTTTTAGAAATAAAAACGTCTCTAGCCGAGGATCTAGGTAAGTATATAAAAAATTAGATCGTTTTTGTTACAATAACTTTTTTTTTTGTTTATTTATAACAGTTATCATCAATTCAAAAAAAAAATATATATATATAAGGGCATTTTTTTAAACTCGTACTAAACACCCAAAATCTTAAAGACATCCCAGCCAGCTTTGGTTCATCAATTACCTTAAGTATGTTCACCTGCACCACAAATTTTCTTTTGCTTCTTTTGCACGGAAAACAACCTCATTTTCTGTTTGAAGTATGTATAGCTTTAATAGTTTCTGTTTTAATGTACCATCATGGTCATGATCGAGGTAGGTGTCACCTTTTCTAACATTAAATCATTCATTTATATGTTTATATTTACACAAATGTTTAGTTTAAGCAACCTATGTGTAAAAGTTATTTAACCCTTGATATTAACACATGAAACACATCTATAGGGTGTAATGTAAGAAATGTATTTCCAAACATGCTTTTACTCAGAGGCGTAGCTTTTAAGGGGCGGGAGGGGCGCCCGACCCCCCATTTTATTTTTTTTTGTGATGTAGGGGTATATAATTTTCGTGTAGAAAAATTTTGATATACTCCGGTTTCGACCCCCCATTTACCTAAAAATTGGCGTTAGGAAAAAAAAAATTAGATCCCGACCCCCCACTTGATATTTTCAAGCTTCGCCAGTGCTTTTACTTGTCATCTATCAATAGAATTTATAAGCAATTGATACACATAAACTTTTTATTTATAATAATAACTGACACGTTGTATTTTTTTAACAACATCATCTAGATTTTTCAATAAATTCATCACATACATATATGTGTTTTATAGAATTTAAATCTAAAACCTTTAATTATGGAACATATCATTTACCATCAGGACAATCAACACATTGTGTTACATTATTGTTTAGGGTGCCGAAATGTGCTACCAAACTTTAAATCTACCTATATATTAAACAAAACCTATTAGGTTGAGATGGCTTTTATTAAGTGTGTCCACATCATCACATGCTGACATGGCAACCTCTAAGCAAATTGAAATCTTATGTGTAATTATATAGATTTTCCAGAATTTTTAAAAAAAGAAAAATGGGTTAATCATGTAATGCTCGCGGGTATGGGTCAGGGTTTCCGAATTTCTTGACCCGACTATATAACAAAAAAATCCGGTTGAGAGCTCATTTCACATAAGCGTATTAGGGTTTCACAAACGCTCTCTCGAGAATCGCCGTCACCATTCCAACCTCTCTCGAGAAATTCCGGTAAGCATCTCCGGTGTCTGTCGATTTTTTTTCGTATATTCCGGTAAGCCATCTTTCTTATACGATATGTTATCTTTTTTGTTTGTTTCCGTACTAGGGTTTTGCAGAAACCCTCTCTCGAGAAACGCCGGTACCTACTTCCGTTGAAGGACGAATTTCGGTGAGCCTTTTCCGATCTAATACGTATACTTTGTATTTACGGTTTTTTATCATGTTTTGATGCAACGATTGTTGTTTGTTTCATGTGTCGATTCATTCGGTTCCTAAACTAGGGTTTCATCTCTCCGATTCTCTGTCGATCTCCCGCCGCGATCGAGAGCTCCGCCAACGATTTGAGCGAATTCCGGTGAGTTTCCTCCGATTTTGTTCTTAGATTTAACATTTACGCTTAGATATCATATTTTCTGATTCGATTGTTGTTTGTTTTGGTCTCGCTACTTTCGCTGCAATACAAGTTCTGTTTTCCCTCCTCCGAATCTGAAATCCTATCAGGTATGTATCATCACTTTCGCTTAAATCGTTCACTCTCATGTATCGTATCACTCTATTGATGCACGACCCTAAATTAGGGTTTTCATTAACTCACTGTGTTTGGAATAGATGTTTATAATCTGTTTGTTAATGGTTCCGATTGAGGGATTGTTATTCTATTTGTTACTTGATTTTATAGAAAAGATTACTTTAGTATATTGGTGTTCTTATTGTTGAACAGTTTTGATTAGTTCATAGTTATGCAGGGTAACTTTAGTACATTGGTGTTCTTATTCTTGAACAGTTTTGATTAGTTCATAGTTATGCAGGGTATGTTGGCTAGATATCACAAGTTGTATTCAACCTGTTCTTATTCTCTATTATATATCAATTTGCTATTAGTTCATAGATTTGATTTCTTCATAGTTCTGCAAGGTATATTGGTTAGATATCTATTGTACTCAGTTCTGCAATGTATATTGGTCTTCCTATTCTCAATTATTCTTATATAAACGATTCTTTTGGTATATTTGTGTTCGTATTCTTTAACAGTTTTCATTGATTCATAGTTATGGAAGTTATATTGCCTATGTATCACAAGTTGTAATCCATGTGTTCATATTGTTGGTTAGATTTGAAATTCTGATTAGTTCATATTTTTTTATTAGTTCTTAGTTATGGAAGTTATAATTTGCTATATATCACAAGTTGTATTCAATGTGTTCTTATTCTTGATTATATATGAATTTGTTAATAGTTCATTGTTTTGATTAGTTCATATTGAAAGTTGCTTTTCATATTTCTGAATTGTGTAGTTGTTTTGATCTAATATAGTTCTTACTAATATGGATTAAGTGTTTTAGGTTCTATAGCCCATGACAAATGTTGTCATTTACCCATCTATATCAACAACAATTTTATATTGCTTTACAATAAGAACTTGAAACCTTACATCAAATATTATTTGTTAATACTTCATTCTTTTGATTAGTTCATGTTTGATGCAGTTTAGTATTTCATACGTATATAATTCAAATCTATACGTATGTCTTGAATTTGTTTATCAATTTGTTAATAGTTCATTGTTTTGATTAGTTCATATTGAAAGTTTGTTTTTATATTTCTGAATTGTGTAGGTGTTTTCATCAAATACAGTTTTTACTACTATGGATTAAGTTTTTTATGTTCTATAGCCCATGACAAATGTTTTCATTTACCCATCTATATCAACAACAATTTTTGGACCATATGGTGTATTTAAGTTTTATAATTCTTAATGATTCTGTATAATGCAAATGTATGTTTAGTATTCTTTTTTCCTTTTAATGTTTGATATAAGTTTAAACAATTTTATAGATGTTAATCATAACAACAGTGTTGTGAATGTAAAAGAAATTCAGTATTCTTTGTTCCTTTTACGCTGTGATGAACTCAAGGTCCAAGTAATTAATGGACACTCATTCAACAACATGACTACACATCAGTTAACCTATATATTTATTTCATGTTTAGGTATGGCTGCTTTACATGGTTTCTTCAAGGTGATCTTACAGTCTCAGCTTGGTTTCTTGGTTAGTAATTAACTTTTATTAATGTATATATCTACATAGCTATTATATGTAATTAATTATTAATGTTGCTTAATTATTCTCAGCCATTGCCTCCGGATGCTGTTCAACTACACTTTCCACAGCTCCACTTCCCAAACATACCATATGGTCACCTTATAACTTTATGGTATTCCGATGAGAAGCAGTGGCAAGTTGGCTTTGGCATTAGAGGAGGTTTGTTGTCCTTCACGCATGGGTGGAATGATGTTGTTGAGGGTATTCCGATACTGGATCACTACTGGGTTACTTTCACTCATGTTTCAGCTAACATGTATGAAATTATTACTTAATTTAGGTTACTTGATCCTCTTTATGCTGAATATAATATAAGTTTTGATAAAAAACTTCCCTCTAATGAATTGGTTTAACATATCCTATGGCTTTTTGTTCAATTTGGTTATTGATTATTGATTTTGCTTTTATAATCAATCTTATTCAATCTTAATCTAAGTGTTCTGTTCATATATTTAAGTATGTTTCTGTTTCAAACTGCAAGGTATGACATGATTGTATACAGCCCGAACGGCTGTGATATTAGAGACATTCATGCTGCTGCTGTTGGTGTAGGCCAAAATAATGCAGATGGCGAGGCTGAAATGGAAGATGAGTCCGATGATGATGTTGTGGAGGTTGATGGTTGGGTTAGTGGTGAAGAGGATGATGATGTTATATTACTTGATGAGGATGAAGGTGTGCATGAAGCTGATGTGGGAGATGTGGAGGTTCTGAATGCACATGATGGTGTTAATGAGGATGTTGGTTTGTTGAATGATGGAGTTGAGGTTGTCAATGAACCCGATGTAGCAGATGTGGAGGATCCGGATGGAGGTCATATTGGCCCGGTTGAAGCTGCCGATGTAGAAGGTGTTCAACTACCGGTTGATGTAAACAATCAACCAGAGTACACCTTTGATGACATGATCATTGCAAGGGAAAAATTTGTAAGTTATTTCATATTAATACACTTACTAATACAATTTCATATTATACAATTTCTTATTGCTTTAAATCTGTTATGTTTCATATTTTCAGAGGTTCCCTCCAACGTTGGCTACATTAGCCAACCTTCATCATGAAATGGAGGTTGAGCTGTTTTATGAAGACGGCGATGGTCAAACTTATAAGGTCCGACAAGAGATGAACATGGGCAAACCTCGGTATGTTAGTTTTTATTTTTTTTCATTTATGATGACAACATGGACATCTGATATTTGAAGATAATTGGATCCTAATTAAATCATAATTTTTCAATTTTTTTTGTTGTCGTAAATTTGCATATAGGTTTAACCTGTCTGGTTGGAAGGGTTTTGTGAAAGATAAAGGGATCCATATAGGCCAGGAACTCAGGTTGAGGTATGACTCTGTACAAAACCATGTTCTTCTTTCTAATATTTAGCATGGTGTCTCATTGTGGTGGTAGAATTGTGGTGGTAGCATTGTTTTGGTTTTAGTAAACAATTAGTATTAGTATTAGAAACAATCGATCTGACGCATGTTTATGGTGTTTCTTTTTGTAGTACGATTTGTTTTATAACTTGGTCTTTTGATAAACATGGTCTTTGATTATCATGGTACTTGGGTAATGTCAAGCAAGATAATTTGATTATTTGTGTGAATATATATTTTGATAACTTTTGTATTTTGTGAAACATGATTTCCATTTTTCACAAAAGACCATCCGATTAGTACAAACATGATTGTAATTGATTTGTTTATATATTTCATTAAATTTGAATATTCTGAGTTTTATCAAATTATTCAACTTTCTCAAATCCACTATTTCTTTAGCTTATCATTAAGTTTAAATTTTCTGAATTAATTTACATTGTTCAACTTTCTCAAATAAGTGAACCGACAAAGTTATCATTAAATTACAATATTTTGAATTTTTAAAAGTTGTTCAACTTTCCTATATAAAACAGCTACAATCTTGGAATTTAAAAATTTTTGTTAATGATTATTTTGAAAATTCAAAGGTTCTCCAAAAAAATTACTTAATTTGAGAAATAATTTTATCATTAATTTCGCAAAGTAATTAATGTCTCAAATTAATTAGTTTCGCAAATTAATTAACGAAAACATTATATTACTTAATTTGCGGAATAATCTTATATAAACGGCAATATTATTAAAAATTAACGATAATTTGTTTCTAATACATTCTAAAAATAAGTTAAATCTCATATATATATTATTAAAGAATTAATTAATGATAATTACGTATTGTTTTTTTTTTAAATTACGAATTTTTTAATTAAAGTAAATCTCATATATATAGTAGGAAAAAAATAAACGATAATGATGATTTGTTATTCTAAATTAGGAATTCTTCTAATCTTGAAGGATAATTACGTATTGCGTATTGTTTTAAATTAAACGATAATTATGATTTGTTATTTTAAATTAGGAATTCTTTAAATGTTTAATGATAATTACGTTTTCTTTTCCGGTGCCATATGTTCTTGATTTTCATCAGGATTTTTGTTTTTTAAGGTTTTGCGATCGATCCTTCATCAGGATTTCAGGTAACTTTTGTTTTTCATGATTTTTTTGCTATGATTTTTTATTATTGAAGTTTTCCGTAGATATTTGTTGTTCAGGTTTTTGCTATGTTCGGTTGGGTTTTAGGTTTTGTAATCATCGGTTCATTCATTCCAAGACCATTCTCAGAACCAAGCTTTCCCTTTCATGCTTCCCTCATCGGAACATGTTAGATTTTACGGTTTTGGACTTGGCCCCTTTCAATTTTGATCAGATTTTGTTTTCTTATTGCTATGAGATTAAGTGTTTTATGTTCTAAAGTCTATGAGAAAGGTTTTGATTCATCCATCTATACGTAGAACAATCCTGTTGGTTTGCAATTAGTATTTTGTTCCGCCTTAATTTCTCAGCCTTTTCTCCCCCTTCATATTCTTTTTTTTTCGGTTTGATTTTAGTTTATGCAGATTGCTATGGGTTATTGTTGTTAAACTTCAATGATTTCTAAGTATTGATTCATAGAGCATATTTGATCGGTCAAAGCAAAAGTTAAATTCAAGACCTTTATTCTCATTCACATGAGATACTATTTTCAGATTTATCAAACATATCCATATTGCAAAGGTTGTTTTCTATGTTGATATTTATTAGGTACTTGAGTTTCCAATTTGATATTTTGTTTCCAGCATTGAAGTTCTAATCAAGAAGCACTGCAAACCTTCCATGAAGTCAATCAAGGTGTACGTTTCCTCTTTATTTTTCATAGTTCTTCTTTATTGTTTTGTAGATTTTAATATGTTAAACTTTGAATGATTTATCTAGAAGGTGTAAGCTATGAAGGAATATGTCAAAAAGGCAACAATTAATACCAATTAGTATGATCATAAAATTAGCAAACAATGACTCAGATTATGGCATTTAAACAGGAATTGTCCAAAAGGAAGATTTGCTCAGGGCAATTTCTATCAAGGGGTATGGTCATATAAGCAGTCTCTTCAGGTTTTGCACATCCAAATTCTATTGATCTTGATCTTATCAATCAAAGTGGTTACCAAGTGAGTTGTACTTTTTAGCTTTTACTAAATCTTGATTATGTTATCTTTCATTTTTGAAGTTTATTTTGCTTGCAGGTTGAAACAAAGTCTGAGATGGGTTATCAAATAGAAATGCTCATGTGCAATCTTATGATTTGCCTCTGCTTTAAATGTGATCAAGGACCGAACTGCTTATGATGAAATAAATTGTGTTCAAGTAGAAATAAGATTTGAGGTTAATGCTTTTATTACGATGTTAATATTGTAGTTGCTTAATTTGCTTTTCATTTTCATAGCTCAAGATCTAATTTTTTAACACAAAATTTGTGACTATGTGGGATGATATAGCTTTCATTAATCAATGCTCCACCGACCTATATATTTGACCAGGTATTACTTTTCTTTACTTTTTGGAGCTTTGCACAAGGTTTGATTGTTTTTCTGTTAGATGGACAATGGTTATTTTGTTAACTGATATGCATGGTATGGTTTTATTTACTTTGTTTATTATTTAATACTTTGTAATAATTTTATTTATAAAATTTGTTGTTAATTCATATGTATTTATATGTTGCTTTATCAAGGTTGAAGAGCAAGAAGGGTCTGAAGATCTTGATTATGGACGAAGACGTTCGTCCAACCAATGTAACAAAAAATATAGTGTATATATCTATTTTCTCAAAATTGTAATTGTTATTGAATTTTTTTTATTATTATTAAATATTGTTTTACCGATAATTTTTTTTTTGCATAGTATACATACCTATAATTATTTTTTACGTTTTAGCCCCGGGTATTTACCCGGGTAAGTGGCTAGTACTACTATTAAATATAAGTTTTTAAAGTACAAATGTCATTTTTTAAAGTGTGCCACATAGGATAAATCTTATGTGTCAATTTGTGAGATTTTTAAATTAAATAATTCAATAGAAAAATTAAATTTTTTTCACATAAAAACTATCCATATATATATTTATTTTTAAAATAACACAACTTTAATTCATCATATCTCTTTTATTTCTCAACAAAAATTCGATCCGTAAATTGCTTTGGATTCGTGACAGAAAACACAATAAAACTAGATCTATATTGCTTAGGTTTTAATCAACGAATGATGGTGAACAAATAAAAAAACAAAGTCACAGCCTCGGGTATTTACCCGGGTTACTGACTAGTTGCTATTAAATGTTACCTATATTTTTAAAATTTATTAGCAATTAATATATTGATTAGTATATAACTAACTATATATTAAATTGTTGTTATAATAACCGACACATTGTATACATTTTTTTTCTAAAGGGTGTATTACCTTTATTATCATTATATTTTACCCTAAACAAGTAAATTGGTCATCAGACTTTTATATTTTTTTTGGCTCATATATTTACACAAATGAACTTATCAATATTACTTTCGTAAGTCATATACTCGGCATTAATATATTTTTCAATTTCATCATAAAGCTTTTAAACCATTGTTAGGGTCAAAGTCGATTAATAAGGTCCTATAAACATTTCTTTAAAAAAAATCAGTGTCTGCGTGATACGGTGAGAAACGCAATACACTTATAAAAACTGGTAAAACGTTTTAACAATTAATTTGTGAACTATCGTATAAATTTAAAAGTTCATTGAAAGTTTATATTTATATAAATTAAATTGATTTTCAAAATTTAGCTAAATATCATTAAATAATTACATCTCTAAATAAATTTCGCTATTAATATTAATTGTTTATTCGGTTTTTTAAAATTTAGTAACACAAATATGATTTTGCCCCCTTAAACTTTAATTATTTAAGTATATGACAAGTTTGTCTTTCTTATATGTATTATCTTATAGGAGATAATTTCAAATAAGAAATTTGGTTTGGGTAACAAGGCTAAGAAATCATCCTAGCCGTTTGATTTTCAATCTAATTACAAAAGAATGAGGGCCAATTTGGTATTAGTCATCTTTGTTGACTTTTTATTAAGTTCCCTCATTTTCCTTTAAACATTCATAATTTTTACATACGACATTATTTTTTTAAATGGAGTTTTTACATATATACCCTTCCTAAGTTAACTTATTACATATATACCCAAGCCTAAACTTTAATTACATATATCCCCTTCCTAAACCATATATATTACATATTTACCCAAATCATTTTAATTTTTTTATTAAATGACTATTATACCCTTAATGAATATTTACATATTTGTCTCTTTTAATATCATGAATTACATAATTTATCTATAAAAACAAAAAAAAAATTCTCACATTGTAATTTCATTAACTACTCTTATTGACTCGTACGATCAAGAATAACTCTTTACGGCTGAGTGAGTCCTAAAGAGGACTTGATTAAGCCTCTATGACACACATACGACTCACTCGGGTTTTTCGGGTGTTAGTATCGGTGTGTTTCGCTCGACAAGGTACCTTGCCTTGTTGGATTTAGAATTGTATTTGGGACTTAATGGTGAGATCTCCGCTGAGTTTTATGGGTCGTGGTGTTAGATACTTAGATGAAGTCGAACTAGGGTTGCTGGGTTTTTTTCTGTATCATCTTCAAAGGAAGAAGACGATGACGTAATAGGTGATGTCATCGTGGTCAAACTCTCAATTAGTCAACTGCCAAGAATGTCACTTGTGTTGTGTTGAATTAATTTATGGACGGTGACTAGCAGACTTAATGTCATTTAACTTTAATTTAGTTTACCTTTTTATGTGTGCCAACTATGTGTGTATATTTATTTATTTCTTTTAATACTAAAAGTTAAAAGGGTATGTAGGTAATTTTGCTAAATAAAGGGGATATATGTAATTAAGGTTTATGGTTGGGTATATATGTAATAAAGAAGCTTAGTAAGGGGATATATGTAAAAACTCCTTTTTAAATACACCATAGAAACGAGCTTTTTTTATCTTTAAAACGCATACAGTGTTGATATATATTAAAAAAATATACTCTTGCGATTTGACACCTTAATATGAATTTTTGACACAATTATCTGATTTTTTTACACAACATGACACAACGATCTGAACATTTTGACACAACGCTGATCTGAACATGACACAATGACAAGTATTTGACACAATGATTTGAATATTTTTTACAACAGTTGGAGTTGACGGTACAATAAGAGTTGTTGCTGGAATAACTTGTGTTGATGGAATAGAAGATCTTCCTACTCTCGTATCTGATGAAGAATAGGCCCAAGGGACATCCATGGACAAACGCCACCCACGTGGTTTAGCTAATTCAATAGCCTTCGGAGAAAAGCGACAAGTACCACTGGACAAGCAAATCACTTTTGGAATCACCTTTAAGGATCCTCTTACGATGGACGATCATGGCTTTATTCAGATCATTGAAACCAGTTCTTTGGAATAGTTGTTTTTTATAAGGGCTTTGTGAAATCTTTTGTTCAAATATGCATATATTTATACCTACTTTTCAACCCAAGACCTTACCTTAATCACCGGAAAGCCCCTTTCTTTATTTCAAGCCCTATGGTAGAGCGATCAGCTGGTAACTGACTAGTCGGGCGTAGGTTCGAATCCTACTTGAAAAGCTTCCGTGGACTTTTTTGACTCTCTGCTTACCCCAGCCGTAAGTAAACTCTAGAATGAGATGTAACCTGAAATGACTGAGGAGAGCAAAAGTTCCCTTTTTTAGGGTACTTCCGGAAATAGATCCAGGCATTCAGAATCATTGTGTCAAATCGAAAAAGTAATTTACATTCCATTACCTAAAAAAGAATCAGAAAAAAAAACATCTCACCCCTATTTCATTCAAATATACTACTAAACATATCATTATTTATCCAAGTGTAGTAACTCATTTCATTCCCGCATTCATACAATCATATCAACCAATATCTTAAATTAGTTTTTGATGCATATTCTAAAAAAGTGATAATATGTTTATATTTAATATTTGTAGGTTCATGAAACTCCTGAGAAGATAAAACGATGGTATTTAAGTGATGAAAATATGGATGATAAAATTTAGTGAGTTGAAGTTTTTTCTTGTTTCTTTTTTTGAACGGTAAATTAATATTTATAATTACACCACTTGTCTAGGTTTGAACCCAGGATATCAATTTAAGAAGACAATACCCTTATCAAGTGAGCTACTCCCACATTGACATCATGACACTTTAACATGGAACCATGGAATGTAACCATAAAAGAGAGGTGGTAGTTTTATTTGAAAATAAAAGAAGTCAATGAAAATTAATGACCAGAGCATTCACAACCCGTTCTCTATTTATATAAATATGTAAGTATAAACTCTGAAAATTAAGGTTTAGTTGTGAGTAAGAAAGAGTAAAAATTACTGTTCATCCTTATATTTAAAGAAAAAATGTTGAATCCTAAAAAATTGATGTTTGAAAAGAGAGAAAATATAACAATAAGATATAAAAAATGTTATTTAATTGCGGTTGTAGTGGAAGAAAAAGAGAAAAAATAATGATAAATGTATAAATTATAGGGATGAATATACCGGTTTTTTTGACATAACCGAATAGTTTCGAACCGGGCGGTTTTCCGGTTTTTTCTGGTTCAACCGGTTTTCTGACTTTTTTTTTTACCTTATCTTTTGAATTTTATTGTTATTTTTTATTATTTTTTAATGTTTAAAACTTATATTTTTTTTTTTGTGAAATACCTATTTGGTATTATTTTTGAGTGGATTATAATTGTATTTTAACTATTTTTGTTGGGGTGTACAAGTTTATTAACATTTTTATAAAAAATATATATAAATCCCCTAACCGGTTCAACCGGCCGGTCTAACTGGTCCGACCGGTCTAACCGGTCTCGAAAGGTTTTCCGGTTCAACTAAAAAACCGGTTTTTAAAACATTGTTCTTATCATTACCTTTTCTCCATCTTTCACCCACAACCAGACCTTAAATTTTAGAGAATTATATGTTTTTTTCTCAAATATATAGATAAACAGTAATTTTTTCTTTCTCCTTTATTCAGAACTATTAATAACTAAACCTTAAATTTTAGAATTTTCACTCACATAATTCACATAATTACGAAGGTATACTATGAATGCACTCAAAAAGACTGTGGTGTGGGGTACAATCTCTAGCAAATGAAGGTTGGGGTTGGGCCAGGAGAAATCGAAAAGTAAGAAAAGCAATTATGGTGTTTGGGCTTACGTATGCAATGTGAAGCAAAGAAGATAGGGGGAAATTAAGTTGGACTAAGTTGGACCAATAATGGAACAAAGAGAATATGGGCCGTGTGCGCAACAATAATAACTAATAGGATCATAGCAATTTTGGAGAATGTGTGATTTTAGTTAAAATTTTGTTTTTAATTCTTATGATGTGTTTATGTGTCAATTCGTATGGATTTTATCTGTGGTTATGCAACTATATTAATATTGGCATGTAGAACTACCTTCTTGGTTTATCGTTTCTTTATACTCTAGGGCACGAGGGCTGACCGGGTAATTGATAAATTCATAGATATTGTTGGTTGAGTAGATGTGCTACCTTAAAAGTTAGATCTGAATAAAAGGATTCAAGTTTTTATTAAGATCTTTTCTATTTACTAGTAAGTTGACTATAGTCTATGCAATCGCTAAGTGCATCTTCTTGGTGGTTAATAGGCAGTTCTAAGTCTTAAGTAAGATTTAATAAAGGTTTGCTTCATAGTTTCAGGTGGTTAGAGCATGTTTATAGTGTTAGTTTCTTTTGATTTTGGGACTACAAACCTTGATCGAGGATGTAATCTATTATAGCACTTCACGCGGTTGTTGGTACTTCATAGTAGTGGGTTTTTAGGGTAGCCAGACCATTGCCCGAGGGCTTTGGAATTTTATTTGACCAAGTTGCATCTTGATTGCGGGATTAGTCTATTTAAAGAACAATTATTATAAAGAGAGTAAGTCAAGATAGTTGAGATAAGACAAGAGGATTCGAAACGTAGGTGATACTTTTTTCCATATGTTTTCTCGTGATTTCTTTCGTTGTTGATGTAGTTAATACTTTAGTTATTTGTTTCAGTTTTAGTTATTAATTAAATCACCCAATTTCATCGGCTAGATACCGATAATATTTTAGTATGGGGAGCTTGTTATCGTGTCCACACTTTGATATGTGTTTTTTTGTCCTTATTGTATTGCATACGATAGGTGCAGCTGCCTACGTGTGTGATTTAGTTATTTGGTGAAAACCATTTAAAAATTTATAACGTGTCTAATATTTATTTCTTATATATACATCATATGTTACAGAAAAAAGATAGCATACCTGAACATGCACATCATCTTCTACTTGAGCCTCTACAACCTCGGCATTTATGTCAATATGTATCTCTTTAGCTATAACTTGTTCTTCATGATGTTCATTGTGTACTTCCACATTCAACATATTGTCAAATAAAGCAGTGATTTTACCAGAGAACCCACCCTCGGAGCTAACATCATTACAATCACTAAAAAACACAGTTTTCATGTTTTTTAAGACAATTCTATTACTGTTTAAATTTAAATCTTGATGTTGAGAGTCAAATATTGCCTGTAGAAATCTTGGATATGCAGAGAACTTTTCAGAACTTCTTTTACCATTATTAAGTTTGAGCATCCCTTTGAAAAACATGAGAGAATAATTAAATGGTTGATTATCCACCAAGCAGGTAATTATATAACTTAGAGAGTGGTTGAGAACATTTGTTCCACATTTCTTTCTAGAAAAGCATAGAATAAATATGTGAGCCAAATATCTCCAATGAACACAAAACAAGGTCTTCAGAATTTGCATTTTTAATGTGACCTTCTTTATAGCCCATTCTTTCATAGCAAGCTTCAGTTTCTGGATAATCAACAATAACAGGATCTGCAAGGTTGCCTCCTAGTTATAATGCAATTCTAATAATAATTTTAGTCACATTTTTTTTCCCGTCTACTATAGCCTTGAGAGTCAGAGTCCGATCGTCCTCACTGTACTAAATAGTACCCCATATACAGTGGCACAACTTAGTGGAGACCGGGGGGGGGGGGGGCGGGGGAGGACCGCCCTCCCGGTTTTTTTCGACCGTAGTGATAATTTCTGCGATTTTTAAATTTTTTTATATATATTAAGGACCCCCCACGTGATTAGGATCCGTGACTTTTCCCCCCCCCTCCCCACCAAACTTTTCGTCCAAGCTTTACTGGTGCCCATTTATAGAATTGATGAAGCTCATATGAACATCACCCACTTAGCAGTGATATCCAACCAAGCGATTTAGTTGACTTTGCACATGATGGATAGTATCCACATCAATAGCTATTTTACCAAAGACACATATATCTAGTACGTTTGAAATTTCTTGAGTACACGCTACTTAAATATCAAATAATCATTTGTTTAAATTTATGATAGCTAGGTAAATAACATTTATCTGGATTATGAGATCTTTTATGTCAGCTCTTTACATCTTCATCCTAATATCATTATTTTGACCCATGTATTATAAGATTGTATTATAACAAATACAATCAATCAGTTCCAACTCCCTTAATGAATGCGATTGAGATTGAACAACTGGAAGACTTGAATTTTGAAATAGTTGGCTTTAAAAAGTAAAAATAATCATTTTTGATCCAATTGGAAATTGGGAATCAGGTAAACCAGAATACCCGTTTGAATGTGGTAAGGAGTTGGGACGTGAAGCGCCGATGCCGGAGCGATCGTGATGCCATTACACTTATTCTTATCCGGCAGAAACCTTAGACTCGAAATCATGGTTCCGATTGGGGTGAACTGTGGTGGGTGGTGTATAGTGGTCGTCTTCTGCATCCTCTGCCATTTATTTCGGCGTCGGAGAGCGACAAACACGATGATGGTGGAGATTGAGATCTGATGGTGATTGCAGAGTGTGATATTTTAGTAGAGGGACTAAAATATATAACTTTTTTTTTGTTTCTTAATATAATTATGAAAAATAGTCCGTGATCTTGGCAATTTAAATAATTAGCCCCTAATGTGTAAATTAACTAAAATACGTTTTATATTTAACAGAAAAATTAACCCAATTAATCAATGGACTTAACCGACAACAAAATACAAAGTTAACCCCCTTCTATGTAACAGTTAAAACTTAAAAGTATCAAAACTCTGCAAATCGTATTTAAGTCAATCTAAAATTATATCATTAAATAAAACGAGTAATTTGTGTGTTTTCCAAACAAATAAAAAAATATATATATATGAACGCTTTAACCGTCTTCTAAAATAGCACTCTATTCTTGAAGTAGAGAGAGAAAGAGAGATGACCACCGTTTCGCACCCACCTCCTCTGACTCTGTCTCTAATTTCAACATTCTAGAGAGAGAAACTAGAGAGAGAGATAGGATAAACTCTTTGACCTGGCCATGTCTTCTTTTATATATATACATAAATAAATACCATATCTCTTCTTCAAGATAAAACCGCGTTCAACAAGCACATTCTTCTTTTGATTTCAATATCATCCAGTTGCAGCAAAGGAAATTTCGAATACCTCATCAAAACCCTAATATTTAGGTATTCATTCTATTCGACTATCATCTATCAGTTTCACTCTCCGGATTCAATTTCATTTCAGTTTCACGTTATACTCGCCAACGATTACGATTCACAGACGAATGAATTTCGACAGATGAATTTTGACAGAGTTGAGATCGTTGTTTTTTGATCGGCTTTACTAGATTACTACTATTATTATTATCAATAAGTTGTGTTTCGATGGGTGGAATGTGTGGCAAGCCTTCTACAATCGGCGATGGTGGCCGGGGGAACTCGAGGGTGCCAACTAGGGTTTCATCAGAACCGCGGTCAAAAAGAGTGGGAAGTTTTAGGGCGAAGAATAGGGGTGAGGTGAGATCTGGATCCATTGACAAGAGGTTGAATTCTTCACGGCGTGTTAGGGATGATGATCATTTTGAGAAGAGTAGAGAGGAGGTTTCTCAAGTGTTTATTGCGAATATCCCTGGGATTGGGGCAATACCTAAAGCTATGGGAGGCCAGCAGGTTGTTGCAGGTTGGCCTTCTTGGCTTGCTGCTGTAGCTGGTGAAGCAATCGAAGGGTGGTTACCGAGACGAGCCGATACGTTTGAGAAATTAGAAAAGGTATAAAATAATGTGATCTTTGTCATATCATATCTTTATTTGATTTAAGTTTATTGCTAGGATGGTCATTTCATATTTGATGCGAGTTTGTGATATCATATTTGATGTAAGTTTGTTGCTAGGATGGTTATTTTATTTGATTGCATTAAACCGGTTGTTGACTTTGACCTTTTGATTCATTGTACTTGACTTTTCGTTGGAAACAAATCTTGGTTTTGTATAATTCAAGCTTCAAAGAAAAAATAAAATATTCTTTTGGGATGTTTATCTTGAATCTCTAGTTAACTTTTGTCTAAATTGGAAGTTATAAGCCCTTTTTTTAACAGTTTTAAACCACTTTTCTTTTTGCAAAATATGCTCTTCTTTTTCAAGAGTGATGGTTAGTCTGCAACAAAATGCATATGGCTCAAATATGTTGTTTACACCTGCTTCTGGAATCCGTAAATGTTTGTTGTGGTTTGTGTTGGCTTTATTAGTATGTTATTTTTAACTTTTAGAAAACTGTATGCGTAGGTGATGTCACTAATGCTAATTTTTTTTGTTTATAGTCAATATTCTGCTTTGGTTTTGATGTTTTCTAATTCATGTTTATCAGATTGGGCAAGGAACTTATAGTAGTGTGTACAAGGCTCGTGATCTGACTAACAACAAAATTGTTGCTTTAAAAAGAGTCCGTTTTGATAATATGGATACAGAGAGTGTCAAGTTTATGGCAAGAGAAATCCTTATCTTGCGAAGGCTTGATCATCCAAATATAATAAAGCTGGAAGGATTAGTGACTTCATCTTCTTCACGTAGTTTGTATCTCGTTTTTGAGTACATGGAACATGATCTTACTGGACTTGCATCACTACCTGGTGTCAAGTTCACCGAACCACAGGTAGTAACCTTATCACTATGTTTAACCAGTATTATTGAAGATCCTTATATAAATGATGTTATTTGTAGGTCAAATGCTACATGCAGCAGCTGTTAAGTGGACTTGATCATTGTCATAGCCGTGGTGTCTTGCACCGTGACATAAAAGGGTCAAATCTTTTGATTGATAATAATGGCATTTTGAAAATTGCAGACTTCGGTTTGGCAAATTATTTTGATAGTAACAGTGAAAATGTGGCACTAACAAGCCGTGTTGTGACACTTTGGTATCGACCACCCGAACTTTTACTTGGAGCAACTCGTTATGGAGTGGCTGTAGATTTGTGGAGCACTGGATGCATTCTTGGAGAGCTATATGCTGGCAAGCCTATCATGCCAGGTCGAACTGAGGTATTACAAAAAGTATTTATTGAAGTGATTAAAAGCTTTTTAATATTTTTGAACTTGTCATTTAACCTGTGATTTCTATCTTATAGGTTGAGCAGTTGCATAAAATATTCAAGCTTTGTGGTTCACCATCTGAAGATTATTGGAAAAAGTCAAAATTACGGCACTCCACAGTGTTCAAACCAACACAGCCGTATAGACGACGCATTGAAGAAAGTTTTAAAGATGTTCCTTCTGTTGCTATCCGTCTTATGGAAACCTTACTTTCAATAGATCCTTCACAAAGAGGAACTGCATTGCTTGCTCTTAAGAGTGAGGTAACCATCTTTCTTCAATGTTTTTTTTTTTTGTTTTTTTTTTGTTTTTTTTGTTTAATCCGTTCTTGAAATGGTTCAAAATGGATTCAAGTCGAAACAGGCCTGAAGCAACTTGTCTTTCTTTTATTTTTGAAGAATACTTAAAAAATTAATGTGTGAAGTATGTGTACAGAAGCAGCAACAACAATCATACCCAATAATGTCCCACAAATAGCCCATAAATGGTACTATTAGTGGGGGGGGGGGGGGGGTTACGCTTGCTTTATTACTAAAATAACAATTTATTAATTAGAATATAACAAAAATAAAAGAAAGGGTAGAGTTTTATTTCTCAAAATTGTAACCAAATGAGTAGAATTTTATCTCTTTAGTTACACCTTGCACCGTACAGTGGGTCCATGGAATATTAGAAGGGAATTTGTAAAGTTTTATGAATAATGAAGGTTAGTGCATATGAAACTGAATCAATGAAGACCCCAGTCATCAAGCTAAGTTATAGGCTGTTTAATGGCCGTTCAATATATTTTAACCTTAAAATTGAGTTTGATACTTCTTTGTCCCATGAAACTATATGATCCATTGCAAAATATAACCGGTTGTATCCAGATTAAAACTATGTTGCTGCGGTGCTGATTTATAATTCAACTGCTTAAGCTACACCTTGTTGATATTTTTATCTTCTTTCAGTTCTTCACAACTAAACCACATGCTTGTGATCCTTCAAGTTTGCCAAATTATCCTCCCAGCAAAGAGATAGATGCGAAATTAAGGGAGGAGGAAGCTAGAAGGTACATGTATCTTTTCGATGATGTTATCCTGTTTCTTTGAATGACGTTTTTAAAAACCATGTTTTCAGTTCCATCCGTTCTCCTCAAAAAGGCACCCTTTTGCTAAAAGCAAATGTTTGAAATAAATATCCCCAATGCTTATCTTATTTGTTATATTAAATTAGATTGTTAATGGCACAAATAGAATATACAGGCACAATAATTCGGTATCTTAACTACTTGATGAAGAGATCATTTTTATTTCCTTGTTACCTAACCTCTATGTATCTTGATTGTTGTTGTTGATGTGTTTGTTTGACTATTGGAAATTTGAAACTGAAAGTAGTTTGTTTGTCTTCAAAGTCAAAGCATTCAATGTGTTGCTAACTGAAGTTGTTATTGTAGACAAAGAGCGGAAAGAGCGGAAGGAGGTATGGGTCAAAACACTGACAAGGAAATCCGGGGACTAAGAGGTTCTCGGGCGGTTCCAGCTCCTGAAGCTAATGCTGAGTTAGTTGCATCAATGCAGGTACCACATTCACCCACTTTCATGTTGATTCTTTTGATACCCCAGGTGTTGAATATTGCATGATTACACAAATTTTTTTGAGCTCGCGTATATGAAAAATAGGTCTATATGGGATGTATATTATTGGTAACTGGCCAAATGGAATAAGAACCAAGTTGAACCGTGAAAACATCAACCCAACTATACTTATATAGTTATATGTTTACTAGCTTCTTTGTACCATATTAACTACTAGTTTTTTAATAGTTTATATAAAATTGATTAGTATATTGATCTCTCATTCAGATAAGTTACAAATGAATGAAAATTGTGATGGCAGGCTGACCCAATGCGTTTAGATCTGTTTTAAAAGTTCACTTGTTTTAACTCAAAATTCTGACATGCTGCCCAAACATTTTACCCACCCAATTTGTGACCAATTATTTGAAGACATGATTTATTAATCGTGTTTTGACAAGTTAATTCCAAATATGAATATTCATTTGTTTTGAGTATGATCAAGAAAATTAAGTTTTGGTTACTATATTGTTCATTGGGCTATTGACGTATTGTATCTTATCTTTTGACTTTTTTGGCCAGAATAATTGACTGGACAGAAAAGGTGTTTCACAACCCTTTTTATATTTCAGAAAACCAAATGTAGTTTCCACAATTTTGTAATTGGTAACTATAAGCTCTATGTTGCTTTTGATCTTTTCATGTTTTGAAAGGAGAACAAGTGCTGACCGACTATGATGCGGTTGAGCTGTCAAACCTAGGGAAACCTTAATTTAGAATTTTTATTTTCTTAAAAGCAACTAATATTATGAACCAAGTTTTGATTTTGTGAATACTAAAAACAACTCTATGCACAATTACTTACGAATTTCAATTTGTGTCACTTGTTATAGTAAACTGCTTTAGTATAACATGTCTTCTTTTAGTAAAACTACTTGCGAATTTCAGTTTGTGTCACTTGTTATAGTAAACTACTTACGAATCCCTGTCACTTGTTATAGTAAATTGCTTAAGTGTAATGTGTGTTTTTAGTTGCCAGAAGTAACCTTTTTGCATGCAATGCAATTATCGTTTCGATACAGTATATGAACTATAACAAATTGTAGTCTTTATAGTTTGTACATGTGCACTTGTATGTACTTGCATACAATATGCGCATAAATTTGGCCCGTTTACTTATGCATGCTGACGCAGGTGAAGTTTATCCTCACCCAAGCGGTGTAGGTTAAAGTACCACAAAATGGGCGTTAGGGCTCATGAGGTGGATTTTAGGTGTTGTATGTGTGTGTTTGCGGTTTAAAAAGAAATTAAACCAGGTAAAATGTGGTGACTGGTGATAACCTCCTAAATCAGTTTTTATAAAGAAGTTTGTTTTTATAGCGTCTGTTGCATATATGACACACTAATCATTGATCATTAAGGGATAATTTCTTGTTTAATGAAATGGGTAGTATGACATTCCGAAATGGTAGTATGACAATCCAAGTGTTCTGAACAGTAATTTTTTTAGCTGGATAAATATGTTATTATTGCAAAGTTTGTTTCTATATAAACTGCCCCATTTAAAGAAGTTCAAATGTTGGGAGAAAAAGTGTGGTAACACTCTCTAATCCCCCACTCACCTCGCCATTTGAACATGCATGTGACATCCTTGCTTATGGTATGGTTATTAATTAGTTACTAACAGTTGAAGCATCTAATTAATGCAGAGAAGACATGATAGAGCAAATGCAAAGAGTAGAAGTGAGTATTTCACCCGAAACAAGGATGACAGCGCTGCTGCTGCTTCTATCGTAGAACAATCGAGACCATCACATTATCCAAATGATGGTAGAGAATTCTATTCGGGATCATTGATGGCTGAAAAAGGTAGCGACAAACATGAATTAGATTCATCAGCATATCAAATGGTAAGAAGTAGGCGATCCCAAGATTCTTGGAGGACGAGGAAGCATGATCTTTCCCGGAGTATGTACGGAACCGAAGGTGGAAGATCCACGTCAATCGGCAAACAGCCACCTACGGTAACTAGTTTTTTTTTTTTTCACTCAACATTTGATGATCTTTCAACTACACTTAGCAAAATAGGTCATTTTATTGATTTCTGATTTTATTTGTGATATTCAGAAAGGTGATGGATACAAGGGAAACAACAGGATCCATTTCTCGGGTCCACTTGGCGCCTCAAATGTGGACCAGATGCTCCAAGACCGGGATCACCATATTCAAGAAGCTGCAAGAAGAGCACGCCTTGACAAGACCAGGCTCGCTCAACTTCAAAACCCTATTTATACCTCCAGCCGCGGACAACCCAGATAGATATATTTACGTGTTTGTGTGTGCATATATATATATGTAGAGCGAGAGCGAGGGAGATGTTGATCTTCCTTGTAACCTTTTAACATTGTACATAGTAATTATGTACCTTAATTCTTTGTTACTTTGAATTTATTAGTATTTTGAATCAGGATCTCTATGTTTTTATAGTTATTGATGTTAAAAATGGTGAATTTGAGATCACAAGGGAAGGCCTAGATGTTAGCCTAATGAGGTGTGGTCCTCTTTTTCTTCGTCAAATGTTGTTCTTGTTCACCTGTTGGTAGGGTTAGAACTGTTTTGCAAAGAAAACCGACAAGGATGTGGAATAGTACTCAATCGATAGAGAAGACTGAAAAGCAGTAGTAGTTTATTTTATACAGCATCCTCATCTCATCCATTGGATACCTAAAAATATATGTAGGTTCATACAATTACATTAAGCAAGCCTAAAAAAGTAACTACACCCGGTTAATTTCATCTCTTCCAAAAACACTCGTATCTTTTTCATTGTCTTCCATAATATCTGTGCCATGGAGGTGCATTTAACTTAGATTATGATGCAAGTTGAAATTGAAATTCTTTTCTATAACTTGACTAGATGTTTATTGTCTAATATGGTCTAACATGATATTCGTGCCTTGTGTTTTCATGACTTTGGATGATTTTAGACCCTGTGTGAAGGCCTATTAAGCATGACAAATTTAGAGTGGTGACATTATGTTGATTAAATTGCGTTGTGAAATCGAACCCAATGACTTGGAATTGTTCCCAATCACTTGGAATTGTTATTGCTTAGGTGAAATTGACCCCTTTGTATTATTAACTATTTTCATAAGACTATTACAAAAGGCGCTA
>JBCNJP010000006.1:66012222-66050507 GCA_039602395.1 Deinandra increscens subsp. villosa
GTGTGATTTTAGTTAAAATTTTGTTTTTAATTCTTATGATGTGTTTATGTGTCAATTCGTATGGATTTTATCTGTGGTTATGCAACTATATTAATATTGGCATGTAGAACTACCTTCTTGGGTGTTATCGTTTCTTTTATACTCTAGGGCACGAGGGCTGACCGGGTAATTGATAAATTCATAGATATTGTTGGTTGAGTAGATGTGCTACCTTAAAAGTTAGAATCTGAATAAAAGGATTCAAGTTTTTATTAAGATCTTTTCTATTTACTAGTAAGTTGACTATAGTCTATGCAATCGCTAAGTGCATCTTCTTGGTGGTTAATAGGCAGTTCTAAGTCTTAAGTAAGATTTAATAAAGGTTTGCTTCATAGTTTCAGTGTGGTTAGAGCATGTTTATAGTGTTAGTTTCTTTTGATTTTGGGACTACAAACCTTGATCGAGGATGTAATCTATTATAGCACTTCACGCGGTTGTTGGTACTTCGTAGTAGTAGGGTTTTTAGGGTAGCCAGACCATTGCCCGAGGGCTTTGGAATTTTATTTGACTAAGTTGCATCTTGATTGCGGGATTAGTCTATTTAAAGAACAATTATTATAAAGAGAGTAAGTCAAGATAGTTGAGATAAGACAAGAGGATTCGAAACGTAGGTGATACTTTTTTCCATATGTTTTCTCGTGATTTCTTTCGTTGTTGATGTAGTTAATACTTTAGTTATTTGTTTCAGTTTTAGTTATTAATTAAATCACCCAATTTCATCGGCTAGATACCGATAATATTTTAGTATGGGGAGCTTGTTATCGTGTCCACACTTTGATATGTGGTTTTTTTGTCCCTTACTTGTATTGCATACGACAGGTGCAGCTGCCTACGTGTGTGATTTAGTTATTTGGTGAAAACCATTTAAAATTTATACGTGTTAATATTTATTTCTATATATACATCATATGTTAAGAAAGATACAACCTGAACATGCACATCATCTTCTACTTGAGCCTCTACAACCTCGGCATTTATGGTCAATATGTATCTCTTTAGCTATAACTTGTTCTTCATGATGTTCATTGTGTACTTCCACATTCAACATATTGTCAAATAAAGCAGTGATTTTACCAAGAGAACCCACCCTTGGAGCTAACATCATTACAATCACTAAAAAACACAGTTTTTCATGTTTTTTAAGACGAATTCTATTACTGTTTAAATTTAAATCTTGATGTTGAGAGTCAAGTATTGCCTGTAGAAATCTTGGATATGCTAGAGAACTTTTCAGAACTTCTTTTACCATTATTAAGTTTGATGCATCCCTTTGAAAAACATGAGAGAATAATTAAATGGTTGATTATCCACCAAGCAGGTAATTATATAACTTAGAGAGTGGTTGAGAACATTTGTTCCACATTTCTTTCTAGAAAAGCATAGAATAAATATGTGAGCCAAATATCTCCAATGAACACAAAACAAGGTCTTCAGAATTTGCATTTTTAATGTGACCTTCTTTATAGCCCATTCTTTCATAGCAAGCTTCAGTTTCTGGATAATCAACAATAACAGGATCTGCAAGGTTGCCTCCTAGTTATAATGCAATTCTAATAATAATTTTAGTCACATTTATTATTTCCCGTCTACTATAGCCTTGAGAGTCAGAGTCCGATCGTCCTCACTGTACTAAATAGTACCCCATATACAGTGGCACAACTTAGTGGAGACCGGGGGGGGGGGGGGCGGGGGAGGACCGCCCTCCCGGTTTTTTTCGACCGTAGTGATAATTTCTGCGATTTTTAAATTTTTTTATATATATTAAGGACCCCCCACGTGATTAGGATCCGTGACTTCTCGCCCCCCCCCTCCCCACCAAACTTTTCGTCCAAGCTTTACTGGTGCCCATTTATAGAATTGATGAAGCTCATATGAACATCACCCACTTAGCAGTGATATCCCAACCAAGCGATTTAGTTGACTTTGCACATGATGGATAGTATCCACATCAATAGCTATTTTACCAAAGACACATATATCTAGTACGTTTGAAATTTCTTGAGTACACGCTACTTAAATATCAAATAATCATTTGTTTAAATTTATGATAGCTAGGTAAATTAACATTTATCTGGATTATGAGATCTTTTATGTCAGCTCTTTACATCTTCATCCTAATATCATTATTTTGGCCCATGTATTATAAGATTGTATTATAACAAATACAATCAATCGGTTCCAACTCCCTTAATGAATGCGATTCCTTAATGAATGCGATTGAGATTGAACTGATGGGGTAGACTTGAATTTTGAAATAGTTGGCTTTAAAAAGAAAAAATCAACCATTTTTGATCGAGTCGGAAATTGGAAATTGGGAATCGGGTAAACCAGAATACCCGTTTGAATGTGGTAAGGAGTTGGGACGCGAAGCGCCGATGCCGGAGCGATCGACGTGATGCCATTACACTTCTTCTTATCCGGCAGAAACCTTAGACTCGAAATCATGGTTCCGATTGGGGTGAACTGTGGTGGGTGGTGTACAATGGTCGTCTTTTGCATCCTCTGACATTTATTCCGGCATCGAAGAGCGACAAACACGATGATGGTGGTGATTGAGATTTGGTGGTGATTGATAGAGTGTGATATTCTAGTAGAGGGACTAAAATATATAACTTTTTGTTTCTTAATATAATTATGAAAAATAGTCCGTGATCTTGGCAATTTAAAAAATTAGCCTCTAATGTGTGAATTAACTAAAATACGCTTTATATTTAACAGAAAAAATTAACCCCATTAATCAATGGACTTAACCGACAACAAAATACAAAGTTAACCCCCTTCTATGTAACAGTTAAAACTTAAAAGTATCAAAACTCTGCAAATCGTATTTAAGTCAATCTAAAATTATATCATTAAATAAAACGAGTAATTTGTGTGTTTTCCAAACAAATAAAAAAATATATATATATGAACGCTTTAACCGTCTTCTAAAATAGCACTCTATTCTTGAAGTAGAGAGAGAAAGAGAGATGACCACCGTTTCGCACCCACCTCCTCTGACTCTGTCTCTAATTTCAACATTCTAGAGAGAGAAACTAGAGAGAGAGATAGGATAAACTCTTTGACCTGGCCATGTCTTCTTTTATATATATACATAAATAAATACCATATCTCTTCTTCAAGATAAAACCGCGTTCAACAAGCACATTCTTCTTTTGATTTCAATATCATCCAGTTGCAGCAAAGGAAATTTCGAATACCTCATCAAAACCCTAATATTTAGGTATTCATTCTATTCGACTATCATCTATCAGTTTCACTCTCCGGATTCAATTTCATTTCAGTTTCACGTTATACTCGCCAACGATTACGATTCACAGACGAATGAATTTCGACAGATGAATTTTGACAGAGTTGAGATCGTTGTTTTTTGATCGGCTTTACTAGATTACTACTATTATTATTATCAATAAGTTGTGTTTCGATGGGTGGAATGTGTGGCAAGCCTTCTACAATCGGCGATGGTGGCCGGGGGAACTCGAGGGTGCCAACTAGGGTTTCATCAGAACCGCGGTCAAAAAGAGTGGGAAGTTTTAGGGCGAAGAATAGGGGTGAGGTGAGATCTGGATCCATTGACAAGAGGTTGAATTCTTCACGGCGTGTTAGGGATGATGATCATTTTGAGAAGAGTAGAGAGGAGGTTTCTCAAGTGTTTATTGCGAATATCCCTGGGATTGGGGCAATACCTAAAGCTATGGGAGGCCAGCAGGTTGTTGCAGGTTGGCCTTCTTGGCTTGCTGCTGTAGCTGGTGAAGCAATCGAAGGGTGGTTACCGAGACGAGCCGATACGTTTGAGAAATTAGAAAAGGTATAAAATAATGTGATCTTTGTCATATCATATCTTTATTTGATTTAAGTTTATTGCTAGGATGGTCATTTCATATTTGATGCGAGTTTGTGATATCATATTTGATGTAAGTTTGTTGCTAGGATGGTTATTTTATTTGATTGCATTAAACCGGTTGTTGACTTTGACCTTTTGATTCATTGTACTTGACTTTTCGTTGGAAACAAATCTTGGTTTTGTATAATTCAAGCTTCAAAGAAAAAATAAAATATTCTTTTGGGATGTTTATCTTGAATCTCTAGTTAACTTTTGTCTAAATTGGAAGTTATAAGCCCTTTTTTTAACAGTTTTAAACCACTTTTCTTTTTGCAAAATATGCTCTTCTTTTTCAAGAGTGATGGTTAGTCTGCAACAAAATGCATATGGCTCAAATATGTTGTTTACACCTGCTTCTGGAATCCGTAAATGTTTGTTGTGGTTTGTGTTGGCTTTATTAGTATGTTATTTTTAACTTTTAGAAAACTGTATGCGTAGGTGATGTCACTAATGCTAATTTTTTTTGTTTATAGTCAATATTCTGCTTTGGTTTTGATGTTTTCTAATTCATGTTTATCAGATTGGGCAAGGAACTTATAGTAGTGTGTACAAGGCTCGTGATCTGACTAACAACAAAATTGTTGCTTTAAAAAGAGTCCGTTTTGATAATATGGATACAGAGAGTGTCAAGTTTATGGCAAGAGAAATCCTTATCTTGCGAAGGCTTGATCATCCAAATATAATAAAGCTGGAAGGATTAGTGACTTCATCTTCTTCACGTAGTTTGTATCTCGTTTTTGAGTACATGGAACATGATCTTACTGGACTTGCATCACTACCTGGTGTCAAGTTCACCGAACCACAGGTAGTAACCTTATCACTATGTTTAACCAGTATTATTGAAGATCCTTATATAAATGATGTTATTTGTAGGTCAAATGCTACATGCAGCAGCTGTTAAGTGGACTTGATCATTGTCATAGCCGTGGTGTCTTGCACCGTGACATAAAAGGGTCAAATCTTTTGATTGATAATAATGGCATTTTGAAAATTGCAGACTTCGGTTTGGCAAATTATTTTGATAGTAACAGTGAAAATGTGGCACTAACAAGCCGTGTTGTGACACTTTGGTATCGACCACCCGAACTTTTACTTGGAGCAACTCGTTATGGAGTGGCTGTAGATTTGTGGAGCACTGGATGCATTCTTGGAGAGCTATATGCTGGCAAGCCTATCATGCCAGGTCGAACTGAGGTATTACAAAAAGTATTTATTGAAGTGATTAAAAGCTTTTTAATATTTTTGAACTTGTCATTTAACCTGTGATTTCTATCTTATAGGTTGAGCAGTTGCATAAAATATTCAAGCTTTGTGGTTCACCATCTGAAGATTATTGGAAAAAGTCAAAATTACGGCACTCCACAGTGTTCAAACCAACACAGCCGTATAGACGACGCATTGAAGAAAGTTTTAAAGATGTTCCTTCTGTTGCTATCCGTCTTATGGAAACCTTACTTTCAATAGATCCTTCACAAAGAGGAACTGCATTGCTTGCTCTTAAGAGTGAGGTAACCATCTTTCTTCAATGTTTTTTTTTTTTGTTTTTTTTTTGTTTTTTTTGTTTAATCCGTTCTTGAAATGGTTCAAAATGGATTCAAGTCGAAACAGGCCTGAAGCAACTTGTCTTTCTTTTATTTTTGAAGAATACTTAAAAAATTAATGTGTGAAGTATGTGTACAGAAGCAGCAACAACAATCATACCCAATAATGTCCCACAAATAGCCCATAAATGGTACTATTAGTGGGGGGGGGGGGGGGGTTACAGCTTGCTTTATTACTAAAATAACAATTTATTAATTAGAATATAACAAAAATAAAAGAAAGGGTAGAGTTTTATTTCTCAAAATTGTAACCAAATGAGTAGAATTTTATCTCTTTAGTTACACCTTGCACCGTACAGTGGGTCCATGGAATATTAGAAGGGAATTTGTAAAGTTTTATGAATAATGAAGGTTAGTGCATATGAAACTGAATCAATGAAGACCCCAGTCATCAAGCTAAGTTATAGGCTGTTTAATGGCCGTTCAATATATTTTAACCTTAAAATTGAGTTTGATACTTCTTTGTCCCATGAAACTATATGATCCATTGCAAAATATAACCGGTTGTATCCAGATTAAAACTATGTTGCTGCGGTGCTGATTTATAATTCAACTGCTTAAGCTACACCTTGTTGATATTTTTATCTTCTTTCAGTTCTTCACAACTAAACCACATGCTTGTGATCCTTCAAGTTTGCCAAATTATCCTCCCAGCAAAGAGATAGATGCGAAATTAAGGGAGGAGGAAGCTAGAAGGTACATGTATCTTTTCGATGATGTTATCCTGTTTCTTTGAATGACGTTTTTAAAAACCATGTTTTCAGTTCCATCCGTTCTCCTCAAAAAGGCACCCTTTTGCTAAAAGCAAATGTTTGAAATAAATATCCCCAATGCTTATCTTATTTGTTATATTAAATTAGATTGTTAATGGCACAAATAGAATATACAGGCACAATAATTCGGTATCTTAACTACTTGATGAAGAGATCATTTTTATTTCCTTGTTACCTAACCTCTATGTATCTTGATTGTTGTTGTTGATGTGTTTGTTTGACTATTGGAAATTTGAAACTGAAAGTAGTTTGTTTGTCTTCAAAGTCAAAGCATTCAATGTGTTGCTAACTGAAGTTGTTATTGTAGACAAAGAGCGGAAAGAGCGGAAGGAGGTATGGGTCAAAACACTGACAAGGAAATCCGGGGACTAAGAGGTTCTCGGGCGGTTCCAGCTCCTGAAGCTAATGCTGAGTTAGTTGCATCAATGCAGGTACCACATTCACCCACTTTCATGTTGATTCTTTTGATACCCCAGGTGTTGAATATTGCATGATTACACAAATTTTTTTGAGCTCGCGTATATGAAAAATAGGTCTATATGGGATGTATATTATTGGTAACTGGCCAAATGGAATAAGAACCAAGTTGAACCGTGAAAACATCAACCCAACTATACTTATATAGTTATATGTTTACTAGCTTCTTTGTACCATATTAACTACTAGTTTTTTAATAGTTTATATAAAATTGATTAGTATATTGATCTCTCATTCAGATAAGTTACAAATGAATGAAAATTGTGATGGCAGGCTGACCCAATGCGTTTAGATCTGTTTTAAAAGTTCACTTGTTTTAACTCAAAATTCTGACATGCTGCCCAAACATTTTACCCACCCAATTTGTGACCAATTATTTGAAGACATGATTTATTAATCGTGTTTTGACAAGTTAATTCCAAATATGAATATTCATTTGTTTTGAGTATGATCAAGAAAATTAAGTTTTGGTTACTATATTGTTCATTGGGCTATTGACGTATTGTATCTTATCTTTTGACTTTTTTGGCCAGAATAATTGACTGGACAGAAAAGGTGTTTCACAACCCTTTTTATATTTCAGAAAACCAAATGTAGTTTCCACAATTTTGTAATTGGTAACTATAAGCTCTATGTTGCTTTTGATCTTTTCATGTTTTGAAAGGAGAACAAGTGCTGACCGACTATGATGCGGTTGAGCTGTCAAACCTAGGGAAACCTTAATTTAGAATTTTTATTTTCTTAAAAGCAACTAATATTATGAACCAAGTTTTGATTTTGTGAATACTAAAAACAACTCTATGCACAATTACTTACGAATTTCAATTTGTGTCACTTGTTATAGTAAACTGCTTTAGTATAACATGTCTTCTTTTAGTAAAACTACTTGCGAATTTCAGTTTGTGTCACTTGTTATAGTAAACTACTTACGAATCCCTGTCACTTGTTATAGTAAATTGCTTAAGTGTAATGTGTGTTTTTAGTTGCCAGAAGTAACCTTTTTGCATGCAATGCAATTATCGTTTCGATACAGTATATGAACTATAACAAATTGTAGTCTTTATAGTTTGTACATGTGCACTTGTATGTACTTGCATACAATATGCGCATAAATTTGGCCCGTTTACTTATGCATGCTGACGCAGGTGAAGTTTATCCTCACCCAAGCGGTGTAGGTTAAAGTACCACAAAATGGGCGTTAGGGCTCATGAGGTGGATTTTAGGTGTTGTATGTGTGTGTTTGCGGTTTAAAAAGAAATTAAACCAGGGTAAAATGTGGTGACTGGTGATAACCTCCTAAATCAGTTTTTATAAAGAAGTTTGTTTTTATAGCGTCTGTTGCATATATGACACACTAATCATTGATCATTAAGGGATAATTTCTTGTTTAATGAAATGGGTAGTATGACATTCCGAAATGGTAGTATGACAATCCAAGTGTTCTGAACAGTAATTTTTTTTAGCTGGATAAATATGTTATTATTGCAAAGTTTGTTTCTATATAAACTGCCCCATTTAAAGAAGTTCAAATGTTGGGAGAAAAAGTGTGGTAACACTCTCTAATCCCCCACTCACCTCGCCATTTGAACATGCATGTGACATCCTTGCTTATGGTATGGTTATTAATTAGTTACTAACAGTTGAAGCATCTAATTAATGCAGAGAAGACATGATAGAGCAAATGCAAAGAGTAGAAGTGAGTATTTCACCCGAAACAAGGATGACAGCGCTGCTGCTGCTTCTATCGTAGAACAATCGAGACCATCACATTATCCAAATGATGGTAGAGAATTCTATTCGGGATCATTGATGGCTGAAAAAGGTAGCGACAAACATGAATTAGATTCATCAGCATATCAAATGGTAAGAAGTAGGCGATCCCAAGATTCTTGGAGGACGAGGAAGCATGATCTTTCCCGGAGTATGTACGGAACCGAAGGTGGAAGATCCACGTCAATCGGCAAACAGCCACCTACGGTAACTAGTTTTTTTTTTTTTTCACTCAACATTTGATGATCTTTCAACTACACTTAGCAAAATAGGTCATTTTATTGATTTCTGATTTTATTTGTGATATTCAGAAAGGTGATGGATACAAGGGAAACAACAGGATCCATTTCTCGGGTCCACTTGGCGCCTCAAATGTGGACCAGATGCTCCAAGACCGGGATCACCATATTCAAGAAGCTGCAAGAAGAGCACGCCTTGACAAGACCAGGCTCGCTCAACTTCAAAACCCTATTTATACCTCCAGCCGCGGACAACCCAGATAGATATATTTACGTGTTTGTGTGTGCATATATATATATGTAGAGCGAGAGCGAGGGAGATGTTGATCTTCCTTGTAACCTTTTAACATTGTACATAGTAATTATGTACCTTAATTCTTTGTTACTTTGAATTTATTAGTATTTTGAATCAGGATCTCTATGTTTTTATAGTTATTGATGTTAAAAATGGTGAATTTGAGATCACAAGGGAAGGCCTAGATGTTAGCCTAATGAGGTGTGGTCCTCTTTTTCTTCGTCAAATGTTGTTCTTGTTCACCTGTTGGTAGGGTTAGAACTGTTTTGCAAAGAAAACCGACAAGGATGTGGAATAGTACTCAATCGATAGAGAAGACTGAAAAGCAGTAGTAGTTTATTTTATACAGCATCCTCATCTCATCCATTGGATACCTAAAAATATATGTAGGTTCATACAATTACATTAAGCAAGCCTAAAAAAGTAACTACACCCGGTTAATTTCATCTCTTCCAAAAACACTCGTATCTTTTTCATTGTCTTCCATAATATCTGTGCCATGGAGGTGCATTTAACTTAGATTATGATGCAAGTTGAAATTGAAATTCTTTTCTATAACTTGACTAGATGTTTATTGTCTAATATGGTCTAACATGATATTCGTGCCTTGTGTTTTCATGACTTTGGATGATTTTAGACCCTGTGTGAAGGCCTATTAAGCATGACAAATTTAGAGTGGTGACATTATGTTGATTAAATTGCGTTGTGAAATCGAACCCAATGACTTGGAATTGTTCCCAATCACTTGGAATTGTTATTGCTTAGGTGAAATTGACCCCTTTGTATTATTAACTATTTTCATAAGACTATTACAAAAGGCGCTACAAGTAAAGCCACGAGTCAGAAAGATGGACCGTTTGTGAGAACGAGGAGTAGGACTGGAAAGGGATCACTCGGAGAACAAACTCCATCGTTGGAGCTTGTTCATGACAAGCCCTAGACTTTTGAACATTCCTAGTTTTTGGCAAAGGAAAAATAAATAAGGGATTCAACACCTGGAAATAAGTGAAATAGGAAATTTTACATATAGATGTTGGGAGACGAGAAATAAGGAATGTAAGCAAGGACGTGGCTCAATTCCTTATTAGAACGAAACTGGAAACACAAAAACAAAGTTATGAAAATTTTGTAAGATAGCCCTCAACAAGGAAGGCCTTGGCAGACATACTACATGTGGCAGCTAAATGGGTTGGGTGCACAACTCGAAAATCTTGACTTATAAAAACTGACTTATTAACTTATAGAAAAAACTAAAATCTAAAAGTGCTTATTAGTTGCCAAACATTCAAAACAACTTATTAGCTTTTTGAAAAATCAATAAGTTAATAAGTTGTTTTTATAAGAAATCCCAAATATGAGTGGATAAGTGTTTTTTTTTGGTCAAAAGTGTTTATTAGCTTATAACCTTTAAAAGAAAGTTTATAAAAAAGTGTTTTGATTAGCTTTTGTGATAAGAAAAATAAAAAAATAAATAACTTATTTTTATAAAGTGTTTATTTTAAATCTAATATGTAAAATGACTAAAAAATAGTTAAGTTAATATAAGATTAGGTGAGTATAAAATTAAATGAGACAATTGATCACTTCTTAATTGAACACTTCTTAATGTAAAATGAATCTAATTATCTTTTTTAATCATCGGAAGTTTCAGCCCGACAAGTCAGATAAACCCTCATCGGTTCCTCCCGATCCCAGCCTGCCAACTGGTAACCGTTAATTTTAGTTGAATTATGATTTGTTAGCCGTTTCAACACGACGATCGATCGAACATTCATTGTTCCAATCTACTTTCTCTACCTGAATTATTATCTTCGTTTTGGTTCTATTCAACTTTTTTTAGTTACGAGAGCTTCTTGCCCTAGAACACATATTGAATTCGATTTTTGTTTTTTTGGATCAACAAGTTCCTATTCCTAAATTATCTGAAGAACACAGACTACTCCAAATTAGTCTTAGCATACAATTTTAGTCTGAGAAAAGTTGCTGTTTGTGTTGAATTTGATTGATTTTATATTCGATTACGATTTAGAAACTGGTTTTGTTTAGTTAATGATTATGATTGTGGAATGATGGTATATTTGATTAATTTAAGTTAAATATTATATAGCAGAAAGGTATATGCTGTTTTGATCATGGAAATATATCTATTGATGGCAATATGAGTACTTGATCACCTCTTTGAGAGGCATTGATTACCCCGAAAGATGTTATCTTGCTTTGAGTTTGTATGATCACTCGGGCTGATAAAAGTTAAACTGAGTAATTGCAAAATTTGCTTCTCATTTTAGTTAGTTTTCATTTTTAGCTATATTATGATGGTAGTTATGTTGAGCCTCCTGTGAATTTTTTTTTGATCTGCCATTGGAGCAGGGCATCTAGGAAAGAAAAAAAATGGCGATGTGGGTATTCGGGTACGGTTCTCTTATCTGGAAAGCAGGATTTCAGTATGATGAGCGCCTTGTCGGTTTCATCAAGGATTATCGCCGCGTCTTCTATCAAGGTAAGTTTGGTTCTATTTTGACTTGACATTTTAAAGGTTAAATAATGAAATAAAGTACTAGTTTCGGCGGAATTGATTTATTGGTTATTAATTATGGATTATGCCTATGGCAGGAAGCACTGACCACAGAGGCACTCCAGAGTATCCAGGAAGAACTGTTACTTTGGAACCTGCAGAAGGGGAGGTTTGTGTAAGTCCAGTCCTAATGTTTCGTTCTCTTTAAGTATGTTTGATCTTTGGATGGGAGTCTAGAAATGTGTAGTTAGTTTTATATTAATTTATTAGAATAAGAATCATTATCATTCAACCCAACAATCAAAACTTAAAATAGAATAATAGTTTAGAAATCTGGATGAAACTTAGAAGGCACTACAGTTTTTTTTTGAAACTACAACTAAATAGCAGCTTTCATGATTTCAAACAAAAGTTACAGTGGAAAGTAGCTTAGAACCTTACGAGTGGAAGACTGAGTACTGCTTTAAAGTGGCAAGCCCTATCAATAAGATATAGATTCATTTATCTCGTGTAATTCATTCCAAATATAAAAAGAGCTAGCTACTATGAAAACTATATAGACAGGAAAAATAAGTTGGAGAAGATTATTGGGTAGGTTAGACAATTGCTTTAAATCTACCTTTATGAGTAATCTACGTATCCTAATTTGAGGTCTCACATGAAGTTGCATTTTCATATTATATACATTTTCTCTGAAATTTTTAGCTTCGTCATAACTAATATTGGTGGCTTTCTAACTTATTTTAGTGGGGTGCCGCCTACAAGGTGTCGAGGACGGAAGATCAAGAGGTTGCTTTAACGGTATTGCTATCTAATTTTGAAATTTGTATGTTCTTTTTGTTATTAAATCTTAATATCAATATTCTTTTGAGCATACAAATCAATGTAAGTTGTTAATTTCATTACCTCTAAAATATAAAAATCATATAGCAATAGCATAGTAGAAGTCTTCTAATAATCAAATATCTAAAACACTCTTTAATAAGACATTGTAAACAGCTTATGGACCACAATCTATCTTATGAACATTGTGCAACGCTAGCTAATCATCAAAACGAACATAAAAACAAACAAACATACCTGGTAAAATAAAATCCCACTCGTATTAAAGAGTTATTGGTAGGGTCTCGGGAGGGTAGGATAGAGGCAATCCTTTCCTCTATCTTGAAATATAGAGAGGCTGCTCCCATTGAGACCCCTGTCTCCCAAAACCAGAAACCTTATCTTGCATGCAAAGTTTAGAGTGGTTTAGCTAATTTTACTAAAGTCATGATAATATTTGGAGAAAAGATGGCACAAATTTGGAAATGGCTGTATATGTCATTTGAGTTAAGGAACTATTAGTAAACTGAAACTGAAGCAATCTACTAAACACATTCTGTAAATGAGATTTAGGCATCTATGAAGAAACATAAAGCCATTAGCTAGTAACATGTTCCAACATTGGAACATTAGTATCACCATGCAACACAATAGAAAGCAAAACAAACTGAAACAGAAGTTGGTAGTCAGTACTCTTCTTCTCGTGAAGAATCATTTGTTTCCATTGATGGAGTCTTTCTTCCATTTTCCGTCCCCAAAATGTAGGATAATTGGCATTACTGCTACTTTTGGAGCCATCAAATTTGCTAATTGGAGTCTCTATTAATGATTTGGCAGTAGAGAAAGGGTCTATTGAATATATAATTGTCCCACTATTTGATGAAATTTGGTTCTTGACAACATGCCATGAGGACTCTCCATCTTCATCTCCATCTCCTTTTCATTTTCATTTTGCTTGCTTTGGTGAATATTTTGAGGCTCGTTCATTTGAGCACTGGCATCTTCTAGCTGTTGAAGCTGGTTTAATATATTAGAATTTTGTAAATTGCTCTTTTGGGGATATTTTTCCTTCATACTCACTTCTAATCATCAAGAAAGTCTTTTTACAAAAATATCTTTTCAAAAAATGATTTCTTGTAGGACGATTCGGTATGGTTTTGCAGTTTTGTTTTGGGATGTAAGAAGTATGAAGCTATCTTTTTACAGTATATGAGAAGGTCAACTACATTCTAAATGAGTTTTGCATATAAGAGGGTCAATTACATATCTAGAGAAAATTAACATGAAGGCTCTACATTGTTTACATTCATCTCCTTTCTTTTTAAGCTCTACAATTTGATTATTCCCGGCTGTCACAAGGAAGCTGTCTTGCACGAATACTCCCACGTATCACCACCGCTGTCCACTGCCGTAGCACCACTTCAAATCACCACCATTTTCTGTCTTTTATTTTCTTTGTTTGATAATGATGGTATGGCTTCTGATTTCATGAATGTGTCTCATATTTATACAAAAAAATGACGAGTAAAGGTGGTGTCGTGGCCAGCTAGAACGCCCATTCTAGGATAAAATGGAATATCCGTACAGGCTTTTTGGGTGGGTATTACAATAGGTCATACCAAAACTTTTTTAGTCCTCATGCCTAATTGTAGTTTACTGATGACAAATCATCATAGTACCGCCAGAGATAGGTCTAACAGAAGAAAATTAAACTTACACAGTTACACCCAACATATGCTCTTTGGCTATTCAGATGTAATTTACAGTTTGGTATGTTTCAATTGATATAAATGATGTTCGGTAATTCTGCACCAAGCTGTACTTTAGATATAAACAAAACACGGAAATAGGTTTTGTTTTTTGTGACAGAATTGGAAGGATTTTTTTAGCACTCATAAATTTGCATACTAACATTTTAGGATTCGTGAATTAACTTATTTTGTGTAAAGCCTTTTCTAATTTGCAGTATTCAATAGCAATTTTTGTGCTTTAGTTTTACTTGCACTTGAATCTTCATTTGAACCTGAACCTTGTTAATCCATTACATACACACATACAATTTGTAGCCTCGTATAGTGGTATTAGTACAGGATAGCAGAGCTGAGTTGTTATATTTCAGTATCTAGAAGTGAGGGAGAAGCAATATGACAAGAAGGTGCATGTTGATTTCTTCACTGTAAGTTTTTTACTTTTTTTTTTAAAATTAATAATTGTTGGTCCGAAATAGAATGTTTCTCATGATATAAACATTGATGAATGAATGCAAATGCATTCCATTTCAGAAAGAGACTGCTTCGTCACCGGTTGTTACTGGGGTGTTGGTGTAAGTGCCCGAAAAGCATTTTTTACTGTTGAATAGCACTAGGTGGTTCAGATTATAACATAGAGTTGGTGTGTTTACTGCATGTCTAGATATATAGCATCTCCGGACAAAGTCAATAGCAACTACTTGGGGCCAGCTTCGGTTGAAGAGATTGCCAAGTATGTATTCTTCTTAACTTGCTCTTCATTTGTAATGAGATTTCTAGCCTTCCACCTGTTCTATATATTTTTCTAGGTGATTAATTCTACGCATTTACTTATTAATTGGTCGGTTTGGGTTGTGGTTTATCTTAAACGGGTCAAATGTTTCAATGGTTGAAACTTAAAAGTGACCTAACTTATAATGTGGAGGATGTTTGGCAATTAAATGTTGCTCACCAAAAAAAATAAAAAATAGAAGTTGTAGTCTTACTGACATGGCCTATTAGTCCACCAGGACAAACCCCAAGATTAATGAGGAGGGCACTAATAAAAATAAATATTACCTCTCACTGACAGCATTTGATGTAGATTTAGGCTTTTGGCTGGCTTAGAGCTACTGAAAAGTTATTTTCCATTTTTCAGGCAAATTGTTCGTGCAGAAGGACCCTCCGGACCCAACCGAGACTACCTTTTCAACCTTGAAAAGACGCTGCTAGAAATGGGTAAAGATTTTTAGATATCCGTTAGGTTCGATCTTTGTGCGGGTCGGGAAAGTGCCCCTTTTCTTTGATTAATTAAGAATAAATGTGGGCGCCAATGGGCTTTTAGTCCAATGGTATCTTGGTGTGTTAGATGGTGCACATTTTCTGTCAATAATAATGCCTAAATCATCACTCATTTGTAGGGTGCGAGGACGAGCATGTTATGAAAATCGCAGATGCAGCAAGGAAACTGATCGAGGAGTGAGTGCCTGGGTTAAACTAAACTAATTATTGAACAATTTATTCTTATTAACATCCATTGTTGAGCAACAAACACTTGACATTCTCAAACAATGTCATTTTTGTTGTCAATTTAATTTAACTAGGTACATGAATCATATTCCCCACATTGTCAAAGTCATTTTCCTCTGCTTTTGGTTTTATAAAAATGTGAGTGTGATATCATATTTATCTAACAAAAAAAAGGTCATGATTATGTTGAGTTTATTAATGACATTTCCTTGAAACAAGGAGTAGGATATGAGAGTTTAAGCGATGAAAAAGTAAATGGTATGATGGTCATGTCTTAAGGGTTTGTAGACTAACTGGGGTTTTCTAAGGGTGGGGGTATGGTTGAGAACTTGAGATGAAGTAGTGTGACTTAATTTTTTTAACCAATAAGATCTTGTCAACTTAAATTAGATAATATGAAGCCTTGTGGCTTCATTTAGGTGGATATGGTGAAGACTTGAAAAAGAAAGCCATAAAGCTTTGATTGCAATTAATGCCTTACACACACATCACGGCTTGGGGTGCTTCTAGGAGCGGTGAACTTGAAAAAATGAAGCAGCAATAGCGGAGCAGTGGAGTGGCGGTATCGAAACCGCGTGGAGCAGCGAAGAAGCGGCGTGGAGCCGCCCACCCTAATATGTGCCCTAAGGGCATACATAAGGTGGAATAAAAGCATATCGAAAATTGAAAAATACATTTTCCAAGAAAATTATTCATACATTTCTCTTGAATTTTTTTTTATTTTTTTTTTAAAATCTTGGTATCTTTTTTAGTTTTCGAGGTAAATGTATTACATTTTATGTGTGCTCTTTAGGGTGGGGGGTATGTCTCGGCATACCCCTCGGCAACCCTTCGGCGAACGAACGGCGACTATACCCCCTCCCATCGGCAAACACATTTCGGTATCCAAACTTGGTGTTTTCGGCATACGGTTGCTGAGAACTTTGTGTGTGTTGATGGTGGTCTCCACTTCACAAACTACCCAATTTGCCTAAACATCATTTTACAACCATATTCACCACCCAAATATCAAATTCTACATACTTTTCTTTCTCCTGTTGGCACCATTAATTGGTCAATTTCGATGTTTCAAACTTTGTTTAGGCAACCATACCTCCCACCCTTAAAACACATATTAGAAAACCCCTTTATTAATAGTCATTAGTATTGACACTAGTTCCTATGGAGAATGTGGTCAGACCGATGTAATGAAAGTGAAGGGCCCACGACAATCACTGACCGCCCGGAATAATCAACTCGTTTACCAAGCAGAGTCTCGCGAGGTAACATAAATACCTCCCTACAACTCATGAATTAAGAATTCTCACAACAACAAGGTCTACTCGACATGAATTAGGCGTTAATGAAACTTTTTACTCGAACCTTTCACAAAATTCCCAACTAATAGTAAAATTCTCAACTAATCAGAATGCTTGATTATTAGACCATTGTAACACCCGTATACAATTTAGTGTCAAACTTTAACGTTTAATGTTATAAAAACTGGTCCCAGAAAATTTTTATACAAAACATCATGTTTTGTTATCTATAATACCATCATAGTGGTTTACATTTACAAAATTTACTCGTAATGAGTTTGACATTCTAAAGTGGTCATCGACTTAATATATAAGTTCTTTCCACCAAAATACATGACGGGTCTTTCATCCTTGATGTGATCGGCTCTTCATAGTCTTGATGAGCATCCTCCCTACACTTTGGCCTTACCTGCAACATACTCACTTTCAATAGTGAGCTTCTATTGCATAACTATTTATTACAATATCAAATAATGAAGAAAAACAATAAAAATTTGGTTTTTCATTCTGGGGCGGTACGCCCAGAATTAATTATTTCTGGGCGGTACGCGCTGGACCATTTCTGACAGAAAGTTGGCTATTTTCGGCCAGTTCCATACTTAGCCAAAATTTGACTTCCTTTCCCCTGTTTTCTACCGGATTTCACCAAATGGTTTTCCATTATTTTTCAAGTGTTTTAACACTCACAAAACACTTCTAGAACATGTTTTCATACACATTAACATACCTTATTCAAGGCGAATTCAAACCTTGCATATGCGGGTTCAACTAACCCGTTTAACCCCTTAGGACACCCATTGCTTGAACTCCAATGACATGTCCCTATTGCAAACTAATTTACCATATCCCAATGGCATTCAAGCATAATAAGTCAGTTCCATAAACTATTTATATCGTTTGAACTTGCATGAGTTCTATGCACTTCGTGTGCATATTACTTTGGGAAATATCACCATTTTATAAAGGGTTACAACCCTAAATTCATGTGACAACCTATTTAAGCATCAATTAGCTTTTAGGGAGTCACTATCTATTCATTCAACCAATTTGGGTTATTGTACCTGTTTGACCCGTTAAGACGGGTCCTTGCCCTTGGTGTCTCATAATGCTCCATTTGACCATAACTAGGCATTTAGGATCTATGGTTCTATAAACCATTTATGATCGTCTTTTCCTTGTTACATGGCATAGGCTTATAAGCCCATTTCCGCTCATTGTAACTTGTTACTTACATATTGATTCCTCCGAATCTTACCATTGGTCAAATTTAGTCATTAGAGAGCCCTTTGGCAATTGGGCTTCATGGTTCCTAAAACCATTCATCACCCATTTAGTATATCCTACAGTTCATTTTATTTACATGAAATTATACATTTTCATACCTACTACTTGTAACATAAACAATGTTACCTCGTGAGCTTGAGTTTCCACTTCGCCAACACCTTGGTTGTACCTTGATTAACTTGATCACCTAATGGGTCACTAACAATATTAGTACCCTTATCATTGTAGCATTATTATCACATTCCATTACTATGATTTCTATGCCACACATAACATGTTTTTAGTTATGGGTAATCAAACATATTTACCATATTTATTTCTCCTTTATGGTTTTACCAACAACATCATATCAATCAAATGTCTTAAGTACCCAAGGTTGTATTATAGCCATGATTTCACATATTATGGTCATTACTTGGGCATGACATTTTCTATGAGCATACAAACCCATTCTAGCAAATTGGCCATATATCAAGCAACAATATTCATGTAGGCATTTCATCGAACACCTTGTGTGCACACATATATACAACCATGTAACTCAATCCCTTGAACCTCCCACTTGGCCAATTAACATGGTTTAGGTGAAATCACCTCTAACCAACATCAATTCGTCATATAGCATCGAATTCATGTTAGAATTTCATAATTAGAACCAATTTTATGACCATCTTAAGTAGTCATCTTCATGGAGGTTCAAGCATAAGAATTTGGTGACTACTTCACCAATTGTTTATCAAGCTAGCAAGTTGTGCTACAATTAAGGTTCCTAACACCATAGGATTCATAATACATCAAGAATTTGCAGATTTGAGGTCCAATTTTTCGTGACCTACACATGTAATATATGGGGGTTTTACTTACTTGACTCCCTAAGGATGATGAGTAGTGATTAACTACTTCGAAACCAAGATTGCATGCCAAAATCGCAGCTTGAATCACTTGGATTGCAGAAACTTGTGAGGAGCAAGACAAAGGGGAGGGAGTTCGATCTCCAGCTCATGATTATGAGCTTCCTCCTCATCTCCCTTCCTTTACCAATTTAAGTTTTGCCTAACTACAGTTCTGGCCCCCATAGTTTGTTTCTTTCTATTTATTTGTAACAAAACTATTATTTACATATTTAACCCCGTAGTTAACTATGGAATAATTCATACAACATAATAGGTTAGTTTAACTACGGAAATTTCTACTTGACTAGACGTTAACGGGAATTCTATTTATATAAATTTTTGGGATGTTACAACCATGGTATTTGATTCGGCAAATACATCATTATTGTATACTCTTTCATATATATGGCGCAACCCAATTCTTTTTTTTTCCCCTTTTCATAGAAATATTCTACATATTTTCACATCTAAGATTTACATATACAACATATATCACTGGAAAGGGGAAATTTCTTAGTATTTGGGTGATTTTGAGGTATTTCGAATTGTTTACACACACTTTCTATTTTACTTAGCCTACGCCTTTATCATTAGATCAATTAGGCAGGGGAAGACTCTGTGTACTAACTTTCTCTTCTTTCTTCTTCTTTTCAATCCCTTGCCACTTCCCTTCTTTGCTAGCACGTACCTGTCTTTGCTTTGCACAAGAGATCCCCCTACTCTTCACACTCCTCTAGTCCTGATCTTGCTTATGCATTACTTGGGAAGGATTGCCCTATCCCTTTTTGGGGGCTTTGGCTACCCTGTTTGCAACCGCTTTGGAAGAGGATCTTTGCTACTGAAAGTCTATAACTTTTGATCTCAACCATATGAAGTCTTCGGTTATTTTTTTATGGTAGTGTTTAAAATGGTTTATACTTTCTAGAATTCTGCACTATTTGGCTCAAACGAGGGTACAAAAAAGTGAGTGAAACACCCAAACTTAAAAGTCTACTCCAGTTATAGACGACGATTGGTAAGTTTATATCCCAAATATAAATGTAATTTTAGTTTTTTTCTTGTTTTTATTCAATTCTACTTATGAATGATTGTGAATTCTTTAATGTATTTCTATGTTTTTTTATCAATAAAAACGAATTCAAACTTATTAAATTACTAAATATGAATGATAAATTAAACAAATAAATTTTTTTTTTTTTTTTTTAAAATGGAGTAGTGTGACTTATGAGTAGTGTTGAAGCTTCTAAGGGTTCGAGCCCTACTTATGATGGGTTGTATACTTTACTTTAGTAATGTTTGAGTGATGTGGAAAAACTATCACAAACACCCCTAAACAACGACCTGTTTGTGGATGGCCTAATAATTAGTAGAAAGTTGTATATTTTTCCTTATCAAAGTTAACCCAGAAAGTATCTAGTTTAAGTTCAGATAAGCGTTGGGTCCAATAACAAAGCCTAAGGAAGGGTTCGAGCTCTACTTATGATGACTGGTTGTATAATTTACTTTAGTGTAGATTAGGTGGAGTAGGATAACATTTTAACCAGTATTAAAAAAAAAAACTATTTTAAGTGCACACTCAAACGACAATTATTAAGTATTAGAAAGTATATCCTCCTTTCTTCACTACATGAATCCACAATTATTAAATACTTGCTAACTATTTAGTGGTTCTTGTTTGAAAAGTAACCATCAGCCAGCGAAAAAAAAAAAAAAAGAAATGCAGGAGCAATAGCAATGGTACACATGGATCTTACTTATTTTCTACCAAACTATTCACAAATCATATACTCTCTTCTTCTATGGTTTATTTACTTTTATTCTTAGTTATCTTTACAATCACAAGAGCCAAAACAAGAAAACTAATAACCAAAACAAACATGAAGAAAACTAATCAAACTACTCAAGTTGTGTGGATGCTCACTTTCTTCTGAAGATACCTATATATTTGAGGAGTGAATGAATTCGGTTTATCCGCAGATCTGATGCAGAATCCTGCTACACCTAACAGTCCTTTAAGCTCTCTAGAATCGTAATTGTTTCCAAGATCAGGGTCGATCATGTTATGGATTGATGCCGGGAAACAAGATTCTTCGATCCATTGGCTCAGATCAGTGCCCGTTTTGTCTGATGACTGACCCGTGATCAATTCAAGAATCAACAACCCAAGCTGATACATTATGTTTCCATACACCTGCCCTGTTGTTTCTATAACACACAACACACACACACACAAAAAAAAAAAAAAAAAAAAAAACTATCTTTAGACAAGTCAAGTTGACCCAACAACAACCCTTTTTTTCTAATTTCTTAATGTCACACAAATTATAATTATAATTTATTCTGATTGTTGTAATAATGTAATTTCTCTAGTCATATATGACACTTCAATTATTTTTAACTAAATAAAAAGAATGGATAATTTTTTTACCATTAGAACTTGGAGTCCGCCTTCCTGTATCGTGATTGCTACCCGAACCGAGCAGTCCAACATCAGAGAGCTTTCAGAACAAAGATCAAAAAATTAAAAGACTTTATATATATAAATTGATCCCAAGAATTGTGGTTGTCTTTTATACAAATAGATTGTTTGAACAAAAGGTAAAATTGATTCGGTAAATTTGTTTACCTTTGCATTGTAATTCTCATCTAGCATGATGGTACTTGAACTGATGGAGACGTGATATACAGGCGGGTCACAGAAGAAATGCAGATATTCCTGCGCAGAACAAGTTTTAACGATTTCAATAGGATAATAATAAACTAATAATAATTGTATTCTTTCTTGAAAAGATTTATGATTTACTATAAAAACATACTAGAGCAGCAGCCACACCAACAACTATCTTGAGCCTGATTCTCCAATCCAATGGAGTTTTCAAAGGATCATTTAAATGATCTTTTAGGCTTCCATTTTCCACATTTTCAAACACAAGAAACCTGCAAATCGAAGACCCAAAACCCAAATAAGAACAGATCTTATCAGTTTCTTAATAACATGGAACTAATAAATGTGTTCAAAGTTTAGCATTTTGGGTACCTTTTTCGTCCAACAGAAAATCCGTTAAGTGCAACTACATGACGATGATGCAGGCGTCCCAAAAGTTGTACCTCCCGATAAAAGGAATCATCGTCTTGGTGATCAATAAAATGTATTTCTTTGACTACAGCAACATGACCACTTTGAAACCTGGCTTTATAAGAAGCCCCGTGAGAAGAAGTCCCTATGACTCTACTAAAACCATCTGTTGCATGCTTTATGTCCTTATAGGAGAAGCGCCTCAAGAAAGTTACCGGGACTAGAAAAACAAAAGGAAACGAAAAGCAATATGAAATAAAAATTTAGCAAAAGTATATCAAGAATGAAGAACGGGGCGTGTTTAGATATAGACTACAAAATGTAATAGATCTTGAATTCTTTGGGATCCAAAAGAATGACTTGTTGGACTTCAAGTAGTCAAATTCTTTCTACATCTTGAAAGGATTTAGCAGGAGTTTGCTTAAAAATTGATCATGTGTGACTTCAAGAATTTAAACTAGGAATTTAGGATAGTTAGGCATTTATATATTCATCAAAAATTGAATTTTTAAGAGTAATTACCTACCATTAATTTGATAATTTTAAGCCAAAATAACTGGAAAATCAGAATAATAAATAATTTATCCTAATTTTGCATCCTCCATGTGTCTCCAATTTCTCAATTTCAAAATTTCTCCATGTGTCTCCAATTTCTCAATTTCAAAATTTAGATCTCATTTTATACACTATTATAAAGTAATATTTTGTCAACATATGATCCAATTGTGAAATACTAAAGAGTTACCCACAATTTGACTGCTCAATACTATCAAGATTTTGACTTTTGATGTCAAACAAGTTAATTCAGGTTAAAGAATTAATACAGGTTCCCCTTTAAACATTTTGACTTTTTTTTTTTAACATACATTACAACCTTTTTGATTATTTTCCCAAAAATCCGGATTAGCCAGGAATCTCAAAAGAACGACTTGTTTGACAACAAAAAGTCAAAATTATTCAAGAAACATGTAAATAGTAAATATCGCATTTAGGGCCAGAATACCCAAAAATCCATTATTTCTTCCCCAATTTCCAATTTCAACGGTTATAAACAGATCTATCATCATTCTCTTAACTCTTTTGCACGATCATAAAAAATTAAAAACTAAAAAACCCATCTGTGAAAAGGTGAAATTGAACTCAAACGAAGAACAAATTCGAGAAAAATAGTGTGTGAAATACCTGAACGAGATCGGAGGAGGAGTCTTATCTTGAAGATCAAGGTGTCGTTCATCTTGAAGAAGATTAGTGAGACAGAAAAGAATGGAAGCTGGGTATTGTGGAAATCGAATTTTTGGCGTGTTGTTTACTTGAAATGTGCATCAAATGATTGATTGCAACCGTTTGTGATCTGTAAAATGGAAGAATCTGTTCCGTAAAACTATAATTGGTGGTTTGGTAGCATAAAAGTGTATTTTACGCACGCTTTTCAGTTTTCACCGGACGTGGTTTGAGGGAAGGTATAATTGTTATAATAATAATAATAAATTTAGATGTGCGAGTAATTATGGCTCAAGATATTTATCCCCTCTCACAAAACTTTATACCATCTCACAACAAGTTTAAAAAATTATTTGATGGTGTGATATGTATATTCATGTAATAGAATAGAGATTTTTTTATTATTTTATATCTCAACGTATTTAGTATACGAGTTTGTAGTATAATGGTTACAGACATATAACATAACTTTTATGGAATATTATAGCAATAACTATTTTGTGTGTTTATGTGTTTGTGTTTCTCCGCGTAAACATTATAGCAATAACTATTTTTTATGTCTTTCAAAAAATATATTTTTATTTTTCATAAATTTTTTTATTTTATTTAATAGAAGTTTGGAATAAGTAAAAAAACGTTTTCTAAAAAATAAATTTTTTTGGACAACGAAAGATTAACGAGCGCTACCCAAGGCAACATGTACGGTGAAAGGGTGTCCACATCTGGAAGAGTAGAGTGCATAATAAAACTCTCTCGTGAGTTGGGTAGTTCAAACACATGAATTGAGTCAATCCCAGAGAAAATCCACCTCATAAAGGCCTACTGCTGGGTAAAACATGGGGCTCCAAAAATCAAACTTGTGACCTTTTGATCAACAAGTGTTCCCATCATCACCTCATACCATTAGGATATATATACCATTTGATTTATAAAAAAAAGTAAAAACACATTCTCTAAAAAGTTAAAATAATAATTATATGCTTCTTTTTATAAATATTTTGTTTATAAACTGATACGCTCCAACTCTCATAAAATAATTCTACGGTATCTAACATGCTGCCATTTGTTTATTTTATTAGAATTAGGGATAATTCCACAAGCCCATTATGACTCCCACGTAATCCATGTAACCCACGTAGTTAGTTTTCTTTTGTGTCTCATTTTGTAAGCCTTTGAAAAAGCAATAGGTTTATGAATTAGGTGTGAAGAAATGAATCAAGTTTGTTAATTTTACTCTATCTTTCTCTTATTCTTTAGAGATTGATCCACTCTAGAGATCTATATTATTTGGAAGTTTGTAGGTTTTCTCCAAAAACCTATCATAAACCTATAATAAAAATACTTAATTAATTATTCAACCATTTATATACATTAGCAATATTAATTGTCGTATAATATACTCCAATTAATTATTCAACCTTTACTTTACTGATTTTTATATTGAAAACTAAAAAAGATATAAAAAAGAAAAGTGAAAAACCCACCCTTTTTGTACAAACATGTCGAAACGAGTTTCGTCTGTGGAAATCAAATCACTACCAATTTGGTGGCGATTTGCAGCGAAACGACGGCGAGTTCGTGATGCCGTAAAGTCCTCAATCTCATGATAATGATGATGATGATGATAAAGAAGAAGAATTTTGGCGCCGCTGAGTTTAGGGTTTTGTGTTACTCATCGGCCGCCGCGGCTACATCTTCTACTACCGAGACCACTCTGTATCACAGGCTCGTTCGTTTTCACGAACCGTCGGTAGTCCCGGTTCTAGATCAATGGGTTGGGGAAGGAAAGCCCGTCGATCAAGTCGATCTCCACAGGATTACCAAACAGCTCCGGAAATTCGGTCGTTACAAACACGCGCTCCAGGTTACCTTCCATTCAACATTCTCATTTCAATTCATCTTTTTTTTTTTCTGATTATTTTCTGCTAGTTGATTTGGTATTATTATTATTCCATTTGTTGTTGTTATCCCTGAGACTGAATTTAACGAACTTTTGTCGAAACAGGATGTTATTAAAACGAATAGTGGTATCTAGGAGTTTTTCTATGTTTTTGTGTTTCTAGGACCTTATCCTACGTGACAACTTACTCGTTTAAATGAAATAAAGATGTTAAAAGGAAAAAGGAAAAAACTTTACCTTAGGAAGGTCGGTGGCCGGGATAACAAATTTTAATGGGAAATAAGTTCCTTTTACAGGTGATTTGATGTCATGTACTCGGACTGTCCCCAATACAATTTCGTCAGACAGTCCGAGTCCGAGTACGTGACATCAAATCTACTGCAAAATGAATTTATTCCCGTTGAAAATCGTTGTCCCGGACTCGTCAATTTTTTCCTTTTTCCTTTTTCTTTTAACATCATTACTTCATATAAACGAGTCAGCTGCCACATAGGATAAGGTTCTAGAAACACAAAAACATAGAAAAACTCTTAGATACCACTATTCTTTTTAATAACCTCCTATTTTGGTAAAAAGGTTCTGAATTTAACTAATCTACTTTCACCTTTAATGCCCAATTGCCTTGTTGAATTGAGAACCGAATATTTTACAAATGCAAAACCTTTCCCAATTCAGTATTTGCAACAACCTTCTAATCTTGATGAGTTGTTGATCTTAGACAGTTATAAAGATGATGATGATGTTATCAATTTTGATGAATTGATTTAAAGTAGCCATTCACCATGTTTAATGCCCAATTGCCTTGTTGAATTGAGAACTTTTATAGGAAACATTTTTTCCCCAATTCAGTATTTGCAACAACCTTGATGAGTTGTTGATCTTTAGATCTCAGACATAATCTTGATGAGTTGTTGATCTTAGACAGTTGAAAGATGATGATGATGTTATCAGTTTTATGAATTGATTTAAAATAGCTATTCACCATGTTTTTTTGCCAATTTTTATGGTATTGCTTCTTGACCTTAAAAAGGCGAACTTAGTGCTTGACTTAGCTCTTGCTTTGCGCAGAGTCTGAAGAGGCTTCACGATCTGATGTATAGCCTTATCTTGCACTTTTGTGCAAGAGCTTGTTTCCCTATTGTTTCTTAACTTTACGAATTTATAATTCGGGACCAAACAGTAGCTTTATTATAATGTAGCTTTGTGTTAAGTGTTAGTAACCCTACAAAGAATAGGCAAGACCTAATCATCAATTAACAGAGATTAACTCTTTTTGCCTTCAGAATTAAGATTGCACCATAGAGGTGGCAGATTTCCTGAACTTGGAACTTACTTCTTATGTTTTTCACACTTGAAAATGTCAAAACTGTGTACCAACAATATCAAGTTTCCCATTTTTATTACAGATATGCCAATGGATGGATGGCAAGCCCTACCTTGATAATTTACAAAAAGATGTTCCCGTTACGCTGGATTTGATATCAAAGGTTTACGGTCTAGAGCAAGCAGAGGAATATTTCAACAAAATTCCAAATGATTCGAGAGTATGGCAGGTTTATGGCGCCCTTTTAAATTGCTATGCGGAAGCAAGATTGGTGAGTAAAGCAGAAGCCACCATGCAAAAGATGAGAGATTTAGGGTATTCAGGGTCATTGACCTACAATGTTATGATGGGTTTGTATTCTGCTACAAATAAATATGAGAAACTTGACCTTTTAATGGAAGAAATGGATCAAAAGGGCATTCATGTTGATAAGTTCACTTATTGTATTAGATTAAACGCATATGCCAAAACTTTAGAAATAGAAAAAATGGAGAAGCTTTTATTGCGAATGGAAGCGGACCCAGAGGTCCAAATGGAATGGCATGCATATACAACTGTAGCAAACGGGTATTTAAAAGCAGGTGATAGAAAAAAGGCGCTGGCTTGCTTAAAAAAATCCGAATATCTCATAAAGCCTAGTCAAAGAAAGTCAGCTCTTGAGAATCTACTCACTCTTTATGCTAGTGCAGGTCGAAAAGATGAAGTTTATCGTGTATGGGGTCTTTACAAGAATCTTGGAAGACTTTACAATCATGGGTATCTTTGTTTGATGAGCTCACTTGCTAAATTGGATTGTATTGATGATGTTGAGAAAATGTATCAAGAGTGGCAAGAGCAGTATAAAAGCTTTGATCTCCAAGTTCCAAATCTTGTCATTACAATATACTGCAAAAAGGGTCTTCTTGAAAAGGCGGAAACAACAATAAAAGCCCTTATAGACAATGGAAATCAACCGAATGCATCCACTTGGTCTCGTTTGGCATTGGGTTATGTTAAAAGTGATGAAATGGAAAAGGCGGTGGAGGCAATGAGAAAAGCTATTTTGAGCAGTTTTCCAGGGTGGACTGTAGATAGCGCCACTTTGTCGGCTTGTTTAGATTATTTGAACTCTAAGGGGAGTTTAGATGGAGCCGAGGAAATGATCAAATTACTCAAGGAAAAAGGCCATTTATCGGAAGCGGTTTATAAGAGTATAGTGAAAAATTTGTCTAAGAAATCTGTTATTGGAGATGATGATGAAGCCATATCTGGATTATAAAGTGATTTAACATAGATGGGTAGCAGCAGGTGTTAAATTTAATCAGATACTTACACTTTATAGGATTTGAACCCTAAAGGTTTTCAAACAAACAGTCTGTATCTGTGCGATTCAGACACTTTACCATTCAGACCTCATTAAAAAGTAAACCAAACAGCCCCTTAGTCTTCATATAGCCAAATAATTAGGGAGTCATACATGTATTGATGTATACCCCCGAAAAGTGGTGGTGGTAGGATAATTGTTATTTTGCAATTGTTTATGCATATTCAATCTTCATGTATTTGCATTTTAGAGGAAGAGGAGAAAAATTTAGATCAAATTTGTTTTACTCTCTTTTTTTCTTTTAACATTTTTGAAAGATTGATCGTCTTAAATCGTTCACTGTCAGTCATATGTGCAAATCCTCTTTACTTCATCGGATCATTTATTCCAAAACATCTAATTATTATGTCTAAATTATTGAAGGCAGCCAACATAATGTAAGTAGTTTTGAGAAAGAACCCAAAGATTATCAACATGCTACGGAGAGGTTTCACGTGTGAAACAAATCGGATTAAGATGAGAAAAATGTCACCACTGCACTAAATCTAATTCCTCTAGTTGTCAGCCAACATGCAACTACATATACAATGATTAAATCAAACTGGAAATTTTAACATGAGTTACCACAAAGAACGGAAAGTGTTACAAACCCTTTACTTGACATTCAATGTAATTAATAAAGATAAATGACTTAATCTATAATTTTGTATAAACATAAAAAATAATTGAAATCGTGACGGAGAAAAGATCACCGGGATCATAAGTCAAAGGTACAAAAAGGGTTTAATAAATTGAAACACGTCATTCCTTTAGTTTACGTTGCATTCTACTAGGGTTGGTGGCCCAATGAGAGAGACTTTACCTCTAGAAGCACCATTTGAGAAGTTCTCAAGTTCAAACTAACACAATAATAAATATGAGTGTATTTTAGAAGCATGAGTAAGATAGAGTGCCGTAAAAGAAAGTTTATATTAGAATTTTGTTTTACTGAAAGCAAATTACTAAAAGCACGTGCCAAATACATGACTTGCAGTTTGTAGGCACGCAAGAACATGATAGAATTCTTTAAATTTTTGAAAGGGATCGAAAACCACGCCTATATGCACAAAATCTAAAAATGAAAAAAATACTTATAATAGTAGTATCAGGTCTAATTACATAAAAGTTGTGCAAACATGAACATAACGAGTTAAAAATGACATTTTGGTGTTAGAATAAATACAAATACATTATACGTTTACGGTTATTATGGTTCTCAACATATTATTCATATTATTGGTTTCTGTTAAGAATTGAAGGTTCATGTAGACACCATTTTCAAGGGTTTGAAGAATCATAACAAGTTGAAAAAATAAAAGATAGTCATACTCCAACACTTTGAGCTCTATAAGATCTTTGACAGTTGATTCAAGTGACAAAGGAAAAAGCCAAAAACTTCATCCAACTGTGTTTACCAAACCAACTGTTGAACAGTCACTACGCCCTTCGATTAATTTCGCAAACTCCTTCGCTACTTTCCATATCACCCTTCTCTTCCAAGTATTCAACACAAGCTACCAAAGTTACCTGATTTAAGTTCCAATGATCATCACAACTCGAACTCGCCTTCTTCATTGCATCCACTGCTTTCTCCATCTCACCATACTTGCAAAACATAGTTGCCAAACAATCCCACGTGCTTTTAGGCGGTTGTTTCCCCATACCCACCAATCTCGTTACATAATCTTCCGCTTTCTTCCAATCGCCCTTCTTACTATACCCGTTGACCAAAACATTGACTACCCAGAAGTCAAATAAAGTCGTCTTAGACTCCCACTCAGCCAAAATCTTCTCTGCTCCTTCAATATCGTCCAGCTTCACCAACGAGCTAGCCATATGGTGATACCCTTTATTATTCACTTTCCTCCATGTTGTTTTATACAAATCCCATATACGATAAACATGGTCTTTTTCTGCAAGATTAGCATACATGGTGAGCAAGATTTCATAAGCAGCCCCATTTGTATTACCATGGACAAGTTTTTCTGCTTTCTTTATCATTTCTAAAGATTTCTCCTTTTCACCAAACTTTAGGTACCCTTTTGCAACAATGATGTATACATGCCAATCAAGGATCACATCAGGATTGGTTTCCATGTGACCAAGAAGATTCTCCATTGCTTTAATGTCAAATGAAGCATATGCATTTAACAGAATGTAATAAGTTGTTCTATGATAACGAACCTGGATATTTCCCATTTCTCCCACGAGTTTCAATAGCTTACCGTGATTTCTGGTTTTGGAGTAGAGATTTAGCATACTGTTGTAGGAATGTGTAGTCATGTATCCTAATTGTTTCATCTTTTCCATGGTGGCTTCTGCTTGTTGTAATAATTTCTTAAAAGCGTAAGAGTTTAAGAGAGCTCCATAAACCTTGAAATTCTTTAAAGTGTCTGGGATGGTATTGAAGAACTTCTCAGCCTGTTCTATACCATCAACTCTTGAAATTAAATCCAAGTGAACCGCAAAGTTCTCAGAGGATTGGTCAAGGTAACTTCTGTTAGTCATCCATTCCGAGAGCTGAAATCAGAATTAGGAATTCAATGGCAACATTTAAAAGACCAACAAAACAAAACATGATTGGATAATTGTTTCCTACAAAGTAACAATATACTCAAAATCTAATAACAAACCACTATGCAAGAACTCTGAGTATATATAGAGTATTATAGACCAACATCCTTAATAAAACTCTGAATCCATTGCTTTTTTCGATAGCAAACACACACCCTTCATCGTTTAGGACTTGATCCCATCACCCCTTGATTGATGTGGTATCATAGATACACCTTCCATGCCACATTCGCATTACCTTCTTGGTTAGTAAAATCATAGTATGTTTACCAAAACGGTTATTTTGGGTACTTTTAACCAGGAATCTTTAATATGTTGACAGTTGCGAGTGGTTTTTGATAATCTTCCAAGGAGTTTTCAATAGTAGGAACGGGTTTTGTGATAATTTTAAAAGTGGATTATTGGATTTTAATAATCACAATTATTGATCTATTGGACGATAATAATCTCACCTCTGTTTTTTTTTCTTACAATAAATCCGAACTTTTTTACTATAGGAAAATAACAAACCTCCGCTAAAAAACCTAACCTCTGTTAAAAAAGTTAACTTTTTGATGACTGGACATCACGAAAATGTCTTATGTGGCATGTTTTTAATGATTGGACTCAAACACAGCTGTTTTTTGGGGGATTTTTGTAGGTTTTGATGCTATGAAGAAAGGTTTGTCGATCAGGTTATAAAAGAATGTTGTGTTTGGATGGTTGTTTTCTAGGAACTTTTCTTCACGACATGAAAAACATGCCACATAAGTCTATATGTGATGGCCAATCATAAAAAAAATATATAAATTTTTTTTAACGGATGTTTGGTTTTATTTTCCAATAGTAAAAACGTTAAGTTTAATGTAGGAAAAACATATGTGAGGTTATTATCGGCCAAAAGGCAATAGTTTTATTAAGTTATTATCGGCCAAAGCCCAAAAGGCCACAGTTTTATTATAATCCAATAATCCTTTTGAAGTAGAACTGTAATTTGAACAGTATAATTTCAATATCACAAGGCTAAAACAGGGATATTTTAAGCTGAAAGCTAACATGGATTCAGACAAATTAAACAACCACAAACAAAACTTTAGCTACAAATGAGATCAAATTCAATGCCAAATGCAATCATCATAGAACAACATAAAACCACACACCAAAAATGACAAATTGATACTAGGAAGGAAGGAAGGAACCTGAAGAGCTTGGGAGTATCGATTATGATTCCTGAAAACTCTGATCATGTTTTTGAGGTCACCAGGTACGATATCATTCCCTTGTTGCACCCATTGATCCAGAATCGGAGCAATTGAAGCTCCGGGAGTTAGTGAGGCCGGTGAAAGGCTCTTGTAGAGTGCACTTGGATTTTGAATTTGTTCGCTGGTGGTGGTGGAGGTTAAGGAAGTGAATAAAACCCTAGAAATGGGAGTAGGAGGTAGAGAATTGCAGCAGGAGCGAAGAGCAGCTACCATTTTCTTCGAAATGAAATCCGAGAGAGGATTGATTTAGGGTTCTAAGAACTCAGTGGCATTACCTCTTTTACACCTTCACTGTTGCGAAGAATCAATCTTTTTCCTTTTTTAGGTTTTAGAGTTTTCTTTTTTGAACGGCTAACGAATAGAATAAACTCAGGTACTTCGTACGGGGTGATCCAATGGCTAAAGGTCACCGCCAGCTGGCCCAACCAAGCTGTACGGAGCCCTTAAGCGTCCATGTGACTTCAGTTCCGGGGGAAAACCCGCTAACCTGCCCGCCCGTAGGCACGACGGCGAATTAACGGTAAAACCCGGTCGCCTCAAGGATCGAATCCGGGTCTCCCCGGATCTCCTATCATTGGCCTCCATACCAATGGACAAATAATGTCATTAGTGAGGATAGAACTTGGGTCCCTAGGAACACAAACAAAACCTCAACCAACTCTACTAGATGCCATTGGTTTTAGAGTTCAATTTTCTAAGTGTTCAAATAAACTTTTTTTTAATGATTTAATCTTATATAAATATTTTAAAATCTTTAATTAAGTTTTATAAAATTAAATTATGCACATAAAGATAAAGCATATATAAATCTTAATTGCTATTTGGTAATTAGTTTTTTAATTAAAATTAACTTGAAATATGAGGTAATTGTAGTAAAAATAAAAATTATTAAATAATAACTAAGTTTATTAATCGTTCAATTTAAAAGTAAACCGGAGGAAAATTAATCACTAAATATTAATCAACATGCATATACATTTCATTTGTATAGTTTTATAAAATTTTAACATTTATAAAAATTATATATAAGATCTAAACACTTGATGAAATTTGAGTGGATTTTAAAGAGACAAAAAAGTGAAAAACTATGAGACATTTTAGAGAACACTTAAAAATTTTGATTATTAATTATTGTGTGAAATATTCCCCATATTGAACCACTAATTTCTTAAGACTCGCTTGCTTTTACTTGATTTTACAGATTTACTCTTGCTTTGTATGTCCAATCTTTAAAGAGCTTCAAAGTATCCAAATCTTAAAAAATATACAAATACCTTCTCCTATCAATTACCCACGTGTTGTCGTGGTGGGTATTGTTGTAAAACTCTTTGAGTATCCTCGAGTACATCCTGTGTGTACTTTGAGACACCCGAGTACTCATCCATATTCCCTAAGTATCTTTCCGACTTGGGCTCTGACTTGGGTGAGTACTCTTCAACTCCCCAATCGACCGACTTGAGTACCGACTTTTGCAATCATGGTCACGAGGATAACGTGGTCACACAAAGCAGTTGCCTTGTTATAATATCATACAAAAAAGGGAGGTTTGGGGGGGGGGGGGGGCACATAACGACCCAAACACTTGGATTAATCGAGCATACGACCTAAAAACTATGTTAGAGGACTGCGCATAATATGTAGGGGTGACAATTCCTGACACGACCCGAAACCCGTTCTAAACCCAACATGAAGAAAGAAAAAAAAAGGTTTTGGGTTGAAAAACTTGACCCGTTTAAAAAATGGGTCGGGTTAGGGTTGACCATCGACCCATTTTAAATATGGGTCAGGTTCGGGTTGACTTATATAAAATACGGGTTGACCTGCCAACCCGTTTTTTCTTAAGTTTCATAAAAAATTACAATTATATATTCACTCTCTTAAAATTTATATATAAATTGAGCATTTTTTTTCTTTCTAAAACTTAAAATTAGTTTATCTCTAAATTTGAAATTCATTCTAGTCAACTCTTTACTTTAAAAAAACAAACACAAAAACTTTTTATTTCTTAATTTTGATCGATTGTTTGTTGTTTAATTAATGATTCATTTTCTAATTCCACCATCATATATGAAATAACGATTTGATGTTTGTATTTAAATTTGATTTGGATTTCTATTGATTTTAATATTTATATAGTTAGTCATAATATTTTTATCTATATTTTCAAAACGGGTACGTATTTTCGGGTTGACCAGAATTTATACGTGTCAGGTTAGGGTTGAAATCCTTGACCTATTTAAAAATATGGGCCGGGTTCGGGTTACAAAATATAACCCGTCAACCCGCAACCCGTCAACCCGCTAACCCGTCAACCCGACACGATTGACACTTAATATGCTTATGACACCACCAACTAAACACCAACTACTAAAAGGAAACGACTATTAGTACACCGAAACATATGTTAATTTTTTACGTTTAGATAATAATTAAGAAGCAAAGAATAAGAAAAAAAACTAAAAAGACAAAATTGTTAGAAGACAGAAAAAATATAAAAAAGTAAATAGGTGAATAGTGAATGATAAATGTATATATGTATAATTAGAATTAGTCTTTTCAAATTGCGATGAAAATAACATGGGTAAAAATTACAATCTATGATTATAACAAAATAAATAGTTGTTGTATAAAACCTTTTTTTACTTATTTTGGCAACTACAAGATCAAAACCTAGGTTGCCTCTATATAAACACAACACTCTAACTATTTGTGTTAAGATATGATCTGCTTTTCAAATAGAAACCAATTTTATTTAACACCAAAAATAGTTGCCTAAGGAAAAAAACATTTGGTTTTGATCTAGGATACTTAGTTGAGAATAGGTCTAAACACTCTAGCCATTTGGGCTAGAGTATGATTTGTATTTTAGATGGAAGGCAACTATACTTAACATCAAAAGATAGTAGTTTTACTCCATGGGCTTTTTTCAATACATGGCCTTTACAAGCCGTTACAGTCCATATATGAACCTATATGAGTCATATATGTTATTTTTATTCAACAGACAAAGGCTCATACAAGATTTAAACCTCGGACGGTCTATACGACCCGTATGCCTCTAAACGACTCATATATCTTTTATACGATTCATATTCATATAGATTGTCAGCGCTTCAAATACTTGTTGGTAGGGGTACAGATAAAGGAAGCCAATAATTAATGGAAGAAAGATAGTAATAAAGTGGGGGAATTCCTATATTCAAAGAGTAGAGGTTAACATGGTTTAGTGTAGGATGGTTATGGTTCAACAAATAACTGGTTTGGGTTAAATATGATTAGAAGTTAGAAGTTAGAACCATGTTTGTAATTACAGCTTGGGCTGACAAAAACAAGCTGCTGCTGATTGCCTGATTGAAGATTAAGGAAACCAAGCGATCAGCCTCCCTCCTCTTAACTAAGTTGAGAGGAAATCAAAATATTTATATTGAACATCAAGTGCAATCCAACTTGGTCAAATGATAATCGTGTTTAAACAGTTACACAGTTATCGATCACATGATGCATGCAATAGGTAAGTATGATTGATTCGATAGACAGTTTACACCCTAGTATGTAATGATGAAATGATGATTCAAAGAGAATGTTTTGAAGGATGAAGGGAATATCATGAAGACAAATTCAAATTGTAGAGGAACAATTTACACAATAGATCCCTAGCATTTGTTTTTGAAGACAACAGTTCAAATAGAATGATTAGTGTGTACACAGTAACAGAGTAATGGCAATGTGAAGCATACAAGTTTCAACTTCATGTGCTATGCAGAGAATGTATGGACATTTACAACAAGAACCCAATACTAACTAAGAAAACTATACCATGTTAACATCTGTTTCAGTCACTAATCAGTATCAGCACGATAGAAGCGGATCATCTTCAGCTGTGACACACTTTCCTGAAGTAATAACATAACATTAGCCGGCTCATCTAACAATAAACAAATAGAAATAGGAAAACCTCTACATATAAAATTCTACAAGCTAACCTCCAATGTTTCTTCAGACTCAACGGGAGAGAAACAAAAACCCGTCGAGCAATTTTCCAACATTTCAGGGCCTTTCACATATTCTCTGTGTCCGTCGCATGCTTTCATCTTATACTTGAACATCTGAAACAAATACAGAAAACTATTATCTATATGTACACACAATCAACTTCTATTTTTAATATCCATTTTACCACAAAATTGCATCATTCAAATGCTGCAATATTCAGAAGATATTCTAATTAGCAGTTTTACGAACCTCAGAGAGAGAGACAGTTGGTTTCTCTAGCTCATCTCCATCAATATCAATACCAGTCCCTTGGCATTCTGGACAGAAAGGGGAATATATTTGCTTTTTTATCACCTCCTCTACGGGTTCGGAAGCGCCTTTTTTCCTTCTGCGTTGCTTCTTCACTTTAGGACTACCTAGTTCTTTTGTAGAAACTTCATACTCACAGAATAGGACCCAGTGAATGAGGCAGGAAATGTGAAATACATGAAATGCCTGCAAATATTTATATACAAAACAACTTCATACTTGATGCAAATACGGATGCACTAATGGAAATACAAGTTTCAAACGAGATGTTTAGTCGTTTACCCCATTAAAGTTTCTACTGCTACAAACAATTCTACCAGTCTTCATGTTAACAAGTGTGGCCACATCTTTACCAGGAAGCATCTTATGTTGACAGATGTCACACACTCTTTCTGAAGCTAGACGCCGACGAACACGCAACTCTTTTCTCACACTACGGCTCGACTGCAGGGACTTCTCACCATCTCCACTTACAAGATTATTATTTGAACTTTGGCATTCTTCCCCACTAGATTCATACTGCTTGCTCAAGACCTCACTCACGTCTTCTGGATCAGAGAATGACTTCTTCCTCTTCTTTCCCTTACCGACTGTAGTATCTTCCCCTCTCGAACATGATGGAAGCAAAAACGAGTCATCAAGCACACCCTTTCTCCCCATGTCATAATCAAATGCAAATGTCACAATACCAAAGTCATGTTGAGGAACTGTGACATCTTGGTTATCCCCAAGCCATTCACACCATATTCTACTAAGCCCCATTGTTACCCCATCCTTCTGAATGTATCTAACCCCAATTTGGCCAACACCAATACATTTCACTTCTAAATCAGAGACTTTGTCTTTATGCAAAACACCAGGTATAATCAAATGGTAAACACTTGTATCAACATCTACACTCTCATCAGTATCACCGCTAGTAAAGTCATGATCTCTTTCTCTCGCAACAATTGCAAGACTGTCATTTTCAACCTCGGTGTTTTCCAACAAACTACTTCCAAAGTTGGCATTTGAGGTCAACAGGGAATCGTTTTCACTAGATGGAGTATGAAAGAAAAGCATACCATCATTAAAAGGCCACGGATTCTCTTTCAGCAATGTAGACTTAGCAGCTTCAGACATCTTCTTATGAAGATGCCCTCGAAGATGATCATGCAACACCGAATCACTATGACATGGAGACAGGCACAAAACACAGAAGAATATCGGCTTCTTATTATCTCCCCTAAGCTCAACATATGGATGACCCTGTGCTCTCACATTCCGCAGTGTAGTTCTAGCCAACTGCTCTCTTAAACTGCTAACACTATTATTCTTCGGAAACCCTAACTCCCTATTACTTCCCGCCATTCAATTCACAAGTCAAAAAACCTCAGATCACAACTTCAAAACCAGATTTCAGACCTAAACCTCCATTTGTTAGATTATCTACGCCTCAAACACATAACAAACCCTAACTTCTCTAGTTCCACAATCAACACAACTTTACAATTACGGTTCAGACGAAATTATGAAAACAAAGATAATTTCTACAAACTGCATCAAAAGTTCAAAACTACCGAAACGAAATCATTTCACCAAAACTAAATCAATTCAAGAAGAATCAGAACCTTCAAAACGAAACGAAATCGACGGAAACTTGCAGAAATTACTCCTAAAAACCGTATGCCTAGAAGAAAACAGCGCTCAACTTACAACATTGAGGCGTGGGCTGTATAGAACTGTTCGGAAACCTTCGAGCTATTTGATCTATAGTTGTAAGAACTTCTTCTTGACCTCCAGAGAGAATTTGTAGCGAGAAAATCATTTCAATTGACATCATCTGTGAATCTGTGATTCTGTTTAGTGTGTGTGTTTGTGTGTGTGACAGAATTTGAATTTGGAACCGAAGTCGTTGAGATGAGCGAATTCGTAACAGAAATCAGAGATTTTACTGATTTTATTTAGGGGAAACCGAAGGGACGACTGGCCGGGGGAATGAGGGGATGTTTGACGGTGTAGTGTAAGAGAAGTTACGGACATGATCCTTGACCGTTGATTTTGATGAGTTTGTAGGATGATGAGATGATCGGTGTTTGATGGAGTTACATTGCGGTAAAACGCGGCTCTTTTCATAACCCGATCTCCGTGCTGGATTTAAAAATTGGTTGTGTCATAAA
>JBCNJP010000006.1:66051007-66185440 GCA_039602395.1 Deinandra increscens subsp. villosa
CAAAAAAGGGAGGGGGGGGGGGGGGCACATAATGACCAAAACACTTGGAGTAATCGAGCATACGACCTAAAAACTATGTTAGAGGATTGCGCATAATATGTAGGGGTGACAATTCCTGACACGACCCGAAACCCGACCCGAACCCGACACGAAAAAAAAAAACAGGTTTTGGGTTGGAAAACTTGACCCGTTTAAAAAATGGGTCGGGTTAGGGTTGACCCATCGACCCATTTTAAAAAGGAGTCAGGTTCGGGTTGACTTATATAAAAAAACGGGTTGACCCGCCAACCCGTTTTTTCTTAAGTTTCATAAAAATTTACAATTATATATTCTCTCTTAAAATTTATATTTAAATTGAGCATTTTTTTTCTAAAACTTAAAATTAGTTTATCTCTAAATTTGCAATTCATTCTAGTCGACTCTTTACTTTAAAAAAATAAACACAAAAACTTTTTATTTCTTAATTTTGATTGATTGTTTGTTGTTTAATTAATGTTTCATTTTCTAATTCCACCATCATATATGAAAGAATAATTTGATGTTTTTATTTAAATTTGATTTAAATTTCTATTGATTTTAATATTTATATAGTTAGTCATAATATTTTTATCTATATTTAAAAAAACGGGTTAAACGGGTCATTTTCGGGTTGACCAGAATTTATACGTGTCAGGTTAGGGTTGAAATCCTTGACCCGTTAAAAAATATGGGTCGGGTTCGGGTTACAAAATATAACCCGTCAACCTGACACGATTGACACTTAATATGCTTATGACACCACCAACTAAACACCAGCTACTTAAAGGAAACGACTATTAGTACACCGAAACATATGTTAAATTTATACGTTTAGATAATAATTAAGAAACAAAGAATAAGAAGAAAAAAAAACTAAAAAGACAAGATTGTTACAAGACAGAAAAAAACATAAAAAGTAAAAGGTGAATAGTGAATGAGAAATGTATATATATATAATTAGAATTAGTCTTTTCAAGTTGCGGTGAAAATAACACGGGTAAAAATTACAATCTATGATTATAACAAAATAAGTAGTAGTATAAAACTTTTTTTTACTTATTTTGGCAACTACAAGATCAAAACCTAGGTGCTTGTATATAAACACAACACTCTAACTATTTGTGTTAAGATATGATCTGCTTTTCAAATAGAAACCAATTTTATTTAACACCAAAAATAGTTGCCCAAGGAAAAAAACATTTGGTTTTGGTCTAGGATACTTAGTTGAGAATAGATCTAAACACTCTAGCCATTTGGGCTAGAGTATGATTTGTATTTTAGATGGAAGGCAACTATACTTAACATCAAAAGATAGTAGTTTTACTCCATGGGCTTTTTTCAATACATGGCCTTTACAAGCCGTTACAGTCCATATATGAACCTATATGAGTCATATATGTTATTTTTATTCAACAAAAGCTCATACAAGATTTAAACCACGGACAGTCTATACGACCCGTATGCCTCTAAACGACTCGTATATCTTTTATACGATTCATATAGATTGTCAGCGCTTCAAATACTTGTTGGTAGGGGTACAGATAAAGGAAGCCAATAATTAATGGAAGAAGATAGTAATAAAGTGGGGGAATTCCTATATTCAAAGAGTAGAGGTCAACATGGTTTAGTTTAGGATGGTTATGGTCCAACAAAGAACTGGTTTGGGTTAGATATGATTAGAAGTTGGAACCATGTTTGTAATTACAGCTTGGGCTGACAAAAACAAGCTGCTGCTGATTGCCTGATTGAAGATTAAGGAAACCAAGCGATCAGCCTCCCTCCTCTTAACTAAGTTGAGAGGAAATCAAATATTTATATTGAACATCAAGTGCAATCCAACTTGGTCAAATGATAATCGTGTTTAAACAGTTACACAGGTATCGATCACATGATGCATGCAATTGGTAAGTATGATTGATTCGATAGACAGTTTACACCCTAGTATGTAATGATGATTCAAAGATAATGTTTTGAAGGATGAAGGGAAGATCATGAAGACAAATTCAAATTGTAGAGGAACAATTTACACAATAGATCCTAGCATTTGTTTTTGAAGACAACATTTCAAATAGAATGATTAGTTTGTACACAGTAACAGAGTAATGGCAATGTGAAGCATACAAGTTTCAACTTCATGTGCTATGCAGAGAATGTATGGACATTTACAACAAGAACCCAATACTAACTAAGAAAACTATACCATGTTAACATCTGTTTCAGTCACTAATCAGTATCAGCACGATAGAAGCGGATCATCTTCAGCTGTGACACACTTTCCTGAAGTAATAACATAACATTAGCCGGCTCATATAACAATAAAGAAATAGAAATAGGAAAACCTCTACATAAAAAATTCTACAAGCTAACCTCCAATGTTTCTTCAGACTCAACGGGAGAGAAACAAAAACCCGTCGAGCAATTTTCCAACATTTCAGGGCCTTTCACATATTCTCTGTGTCCATCGCATGCTTTCATCTTATACTTGAACATCTGAAACAAATACAGAAAACTATTATCTATATGTACACACAATCAACTTCTATTTTTAATATCCATTTTACCACAAAATTGCATCATTCAAATGCAGCAATATTCAGAAGATATTCTAATTAGCAGTTTTACGAACCTCAGAGAGAGAGACAGTTGGTTTCTCTAGCTCATCTCCATCAATATCAATACCAGTCCCTTGGCATTCTGGACAGAAAGGGGAATATATTTGCTTTTTTATCACCTCCTCTACGGGTTCGGCAGCGCCTTTTTTCCTTCTGCGTTGCTTCTTCACTTTAGGACTACCTAGTTCTTTTGTAGAAACTTCATACTCACAGAATAGGACCCAGTGAATGAGGCAGGAAATGTGAAATACATGAAATGCCTGCAAATATTTATATACAAAACAACTTCATACTTGATGCAAATACAGATGCACTAATGGAAATACAAGTTTCAAACGAGATGTTTAGTCGTTTACCCCACTAAAGTTTCTACTGCTACAAACAATTCTACCAGTCTTCATGTTAACAAGTGTTGCCACATCTTTACCAGGAAGCATCTTATGTTGACAGATGTCACACACTCTTTCTGAAGCTAGACGCCGACGAACACGCAACTCTTTTCTCACACTACGGCTCGACTGCAGGGACTTCTCACCATCTCCACTTACAAGATTATTATTTGAACTTTGGCATTCTTCCCCACTAGATTCATACTGCTTGCTCAAGACCTCACTCACGTCTTCTGGATCAGAGAATGACTTCTTCCTCTTCTTTCCCTTACCGACTGTAGTATCTTCCCCTCTCGAACATGATGGAAGCAAAAACGAGTCATCAAGCACACCCTTTCTCCCCATGTCATAATCAAATGCAAATGTCACAATACCAAAGTCATGTTGAGGAACTGTGACATCTTGGTTATCCCCAAGCCATTCACACCATATTCTACTAAGCCCCATTGTTACCCCATCCTTCTGAATGTATCTAACCCCAATTTGGCCAACACCAATACATTTCACTTCTAAATCAGAGACTTTGTCTTTATGCAAAACACCAGGTATAATCAAATGGTAAACACTTGTATCAACATCTACACTCTCATCAGTATCACCGCTAGTAAAGTCATGATCTCTTTCTCTCGCAACAATTGCAAGACTGTCATTTTCAACCTCGGTGTTTTCCAACAAACTACTTCCAAAGTTGGCATTTGAGGTCAACAGGGAATCGTTTTCGCTAGATGGAGTATGAAAGAAAAGCATACCATCATTAAAAGGCCACGGATTCTCTTTCAGCAATGTAGACTTAGCAGCTTCAGACATCTTCTTATGAAGATGCCCTCGAAGATGATCATGCAACACCGAATCACTATGACATGGAGACAGGCACAAAACACAGAAGAATATCGGCTTCTTATTATCTTCCCTAAGCTCAACATATGGATGACCCTGTGCTCTCACATTCCGCAGTGTAGTTCTAGCCAACTGCTCTCTTAAACTGCTAACACTATTATTCTTCGGAAACCCTAACTCCCTATTACTTCCCGCCATTCAATTCACAAGTCAAAAAACCTCAGATCACAACTTCAAAACCAGATTTCAGACCTAAACCTCCATTTGTTAGATTATCTACGCCTCAAACACATAACAAACCCTAACTTCTCTAGTTCCACAATCAACACAACTTTACAATTACGGTTCAGACGAAATTATGAAAACAAAGATAATTTCTATAAACTGCATCAAAAGTTCAAAACTGCCGAAACGAAATCATTTCACCAAAACTAAATCAATTCAAGAAGAATCAGAACCTTCAAAACGAAACGAAATCTACCGAAACTTGCAGAAATTACTCCTAAAAACCGTATGCCTAGAAGAAAACAGCGCTCAACTTACAACATTGAGGCGTGGGCTGTATAGAACTGTTCGGAAACCTTCGAGCTATTTGATCTATAGTTGTAAGAACTTCTTCTTGACCTCCAGAGAGAATTTGTAGCGAGAAAATCATTTCAATTGACATCATCTGTGAATCTGTGATTCTGTTTAGTGTGTGTTTGTGTGTGTGACAGAATTTGAATTTGGAACCGAAGTCGTTGAGATGAGCGAATTCGTAACAGAAATCAGAGATTTTACTGATTTTAGGGGAAACCGAAGGGACGACTGGCCGGGGGAATGAGGGGATGTTTGACGGTGTAGTGTAAGAGAAGTTACGGACATGATCCTTGACCGTTGATTTTGATGAGTTTGTAGGATGATGAGATGATCGGTGTTTGATGGAGTTACAATGCGGTAAAACGCGGCTCTTTTCATAACCCGATCTCCGTGCTGGATTTAAAAATTGGTTGTGTCAAAAATACTATAGTATAGATGTGAACATCTAAGATCCGTTCTAAAAAAAACCAAAACCGCTTAGAGAAGTAGGTTATAGATCGGTTAGAGGATTCGAAGCCAGCAACCGGTTATAAGAACCGGTTAGAGGCGTTATACAACGGCTATATATTGGGGTCGTTTTTGGCCGTTTTTTGGTTTTATTGCATTTGTTCACTCACTAACCTCCTATAAATACTAGGTGAGTGTTTAGGTGGAAAACAAAGGAAGATAATTTTCTCGTGCTTTTTCATCATGGCCTGAGATATACTAACGGTCCAAGCTTGCACAGTAGCTCCAGAGTCGGTTTTTTCTGTTAGTGGCAGGGTGATACGATTAGAAGAACAAGACTAACTCCGGCTTCGGTGGAGATGTTGATATGCTGGAAAGATTACTTGATGGTCTGGAAAGGACTTAAAATGTTGCTATACTTGAAGGCGAATTAGAATATGAAGCCGAATAGTACGAAGACGAGGTTTCTAATGGATTGAGCTCGGGAATTACCGATGATGAAGGCGGATGGGACTACTTCTTGAAGTCCGGTTCTTCTAGTTCGGGAGAGTAAAACGAAACAACTAAACGAGTACGGGACGCAACGAATCGAATAACACAAAATAAATTAGTTGTTTTATCATGTTTATCTTTGATGTTTTGGGATTTAAACTCATTTGATGTTTGTCTTTGATGTTTGTTATGCCAAGTTTGTAATATATACAAACTTTTTTGACAAAATTACATTTTTTGTCCTTTAACTTTGCCTATTTTTCAATTTTTGTCCTTTATCTTTTTTTGTTACACTCTCTGTCCTTTAACTTTTTTTTTCTTTCACTTTTTGTCCTTTTTAACATAATCCGTTAAAATCTACCGTTAAGCCAATGATATTTTTGTCTTTTTACCTTTTAGGATATTTTTTGTAGTTAAATAAATATGAGGGGGTGTTCTGTAAATATCTCTTTTCTTTCTCTTTCATCACCCCCACCCTCACTGCTAACCCTAACCATCTGCAACTCAACTGCTGCCCCCTAAATGAACGGTGGCGGCGGCGCTGCTTCGGAAGGGGAGAACCACACACGGTGGCGACCTACGACATCCCATAAATTAAAATTAAAATATCCGACCAACCACACGATTTCCATCTTTTTTAGCAAAAATGGACGGTGGCGGCGGCGCTGCTTCGGAAGGGGAGAACCACGCACGGTGGCGACCGACGACATCCTGTAAATTAAAATATCCGACCAACCACACACGGCCACTTTCTCTCTTCGTCGTGTCAATGGCGATCGGAGCTTCCCATCTTACATTCCCAACCGTCTGATTTAACTCCTCCGCCCAAAATTCGCTAGCGCCGTCGTAATTACCGCCTGACCTCCACTAAACCCCATAATTTTCCTCAATTAGGTACGTCAACTACTTTTCTCATAGTAGTTTGTGTCTGAAGAAGTCAGCTTCAAGTCCCCAATCTCTCCATCTCTTTTGCAATTGATTCCTCTAAAGATCTGAGATCTAGCAGTTTGTTGAATTCGCGTTAATAATTGAGTTGTTTGATGTGTCTGTTGTATACTCGATTGCTTACACATTTACGAATTTGTTTCAATTTATTTTTGTAAAGGATTCTGTTGACTACAAATCCTGCAAATGGATATGGGTCTAATCCTACGCGATCAGGCAGCAGAGGAGCTCCGCCGTGGTCGGTCGGTGAAGCGGCGTCAATTGAATTGGTCATCGTCCTGCGAATGGTGGTGGTGGTGATGATTCAAGTGATAAAAGGAGAAAGAAAATGAATTTTATTTACAAAACACCTCCCTCTTTATTTAATTACAAGAAATGCCCCTAAAAGCGAAAGACAAAAATACCCTTGACTTAACGATGGATTTTAACGGATCCCGTTAAAAAGGATAAAAAATGAACGGAAAAAAAAGTTAAAGGACAGAGAATGTAACAAAAAAAGATAAAGGACAAAAATTGAAAAACAGGCAAAGTTAAAGGACAAAACATGTAATTTTGTCAACTTTTTTTTTATGTTTTTATAAGTTTGGTGGTGATTTTTATAGAAAAAAAATAAAAAATTCAGGTCACCCAATTGGAGAAACCAGTTTTACCCGGTTTCTCAATTTTTGGCTCACCCAACCGGAGAAACCGGTTTTACCCGGTTTCTTATTTTTTTGGCTCTCAACCGGTTTGGACTAGATCCGGTTACACTCTATAACCAATTATTTTTGTAACCGAAACCGGTTTAAAAAAAAACCAAGTTTGTGCACCTCAACTATACTATACAAATTTATATTTATATTTATTTTTATATAATAATATATTAACCTATATAACATTTAAGAACTTATTTTACAATCCATGAAACACATGTTACAACCTTGCAGCATAGTTACCACTTCTCCATGCAATATTTACAAGTAGGTTATGTGTGTGGAGGTTTGATGTACGATGAATTAGTTCCTTTACACGTGTATTCACCCGGGTTATGCTCTGACTCATCTCCCTCAATGTCTCACCCACCTCACCTTCCCTCACCTAAACACATGTGTGAAGGACGGCGAACAGTTTGAAGGACGTACAAGAGTGGTGCAAGGACGAAGTAAAGTCTTCTTCTCCACTGTAGCCATGTGGCCTCGGCTCCTTATCTTCACACGCCTTTTGCATCACATCCATTGTTCCAGTCTACTGTACCATACAATGAGTTTCTTTCCTTTTTTTTAATCTCTATCGATCGATTTGGTGCCATCAACCGATTAGGGTACTGGGCAGTATGGTTTGGAGGGAAGTTTGGTCGTAGGATGAGAGGGAAGGAGTAGGAGGGGAGAGTAGTGAAGGAGGGTATGGTACAAGGCGTGGATGGCTTCACACAATACTCACGGCTTTTTACTACTCCTAGAAACCCCAAGGCTTCAAAATTTAATCGGTGAGGGGGGGGGGGGGGGGGAGTGATGTAGGAGGGTATGGAAGCAGTGAAGAGTAATGGAGTAGTGTGATGGAGTATTCTCCCATACCGCCCATCCTTACATGTTTATATGCTTCAGTTTTGTGATCAGTTACATGTTTATATGCTTCAGATTCGTGATCGATTACATGTTTATATGCTTAGGTTTCTCAATTTCCTCATCGGTTACATGTTTATATGCTTCGATTTCAGTTTAGTTGAGGTGCTTACTCAGACTTTTCCTCATTTGGCCTGCATAGTGATGTTTGGGGTGATTTCCAGTTATGTTGAAATTGACATACGATGACCAAGTACGAGATTCCCGATAAACGACGAATTGCGTGAAATTGCTTTATTTTCAATATGAGAAGTCCAAGTTGATTCCAATTGATTGTAATTAAGTATTTGGTTTCGAAAACCGATTATAAATCATTTGGATCCATTAATTGGGTTATAAACACCCAAAAATTCTTTCGATTCTCAATAATTTGCAAATCGGTAAATCGCGGATTTTCAAAACGGGTCGGATTTCTCAAACGGGTAAAAAACAAATGTTACAAAACTCGACCCGTTACCATCCCTTTTTACGTGTATCTATATACAGATCGTATTATGTTAATGAGAGTTAGTATTAGAGTCATTTTTTCTTTCTTATTATTTGGCAGGGTGTCTATCGATTTTATTTAATGTTCCGAAGGCTTATGACCCGCGCTTCGCGCTGGGTTTGTTTGAGTCATGATTTGTTTGGTTACCAAGCACTTTTGAGTAGACAGTTGACTTGACGAAGAGAACTTTATAATAACATTAATAATTATTAGAAAACTAATTTGATTGATATGCACAATACACATACTCTAGACATAATTTTAGTGTGATCAAAGATGATTTTTAGGTTAAACACATGTGATTTTAGGCATGAAATAGATTAAAAAGCAATTTAAAAGAAAAACTAATGGTCGTTAGGATGGAACCCACGACCACTGGTTTAAAAAGAAAGAGGCTGACCATCGAGCTAAGGCCTTAATTGTATTTTTGGTTCATTCCCATTCTTTTAATACATTGCAGAGGCGTCAAAAACGCAAAAAAAAAAAAAAAAAAAAAAACTGAAGAAACCGTCAGAAGAGTGATTCGAAATAGTGAATAAAATCGGAAAGGATGAACAGTGTCACCTAAGACACGGCCACCGTCTTCACAATTGTAAATTTAATGTTCAAATGTCAACCCTTGAAGGTTATTCGATATTTAGATCAAATAAAATAATAAAGAGAATTAGATAAAGGTGGAAGTAAAAGGTGGGGAGAACCACTTGGAAGAAAAAGAAACCTCTTGGGGTTTTGAGTAACCTTCATATTAGACCCAAGACCACTAGTGAGTGAATCTTCAAACAAGGCTCAAAACCGTTAGGTCAATCTCAATTTAAAACTATCGTCTATACTATGTATTATGTATAGGTTTATAATGTTTCTGCACTGATTCAAGCAACATCCATATGTTCTTAGTACGTACTTAAGGGAATAAAGACTAAAATACACATATATAAAAAAACATATTTTTTTGGGTAATCACCCGTTTGTGGAACACTAAAAACCAACCCGTTTCTGGAACACAAAAATCCAAACTGAAAATTGAACCAGTTAACTCAAAAAACTGGTTTTACAATCGGAATTTTTAAAAATTAATATTTGTTTTCCTATAAACTAATTAATAATAAAAACAGATTTGGTTAATAACTGATCACTAAATTTCCATACCTATCAGCTTTATAAATCGAACCTATTAACCCAAAAAACCGGTCTAATAACCGTAATTTCTTAACACAAACCCTTTTTTTTTCTTTCTTAATACCGGGTTTTTAACTGGTTTCTACGATTAAAACCTCAAATCAGTTCCAATCGGGTTGTAATTTTTTTTTTCAAATCTACCTGCAAAAATATGCAAGATTTCTTAAATTCTATTTTGCAAGTATCATTTTCAACAAGCCAACAAATGAAAAGAAAAAAAAAACAATAATAATACAATCGGTGGGTGTACAAACAAGCAAGCAAACAAACAAAGCTACAATTAAATCCAAACTTAAAGTTACAAATCAAACTATAAACATATACGATCAATCCTCAAACAAATCAGAGTTTATACATCCATCTTCTAAATTACGATGAAATCATCGTTTATTTGCGAAGGTGTTTGATCTTGTACCAACCTTTTTTGCAGGAATTTCCAACGATTCCTGCGCCTTTGCTGAAGATCCTCTTCAGATCATCAGCTCGAGCCTTAACTTGACGCTCAAAGCTTCCCATTTCAAAGCACGATGATGAATTGAAGAAGATTCGGAAGAGTTCGAATTTGGGGATTAGGATTTAGAAGTGTGATGATGAGGGGAGGGAATTTGATTTTAGTTAATGGAGGAGAGGGAGGAAGAGGGTTTATAGACGGAACGGAAGTGATAATGGCCGTTGGATCAAATCACGCGGTGTTGGTGGATAACCACCTATTCTATTGACACTTCTTTAATTTAAGTCGGCCTCGTTGGGAACATTATACATGTATTTTTATTAAATTTATTGAATAAATAATAAAGAGAATAAACACAACCACAATCTCAATTATCGACATCATATAAAGATTATTTTTTATAACATTTACTATTTTTTTCGAATATATGTTGTTTCTTATACATTGTTAATTGCTAGTTGATGAAGATGTTAAATTGGTACTTTAGATTAGGTGGAATCCAACCCACAATCCGACCTTAACTGCCCTCGGGTTGTTCGGGTTTCAGGTTTTGGATTGTGGGTTGATTCGGGTTGGGTTGTTCGGGTTAAATACAAAAGATATTAAACACATTATCTTAAACTAACTTACGATTGAAAAGAGCGGAATCAATCAAAGAAGTTGATGAAACTGAGTTCGTAGTACAATGAAGGAATGAATGAATCCGTGTATAACTTTGAATGCCTTAAGAAACCAAACTTCTAATAACCTAGAATATAATGTATGATATATATATCGTATGATTTTCTTTAGAATACATTACTTTAAAAAGATAAACAAAATTTGAATGGAATAAGGATGTCCATATTCAAAATATATATGGTGTTAATTACGAAGTGAATAAGAATCTGGAGTCATGGATAATTGGATATATGTGCAATTCTCATATTTAAAATATACTCGATGGAATGAATGTGTATTCGGGTTAATCGGGTTGACCCAAACAACACAAAATCAACCCTATTACCTACCCATATAACTAATACGGGTTCGGGTTGAAGTGTAATTCGGGTTCGGGTGATTCGGGTTTAAAATAATTCGGGTCGGGTTCGATAATCGGATTTCGGATAAAAACGACACCCCTACTTTAGATCGATAAAATAAGTTAATGTTAATAGATCGAATGGGTAAAGGTAATGTACAAACCACTTTTTATCATATAAATTTAAAAATCAAAGGAAAACTATGTTGCATATATGCACCCATATTCACCTCATGACTTAAAAAAACAAAAAAAGTTTTTTTTGTTCATCTTGTACGTCCAACTATGTTGTATATATACAACATGGTATATTACAGTATATTACATATATGCAACATATTATGCATATATGCAACATAGTCATAGTCACACCCCTTAAAAAAATTGTTTTTTTGGTTTTTTTTTAAAGTTGTTAGGTGGCCAACATGTTGATAGACACGAAAATTAAAAAAAAAACACCAAAAACTTAAATAGCCTTTATTTACTTAAAACTTAATGGTTTTTACATTAGTTTTTAAGTTTATACAATAAGAATGATTTTTATTTGAACTTTACCCTAGATCGATATGTTAGTGAGATAAAAGGTTTAATATGTTGTCTTATTAAATCTTTCAACGATAACCTAGTGAGGTAAAACCATATCGAAAGGAAAAAAAATACAATGAATAATTTCTTCATCTAATACTTCTAGATCAAATATGTTTGTCTTATTAAAAAATGTACTAATTACTAGTAAACTCAACATAAAACCTAGTTCATAAAGATATTAATGTACCAATCACACTTAACTATGGTACTTTTGACCAAGAATCTCTATTTCTTTGATAGGAGATCATAATACTTGTTTGTTATATATCAAGTGAGTGAACAATCTTTAACATGTTTTTGAGGATGAGCTTCTTCCGTATTAAAAATTGTGGGGGCTTATTCCATTTAAGCACACCTTTCGTATTAGGCCATCTGTAGTGGGGTGTTATATGGTATAATGGCGCCCTATAACTCCCCAAACACCATTACGGCCCGACATTATAACCCCCTCACCCCCCCCCCCCCCCTTGGTGTTATACACATCACGTCAACCCTCACTCCTTTTGATTGGTCCATGTTTTGAGGCTATGACTTGATTGTCTTTTTCATTTCTTTTTTTTTTTGTTATAAATAAAATGACACCATCAAATATAACCCTCTCCCACTACACCACTTTTACACATAAAGCCCCTTGCTAGGTCAGCTGACACATGTAGCGATTTCCCTAACACATGGGTGTTACCACTACGCTTAGCCTTAAATATGAGAGGTTGTGTGATTAAAAGTAGATTGTAGGCAGGGGCGGACCTACATAAGGTCCAGGGGTAGCCAGTGTACCCCCTTAAATTCGTACGCGAAGTGGAAAAAAAAATTAGAGGGTCCGAAAATTATAATATTTTCTTATGTAATTATATAATAAATAGTATTTCGTTAAAGGCTTTGATAAGTAAAACTATAATTTTCTTATGGTAAGGATCCCGGAGACCCGGGTTCGAGCTCCTCCACTCTATCTTTTTTTAATTAAGTTTTTGAAACAAATTTAAGTAAAACTATAAGAGATATTACTAAATGAATAACTATAAGATATGTACAATAATATTAATCGGATATATTAAAATTTTCAAACCCAAAATTATATTGTTTTTACTTCATAATTCTAATTCCAAAGATTAAATAAATTTATATCACATAATAAATATATTAGCAAAATTCAGTTTCTTAATAACTAAATTACTAAATTTATAAGAATATTAGTGTTTATAAACCAAAATGGTTTCATTCGGTTGGCAACCGCCCAAAGTCAAACCTCTTGTGTTGTAAGGACGCTACCCCCGAACTCCCGTAAAAAAATATTGTGCCACCCCTTAAAAAATATTCTAGTTTCGCCCCTTATTGTGGGGTTTGATCGAATGTGTATCTCGGGTCATAGCTTGTGACCTAAAAAAAGTACTGTATTTATTAAGATCAAAGCTTACTTATGAACCCAACATCTACTCCCCCTTGTGTCATCATAGTGCAGATGGAATTTCTCTAGATATTATAATAAAAGTTGCCAAAGCATAACAAACATACAAGTGAAATCCCACTTAACAGTAGGGTTTGGGGAGGGCGAAATGACAACAAGCTCTACCAATCCATTGGGATAAAGAGATTGCTCCCAGATAGACCTTGTCTTAGAAAACATACAAGAAACATCCAAGAGACAAAATGAGGTAAGAGTCAAGAATCAAAAACATATACAAGAACCATTCGAAATAAGGGTATGAATAGTAAGAAATTAGCAATACTAGTAAGCCATAGAAATCCCTAGGACTAAGTTATGGAAAGAAAAACATAAAACAAACAAGAAGCACCAAGTAACAGGCATGCATAAGTATCAACATCAGATAAAACATAAGCAGATAAAGTTGCCAAAGTGTAAAAGCTGCAAAATTCTGTTATTGTAGTAAGTTCATTTTAAAGTTTTGTACAAAAAGTGTTACGGATCAGCCAAGGCATAACTTTTGCCACCTCCACTCATCTCTTGACAATACTAACTAGGGTGGGCACCTATATAACAACTATACAACCTATTAAGCAGGGATGTTAATGTTATAGCACCATCAACTATTGAAAGAAATGTAAATAAAATAATTTCACAAGCCATGCAAGGGAGTCTAACTGAAGCAGGCTTTATTCTCTTGTAATAGCAAATAGCTACCAACTTATAAGGTGCAAAAACAATGGAAAATAAATGAATCAATTAGGTAAAGAGAAGAGACTATACTTGTAGTTTTCATGCATTAGTTGCCTCCTGTTTAGCTTCTTTTGTTTCGGTTTCGGGAGGTATCATGTGAGGAGGAGGGTTTTGCTTCAGTTTCATACAAATCTGTCTCATTCTTGTAAGATCTGTAGGCTTCCCGGGTTTTGGACCCTCAATGACAACAATTGTGGGTTTCTTTTCGTCTTCGTTCTCCTTCTTTGCTCTCCTTTTATCAATGTTGACAACCTCGCGAGGTATCAGCTCTGCTATTGCTTTCCAATATTGTTTATCCGCTTCCTTGTGAAACTTCTCTTGATTCGTCAAGTACAACTGACAAAGAATGCATTTTAAGCAATCAGATTCGCATTCTGTCACAAATAAAACTTGCAAATATGCCCACAAACTGGAATGTTCATTGGATAAAACAAGTTGGATTGGGTTGACTAGTAATATTTTCATCTAAAGTTTTTGGATTTTTTATATTGAACTAGTGTCCAATATGATTTTAGAAACAATTGTACACACTATTTCAGCAACTATCTGATTTTATGAATAAAGCAAGCTTTTGTGTACTATAACTACACTTTGAGTGAACTTCAAGCAGTTCCATTTTTGGGAGGTGTTTTTCATTATACCCGTTTGACTCGCTAGAGATAAAATATAATGCAAATCAACCCGTTTTCATATATAAGTAGCTCTAAATTGCCACCTTTACATTTTCTGTTCTTTCCTCTATCGACCACTAGAGTGTAAATGATGTTACTCAACCCAGTATGCTTTTCAAAGAGATTTTTAGACTGAAAAACATTTGCCATAAGACGAAATTAAATAATCTAGCTATATACTGGTTTCAGATGATTCTATAAGGGTTTTTAATGTAGCTATACATTGCAATTTTCCATTTTGCAGGAATAAGCAATTCTAGAGAAAAGTAGAAAGTTGTAAAAGAAAAAGACAATCATATTTGGCACTTTATATCCAAAATTGGCTGTTGTTGTAGAGAGTTGGGGCTGCTTTTTTCACAATTCTCAACTATATATCATTTGTTTGCAACAAAAACTGTTGTTTTTTGTGAGGAAGTAAAAATAGATAAGAAAATGTACAGGCTGTAACTATAACGATATTCTACCTTTTCACGCTCTATGTTAAGAGCCTTGTTGCTTTCTCTGTTCTTTTGCCTTCTTTCGATGAATGCTCGTTTGAATTCGTCAGCTTCAGCAATTAGCTGATTCCTCAATTCTTTCTCCTCCTTTTCCTTCTCTTCTAGATAAATGGCATTTTGGCTGCAAAGATGTGTTCACCAGAACTAGTTCAGCTTCATTCATACAGTAAACACTAATTTGGAGGATCACCAAGCTAAAATAGTACTCCAAATGAAAGCAGTGATCACTGTTCTTGTTTTACCATCAAACAAAGGTTTGAAATGTTCTTGAAATCAGAAAATCACGTGGCTTTCATACGTAATTACCTCCCTATATACAATTACCAACTTTGGTAAGTTTGATTACGATTTTAGCCCTCCATTTTACCATATTTACCATTATGTCATTTGTTTATTTTTACCATTATACAATTTGCCATATTTACCATTATGCCATTTGCTTATTTTTACCATTTTGTCATTTGTGTTTTTTTTTTTAATATTCGTACACGATGAGTTTAGCACATAAGTTTGTGGTGTAACAGGTATAGTTGTGTAACATAACTTTTAGGTCATAAGTTCACCACTTTGAGTGTTAAGTTTCGAATTTTAACATTGTAACATAGTCTTTTTCTATCTGCGATTGAGTCGCTTGAGCTTGGGACATGAGTTAGTGTTTGTTGGTAGTGTAATAGGCACATATAGATTTCCTTATGTACAATCGTGTAGCATGGTTTTTTGTTTCAAGCGTTTTAATCGTTACGTGTTTTTTCTTTAGATATCTTGTTTGTAAATCACAATGGAGTGATGAACAAACAGATGTTTAGCTCGAAATTCTAGTTACAATTCAGCGGCATATCATCGAACACGTGGTGTTCATATCAAATTGATTACAAGAACAACACAGAATAACTAACTATTTGATGATCTGGTAACAGAACTAATATCATGAGATATGATAGAACAGTAAGATGAGGAGATTGTGAAATTACCGACGCCACTCGCGAAACGCAGCACCTTCCTCGCGCATATGGACAAGATCGGGAAGAAGAGGTCCATCATTACCGGAAATAGCGTTCGATTCAGGCTCTGTGTGATCAGTAGCCCCTCCTAATTGCTTCGAAATGGCGTTTGATTCAGGATCGAACGATGATGGAGTGGAGAATCCTCCATGATTAACGTCGAGAGAAGAATACGTCCTTTCGACTTGAATGTAGGACGGCAGAGGAGGAACGACGTCGTGTACGGTGGCGTTAAGGTCACCGGAAATTGAACCGTCAATGCCGCCGTTGGTTTCAGTGGTCGCCGGCTGAAGATCGTCTCCTACACTCCCCGTACAAAATGTGCCAACGAAAGCCTCCATTTTTTTCAGAGCTCTGTCTCTTTTTCAAGATGCATCATGATTTCTATGGTGGCAATATCGCAAAAAGAGTGAATTACACCAAGTGTCCCTAAACTTTATCCAAATTTCACTTTTTATCTTTGAGATTCAAAAATTACACACATGGATCTTCAAGGTTTGGCGAATCGTATCACTTTTGATCCCTAGCATGGATGTCCGTCAAAACAATCGGTTGAAAGGATCGGTTGAAAGGGTGTGAATTTACCATTATATTCATCTCTTTACGAAAGCTAAAAGTTTAAAAACAAATTAATATGGACTTGGAGGCATATATATGGAGTTAAAAATGATTTTCCTTCTGATATGCTAGGTGATTCTTTTCTAGGTGCATATGAGGACTCATTTATGGGTTAATTATGTTTATGCATGTGAGTTTGCGGTCATTACATTTGTTACAATTGTACATCAAGTTTCCGGTGGTTTTATATGTCCAAGTACTGACATTTGACGATATTGATATCGGGTTTGAATAAGAGGTACACCCCATACAATAAATAACATAACGCTTAACGGTTAAACATTATGACACAAAATGACACACGAGGATAACTAATTTTTACGAAATAATTTAGATGGAATTATTTATTAGCCCTTCTACAAATGGGGATGGACATCGTTGGTCCCTTTCCTCCAATCATGGGAGGGTAAAATCTCTCTTAGTAGTCTTAGACTACTTTAGAAAGTGGCCTGAGGTTAAACCACTAGCTACCATCTCACTGGTAAACATGCCATAACATTCTTTTGGGAAAGCACAATATGCAGGTTCAGACTACCTAACAAATTAGTAACTGATAATGGTCGCCAGTTTGCTGGGAACCCCTCAAGGGACGGTGCACTGAAATTAACATGAAACATGTCTTTACCTCCTTGGCTCATCCTCAGGCCAACAGCCAGGTAAAGCGCATGAATAAAAGCATTGTTGTCGAACTAAAGGCTAGGCTCGACAGGTATGGAAAAGATTGGATTGAAGAATAGCCAAGCGTCTTATGGGCTATTCCAATAACGAAGTAAACTAGCCACGAGAAGTGCCCCTTTAGTTTGACCTTTCGGTTCCGAAGCAATGATTCCTGTTGAAGCTGAAATCACCTCTCCAAGAAGGCATTGTTTCTTGGCATCCGAAATGACAAGGAGATCCTAACCAACCTAGATCTCCTAGAAGAAAAGTATGAAGAGACCAAAATTAAAGAAGCAAGGTATAAACTTCAAATAGAAAAACACTACAATGCCAAAGTTAGTTCGGAGACTTGGTTATCAGAAAGAACAAAGCAAGCAGGCAACAACCTATTGGCAAGATGGGTCCTAAATGGGAATGCCCTTACCAAGTGTTTGAACCACACACTGGTGGCTTGTACAAATTGCAAGACATGGAAGGAAGGGTAATCCCAAGGTATTGGAATGCCTGCCATCTCAGACGCTTCTATGTTTTGGTGAACACATGCATCTCTCTGCTTTTGATAAAAATCTCAAAATGTTGAAGGTCTAAGGCTAGTAGCAAGGAGTATATCTTACTACTTTGTAACGACCTAAGGGTCAAATGTTATCGATGAAATCAGTGCATTTAGCATAGAATTCGTATAAAATGGGATATATCTAAATATCACTCATCACATGGTAAACGGGCTACAGATTCTCACGCTGGAGGTTGATTGCAGGAGACCCCCCCCCCCACCCCCACCCCACCCCCACTCCTGTGATGAGTCTAATGGTGTTCTATGTTCTTAGTATGTCGCTCTTCAAGATCATAAGCCTAAGGAATCATCAAAGCATCATCATCAAGCTACTCGGACCTGCTCTTGGTAAGTACTATCAGACGATTCTAGCCTGGATCTGATCAAGGTCATACCTGCTGACGAACAGGTTCCCGTTGTAGAAACTAAACACCCATATAAAAAAAAATCACTCTGGCCAACTCGATCACAAGCAAAGGCTTTGCCTCTAAACCTGTGGGTCAAGGTGGTAGAAAGGATAACACGATATTGTACTAGTACACCACACGATCTTGATAACTAAAATCATCAATATGATTTTATTATGAAATTTAAAAACTGAATTATACTACTAGTAATTTTAAGTTAATAGGAATAGTACTTGGTGCTTGTTGGTCCACGTGACAACTTAATTAATTATTTTTTAAACGCAACAAATTTAGCAAAGAAGTTGGTAGTGTAATATATATAGTCATGAAACATAACTTTTGGGTCCTACACTCGATACTTTAAGCGTTTCAATTCTAATTATAAAGTCGTTATGCAGTATTTTTGAATTTCTATTTTCTTTACGTTGAGTTAGAGCAATGTGACTGTTTTGTGTACTAGCGTTATCTCGATGACAAGTTGACAAAGCGCGAACAGTAAATCAAGTTAAAGATAATTGATAATTAGATGTAGTGGTGGACCTATAACTTTTTCCTAGCGAGAGTTAGTTTTTATTTTTTGATGTTCTAATGTTTCTTAATTTGGCGTTTGAATTTATGGTTTGTGCTGAGCCGGACACGTAAAATAAAAAGTGTAGCTTGTAAAACTAACAACTACGATGAGGTTTTCAAAGTAATCATGATTAACGAAGAAAAAACATCATTTAACCTTATAATTTATATTTTTACTATTACTTTTTCTCTCTCTTCTACTCACAACTATAATTAAATAATATTTTTTTATACCCTTATCATTACATTTTCTCTCTTTTTTACTCACATCAAACATCAGATTTTAGAAAATCATCAGTTTTTTCCTTAAATATAAGGATGAACAGTAACTTTTTCTCTCTCCTCCACTAACAACCACTTACAACTGCACCCTAAAATATAGAGATTGTAATCAAAAAGTTTTTGGGATTCTATTTGAATGCTCTTACACCCTATCCATCAAGTTTGTTGCCGTTAAAAAAACTAAATAAATCTTTTAGTAATATTTATTTATTACTCAATTTGGTGGAATAAAATTGGTAGCTAAAAACAAAGTTTCGGCAAAGTCATACGTGAGTGCTACTAATTCCTTAGGGAATTAAATAAGCATCTCTCTCTATATATCTCCTTCTTTGATGAACTAATAAGCTGCAGGCCGAAAACAAAGCTATTTGTTAAATTTCCCTTTTTCTATTTGATAGAAATAGTCAAAATGGTTGGATTCAAATGTCAATATTAAGCTAGCTGTCTCCTCAAGCATATTTTCACATGAACCACTCTCCAAAACAATCATGATAGGCAAGAAGCTTGGTTCCTTCAAAAAACTAGCCAAAATGGTCAAGGTTAACCGCACCCCTGACCGCGAACCATCCGATCACCACGACCACTTGCTGCTAACGACAAATGACGAAGAAGCCGCAGGGTGCACAAAAGTCGTTAAGACAACAACGCCAAGAGGGTTTTTTGCGATTTATGTGGGCGAGGAGCCACGAAGGTTTGTAGTTCCCACCGCACATCTAACTCACCCGCTTTTCAAATTGTTGTTAGAAAAGGCGTATGATGACGAAGACCGGTTAATGGTGCCGTGTAGTGTAGCGGCTTTCGAGAAGGTGGTTAACACGGTGGAATGTGGTTGTAATGGCATGTTTGATATTGAGCATTTGGTTCAAGAGTTTATATGAAGGCGCACTTCGTTTTCATAAACTTGGGTCACCTTCTCGAAAGGCCCGGTTTATGTAGATTAAAAGACTATGTTTTATCTAACACCATAATATAAGTAGACTATCCTCTACGGTTTGTAAGTCATGTTGTAATCTTATCACTTTCTACGTTATGTATAGAGTTTTTTGGGATGCCTAAACTTTTTTTTTTTTTTTTTTTGTCATCAATGAGATTTGAACTTTTACCATATGAAAAGGCTAAGTCTTATCTAATACCATGATATAAGCAGACCAAAGGCCTTTTGATATGGATACATTTGTTATCATCGTCCATTTATTTCGTGGCGTGTTTCGAGAAAGAAAATATGAGGAAAATGGTATCAATTAGGGAATGTAAATGAGGATATGGGTACGTTAAAGACTTAGGTTATGTAGTAACGTAATTCTACAATGTAACACATGAGCCTAAATGAGTTGTGAAATCGAAAGCAAGAAGAAAATTGTCAAAACTGAAAAAAAGAACTTGGTCCGTAATGCCCATCGGGTTGTTGCTTCGGATGAGCTACTCGGAATGGATCTGCGTGAAGAACACTAGCCCACGGTCTGAACCAAATGGTCCGTATCGAGTCTGGTCGATAAAAACGAGGTTTTCACACTATGAACTCATTTATGTGAATTTTTCCTCTCTCACGGTGGTGTTGAGAAGGGTTTCAGGAGCTCAATGCTTGGGTGGTGAAGCCATAGATCAAGTGTGGTAAGCATTCGAAACCGAATTCTCTTAGTTTTAAGAAGTTCTAGGGTTGTAAACACGCTACTCAGTTTTAGTTAGGTGAAGAAATGGAAATAAAAATACGTGTAACGATCACAATGCTTCAAACCATAAAAGTTATTTTACTTAAAAGATAGGAAGAAGAAAAAAAATCAAGGTCAAATTGATAGGAAGTAAAAAAAAAAAACCAAGTGCAAAATGGTCAAAACACAATGTTGTAATTTGTATATAGGTAACTAATGGTGGTTGGATAAAAGTTGTTTAACTTTAGATGGTGCACAAACCGCTAGAATCCAAGTTGTTTAGTGCCTAAGATTATCATTAGAATCTTTGTGGAAAGAACAAGCTTGGTTCAGTTTTTAATCCAAATGCATTAGGCTTTTGAGGTTATTATAATGTTTGTTTGGTCAGTGGATTATCATATCGATAAAAGACCTATTGGACTAACACATAACTACGAATCAAAACCCATAACGCAAATGAACCATAACGTATAAATAATAAATTGGGAAAATATGTTAAAATGGGATCCGCATCGATTATTTTGTCATTTAACAGGTTTGCTAAACAAACGGTCTAAATTGGACATCATTTGATGGAAATTTAAATGGACCATCTAAAGAGCGACATCAAACGGTCTGAATTGACTATATTCACCAATTTTAGCATCTAGTGAAGGACCGTCTGACTAGAAAAAAGGTAGACAGTCCGCACAAAGAAAATGATTTATTTTTTATTTTGAATTTGGAGGAGTTGGACAATTCGGAAACTGATGGAACAAGTCTCCGTTTCAACTTCTTTATGGCCATACGCGAAATTAAAAAAAAAAAAAAAACAGGTTTTTGTTGTCGGGTCTACCCATACCCACGTGACTATACAACCCATAAACTCGCTCAACATAGCGTCCCATGTATTTTCATCGGCTATATCACTCTATGGCACTCCTCTTTGTGCTCAGGGCTCACTACCCCGGTTCCTTCGGAACCAGCTCCTACTCTTTACTGCCAAGGAACCAAGAGGATTCAAAACTGCCTCTAAAATTCCTCAATGGCTTAAAGCTATACATGAAGAAATTAATGTTTTGCATTCCAATCAAACTTGGGATCTTGTTCCTCGGCCTTCATCCTCTAACATTGTCGGCTCAAAATGGGTTTTTTGAACCAAGTCTAAATCAGACGGCTTGGTTGATAGTTTGAAAGCTCGTCTTGTTGCTCAATGGCTCAATCAAATACCAGGGTTTGTCTCTTCTCATACATTTAGTCAGGGTATGAAGGTTTCCACCATTCATATCGTGCTCTCTATTGCGGTTACTCACAAATAGGAATGTAAATGAATCAAGTCAGCTCGTGAGCTACTTAAGACCGGATCTGTAAAGCCTCAAACGAGTGGAGTCTAAACGACATTACATGTGAAAAGACAAACGGGTTTAATATCTCATTCACTTAAGCAGATGTTGGATGGTTCACTCTTTCATGGATCGGAAAGATATGTTTTTAATCCAAATTATCATCATTGACAACATCAATAACACACTATATATATCCCCTAGGTTTTATCTGTCAATCCCACCAAGGTTTAAATCTTACAAAAATACAGATATGGTAACTTTCCGTTCAAAGAAAAACAAAGATGATCTATCATAAAATGGATAATCAACTTACCTAGATTTTACTCGTGATGACAACAAATGGGGATTTTCTAGTTCTCATACGTCAAACAGTTGCCAAAATGAAATAATAAAAATGAACAATTGAACATGAAATTTATGTCAATTTACATTTTACATTACTAAAAAGTAGTTCTCACCTAATGTACAGACATAAATAAAAACTACATTTGGTTCCTACAAGCCAGTAATGTACAAGCTAGCTGCAAAAACGATGTCCCGTTTGATTGAATTCGAAGCGACTTCCATCTTCTTGTATAATGCCGAGTTACCCATGATTGCTGCAGCATTTCTGAATTCACGGCATGTTTCATCCAGCCGTACAATTGTCCTTACTATAAGCCCTTCGGGGACATCTGTGAGTTCACATATATCTGCAAACGGAGTTCCCTGCATAAAACCCCATCCCAAAACATCAATCAATCTGCTGCATATATGCTTTACATATATCTATGTTTTTTTCTTTTTGTTGGGATAAAATCATATAATAGAATAGTAACCAAGCTTCAATCTAACAAAGTCCCTCTTACTTTTTTCTAACTTTAAAACTAATCGAGTGTAGGGGTGACAATCATGTCTAGTTGACATGTTCTGGGTCGGTGGGTTGAATTGTTCAACCCGAACAGAACCTATGTTTTTATTCGTGTAAAAATATAACATGACCCATTTCACGCGTTTATCTGCATGTATCCAAATGGTTGGAGGGTAATATTCAAGTTGTAAAAAACGGGATATACGGGTCAAAAAGGGTGTTAGTCAGTCGACCTATTTCACTAAACAAGTCAACCCGAACATGACCAATTTTTTAAATGGGTAAATATGCCAACCCAAAACCTGATTTTTTTTCTTGTGTCGTGTTTCGAGTCTTGTTTGGAACCGTCGCCTAGTTTTAATATTGTCTCGTTCATCTGCTTAAACTGAGTTACCAAAATAGAAGTATTATGAAAGTTAATATTATTTAGTGACTTTTTTCTTCACTATCACTAAACAGCTTAGAGTGAGTTACCAAAATAGAAGGATTATGAAACATATTATTATTTAGGGACTTTTTTCTTCACTATCACTAAACAGTAATCAAGCTTCGTGAGTTTTTCTATTCAGATTAGTTTTAAATTTATGAAAACTTTTAGAACAATATTGAAACTTGAGTAGCTTTTATGGTTAGAAAAAAGATTGAGTGGCTTTTATAAGAATCGGTATTGAATAAATTTCCGAATCGATTTCATTAACCAAATGAACCCTATTTATAGGGACTACAAGTATAGAATCACATTAGAGTCACAATTGATATAATAATATCAAATACTAAATATCTACTCTCCCTATATAATAAATTCAGATGTATATATATATACCTAGATATACTAATAACTTTAGGGAAACCGTCTGTTGGACACTTATTGTTTGTGTGTGTGTGTGTGTGTGAGAGAGAGAGAGAGAGAGAGAGAACCTTTGCCCACTCGTAAACGACCTCAACAAGCCCAAACTTGAGATTCTCTCGAGCATACTCCTCAGGCTCGATTTGTATTTTGAAATGTGCTTGAAGCTCCCCAAGTTTGATGGCGGTGTCGTACAACCTACCTCACATTGAAATTCAATCATCAGGTCAGAAAGACAGAAACCATAAATATATATATATAAATAAAGGAACCGCAAAATATGAACATCTTTAAGAAAAATAAATAAAAAATATAAAACTGACCTTTGTCTGGCTTGTGCAAGTCTTGGGGTAAGTGAAGGTTCAGAAGCATTCCTCTGCTGAAAGACAAAAGCCGACATCAAGGCCACAGCTTCTTCTGGTTCCAAGTCATCCAATTGATTCTCAAATAAGCATTCTGTGGAGATCAATTCTTCTCCTGAATTCATCTCACAAGCAACTCTCCCTTTAATCTGAACCACAAGATCGCTATCTATACACCCGATCTTCTTTAAAACATCAATCTACATTCCAATTCCAAAAAATAAATAAATTAGTTAAAAATTGCATAACAGGAAATAAAATAAAATAAAACGAGGGTGTCACCACATACACGGCCCTGAAAATGAGGCATCTGTTGAAGTGCTTCATCTGACATTTGAAATTTGAGTGTGTTAACTTCATCCTTATATTTTTTTATCTCTCTAGCTACTTTGATGTGTTCCTCCAACTTAATACAATTATGGCATTTGTTTTCTGACATTTTTTGCAATAAATGGTTCCATTTGTAGTAAGCTTCCACTAAATTCACATCTTTCAGCTTCAAATCTGACATACAAATTCAATAACCCAAAAATCAATAACTCAATTATTAAACAGCAAATTAGTTTTTCATTTCCTATTTTAGATTCCCTTTTAACTGCCCGTAATCCCACAAATATGACTAAAGAAAACGGAGCCTATTTTAAACTCCCTATGAAGAAAAATATACCTTTAACTGGATCAAGGGCTGGAGGATACTTATTTCCATTAACTTTTTGGTTTAACAGACTAAGAACAGTCTTGGAATAAGCTGCAGTGCTGTCATCTTCTAGAAGCCCAACTTGATCAATCTTGATTTTGGCATTGCATATAGACAAGAATTCTTTAGTGTCGGTTTCTCTAACTTCATAATTAGCCCCAGCAGCAGTACCACGATGGGGCAGTTTAATTTTAACAGTGCCTGATCCTTTACGTGCAGTGGCAGAAGAGTAATAATCATCATCTATACCACGTTTTGATTTTGGCATTAGAATCTGAAGACCAGCATTTGTTTTCTTTTGTGGGTCATCACTGCTTTGTAATGTTGATGGTAAAGATGGCGTAAGAACCATAACAATATATTGTTTATTAACAGAAGAAGGTGCCTTTAAGATGACTCCGAGTAAGTGGTCCTGGCCCTGCAATTACATTATTTCTGTGAGCATGAAGATTGTCAGCAGTCCATGTCTTATGTTATAAGTAGGAAAACGGGCAGGTCAAAACGGGTTCGGGTCATATTGGGTGGCTTGGCCCGCTATTTCTTCCTTTATCATTTTTTTAATTGATACTACCAAAGATTATAAAAACAATAACCAAAGTTATGATGTAATGTGTTTGAAATATGCAATTAAGGAGTTCCAGCTTATAACCACTTTGACATAATTTTATAATGGATTGACCCGTAGGTTCAATAGTTTTATTTGTCTGGCAAGATATCAATAGGTATATATACAGGGTCGTTCTATAAAAAACCAGATTTAAATAAAGAATCGTGAGAATTTCATGAGCACTTGTATGTAATGCATGGATAATAGTGTGAGAGAGAGAGAACGGTAGTTATGCGGCATCTGTATTTTCCGGAAAATACCAAAGTATCAGGAATTACATAAATGAACCCTATTATATCAATATATATAGGAGGGAGGATCATTTGAGAACCAATTAGTTTTGAGAATTTTTTAGAACCATTCTGAGCCACTAATTATATATATATAGAAATCCCCCCCCCCCCCCCCAATGAACTTGAGTGATCCCCCACTGAAAATGAGTGGCTCAGAATGGTTTTCAAAATCAAATGGTTCTCAAATGAACTTCTTAGTGAGAAAACTAAAAAGCACTTTTCCAAAAAAATAAAAAAACATATATATTTTTTATTTTCTAAAACGTTTTTAAAAAACAAAAATAAATAAAATTAGCTTTAATAGTTATACTACATACATGTAGTATATGTAATATGATATAATACACATATGCAGCATATAGTATGATGTAATACATGTATGCAGCAATATCATTAGTACTACATATATGTAGTACAAAAAAAACGTCCGACCCCAAAAAAAAAAGAGATAACAAAATTCTTAAATTTTAAAAAAATAATAATAGTATATGAATTAATTGTAATTTTTAAAGAAATAAAGGAGAAGTTTTTTAGTTTTCTCACTAAGGAGAAGTTTCTCATGATCCTCTATATATATTGTAAGTTACACATATGGTTTTTTTTTGTGTCGGACGTTTTTTTAGTACTACATATATGTAGTACTAATGATACTGCTGCATACATGTAGTACATCATACTATTTCAGAGATAACAAAACTCTTATGTTATAAGGGCATATGTTATAAGTTAATAATCAAACAAGGGAAAGTACATCTCCTAATATAGATATTTACTAAAAGTAGGTCCTTTTACATAAATTTAACCCAAACTGACCAATTTCACATAATTGGCCTAAAAATCATTAGAAAAGATGATTTTTTTTCATGAAGATAATGATGACTATGAAAAACAACTCACGGATTGGGATTTCACAACCACGAGTCTTCCTGGCATAAGGAAAGGCTGAGAAACTGCAGACTGCAAGACTGCCTCAGTAATGTGGTTGCTATACATCTCAGCCTCTAAGTACCACTCATAGTATTCCTCAATTGCTGGCTCACCTTTTATGCACCTACCCATAAAACAATTACTCTTTATTACTCAATAAGTCAATTCATATAAGTTAAAGGTAAAAAATGCTGAACAAACATTATTAGTCCTCACAAGCCTACTAGCTTCCAGAGGTGGTAAAATTTGATTCATTTACTTATGCATGGATCGATTTAGGTTATTTTTTAAACTTTCTTACTAGTAAAATGGGCCCCAACATGTATTTTTAAGCATAAAACCTCCTAAATCAATTTCTTTGAAAACTAGATTATTACTGAACATAATTTATGTAATTTTGTAATAATATTTGACATGCAAATTATTCCGTTTTGATTGTACCCCTTTTGAGACCCCAGATTAGAAGAAAGCTATAGGCATGCATGCATAAAGAGTTGTAATAAACATATAAAGATTAAGAATCGAAAATAAATTTACTCTATAGATTTTGTAGGCTGAGCAAGCTTTCGCATCAGCAATTGCTGTTGCTCCGGTAGCTTTTTCTGAGCATGAAATTCAGCAAAACTTCTTTTCAGCATGTCCTCCACCTAAAGTTTTTGCCCCGAAATTAGATAATGAACTTTCACGATCACAAAATTGGAAAATATAAAACGTGTACTACGTTTTTAATCCAGCAACAAGCTTACCACTATGGAAGTATTCATATGTGAAGTTCTCAGTTATTGCATCTTGAAGAATTAGAAACAGAGGATTGGCCGTTCCCATTGTATAAACCAATGAATTGATAAGTTTTATATTTATCCCGACTATCAGTTTTCTAATGGCAACTACTTACTTGATTCTCCAAATCCAAATGAAGAAACCAAAAAATAATCAAGTATATTATCCAAAATCAGTTTATCCAAACACTCAACTTCGAACCACAGTTTTATTTGATGATATGAATTTTTGTTGGGTAAATATGATTTTATACCAAGTTTTAAGGGGAATATATGAAATTATCTCGTACACGTTTGTTACACACTCAAAACATTTTATTATCCACCTAATAGAACTTCAAATGGTATAAACACACCCAAGCATTGTCTTCTGATTACTCAAATACCACCTATAGTAAATGAGCGTATCTATTTAACTAACTATAGAACGAAACCAGCAAATTTTGTTGGTTAAAAAAAGTGATCATGTGTGCTTGTACCTTTAATTCTTCAACACGAAGGAGATGCATAATCATGATATAGGTTAAGCGAAACTGAGATTCAAGCCTGGTTGCACTCCCAGTTATGAGATTCTTCAAATCACTCTCATCTGGAATATCATCACGACACATGACAAGAACACTGCCAATCTTATCGAGTCCTCTCCTACCAGCACGCCCTGCCATTTGTGTGTATTCTCCTGCTAACAACTGTCTAAATTCTTTTCCATCAAATTTCCTTACACTATCAAATACAACCTGCCACCAATAATAAAGCTTTTGATAACCAATTGACTAATAAATAAAAGAAGAAAAAAAAGTTACTAATTTACTACCACGACTCACCGTTCTAGCTGGGGCGTTAACCCCCATTGCAAATGTCTCAGTTGAAAATAAAACCTACAGAATTAATAACACAGGCAGTTCATTAAAGAATTACCAATGGAAAAAACTTCAAAGAATAAATGTATAGCTCCTAATAAAATTATGCTAACAAAATAAAATAACAAGCTGTCACTCATTTTCTAGTATTTAGTATGAATAATAGCAGCAAACTATGAAGGAAAAAGAAAGATGTAACTTGCCTTGATAACTCCACGACAGAAAAGCATTTCAACTACTTCCTTGACTATTGGGAGTAGACCAGCATGATGTACACCAATCCCTCTGTAAAGAAGACCTTGGACTCTCACAATCTATTGTGCATTATAAAAAATACAACCATTAATTCTGCAAAATCTCATGTACCAAAAAGTCAAAAATAGTAGAGGTTCATTTTTTCAGCTTTGGTTTAACCCTAACCGCATGGGTATGGTGTCGAAATTGACTCAAATATATATTTAAGTGGTCACCTGCGGAAGGTTCCTATCAGATCCCTTTAGACGAGAAAATGCTTTGTCACAGAAAATACGAATCTCGCTTTTTTCAGATCGACTTGTGAGGTCAGTCTCACGCAGATTATCAGCCGATTTATCACAACGATTCTTTGAGAAACAAAATATCACCACCTACAAAAACAAGAAGTATCTTATAATACAGAAGTATTAGTTTGTTTAGCAGAAGTGAAATTATACTATAAGTTAACGAACATTTTACATACAGGTAAAAGGGATGTCTTTGACAACTTATTAATAAGAGACAACCACAAAGATTTTTCAGAAATTCTGGAGCCCCAATTGTTATTCCCTTGGTTGGCTCGACCCGTGCCAAATAAGTTTTGGGGACCAGTTTGTTTGATTGGTTTGCCCCTCGCAAAACTAGTGTTCGGTTTTTGAGTATGAGGTGCTGCAAGTGATCCAGAACCACCAACACCTGTTGTCATATTTTTTTTCTTATGGGCATCTTTAGCAGCTCTCAAGCCCTGGGATATAAATTTTTCCTGTTCACAGATTTTGTAGACTTCTCCAGAATAAAAGAGGCAGTGCTCTAGTGGGACGGGCCTTTTTGTAGTCCTGTCAAGTAAATAAATTGTCTGATATGTAAGTACATTTGTAGGGTGTGCATGAACCAAGATTAAACAATCAAAATCCAGGGAAATACTAAAAACTTGTTCCTCTTTAACTAGAAGGAATAACAAGAGGGTAAAATTTCTTTTGTAATAACCTTTTTTCTATAAAAAAATAAATTTAAAAAAAAAAACCTTTTTATTTTCTTTAAAAAAAATTTAAAAAAAAACATTTTTTCTTTAAAAAAAAAGAAGGAATAACCTTTTTTCTTTTGGAATGGAAACTTACCCAGTTACACGGATTTGCTTTTGCTTTGTCCTACCAATCCAATCAGCAAATTCAATTGTATTAGGTACCTGCAAATACAAAAACAAAATTTGATGATGTCAAAGCTTATTTATTGTGTACCCCCAACTCAAAAGTTATTGTTCTATTTTTCTTGATGAGATAATGTCAAGAAAATACATAAAAATGATAAAATATATATTCAAAAGAGAATTACCGTGGCAGAAAGCAGAACAAAATTGATATGCCGTGGGAGCATTATAATAACCTCTTCCCATACAACGCCTCTTTCAACATCATTTACATAATGTACTTCATCAAATATAACCTACTCACCATGAATTAATACAAAATTAACACGCCTAACATTAAAAACAGTATGAAACCATGACAAAATGCTGAACCATATAAATACTACACCACATAAAAACTGTAAGAGACTTGTCTTAGCGATGTCTTTCTATTATTTTGGCGAGCGGGGGGGCGTGGTAGGGCGGGGCAGGAAGGAGAAAGGTGGGGGTACCAAGACATGAATAATAAACAACGCTATTTTTAAACGTAACAACAGGTGGATATATGTGCAAAGTTAAACACCAAAAAGTGACAAATTACTCACAATAGCCTGTCATTATAATATAATTTTCCATTTGGATTTTACCAGTTCTTCCAAATAAAAGTAGTTTTTCAAGGTAACCTTACCCTATATATATATATATATAGAGAGAGAGAGAGAGAGGAGGAGAGGGAGAATCAGTTTACCCATTCAATATCACGTATGATGTCAGCGCCTCTGTAAAGCATTGATCGTAATATCTCAGTTGTCATGATGAGGCATGAAGCCTCCGGCCTCAAGGTAACATCCCCTGTGAGAAGCCCAACATCAAATTTTCCAGAAAAATCCCTGTACTTTTGGTTGCTGATTGTTTTTATGGGAGCGGTATATACTGCTCTTGTGCAGTGCTGCATAAACACAACCATCCATTAATATTATAGAAGCAACTACAGAACAAAATGTGATTGATAAAATAAGGATAAAATATAAAGACCCATCTACTCCAGAATTTAGTTACTTCTAGTTAACATGGATTAATGGGCTGAATATAGAGAGATACCATACTTTAGATGCTAGTGCAAATGCATACTCTGCAACAACTGTCTTTCCGGCTGATGTATGAGCTGCCACAAACACCGATTCCCCCTTCTCAAGATAATATATAGCCTGTAATCATACCCAAAAATATAACTTTTGTTTTAAGATGGAACCTAGATCTATAAAAAAAAAGGCATCTCGATCACAATATATCATGTAATAATGTGTTAAAAAAAAGCAGATGATTAACAACTGTGGAAAAATGTAAAGACAAATTATTGGTACCTCCTTTTGGAATGCATCTAGTTCAAAAGGGAAATCCAGTGCCATGTCAGGAACAAGTTCATCAAAATGATCTGCAATTCCATCACTACCTCCACTAACAGCCCAGACCTACAAAACAGAAAATTACCCAATGAGCGAAAACATCAACAACAAAAAAAAAAAACCTTTTTCGAAGCATTCAAGTATACTTTTGCCTCCTTTGACTTTTCTTGACCAGTATCACCCAATTCATCCAAATCACTTGTCAATCCTCCAGGTCCAGTTGTTGACAAAATCTGATCTAGAACAGATGATTCAGAGTCGGGCGAAAAATCTGACTTGGTTTCGGCTTCTGGCGGCATGGATTTTGGGGAACCCGTCTCTATTAAATTAATTTGTTGATCTGATGTACCTCCTACATAACCGAAGAGTAATATTAACCTCCAACATAGAAACTTGTAATACATGGGGGAAAAGATAAGGGCAGCCTACCAAATTTAGAGTACTTTTTTGGTTTTACATACATAAATCGTCCATTTTCTAGGATAAAACTAACTAGTTTTTAAGAGGTGGAAAAACATGCAGGTGATTTGGGTTGGATCACGAGTTAGAACTCAGAACAGCTATCTTTAGTACAACACAGGTCGGGTTGACCCGGTACTCTTTTTCTCCAATGTTTTATGAATAAGTAGTGTGTTACATGTGATTTGAGAAACTACAATATTACATTATTTAATGTTAAACTAATTCTTTAACTTTATGTCAAATGATTTAAGAGTTCATTTGCATTAGATCCATGCTTTGGATGACTTTCAACTTGTTTGACCTTTTTCCATTTTAATTCTATTTTTATTGTACCCACTCAACCCATTAGAGATAAAACATAACTTGAACCACTGATAAGTGATTTGGTAGAAAACTGCCACCTCTATTTATCTTTATTTCTTCAAAAACAACATTCTTATTTATTAGATAACTATTCTGATTTCTGAAAGTCTAAAGTAAAAAGAAGTTGAGTTAGGCATACCATCTATGGGTATTTCTGTAACATCATCTTCCCAAGCTCGTTTGAATAAATCATCAAACTGAACAGATAAAGTACTCTGCAGAAGAAACAAAATATTAACTTGAAAGAAAATATGATTTAATATCACTCCATCCACCACAAAAAAGGGAATCTAAATTTTCATTTTAAGAGACTTAAACCATGTATCAAATTTAATAACAGGACTTTTTTACATTTTCAAAGGCTCTTTTAGGGCGGGTACTCTGTGTAGTTTAATTCTTAATCACTTTTAGTTCTATCACATAGTAATTGTATGCTACTTCAAGTAACTCATTAGGGACTCAATATTCAAATGAGGGATTCTTTTGGAAAAAATAATATGACATTATTCACAACACCTCAAAACAAGAATCATGACAAACATTACCTCGGGCTTTATCTTGGAGTTTGGCAAGCTCTGATCTTCACAAACAATCCAAGAGCATGGATGGCCCTTCAAAAGTTCAAATAAATCCAAGAAATTAACCCTCATATCCCAAAAAGGGATTCTGAAATTGCAAAGATATCTAGTGCAGGTGGCAAAAAGGGTGGGTTGCATAACAAGTCAAAAGTCAATGAGGTCAAAATTGGTTTGGCCTTTTGTCCATATATAATTCGTGCTAAAAATTTATTACAAAAAGTATATGATTTTAGTAATAATGGATTTATTTGTATAAAATGATTTAAAAGGTTCTATACATTAGAGAAACACTTTGACGTGTTAAAAATAAAACAGAACCCAAACCACCCATCCATAAACAAACAGGTCGCCTTTGATATTATAAAGTATAAAACCTTGAGATCTCCAAGATCCATTCGTTGTTTAAAGCTAGGAGCTATGACTTGAGCAGGAGCACCAATGAGGAGTTCCCGTACCCATTCCCCGTTTGAAGCACCATCAGGAAAAGTCCTTCCCAAAGATTGAGAATCATCCAAACCACCTGGACGAAATGGGCGGTTGTTAATACTTCCCTTCACAAAATCCTTTGGAGGTCCACTAATCCGCACACCAATTGAATCATCTGCTTCTACCATTAGTTCAGACACATCAACCTAAAAGTCATCATAATAAGTCAACTCAATGAAAAACCAAAGGGTCCAATTTCGCTACACCCCTCAATCAAAAATAGGTACCACTTCATCCCATCCTAAAGGTGAGATTGATTTAACTCCTTTTTGAAATATCTCCATTACGTCTATAAAGTTTTCTTACTCAAATTTGTATTTTCCTTTTTCCCATTCTCTCCCTTCAAAGAGAGACACGTTTCAAATAAAGAAACTATTTGCCAAGGAAAACCATCCATTGAGTCAATGACAAAATCTTACAAATTCTATATTTTGAGTTGATTTCCTAAATACCCATGTAAAGCCAACCTTGCAACAATTGTGGGAAATGCATTGTGATTAAACATCTTGCAACCAAATACTGAAGGCATGCCAAAATACAAAGACATAGAGAGTGATGTGAATATCCAATCAAGGTATTCACTATCATAATTCGTAACAAACTGTTTGCCAAATAATGAAATACAATTAAAGCTTTTGAATTTACGCTACAGCAAGATTTCACCACTTGTAGGATGTCGCACACTCAAGATACTCCCACTTATGCAATTCTTTTTACAGGTCTTCACTCTTCAGGGTGTTCGGATTGCATTTTGAAACTGATTATGTGATATTGAATAATCACAAAAACAAATAATCAGTTGTAAAAGAACATGTAGCAGTAGATGGTGTTTGGATGTTGTTTAAAGTTGTAATAATCATATCAAAGTGTTTTGAGTGTTTTGACAATTTCCGATTATTTAAGGAACAATTCATACTTGTTATTATTCAAAATTGAAAAAATATGGCAGCTTATCTTTAATCAGCTTTAAGAACATAATTATTAATAATTGTTATCGATATTCTTTAGAGAGTCACTTTATACAATAACAGGAGTTAGATATCTTCTTAATGGGGGCAAGTGAGTAATCTTAACTAGGTTTCGAAAAAAATGCCTTAATGTGTTAAAGACGTAAAAAAACACGGAGAACACTCTAGCAGGAAAAAAACTAACATGAGGCAACAAATAAATAAATAGTGCGACACTATTCACATATGGCCAAAAAAAACCTAAATTGTGTGACACTAGGGTATAATATTTCTAAAATAACTAGCTAAGCATAGTCTATATTACCAACCCTAGATACAATATTGATAGCAAGCACATTAGTTACCTGCATTGATGCCGGTTCCCATTTGTGTAGGCCTGATGAACGTCTGAAAGGTAATTCCCATGCAGGTACCACAATAGAGCGTGGCATCGTTGGCTCTAAGTCCACTTTTGCTTGGTCAAACCAGTCAAACTCCCATTGCCTTCCACTTTTTTCCGGGGAAAATTCATCATCATCCAATCTTGGGAGGAGATATTTATCTTCAACAAACTTTTTAATCGATTCTGGTGTTTCCTTAGCAAATGCAGGAGGCTGGAAACATATACACAAAACATTATAGGTCAAAATTTACAATTTCTCAACAGTCAACACAACCAACAAATTCAAAACAAATGGTCAAGTTGACAAAGTTTGTATGAACCACATTGTCAACAAAACAACAAACACTACTTTTTTTCTCTTTCTTAGTTCTTTTGGTAAGCTTATTTGGGATGGAAATTTTTACATTAGGTAATTCGTCATTTCGTCTACTAGTAGTCATATATAACAATTGGTTGTGAAAGATTCTTATAAAGGATGAACAAACATGATACTAGTGAATTCACCAACAATTTATGAAACTAAGTGATCCATAATGTTGTGAAAATTGAAAAATGCATTCAATTTAGTTCATAAATTATCAATTTATAAATTTTGAAACCTTAAATCAAATAGCTTTCCAAAAGAAAGATCATAATCAATCTTGCTCTGCTGCTCTTAGTTAACCAAAAGTTAAAATCTTTTTTTTCTTTTTCTTTTACACTTGAACTCATAACCTAAATGTGTGTTTTCCAACCAAATTTAGGTGCAATTTGTAAGGCAACAAAACCACAAACTAAAGTAAAGTTTAGAATTAATTATAAAGGGGAGATGGGGGAGAGAGGAACTAACAAGTATAAACTCCGGTAGCGAGTTCACAGGGGTGGATTGTTGAGTAGAAGGGGGTATGGGCTCGATTCGAATATGGCCGCTGTGACCCGAGAACCCGACCCGGAAAGGCAATTCTCTCACGGTCTCAATCCGATCCATTCTGCTGCTTCTGTCTCTTTCAAATTGAATGAATTGAGGAATCTTGTATGACTGGTTTTCGAATTAAGCGGGATTGCTTAAACCGTGGTTAAGGGTTTTGCTCTTCTTGTTTGGTCGATTTGAGTAAATTTCTGATTAATAAGGGCTAAAAAAGGATGGGCTAGAAAAGGGAAACAAACTTTGGTATTTATGGTTGAGTCACTATACTTTAGGTTGTAATGCTACTAAAGCCCTTTTTTTACCCAACAAATATGATGATAGATCAAATCAAAGAAGAACTATAAAACAACTAAATGGATAAAAAATACCACAAGGACATAATGAAGTCACACTAATGAGTGGAATATGAACCAAACGGAATACTAAAACTAAGAGTTGTGTTAACATGTCACCTGAAGTTGAACGGTTTTAGTGACGGGAAGCTAGAACCGAAATGTGTCAAATCGAGCGGAAGACAAACGTTTGGTCAAAAGTTTGACAAGCTGAAAAGTTGTAAGGACTTGTCCCTGGAGCGTTTGGGAGAGAACTATATCATGGATGAAGTGTAAGTCAATCTCAGGGTGTTTGGTGCACCGAAAAAAAAGTACCAAATTGACAGCTACGTATGTAGGGTCAATGTTGTCACACCATGATGTGGGTGAAATTGTAGAAGATGAATACAGTTGTAGAAGATGAGTACAGGTCTGGTGATAAAGACATGATCCAACAAATGTCACGTGTGCACAATACTATGCCTCAATACTAGATCTTGTAACCGCGCGTTGTTTCTTGGAGCTCCAGCCACTAAGGTTGGAGTCTAAGAAAGGCACAATAACATATGGTTGAGAAACTATCATTTTAGTGTTACGATATTGAGTTATCATCAACATGAACATGAAAAGTGAGACTAGAAGATTTGTAAATATTTAACCCATGAGTGATACTAGCTTTAAGATACCAAAATAATATGTTTGACGACAATCAAATGTTGGTTAGTATGGGCCTGAAGGAACAGAGAAACCTTACTTACTGTAACATTTGTATTATATCATTTTGTAAAAACCTGACCTATTTTGAAAATTTCACGTAATTTCAGTTTTCTAATCAATATTCATGAGAGATTTTTCGTGTATTTATTTATTCACATTTCTTACATGAGCATTTTTCAAATACAAATATCCAATTGACTAATTATAAGCTTAAGTGTTTAATTAATTAATTAAGAAGAAAAAAAACATTATGGAAACAAGCCCCTCGCATGTCGCAAGGGGATGACACTCTAAGTCTCGCGACCTGCGAGCGATATGCAAACCAGGATTGTTCTCTCACGTTTTTTTGGTAAATTTGGCCAAATCAATCCCCCATTTATACTCGTTTATAACTCGGTTTTCGAGCCTATATAATCCCTAATGAATTTGGACAACCTTGTGACCATATTCCACAATCAAATTTCAATTCTAGTTGATCTCTAATTGATCATTTTAAAATTATTCAAATTTACCATAAGCTTGACCAATCAAATTCAAACCCTACGGTATTCCTCCACTATAAATAGACCCTTACTCTCTAGAAATTTCGTATTTCAAGCTCTCATTCACGATTTCAAAAGTCAACGCAATCCAGTTTGACTGGACAATTTCAAAGCCTTCCTTTATTAGTTTCGTGTAATCCCATCTTCTTGTTTTACAAAGCTCTTCAATAGCCTCGTGTTCTTTTATGTTTGTGAAGAGCAATACGAAAAGTCAACCTATTTGTTGATGTCCTATTTTATTCATGACAGCGACTGTCACGAGTTCTTCTTATTTAAGGGTTTAATATCTGATGAAAGGCAAAGAATGTTAAGAATGAGCTTGTAATTTGTGAATGAACACTTACTAAGAAGTGTTTAGAGTGAAAACACATAACTAATATGGGATTTAACCATGCGATTTGAATGGGGCCTTAATGGGTCGGTTAGGCTTATTGGGACATTAATGGGACTTGTTGTTTTTGTTGCGCATAAGCTAAAAGTTGGATCATGGGATCGGATTGGTGGATTATGTATATTTATCACTCTAATACTTAAATTAAATTTGAGGTGGTTTAGAGTTTACATTTGTTCCAATGGTATAACGATGATGGTTAAAGCTTGAGGATTTTGAGGTCTCAAGTTATGAAAACACAAACGACAATTTATGTAATTTACTTTTGTTCTTTAATTAAATAAGTTTGAAGGAGCTTTAACCGTACACAAAAGTTCACATGAAAATAGAAGAGATTCGAAAAACAAGTTGCGCCACTACAATTTCTAAGATTAATAAATCATAATTGGTGTGGTGTTTATAGGATTAAAAGTTTCAATCTTTTAATTGTGACATAATGATCACTAGATGTCCATTTGTAGACATACTCTTTCAAAAATCAATCAACTAATGAGGGAATATAAATATTCGGGTAAATGATAATCAAAACGTACAACTTGTAAGCATAAATTTGAACTCAATGAGCTTGATTTTCAAAGGGGGCACATATCTCCACCTGATTTTGACACTTTTGTTTCTTGAGTTCCTTGAACCTTGCCGCCAACTCATCATAGTCTGGGAGTTTCGGGTGCACATGATTAGCTGAAGATGCTGTTTTAACAAACCACCCATTTTCATTGCATTCAATCATGTTTGATGAAACAACCCTTGATCCTGGTCTTCTCACCTTCATAGAATAATCACCCAATTTCCCGATCGATAAATCCACCAGGCGGCTTTTAGGGTTCGACGAGCTGAACATGAAAACTCTTTGATCTTTCCCGTTTTCACGCTCCCATTCGAACTCTTTGATCTCGTATATAATTTCCGATGTTGCCTGTAGTAACTGTATGCAATAAGAAACATGGTCATAAAAGCTATACTTTAGGAAAAAATACCAAAATGATCAACTATTTATGTATTTTTTATTCTTTTTACAAAATGACCCTATTAATTTTAAAATGACCATTGAGTCATTGACCAATGGTGTGATGACACATCAGCAAATCCGGCAATTAGGTGACATGAAGTAGCCATACATATGTTGTCACATGTACTTGACGGCTAAATTAGCCGACAAAAAAGGTAGTCAATGACTAAATTAGCCATAAAAAATGTACTTGACGGCTAAATTAGCCGGCAAACAAGGTAGTCAACAGCAAAAAAAAGTAGTTACAACAAAAAAGTTGGTCATTTTGAGAAATCTAAAATGTTATGATCATTTTGGTATTAACTTGATCATTTTAATGATTTTTCCTATACTTTATATACCATATATGGGCATAATCACTAGTTTAGAGTTTTAGAATATAGAGTTTGTTTTGACCCACACCCATTTAACCCTTTTTGAGTTGGCCTGTTTTGATATGCCCGTTCTGACCCGACCCGTCCATTTTACTATGAAAAATGATTGATACCTCCTGTTGATCAGAATGAGTGAACTCTAGTGCCAAAAGTCCTTTTTGTAGACAACTTGTTCTTGTTATCTCTTCCACCAGTTTGTACTTGACCTCATTTGGTACCTTATTGATGGATAAATTTTCTCTAATCTGAAAACTGACCAGATTTCCAGGAAGTAAACCCAGAGCCCTCGCCTCAAAACGCTCCCCATAGCGCTTGCGAAAGAGTTTGCGTATCCGTAGAAGCTCGGGCAGCTCTCCACATCTCGCGGAGGCGAAAATAAGGCTCGATACGGCTTCGTTTATGTCGTTAGGGCAATCCCTAGAACCCAAAAGTTGTATGTACATATCAAATTCATCATAATTTCATATAATACATTTTGCAGAACTGGTCCCGAGAATCCTAAAAAATTTATTGGTCCAAGACGATTTTTTTTTTGACCCCTTAACATACAAATTGATCAATAACTCATATAAAAAGTCAATAAAAAATAATGATAATTATAATAAGAATAAAAAAAATTAAAGTATTGTAGCAAAATGTTCTATATTAAATATACTTAAACAAATCGTGAACTATGATTTGTTTAAAAAAAATATAAACAAAAATTATAAAATCTCAGGCCTGGACGAACGCCCATATTGCCCATGCCACATGGCCACCCCTGCATCTTGATATTTGTATATATTCTTGCTTCTTTAGGTTAATTTGATAGATTAAATAAGATTTAAGGTTGTCCTACTACTTACTTGCTAAGACGAATATAGGAGAGTTGATGAGATAAAAACTCACAAAAATGAGCCAAAAGTTCATATACCGCGATGATGCATTCGTCTTTGTAAATTTGATCAACCTGAAAATATAAAATAAAGTATTGTAGCAAAATGTTCTAGACACTCAAATGCGCGTCATGAATAAATGACGCGTAATTGGGTTTCCTTGACGCGCAAATACGCGTCATCTATATCCATTTATGACGCGTATTGCGCGTCATTAATGACTTTTTTTTATAGTAGTGCGGGTATTTATAAAGTTGTGGATGAAGTAGTACGTACTCTATCGAAGGCGGTCTGGTAATGGCCGTGTTCGATGAGTTTGGCGACATCTTTTCGTAACTGTCTTGCGATACATGATCTTTTGTTCTTGAGAAGATGCAAACGACACCTAGCTTTCTTCATCAGCTTCTTGCTGCACCAATGAATAATCCCATACTAATTAATTAACTAAAAAGAATTAGTTTCATCAAATGTGTAATGTGTAATTAACTGAAGTACGTAATAAGATTGGGTACCATTTAGAGGCTTTTCTCCATCCAAATATGAAATCAAACATCACGTCATATATGTGTGCATACGATTCGTTGAGGAAGAAGATTCGTATATATTTTTACAGGGTGTATATATATGCATATATATCTAGATTCTAGAGAGAGAGAGGGATAGAGGGAGAGAAGAGTGGGAGTTGTGGTTCGTTTTACGTGTTTCTAAACCGCTCCACTAAGGCACGACATTTTGTATGCTTTTGGGTTAATTTTCGGGGGCTTAATTACGAACTGCCGCCCATGTTTCATATTTGCATTTTACACTTTTTAAGTACAACTTATATTCAATAGAATTACACTCGTAGCGTATACTACAAAAAAGATTTAACCTTATAACGGTAATATTTATATAATATATGTCTTTTAACTATATGGTGACGACATGTCGTCATCATATATTTTTAAAGGTCTATGACGTATAGAGATAGATCTAGAGTGAGAGGGAAGTCGAGAACTATAGGTGTTTTTAATGATGATTTTGATTTTATCCAATACTAAATCTAAGAATAAAATTTTAAAAATTTAATACAACCTATTGGCAATGTTAACGACAAAGTTTAAGTTTAATTGTATGGTTCCGTGCCATCTGACCCGTTTTCTCTTGCTCCACTTCCGACCCGTTTTCTCTTGCTCCACTCTTTACGAAACCCTAATCATCTTCGTGCTTCACTTCTCCGTCTCTCGGTCCATTTTTAGGCAGAATGCAAATCCGACAGCCCCACATCCCTTCTCTGTTCGATCGACCGTCCGGCGGCCACCATGTAGCAGCGGCCTTAGCCATCTCCGGCGACCTCTAAATCGACTAAACGCAGCCGGTGCTCGAGCTCATATCTTCTTGGTAAGTAAACCGCCCAACTGGGTTCGATTTACCTGAAATTTGGGTGTTCAAAACCCAGTAAAAATTCCGACTACTTCATATTGCGTTGATGGTTCGAGTTAACGAGGACCTTTCGTCAGTCTTTACTTCCAGAATTTGCAAGCACGGTGCGCATTTTACCTTCACATTTTTAAAATTGTGTGTTTCTTGATCATCGTATATGTTTCAAGCTCTGGCTCTGTGTTTCCTCATCGTTTACATGTCATGTTCTGTTTTTAAAAATTTACATTTGACACGCACAAATTACAAAATTATTATGTGTTTTAAGTTTTTTAGGGATGTTTCTTTGGGTTTTTTCTAATTTGGAGGGATTTCTAATTGATGTTGTTGGTGTTTATGTTTTTAAAAGGTGTTCCTTATTCTAATTGGTGGTGCACACCAAGTGTTTGTTCAAATGTCTTTGGCCTTCTCTTTGGTTAGGCCACCCTTCCCTTTGGTCATTTTTGGCACTTTAAGATGGGATAAGATGGGATTTGCATATTTGTTTCTGGTGTGTTCTTAAGATTAAAAAAAATCAGTCCTACAATTTGTTCCATATGTTGCTTTCTCTCTTTGGTCAACTTTTTTAACATTTCTTATGCTTTGTGCAGGGATTTCCAGCTTCAATTTTGATATCAGGTATTGTTGTAACCTTTTACAATGAGTTATGTTGTATTTTTTTCTCAGTTTATTTACATATAAGGTGATGGTGTGGCAATAATTTATCAAAAGAAAGTGGTTATATCCAACTCTTTAAAGTGGCTTGGTACTGATGTTATTCTTTTTATGTTGGATTTTTAAATTGTGTGAGCTTTCCTTTATTTTGTTGGTTGCAGCCTCATCAGGTTGGGTGCTTATGTATACTGACTTATTAAACTGGAAATACATGGATATAAGTTTATCAAGATCAGTATTACCATATTGATCTTCAGTGCTCTTTGTAAAAAGACTACAAAACTAAAAGAAACATGCACAAAAAAAAAATCAATAAGAACATTGTTTTCCTATACTATACGAAACACTTAAAAGGTTCAGTTTTAGCATTTTAGATGGATATCAAAGGGCTTTTGAACAATGGGTATTTGTGTGTTTTTTTTTATTTTGTCTTCTTCTATTCTTTTGTTAATCTTCCAGTATGCTTCATTTTTAGATTAATAAACTTGATTCTTCGAAGTTTTCTCATATTTTAATAAAGTTTTGAATCAAAAAAAAAGGGAAACCCAAATATCTGTCATAAACTATGGGATTCTATGCACAATCAAATATTATTTCACTAAAAAACATGTAGAAACAGAGGCATACCAGATTTCAAGCACCGAAGTGTACAAATGAGGCATCAAACTATGAAATCGTCAACCAAGAACAAAAAATAACAAACGATCCATCAAAAACGCGGATTTGTCTCTTATAGTTTTGAGGTGTGTTATTGAGCTACAGATGGGCTTAGTTTTGGTGGTTTTTTTTTGTCTCTTGATAGGTTTCGCTACTTCTGAGTGTTTCAGCAACTTTGTAAGTTATTTGCACGCCGGGCCCTGCCTTGCTTTATCTTATTTACTTGCCTATTTATTAGTATATGTTCATGCCTTTGATGCTTTGCCTTTATTATATACATATTTTGATTTATCACCAATGAATGCGATTTGAATGTGGTGTTAGCTAGAGTGATTATGTGTTTACATTTTGTTGCCTTAGGCACTTGCTGCCTTATTGTTGTCTGTTAATGCTTTTTATTGTTATTTTTAGCTTTGTTCATGTTATAGTTTTATTTATTTAATATGCCTGCCTATGAGTGCATCTTAGCTTGCTATTAGTCTTTAGATTTCTGTTATTAGATTGGGTTCTGCCGTTTTTATTTATTGTTACCTACACTCGATAAGCATGCCGCCTAGGCCAGCCTCACGTAAATGTAAGCAACCTGCAAACGATCAGGCGCCTTCTGCTCAGCCTGTTGGTCATACGGCCATTTCTAATGAATGTATAAGCATGCCACCTAGGTTGGCTTCATGTAAACGTAAGCAGACCGCAAACGGTGAGGGCACTTGGACAGAAACAGAGACAGGCATATCCATCTCAGCACCCGAAAACAGCTCGGCAACACCAGCAGGCACACGTCTCAAGTTCTAGACTCCTCCAAGGATTCAAGCAGAGATCTATAGCTTTGGGTTTTATATGGTTTTATATATCATTTTGATTAGCGCAACGTTACTCAGAAACTCCACTGTTCATATGCATTTGAGATCTATGTTTGGACACTTTCTTTTCACGCGTGTATCTGTACACTTACTCTATGTTGTTCAGCCCATTATAATGACTTGGTAATGGTCTGAGGTAACTTAAGGGTGCTCAAGGTTACAATGGTTATACTGATATTTACTTAGGCTGTGACGAATTCGTTTTGAGCCTTCATTCCTCATGAAATTGACTTTGAAATTGAATAAGGTTTGCTCTTAGATGCTAAGAGTTGCTATGACATGTTTTGGCGATGATGAATATGATTTGAGCCTCTAATCTCACTACAGGTTCGTGAGGTAGCAGTAGAACAAACTAATGGAGTTGGTTGTAGATTGTATCGTTTGTGCTTATCGTTATCTTGCTGCTACTATGACATTTCTTCGCTACTTTTCATGCATCAAAACCAAGGGCTTATAAAGAATGTATGAAATCTGGGCCGGCTCCTTCACAAAGGTACATTCTACTAACAGTTGCATTTTATCATGCCATTCTTCTAGCATGAATGAATTTAACCAGATGTTTTTTATATATTGTGTCATATAGTCATTCTTTTGGATTTGAAATTCTTAGTACATTTGGTTGTGTGGATCTCTTTAGAACACTTTTGTATGGATTCAACAATGCCATGGAACACAAAAGTAGGTTAGTTTTATTGTTCTATGTCTGTTAGGTTCAGCTATGCTATACATCAGTTTGCCATATAGCAGCTTCATACATCGTTGGCTTTTCATGTTTACTTTTAGTATGGAATATTCTGATGTCTATTAAGTTGTAGGTATGCTATGATTTTAGCACATGTTAGATATATAGTTAAAACAATGATCTTTGTTATGGTAAAATTTTTAAACATACATAGCTTTAGCATATAATGATCACATAATATCATAGCCTATGGTTCATACATTATGAGTCCATCTTAAATTAGAAAAAAAAAACAAATCTTAGATGGAAAAGACAATATAGCAACTTTAGTATAAATGATTGCCTACTTCTTTATGTAATCTGTTATATTGAATCTTTGTTCAATGGTATTATCTTTACACAATAATTAATATTATTATTAATATGCTGAAGGATTGCTTCAGTGCGGCTCTATGGTTTGTTGTTAGGGTAAAAGTTACATACGGTCTATTTGCTCAAACTATCTAAAGGCCAGTTTCTCCAACTCTTGGATGTTATTGTTTCTTTTTAGAATCAAGTTTCCAGTTAATTTTCCAGTGGCACCTTATCGCCGACTTCAAGTTGGATGTATACTTCTTCTTTAAGGCTGCAAGTGTTGGTAATTCTATTTAGAAACTTATGATCATTACTTTTCTTAATGTACATAGTCCTAGCCCTTACAAATTAACAATTTAATTTTCTCACCCCTTAAAAATACGTTTTACATAATGTGTTTTTAAAGTCAGCTGTATACATCTTCTTTAAGGATGCAGGTATTAGTAATTGTATTTAGAAACTTATGTTCTTTACTTTTCTTAATGTACATACTCCTAGCCTTAAAATTTAACAATGTAATTTACTTCTTATGAGTTCTTGCCCATTAAAATTATGTTTTACAAATGTGTTTTTTCAGTCGGGAAGAAGGAACAAGAAAGTGATGGTATGCAAGGATATAACAAGTTATGAATCTTTTTTGTTACTTTTTCCTCAATTTTCTTTGTTACTTTCATATTAAATGTCATTTTCTTTTACCTACCCATGTACGGCTATGGATATGATCCATGTACTGAATTTAATTCTAAGTTGATATCAAGAATTAGTAATGGAAATTTGTACCTTGCTGAGATACCTCAAGATTCAAGCCGAACACACACCTGCAGTGACAAGCCAAAAAGTAGATCTGCACAGAGAGAGCTCTTCTCAGATTCAAAGCTGCTAGGAAACTCAAAGAAGGCCAAGGCACATGACCCGCAGTGAATGAAAAGGGGAGGAGCATGGTGCTGCTTGGTACAAAGTAACAAGTATTTTGGTAATATTACATATCAAGCGTATGGTATGTGATATATAAACTATAAGCAACTTATTATGTAAGCATATGATGTGTAATACATATGTTGGAAACAACTTTTTATGATGTAGGCGTATGATATATGACTATGTAATCTTCAAACCAAGAACTTTTGGCAATGAATATCATGTTCTTGGTAATGAACATCATGTTTTTTACTTCTGTTATCCAGTCATGCCGTTGGTTACATATATAAAAAAAAAGTGAATTTGCAGCTGCAAAGTTACCATTTGTTTGCTACAGTTTTTTGTATAGAAAGCAAGGGTGCAGATTCAAAGCACTTCAAAATAATATGTTGCTCCTCTTCTTGCCTTTTTGGGATCATTTGATTTTTATCTTTCTATATATAGAATCGTTCACATGTTAGCATCAGTGTTTTTTTTTATGCCAATCTTTCGGTATTCTCTCTCATTAACACAAATGGAAATCAATCCGTGTTCGTTTTTGCATAGAGCCTATGGTTAACGCAGAACGATATGAAGACACCGCAAAGCGAGGAACGTCGGACGCGAATTCGTAGTGGACCGTCAAAAAAGGACTCGCGCGCAACGCGCGCCAATTTGCACCTTGTATGTATATATGTGTGTGTAATATGCTCTTCTCTATCCTAAATCACAGGCCTTCCCTTTCTCTTGACTAACTTCATACATAAACTAATTATAGGTGACAACTTATTAATAACATAGGTTGATGACGTCTGCGGGGACTTACAAACATAGTGACACACAAAAAAGATTGTTAAGTAAACCACATAATACACCACCAGCAAAATCAGTTTGCAAGCACAACACAACTGTAACAGGTAATACTATTTCAGTGATTTACTATTAAGCTGCTTTGACAATTGCTCTATTTCTACTGTATTAATAACTTTATTTACAACTGTAGATGAAACTCACCTATCCTACAAGAAGCTGAAGGAAAAATATGACTGAATCTGAAAAGGAACCCACCTTTTTGAAAATTAAACCATAACGCATGGTTAGCTACACCAACCACTGTCTTGAAATACTTATATTTTGAAAATGTAATAATCATATAAATGATCTGTACATCTAAAAAAATGATTATTCATGTACATTTAAATGTATTTCAAAGTTGTCTTCTTTGTTATAAAAGCATTGTTTTAAACAACCTATCTCTTATGAATTCTTTATGAAATAACATATATATCAATCCACTTTTGCTTCATTTACTATAAAATATATACTACTTAGACACTTATAAAACTATATTTTCTTTGTTTTATTAACAAATTTTTATATTTTTCTAAATGACCGCAGCAACGCGCGGTTGATCTCTAGTTTGATTTATTTAGGAATGTTATAATAAAAATAATACAAACGACGTCGTTCTCCTTTCCCCGTCATGTTATTATAGGTCGACTTAACATTGTTACAGAAACGTGCAGCTAGCTTCTGACTTCACTCTACCCTCCAAATCGAATAATGGCCGATCTTCTTTTCTTTGGGAAAAAAGAACACACCACCGTTCTACCACAAATTTAGCCTCCAAATCAGACCTCCTACCACCGTTCTACCACAACCATCGCCTCCCTTGCTCAACTCTTGCACCACCGTTCTACCACAATTTCATTTGTTGCTATTAGTGCACGTTTATTGAAAATTGAGAATTGTTATCGTTTATTATTTATAGTTAAACATGTTGGTTATTAATTTTATGACAGTTATGCTATGGATTTTAGTACATAACTAATTATGTTTATTGTATTGTTTAATGTAGAAAAATATTCGAGAAAAGTTAGCAAACGTGGGATGTGAGGTTGCGGATGCATTGGTTGATGAGTTTGGATGCCTCAAACGTGCCTATATGTAAGAAAATAGCATACAAATGGCGTTGGCAGTAAGTTAAAACACATATTACCAACGTCATGAATGTTGCATTTTCACAATCAAATAAAAAATATAGGGCTGGCAATTTTGACACGGACATGAAAACACGACACGAAACACGACAATGTTAACAGGTTTCGTGTTGTTAACAGGTCGACCTGTTAAGACCTGTTAATTTTCGTGTCTTAACAGGTCGAAACCTGTTAACCTGTTAAGACACGTTTATATTTTAATATATATATATTTTTTAAATAATATATTAAAAATATATTAGAATTATATTATTAGGTGACGTCTCTCAAAATTTCATTCCATTTCTGTCGTAACATACACTCATACATCTCTCAATTCTTAAATCCGTTAAAATACAGGTCGTGTTCGTGTCTAAACAAGTTGAGTGAAACAAGTTTTATCGTGTCGATCGTCGATTAGTTAAAATTTCGTGTCTAAACAGGTTTTATCATGTCGACCCGTTAAAATACAGGTCGTGTTCATGTTTTGAAAACTAGACACGGGAAGTTTTCGTGTCGTGTTCGTGTTCGAGACCAATTGTGTCGTGTCTTATCGTGTCGTGTCTTAACACTTAACAGGTCGTGTCTGACACGATTTGCCAACCCTAGAAAAATAGGAACAGTAGCAACAAGTTAATTACCAGATGCAACAATAAATAAATCAACTACTTGTTGTTATTAGAAATCAACTACAGACGCACACTATTATGAGCGTCATACTCAGACACGACTTGTGAGATTTAGCTAGACGTCCACCACTGTTTATATTAATGAATAATTGAGACATATCCAAATAAGAGTCTGTTGGCTTTATGTTGGCTTTATATATCCGAATAATGATATGGCACAATATTACTATGTGGTAAAAATAAACCTATAAATTGAATATAGTAACATTTAACATTAAAGGTCAAGGAAAAAAAATTAGAGGGTAACGAAACTTTCGGCCAAAAGGATTTTGCTTCGGGTAAAAATCTCCCTCCTCTTTCTATCCTCTTCTGCACAGAATTGGCCGGAGAAATCTATCCTGTGATGCCTCACTGTCTCGCCACCACCAACCACCACTATCCTCCGCCCAAAACCACCGTAACATGCCGCTCTTTCTCCGATTCCACACCATCGTTACCGACTTCCATCGGATTCGCCGCGGCGAAATTCGGTCACACGTCGATGCACTCATTTCATTCGCATCGGAGAACAAACCCTAGAAATCGGGCGGTAATTTGCATGGCGAATGAAAGGAGGGTGAAAATGGTGGCCAAGCAGATACAGAGAGAGCTTTCTGATATGTTGCTCACTGACCAGGTTTTACAGTACGCTATCCTGCCCGAAGCTGCCCTTGGTGCTGACCGTTATCTCTCTTCTCTTACCACCATTAGTGATGTTGAAGTCTCCTCCGATTTACAGGTGAAATAGTATTTATTGAAAGAAATTTGATGTGTAATTGCCCAAATTTTAGCTTTAAGAACCGGGTTTAGGGAAAAATTGGAATTTGTAATTTGGGGATGAACAAACCCTAGCTCACATATCTTTAATTTATTTAGCATCTTGATTATGAGTTACAATGCCTGGCTGTGCTTAATTTACTGAAATTGCTTGATTATTGAGCATGTTTCATGCATAATTGTACCCTTAAATATTGAAAATCACAGGCACTTTGGACTCAAAAGATGAAAACTTTCAAATAGTAAGCACACTTTTACAATTCTTGAGTAACTTTGGCCTCCAAAGGTCCAAAAAAGAGGAACTTTGCAGGTTACAATTTTTTTTTTTACTTTTTTTTTTAAAATCTGGAAATGGAAAATGTTGTTAGGATGTCAAGGTTTATCACTTCATCTCAATGTGTACACAGAGTTTGATTTTGGCATAATCATATCTAGGTTAGTAAATGGTAGTTAAATGTTAGTTGTGAACATTTGTAGACCATTAGGTATATTAAATTAAAACTTAAAAGTTGTTGTGCTTCATTTTGTGGTTAATGGATTTAGTATAGTACATAATGCATTATCAATAATAAGATCATAATAATGAAGTAAAGGTTCATGATATATGTAAATTATGTGAGAGAAATACTTTTACATGGTATGATGTTGGTTTGGTTATTTATAGGTGGTTAAGGTATATGTATCTGTTTTTGGTGATGAAAGAGGAAAGGAGGTAGCTCTTTCTGGGTTAAAGTCGAAAGCAAGATATGTACGTGGTCAACTAGGGAAGCGTATGAAACTACGGCTGACTCCTGAGATACGGTTTATCGAAGATGAATCCTTAGAAAGAGGAAGCAGGGTAACAAGTTATTTCATTGTTGATAAGTTTACTTATTATATGCCATTAAGAAGCAAAATATCCCTCACATGATTTCAAGAAATATTTGACCATCTTTAAGAATATTTGCAAGTCCACTTATGGAAATTCTTTCTCAAATTAGCAAAACATATGTCTCCATACGAAACATAATGCCTTACTAACAATAAACAGTGTACGAAACATAATGTCTTATTAACAATACACAGCCTAATAGTAGTTATGAAGCCTCAAAAGAGACATTAACTTTAATTTTTGAAATGAATATATATTTAAAATCAGGAGATATCTTTTGTTTAACATTCTTTACTAAATATGTGATGGGAATGCATTGTATTGCTATGGTGAACCTGTCTAATGTTTTGTTTTTTTTTGCATTTTATGATATTAGGCTAATTGATTTGTATATTTAGGTGATTGCCATATTAGATAAGATTAAGAGCGAGAACAAGACAGTAGAAAATCCATTGGTCGAGTCATCTGATTCAACTGAAGACTGGGATGATGAAGAGGATGATGACATCATCTACGTGAAGTAGTTGTTTAAATCTTGTTTCCTCACAACCTCATCCATGCTGGTGAGTTCTCATCCTTTAATAATTCAGAATGTATACAATGCATATATGTGTATAGTGGTGTTACCTTAAAACCATATTTCGACACATATCTACCATCACACTTCTTTTATGTTGTCATTTGATATTCCAAACAGTATTTGGAACATCATCTATTAAGTTTGGTTATTACTATTATATTACTATTATATTATCTTGATCGGTTACACCATGGTGACAAAATACTCTGTGTGCAGGTAACTGACCGAGTAGCTGCTGCTTCTGTGTTAATTTCTGACCAGTGATGCTCAGTAATGATGTGTAAATAATTCTGTTACTTCCATTTTGATCTTGCTTTGCTTTTTCTATTAAAAATTTGATTTTTAATATATATACTTATGACCATGAAAGCTTTAGATACAAGGTTAAAAGTATGTCTTTGGGTGCCTTTTAGTTTATCTGACTGCTAGGTGTTGTATGTTGATAATACTTTAGGTAATAATAAATAAAATGTGACAGAAAAAGCAAAAACCATGTGGGTCAAAGGATGTTATAGAAAACATGGCCTGGGAGTTATTCACCTACCAGTTGTTTTGATCAAGATAAAAGGTGGATCTTGGATGTTTCATATTGATTATAAAATACTAATGAAGTAACTTTAAAAATTTGATACCCCATTATTGGATCATATAGTTATGAAGTTAGTTATAGTTTTACAGTTAGCTTCACAGTTTTATACCTATGTTATAGTAAGCTTTAGTTGTACTTTCTGTTACATGATCTTACTTTCCAGGCTCCTATAGGCTATAGGAGGCCTTTGTATTGTAGACACATTATTGAGTTGTGGAGACTAAATATCATATAGGATTCAATATTGTATGTTTTAGTTGGTTTGTAGGTAACTATCATTTCTTATAAATGTAAAGCTTATATCTGTGTATGACCGCAACTCTTCAGCTTTCAGTATCTTGTTTTGAATGAGCTAAAGATAGCTTATGTCGTTAGTAATTTTTTCAGTTTTCATAAAAATCTTTAGACCGGCTAGTGAAGCGTATTTTGTTGTATCTTAAGGGTACAATCTCCCATGGTTTGACTATTTGATGTTTATTGAGACGTTGATTGGACCGAATGTTCTGATGACCATTTGTCTACTATAGGTTATTGTGCGTTTCTGGGTGATCAGTTCTTGCTTCTATCTGGTTACATGCATATTTTGATGTTGATGTGACTCACAAGTCTTGTAATTTTATGGCTTTTATCATATCTATTCATTGATGATGGTGTTGCTCATTTATACCGGCATATAACGGTTTATTTTACAATAAAAATGTCTCCTTTTTTTAACGTTGTCTGGGTTTCCAAATGACACAAATATGAAATATGGCTGATGTTGAGAGTTTGTCCTGCTAAAGGTAGGCGATTATCCGAATTCTTAAATATTCGTAGGGAGGCGATTATCCGAATTCTTAAATGTTCTTATGCAATCGCATGAAATAATACATGGATACCAAAAGAACATTAGAGATTGGGTTTGTGTGAAGTTACAAAATAGGAATATATGAAATGCAAGAATACAAGGAATATTTGAAATGCAAGAATACAATTGCCAGATAGTTGATCCTTGAGCTCACTCTTCTATTTATGGAAATTTTCTAGTCGCTTCATCATTTGTCAATGTGACATGTGTTTCCTCTTTTGTAACATGTCACATGCCTTACCATATACCATTGGGGTTGATGGTTTAACGTGAGACTTTGTTTTTAGAAAGCTATTTTAGAGTTAGCCAATTACAAACATTGGAGTGTAGTAAAAGGTACGAGTAAGATAAATTGTCAAAAAGATGCCCTACTAAAGTTTTTATTTATAGTCCTTAGGTAAATTTGATATTATTTAATTTTTACTTCTATAAAGTACCAAAACATTGAACTAAAGAATTTTGAATTTGACAATTCAAAATATATCTTAGCTTCTATAAAATTTTAATCATAGAAATACAAGTCATAAAATAATCAAGACCATTCATAACTATAAGAAAGATTTGACGCTATTACATTTGTTATTAAGATCTAATTAATGGTTGAGATTAAATTGGTAAAAAAAAAGTGATGGAGAAATATTTTAGACTCGGCCATTTTTGTTAACTTCTCAAGTTCACCCGTTTTTTAAAAGTTTGCAACTTTTATATATGACGTCATTAATTTTTTCAAATCACACTATATAAACGAGTGTTTTTTATCTTTAAAACGAGTATACTTTTAATATATATAAGTTTTAAAATTTATTAGCTCTATGGGTTTTCAAGTGTGTCATTGTATCTCTTTTTACTTATTATTGTCTCTTTACTCATCATTGTGTCTTTTTGCTCGTCATTGTATATTTTTGTTGGTTATTGTATTTTTCTAAAATTATTAGTTCTAAATAACATAATTGTATATATTACACAATTACTAGTTTAGATGAAACAATGATCTAAACTATGACACAATGACTAAAATACATCCACTTAAAAATAATAAAAGAATACGTGTCTAACCCATAATTCTTCATAGACTCCTTCGAATTAATAAACTTCTTATTTGAAGCTAACTCATACAGATTAATATTCTTTTAATTTTTGAAATATTTTTTTATCAATAAACCTATATAAATACTTAGTTCTTACTGTTCACCGTAGGGATCAGTTCTTAAGTGTTTACGATGGTGTGGTGTGGTAAACGTAAGTTGTAAATCAAATGACTATAAAGTCGAGAAAAACCAAACTATGGGGTAAAATATGACTAAAACCAAGTATGGTAATAAGGGTGGATGATGTGGGACGCGGCTAGCAGTGCGGCTATTTGGCAACATCGTCGCCACCCTAGTGGCTAGTTTCAATGGCATCTTGGAGCAAAAACAATTAACCATTGTGGATGCGATTTTTTGGGTGGATTTTTTGACCGTTTAAGGGTCTGATTGTTTAAAAAAATAAATAATTGTTCTTTATTTTATAAATACTGAAACATAATCCAACATTTTTATATCAAAAAGTTCATCTTTCTCTCTACAAACTCTTAATTTTTCTGCTCCATATCGCTATGGATAAAAAAAAACTCTTCAAGCTCTACTCGTAGAAAATTAATAGACTGAAAGCTACTTCGGTCATACACATTGGCGAAGCTTCGGTAAAAAGTTTGTGGGGAGGGGGGGGGGGGGTGAAAAGTCACGAATTCTAATCTTGGGGGCCGGTTCTCAATATGTATAAAAAAAATTCAAAAACCACAAAAATTAACACTACGGCCGAAAAAACAGGGGGGGGGGGGGGTCGTCCCCTCCGGACTCCACTAAGCTTCGCCTGTGATCATACATAAGTACTTATCCACACGCACGAGCTTGGTCGCATGACACACTCCTGTCATGTGGCGAGGCTAACGATATTGTTATTAGTGCTTTAGGTCCAAAGCACACAAGCGAAGATACCAAACGAGAACCCCTTCTCAGTAATCTGCAGTCGAGTTGTATACCAGTCAGTTCATCCTTGGTCCAGCCACTATGACTGACCGGGATACCCCAATTCTACAATAAGGGATTGGTAAATATATCAATCCTGTACACATATATGGGTTTTTATAAGGATAAAGAATGTGATGTAGAGTGTATTTAAAAGTCTTTATATTTTATCGTTAAATGTGTTTTTCTAGTCGTTTATATTGAAGGTTGTTTCGGAGTTGGAGGTCTCCTTAAAATCAGTCTTTCTATCCTTTACGGTGAAGGTAAGACTGTCTACATCCCACCCTCCCCAGACCCTCCCAATAGTCTTTTACTTTTGGTGGGATATTACTGGGTATGATTGTTGTTATATCGAAGGATGTATCGAATTAGGGTATACTTTTATATACATTTTGTTTACTTTTTTTTTACCTAAATGAAATTAAAGTAAATCAATTATGTTACTGTTGAAATTAGAATCTACAAATTCGTTCTGATCTTTAGTGTAAGCCGAGTGTTTTGGGGTTATATTGCCTGAATTTGGTGTCCAGATTGGGGAATTTAATCATTTTTTGCACGTGTTGTTCCATTTTAGTTTGAAGTTGCTTTATGTGAAATTGTCCGTTAAAAAGATGGCTTTCAACATTTTACCTAATTAGAATGTCCCTAATAATTGGTTTAATTGTTAGTAATTAGGTTCAATTTTAAGTTGCTTCTTCTAATTATATGTAGTGTTTTCAAAGAGCAATGCTATCCGAAGGTAATGTAAGCTTTATAGAGGAAACTAAATAAAGAAAAAACCTACTTGATTATATGTGGTATTGAGGTGTAAATTCTAATATGATGCAAGTAATCCATGAAGCAAAACAGATATATTGGTCTGTTTGACTGTCGCATTATCTCAAAATGAATACATGATTTGACCAGATTACATGATAATCAAATAGTGTCTGATTATGGAATAGTTACTATAATCATATTTGGTTTATATGAATATAATTATAATTATGATTGTGACCAAGTTAAATAAATGCTTCGGATCGGATGCACCGACCATTACCGCTCTTATCATGTTTTTTCTTTCATATCTTCTGCCAACCAATTTAGGTTTATTTAACCACAAGATCTTAACCTTGCATTATTTAAATTTGTGAAAAAAAGGAACATATAAGAGCAGGTATGTCTTGTATATTAGCCTACGAACATGCCATTTTAACTGGTTTGTGAACCTGTATATCGCTATCTTCGAGCCGGGTTTTATTTTTTAGAGTATAGATGATACATTTGTGGGGTTGTGTTGATACATGTTTGAGGTCAGCCTTGTACAAAAGGGAAGGAAATTTTGCACGCTATCCGGGCAGATAACGGGTCAAAATAGGTTTTGGTCATCATCAAGAAAGAGTCTTTTTAAGGAAAATGATCATTTCAGTTGGGGGGTCATAGACAGGATTTGACAAACATAGGTTATAGGTACAGGTCAAAATGAGCCAGTTTTATGAAGTTCAGAAATTAATACCTTTAAAACAAAATGTTTTGGTTGTCTTTTTTTTTGAACGGCCAACAAAAATGCATATATACAAACCACCAAGAAGGTGAAAAGTTTACATCACCAAGTACATAATAATCGTAGTCACCAAATTATAGACATCATCATAAACTAAAACAAAAATCTCTCCACCAAGAAGGTGAAAAGTTTACATCACCAGTTTTGGTTGTCTTAAAGACCTAAACTACCACCACTGTCTCCACCATCCACCTTACAGCCACTGATCACTACAGTCATCAAACCTATAAAATCATCAAACACAAACACTCGAAGATCGATTCCAAAACAATCAAGACTCTAAGAATTTAATACTGCGACTCTACAATCTTAAAATAACACATCAGCACCATTGAACCTAGGGCTTGCAAATCGTGTCAGACACGACCTGTTAAGACACGACACGATAGGTCTCAAACACGAATACGACACGAAAACTTTTCGTATCTAGTTTTCAAAACACGAACACGACCTGTATTTTAGTAGGTCGACACGATAAGACCTGTTTAGACACGAAATTTAGACTAATCGACGGTCAACACGATAAAACATGTTTCACTCAACCTGTTTAGACACGAACATGACCTGTATTTTAACGAGTTTAAGAATTGAGAGATGTATGAGTGTATGTTACGGTAGAAATGGAATGGAATTTTGAGAGACGTCACCTAATAATCTAATTCTAATATATCTTTAATATATTATTTAAAAAATATATATTATTAAAATATAAACGTGTCTTAACAGGTTAACAGGTTTCGACCTGTAAGACACGAAAATTAACAGGTCTTAACAAGTTGACCTGTTAACGACACGAAACCTGTTAAGCCCAAACACGAAACCTGTTAACATTGTCGTGTTTCGTGTCGTGTTTTCGTGTTCGTGTCAAAATTGCCAACCCTAATTGAACCCATGATTCATCCAATCTAAGCATAGCCGTCACACACACTCGAGTCAAAAACACTCACACAACACACAAACTCTAATGAAACTGCTTCCAAAACCTTAAGACTGATTTCATCAGACAGCCACTGGCTCGATCCTAAAACACGAGACGTTTAGAATTCAGCTGAGTACAACTGAGTAAGGTTAACTATGTAACGGATGCAGACGGTTAAAAATCGACATTTACGTGCAAGTTGGCCTTTGGGAACTCATCAAAGTGTTGACACCAACAAAGAGACCGAGCTCATGAAGCATAGGAACAAATGCAATCATCATATCTCCCAAATTCGTTAACTGGAGCAGACCGAAGGGTTCAGTTTATTAACTTTCCCAGTTATGATCCTATTTCTATGCTATACAGAAGTAACAACTTGCAAGATTACCATATACCTTCAATGGAAAATGCACATTTTGCAATGAAAAACTTGCATAAATCACCATTTCTCCAACATACTATCACACACAGATCTAAAAAGCTGGAGGATCACTCATAAACTAGACCAATTAAACCTGTTTAATTTAGTTTTTAATAGTAAATTTTGATGTTCAGGATCTGTTTCTTAGGATAAACTATCACAATTTGATTCAATTTCAGCATCAAAGTGAACACTCAATTGAATGATCGATTATTCGTTTCAACAACAAACTGTCATTTTTCATATCAATATCTGATAGAAAAACATCCACAGAAACAGAAACAGGATCATTACAAGCAGTTTTCGAAAATTATAACCGAACCAAAAACTAGGGCTACAATATATCGATCATATAAGTTTAAAAGGAAGAGGCCATGGAGTGGACCTGGGGACTTCGAGCTTGTCCTTAATTCGTTGAATCTTCTTCTCCTTCTTCGGCCTCGAGTTTCCGAACGATCCTTTAAAAATCTTCCCCTTTTTCGTCCTCTTGTCACCCCTCCCGCACAGGACGGGCGACGGAGCCGGCGGTGGGGATGAAGATAGTGATGAGAAAGCGTACCGCTGCTCCGCCGTGAGAAGTAATCGCCTCGCCGTCATGCTCCATCGCTGCATCGATATCGCCATGGTTCCGAACTTCCGATCGCTGGTTAAAACCCTAGAATAGTTTGTAAGGAATGCGTCCTGCCGATTGAGGACAATTTGTGTAAATTATTAGGATAATTTAATAGTTTTTCTTTTTTAAACAACTTTTGGAACTACATCTAAATTTTCAATATTTAAGTGATTTTTTCTGAAATAGAATTACAATTGTGTATACTGGATTTAACAATCTAAACTTTATTCATCAAGGAACATCATTTGGACGGAAACTCATCACTAGGAAAACTCTTCTTGAATCACGTTTTAAACTTGAAACGCTAAGAATTCCAAACCGTTAACCATCATCCTCTCAAATCATGCCACCTCCTCTTTGGTTAGGTTTGTACACTACTTAACACTTACACTAACCTAATTTATTTATTTACTATATCGTAAGTGTAGTTGCTTTTCTTTTTTTTCTTCTTTTTAATAACGATCAAAATAAATATATCAATCATTATTAATTTATAACGAAGTGATGGATAAACGGGCAACAAGCTACGTCGTACCCACTTTTTAGATAGCAAAATAAAATTTGAGTATGTGAATGTATAACCATACTCGAAAATTAAGATGTTACGATATATATGAATAAAACAATTCAATAATCGATACACTCTAATGTCATATTTTTCTAGCCTTTGAATCCTTATATGTTTAATGGTTTTCGATTGTTTTTTAGTCATATTTACATTTGTTTTCACAGATATATGTTTTTGCAAGTATTTGAGGATGACTAGAAGATAAGTTGCTAATATATGAAGATTTGATGGTGAAAAACTTCATCCGAATAAAGTTATGAACAACGAAAGATTCAAGGACGAAACAACTTGTTAAAAGGTAATAACTCTTTATGCTCATGTCACGGAAGAGATAACCTAATGATTTTCGATCGTAAAATATACGCAGATAATGGCCTGTCATACCCATGACGGCTCATTACGTCTTAACCCCAGGAAACCCTAATTATTTACTATAAATACTCGTTGATGGCCAAACATTAAAAAGGAGAAAAAATTTACGAACTTTATAGTTCCAGAAACGATTGTAGAAAATAGAGATAAGTTTCCAAGCTTTGAAGGCCACACCCACTATCTCTCTCACTTGATCGCCCACCCCATCTCCACCTGGAAATGGACTTCTTGCTTGAAAACTCGATGGTGGATGAGTGAAAATTGACAGGTATTCAAGCATGTTTAAGCCCGACTGACATTTGTGGTGGTTGTCTTCGTCTTCTCCGATGGTGGTCATTATTGTGGTTAACATCCTCTATGAAGCCCTGACGGTGGTTCACTAAAACCGAGAAAACTGTGAAATCGAGAGGTCTTTAGTCATCCTCAACAATTGATCAGAGTTTCCAATCAATTGAAGTTGTCGGAAGCTTTGTGGCGGAGTGAGAAATCTTGACTCACCCTCATCGCAATCATGTGGTGGATGGGTGGTGGTTTGTGTATATCTGGTTGACAATGACAAATGTGTGAAGGTTTGACACGATTTGTACTTGAGGCCTGAGGGAGAGTGATGAGAGAGAAGAGGAGCGATAGTAGATAGGATTAGGAAAGAAACAAGATGCTTCAATGTGTTTCTAAATTTTTTTGTTTTTAACAGCAAACCACAACACTTTCAGTCGCCATTCTCCACGACGCTAAAAGGAGTCGTAATTCCGACGAATCAGTGGCCATTCTCCACGATTCCGCAAATCTGGCGATTCGTCGACGACCTTAAGGTTTGATGCTATGTGGATAATGTTAGAAACAATGGATGGTGTTTGGGAGTGGTTAGCAGCCGGAAAAGGTGGCTATGACGGCAGAACAACGATAGAACCCTAACGGTGTTAAAATCTTAACAACAGGACCAATAAAAACAAATAAATTAAAAGGTGAAACTGATGGTTGCCAAGGTTAAAAGATGGTTTATTTACCAATAGGACAAACATAGGATTAAATAACGTCAATTTTCCTTTAATTATCAGAAAACTAATTTTAAGAAGAAATCCATTGATTTAGAACCGAATCGGTTTATCCCAAAACCGTCTTTTGACAACAAACTGATTCGGTTAAAAAACCAAGCCGGTTTTTGGAAAGGAAAAAAAAAACTGATTTGTTCACCATGCGTGATCTCTCAATCTGGGACTTGAAAGCATAGTAAGCACTGTATAAACACCGGGTCCTTTTAGATAAAAATATTAAAGAGTTGCATAATACATGAGAAAGCCGTTTGTAGTTCTAGGAATGTAAATAAAGATTAAGTGAGATACAGACATAATAACAAGTACTAGCTCTCAACCCTTGAGTGAGTATTTCTTCCCTGTGAAGGCTTGGAATTTGGCCTCTGCAGTCTCGTCTTGTTTAGTCTCTTTCCCAGCTGCAGCTTCCTGCACAATACAATTATGTAGGAATTTAAACCATGCTTGTAAACGAGTAAACGACAAAAAGTTTCTGATCGACTCGATTATGCATATGAGTGGCAAAACAAGTGTGTCGGGCTACAGGCTCAGGCCAACTGAATTCAGGTCAAACTGGTAGATCAGGCTCACTTGCTACATTTGCTTTTATGGTGGTTGGTGGTGCTGGACCATTTGGGCCATTTAAAGTTAGCAAGTTGTGTAAGATATAGTTTTGAGTATAGCCAATCTAGCGACAGAAATTACATGAATGAACCCATTTCTTGAAGAAAAAAGTCGTTATTCTGCCTATGCACCATGGAAACTAAACCATCTAAGTACCATCCTCCTGTTCTTGTGTGTATAATATCAAGATATGATATCGATGATTCTCCTACCCAGAAGGAGAACAAAACATGGGATCTAGTTGATTTTCCTACCTATTGTAAATTGGCATATAATATCAACATATGGCTCACATGCTCAATTAAAAGCCCAGGATAACGTTCACATCTTTATCGCTCATCTTTATTTACATCAACTAGACATCAATTCATTTCCTAATGATGTTTCTTAAGGAGATATTTATTCTACATTCTTGGGAATTATGGATAAGGAACAGTACTTGAAGGTCGATAGTCTGCAAGATCTCTCAATAGCTTAAAACAAGCTCCTCGTGTGGTGTTTTCTATAACCTTGAAATAATCCTGGTGTTTTATAGTCATTGCCAATGATGATACAAAAGTTCAAAACAAGGATCTCTAAAGCCTCGAGTATTTTCTAGACATCCTTTACAAACTACAGAGATGGGTATGCTTAAGAGCAAAGAAGCAGATTTCTCAGGTGAACTGACTAACGCAAATGTATTGTGATAACAATTAAAAAATCATCCAAGCAAATCTCCAAAGAATAGAACTTATCATGAACAAACCACATAAATCAAAGCTGATTATCATTACTTTCAAAAAAAAGTAGCATACACTTCTCGTGAAACTCTGACCATTTAGCCAGTTTTGGTTCCTTTTAGAGATCAGCTCACGGATAAGTTGGCCAAACATTTATGAGAAGTTCAGATAAACCCTATATATGTCATAAGTTGGGCATATTGATATACACTCTCCAAGTAGAAGAATATTAGGTCTTTTATTTTAATTACATCCAAGTCCCATTAGATTTCAGTAATCCTAGTCCAATGTACCTCGCCTATTTTAAATCTATAAGTATTGTGTTCAATCTTCATTATATTAGAAGAGTTGATATAGCAAGTACCTTTTGCTTTGGGGGGTCTGCACTGCGGCTTGAATTAGAACCAAACACAAGCTTTCCTTGTGATTGACGAGAACTCGTTTGTGAGGTAGATGGCTCACCACCACCACCAGACGCAACCGCAGCAGCGGGTTTCTTTTCTTTAGAAGACAAAACAGGTGGGGGCTCGTACTTCAAAGGTTTACCATCCAGCCTTCTCCCTGATCCAGTAAATGGGTTGAACTTTGGCTCCTCAACTGGAGCAGCTTCCTCACCTACGAAATAAAAAATGACATGGTTTTGTTGGTATGGACCTATGGTATAATGTAAATATCGTAAGACAACAGGCAACAAACCTACCTTGAATCGGTGCCTTGCTTGAAGGAACAATTCTCTCGGGCTCCTTATAATCGAGAGGAGGAGCAAAGTCCACTTCACAGTCAGTTTCAATAATAGTTATTGCATGTGAAGGCTTCGTTTCAATTATGTCTATGTAATATTTCTTGTTGTTATATGCAACCATTATGCTATCTCCGGTTGTCAAACAAGAGAAGTTTCTCAATGTTGTCTCTAAGCTGCATACAACACAACATTTTATGCAAATAACAATCAAAACACTTATTATAACTGTTTTTGTTATTATCTCAATGGACCAAACTTACATTGCTTTTGGGTTGGAGATATCCAAAAAGTCCTTTGTGTGTGGTTGTAACTTAACATAACTACCCTTTGGGAGTGTCACGTTTTTTACTCGCACAATATCTCCTTCTTGTAAAACCAAATTTTCCATCATCTAAATGGAAGAATTTTTTTTTGCTTTTAGTAATAATGACACAACATTTAGCAAAAGAATAAAAAGTTAAGTAAATACACATACCCAATATGGCATATAAATCATGCCTTCTTCTGCAATGAACTCCAAAACCCCACAATGCGAAACTCGCTCAGTGGCAGAATTGCGTAGCTCAAACAACATTGGATAATCAATTTGAAGAGAAGCTGTTGTAGTAAATTTCAGTTGTCACCATCATATCATATAGAAGTTGGATATTTATGCAAGAATTTTTTGAAGTATGATAAACTAACCAAGGCGATCAAGGGCTGAAGGAGGCATTATAACTTAAACAAAGAAAAATAAACATATGTCAGTAATTGATTAATAGAATAAACACAAAAACACTAGGATAATACTCACTTTTATCACCATTCTCTAACTGGGGCTGCACGAAAGAAAAAAAAAGAAATGTAGAATTAGAACAATAATGTATTAATCCATACATTACTTGAAGTTGAAATAAAAGTATTACCACAATACTGCAAATGAAACAGGAAAAAAAAAATATTTTTCAACCTGGAAAGAGAATTGACCAACTACCAGATTTTGATCTTTCAAAAATGAACTCCTGGTGTGAGGAACAACCCATTTAGGATCTCACTTTCACCAATTGAACATTTTAATTCCTCAATAGGATAGAATAGAATATTTAGACATTTTGGAAATTTGTGCTGGGAACGAACTTTCTATATGTTGTTTCCCACTATATGTCGAACAGTCTGAAAAAATGAGTACACATCCTCTTTGCATATGAATAAAAATATAATTAGCAAAAATAAAGTTCGAACCTTATCAATAAAAGATGCAGGGTAGCATCGATATGTTTGCTCAAAGGAAGTTCCATGATAGCCGCCATAACCATCAAAATACTGCAACTCACAAAGAAAACACTTAATAAAAGAAATCTTCTCCAAGATGATAAGAAATAGGAAAATGATAATCCACATATACTATAGAACATTTAAATTTATCAATAAAACATAGCCAAATCTTATCTACTCTCACAAAAGTGAAACCCGATATATATAAAATTATAAATATACTAAAAGAAGATTTTACCTAAGAAATGTAATTAGCACATGATGTTTTACATTTTATACATGGTGTTCTATCATTTCTTTTAATGTGAACATGACTAAAGTTTAGAACACCCATGTATGAAATGTAAAACAACATGTGCTTAGGCAAAATAATATTTTTAGCATAACTCAAACCTATATATATGACATGTTCAATACAGAGCCCATTTTGAGTGCAAAACAGTGGGAACCACATGAGCAATTTTACATAGCATTGACCGGATATAGAGGGAAAGAAAAAGAGAGTGGCTATGCGGTTACACAATCACCTTTTCATCATAGTCAAAGGAAATTGTACATGTCTTTATGTTGTTTTTGCAATTGTCTACTTAAAAATGTTATGTGTAGATATTGTGGGAGAGAGAAATGGAGGCAGTTACACGTTTACATTACCACCTTAAGTATCACGGTTAAGACAACATAACCACTCTCAGGAGAAAACTAATCATAGGTGAGAAAAACCTTTAACCCAACCTAAATGAAACCTCTATTTTTTTTTATCACAAGACTTAAACTCAGGACCTCTTCGTTTGGAGCGGAGATCATAGATCATTCGTATATTTTTAGAATAAAGTAATAAATAATCATTTTCAAGGACAAACGTTTGAAGTCCAAACCTAGAACTTCTCTGAACTCGAAATAGCTAATTACACTTAGCTATTCAAACCCCAAACCTAGAACTTCTTTGAACTCGAATAGCTAATTACAGTTGGCTATTCAAACCTTTGACCACCAAGCTCAAAATATAGCTAGGTATTTCAAATTGTATATTTCCTTATAGTTTCAAATTGTATATTTCCTTAAAGCAGATAGTCAGACTGATTGGAAAGTTCATAGTTTCATGCCGCCAAGATTTTGAAGAATAAAAAATAATTAGCATCAGAACCAACCAACATTCAAAATAAAAAATAAAAATACATGATTGATAAGAAGATAAATACCATCTTATGGAAGAAACTTGCAGGTGAATTTCAGACAGCCTAGATGAAGAACAGAACCTACGATCAGAGCGATACAGACTGCAAATCGAAAAAGATATATATGTTCTTAGTCATACAAAAGCGATCGATTTCTGAATACTAATCGAATTACAGCATACGGCAAGAAATTCGAAACTACTGACACCTAGATTCAGAAGATGATATGGCAGAAGAAGCTGAGAAAAGATGAAATTAGGGGAAAACAAATTTACCAGGTGATCGGAGAAGAAACTTGGAGAACAAAAAACCCTTGGGATTTGGATTGGAGAGAATTTAATCGTATCGTAGAATTGGGATTTGATAATATAGATTCTTTCTGGGATATGAGGCGAAGAAGCCACTTGTGGACGGGCTAAATAAATGAAAAGGCCCGTGGGCTGGCAATCAATACATGCTTCTTTCTAGGCCCACCAGCCCATTAATGAATTAAGTGGGGGTATATGGGCTTGAGTATTTCTATTTCTATTTTTATTTCTATAACAACTTGTAACTTAATTTATAAGAATGTCACAAAATGAGATTTATATTATATATTTATATATTTAATTTATTATGAGCGTTTAAACTAAAATTTCTGTATAAATACATATGATGATCAGGGCTGGCAATCAATACATGCTTCTCATGTTGCTTTAGATAGTTGTACAATCTCATTGACACTATTATTATCATATCCAAGTTATCCTTCAATTTCAACTTTTATTTGTTCGTTTATACTTTGTATTTTTGCGTCTTCCTAGTGCTTCTCTGGATTGGTTTTATGATCTTTTTTTATATAATTATTGGCCATTAAAAAAAAAATACCTTTAATGTAGACAAGACTAAGCTCTGTTTGAAATAGTAAGGGGGCAAGGACTCGGTCAGAGCAACTTTGGAGGACCGAGTAAGAACTCGGTTAGAGGTGGTTACATGCTTCGGTCATAGCTTAGACAGGGTTAGAGGTGTTTTCTAGCTTTATCAAATGAGCGGACAACTTACCAGGTTAGTGGTCAGCTCTTATCGATCCTGATAAGAAGTTATCAAACAGACCCTAAGTACATTAGTTTTTGCCCGTCACCCCTATTTTTTAAGAACAAACCTCAAAGTCCTTTTGTGACATTCTTATAAATTAAGTTACAAGTTATTTAGGTCCAAATAGTAATATCATAATATGTATTTATATAGAACAATCCTCAAAGTCCTTTTGAGGCAATCAATACGGGTTAACCCGAATAACCCAAATAGTAATACATAATGATTAGTTTTTTAGGTCTAATATTTTTTTATCAAAAAAATAAACATACGAAAAAACGGTTTAATATTTTTTCTCAACAATCAACTCTTAAGCACATTTATTTTATTTTTATGTACAACGAGATGGATGACCCCCCCCCCCCCCCGCGCGTTGCCGCGGGGTTGAATTTGTACACTAAGTTATAGTAAAAATGTTAAGTGACTACTAAATGTAAATATGACAAAGACAACCGTATAGTAGAGTCATATAAGTTTAAGTTGTTTGTTACCGCCCAGGCAAAATACATGGAACAAAAGTGAAAAGTTTAGGCTATTTCTTACAAACCATTACCAAAACGTTAAATACCCGCAACTTGTCTATAGTCTTCTTCAAAGTGTAGTTCATCTCAGCAGTAACAAACCTAAAATTGGAGCCAAAGTGTCTCAGCCAACCAAGCTTGTAAAAAAATGATCTGCTATGACACGAAACCATTGGAAGTGAAAAATTGACCTGCTTTAACACAAAACAATTGCCAATTTGTAAGATTGTTAAAAGTAAAAACAAAACACATGGCTTATCATTAGCAACTCTTAAACATGAAAATGGCAACAACAGAGAAGATATACCTATGTAGGTCTTGTACTTACTTGTGATTGTTAGCGCTCCTTGGGAATTTACTTCTTTGGTAGTTTTGATCCGATCCTTGGTTACCACCTTCAAAAGATTAAAATAGTAGTTCAAAAGTCCTTTCCATGTCAGATTCAACACATAGATTCAAAGTTGAACTCTATCTATTGTTATAAAATTTATTTGTGAACCCATATCCACTCCTACACCACCAAGTCTATAAAACTGAAATCGCAGTATCAATTAGCAAAATGTCTAAATGAGTAAGAGAGTACTGAAGGAGTTTTACAAAATCTATTGAAGGATCGACTATTAATGAACTTGAAAAAGATAATCATCACTTATTCTTTAACTTTTATTTACAAAGCACAAAGATATAAACAAATCAAAGATGGTTTTTATAAAATAAAAGACAATCCATACCTAAATCAGTGACAATTTAACTTCCTCCTTCCTGCCCTTTTACACTTGATAGCACCATTATCTTAGCTTCTGTTTGTTTTTGCTGACCTGACCCAATCATTTTGACAGCCACTTTCCTCTTTCTGTAAACAAACATGTTTGTATCCCTTATTTACTAAAAACCTCGATGGATTATATAAGTGGATTTTAGTACACTGGTGAGAAACTATAAATACCATGATGACTTTCAAATCTAGTACAATAACATGAGAAAAGATATATAGTGTTCGTGATCGGCATCCTCAACTGTGTATCGACAACGCAAATGCTAACCTGTGATGATGACAAAAAAATAACCTTGCATATAACCAAAAAAAGAAATATGAGTTATTTGAAATAGATTCAGACATATATATTTATGTTTTTTATATCCTAGTGACTTCGGGTTGTTAGTTTTTTCTAGGTTATTGTGAAGTGTTATCACAATATAGATTTAAATGTAGGAAACTTAATATTGAATATGAGTTGGGTTACCTGATGACCAAACTATCAAGATTATTAACGGCCCAAAGTGATGTTCATATTACCCTATATACAATAGACAATTAAATGAATAGTGTTTGGAGTGAATAGTAACCATTTTTTTTCTTTTTTGTTGGTTCTCTTTTGATCGTTTCATTAAGTGAACAGTATTTGTAAAGTACTTCCAATGAAGCTGTATATACAAATTATTTAAGCATTGAAAACCTTATTGGAATGCTACAAGCTATTTCAACATATAAGGCCAAACAGTTTGTAAACCACCGTTAATGGGCGTTACCTGGCCTACATGAAAAGAGTTCACGCTTTCTAAATAATGCATGGTGAGAAATTTCATTTTTACTGGGTCAAACGGTAAAATAAAAAAAATAACGTTCACGCGGTTCACCATAGCAAGCGCGCAACGTGCGCATCCCGCCAACTAGTGGAATATATAATTGAACTTCAGAAGTCTCCTAAACAGACCTGCAATAATACACAAACGTAGCAGTTTAGTTAGATATATTAATGAAAACTGAAAAAAGAAAGTACCTAAGCATATAATAAGACCTGTGGGTTTTCATATATATGGGTACAGGAACATTTATATTCACAACCATGCATTAAAGATTCATTCCATCTAACACTCAACACATTTATTTTGTATATGTAAATATAAATTGGCTCAGATTACATAGTATGTGAAAACATGGCTGCAACAAATAGATAGTGCCACGCCAATGTTAACACTACACATATGTTTAAAATCAATCATCTTTGCCAGGAACCATGACAGCAATCGGTGAGACAACCACATATAAACTGTCAAAATCGCATCCATTAGACAGATTGAACCTGCCAATTAAATCATATATCAAAGCCATCAATCAGCAATCAAGAGTATAGACTTTTAATCCAACCAACATACTCAACATAAAAGTAGCATCATCAGTTCCATCTTAACATAAAAGTTTTAAGAAACACGCATCATCAGTTCCATCTTGTAATTAGCTACTCCTGAACTTTTCATATATGAGAAACAAAAGAAAGTGATCTTACTTTCACTTAGACGGTCAATTGAAACCCAAAGTTAAGTACATTTATTCATTCTCCATTCCCTCTGAGCTTCTGTTTAGTGTAAACAAAATACAATAGATTAGGTAACATAAGAGACCAATTTCTTAAAGTCATAGGCCATCGTAATCAGCATATATATTCACATTAAACATCAATGTGATTTTGGAATCTGTCTTTCTCAGTAGATATTTAGAAAAGCCTAAAAGAGAAATGATTTCTTTTTAGAATATTTAGGCTCAGAAAATCATCATCATAGCCAATCAAGCTCAACAGAAAAATCATTGTCATAGCCATTCAAGCCAAAAAGAGATAAATTATTTCGTTTTAGAACATATACGCTCAGAAAAACATCATCATAGCCATTCAAGCTCAACAGATAGCCATTCAAGCTCAGCATATAACTTTTAGCGGCTCTGTATCGTTTAGGAACATTAAGGCTCAGAAAATCATCATCATAGCCATTCAAGCTCAACAGATAATTAATGCAACCATTTGAAGGCTTAGACCATCAATCGAAATCCGCCAACAAAAACAAAAGTTCTCCTTTTGATTGATAATTTCTCACATTCTTACTGGAGCAAACTAAGTACAGTAAATGTATGAGAGGGACCAGAAGTTTTTTTTGTTAATATATATAATTTCTGTATGAACATCATAGCCAAAAACACCATATAGTAACCATAAAAATAACTCAAATCAGTAAACTGAGCATCAAAACAAAAAATAATACATCCCAGCAAATATCAAAGTTAACCATCAACGTTCAAATCTAACAGTTACCGACAATTGAGGCTGCCATACGAAGATCAGAACCAAAGAGGGCAAATTAAATAATAGCCTTCAAGCCACAAAGCCCACACAAACATTTGGGGGTTTTCAAAAACCCTAGATACGTAAATAGTAATCTGCAAAACAGAATAAACAGTCATCGCCAAATCGAAGAAACAATCAAAATAAAACATAAACTTAGTGAGAGGGCAAACCCAATCGAACAGTTCCACTGGGATCAAAAAACTCAAGTTCATTGTTTTACTGAAATACTTCTCAAATTTCATAAACAACGGTTGATATGTAAAACAACAAAAGAATTAAAACAACTAAGAGTATGAGTATCCTAAAACTTGCAAGGAATACCTGTTCTAATGCCAGATTCATAAATGCAAGAATATATAGGGTTTCTCCTCCCCCGGATGAAGCCATGTAGAAAGAAACTGGAAAAGAAAACACATCTTTGAAGCAGTTGCAAATGTCCTCAATTTAGAAATCAAACAAACAGAATCTACAAAACAAAAAGAAACCCTAACACCCAAAAGTTTACAAAACCAAAATTAAAGGATCAAAATCCTAAACTAACCTCCATACGCCTAGAATAAGGCCAAAGTAAAGCCAAAATCGAAGCAAATCTGACATTGATGTAGATCTCAATGGAAAGTTAACATGCAGACACCGATCTAGTCTTTAGCCCTCTGCAACCCTAAACAAATGCGATATTTTTGGTGGAGGCGCTGTGTTTAATTTTCTGCGGTAACCAAACGTAAATTGGGTCAATCGGAACCAAATCTGACAACCACCACACAAATACAGCCAGCGAGAAAAGCAACTCAACGACAGGCGGGTAAGCCGTCACTGACGGCCTGCCTACGCCACGGTCGGAGCAACAGACGGGGGCAACAGCGCCGCCACACTCCGACATCACCACAACCATCACCGCCAAGCGACGGTCTGCATGTGAGAACTGAACTCGCCGAAATATATGACCGGAAGAAGAGCGGTAGCAGAGAAACCAAGAGATGAGAGAGAAACCCTAAAACAAAATGAAAGTATCATATATGTTTTGTGATGAAGATAAAAGAAACCACCGATGGTTTAAAAGAAACCACCCAGGCACCCACAGTAAAGAGAGAGTTGAATTGCGTATAAGAGAAGCCGACATGCTCTTGTTTAGCAAAGGGAAAAAATAAAAACATAAAGAAAAGAGAAGGACTAAACTTATCAAAGAAGCAAAATCATGTGGCCAAACTTTGAGAAATGAAAAGGTCACTATTCACCTTCAATTTGTATCGTATATTTATATAATTATATATGTAGATTTGAAGTATTTTGTTTCTTAATCTCAAGCTCTTAGGATCACTTGTTTTATTTGTTTCAACTAAATTTTTAACCACATCTTTAAGTTATATGTAGATTTGGTGTATAAGTTTAAAAAGTTAGTTTGAAAACAAATATGACTTTACGACATTTAAGTATTTTATTAAAGAAAAAAATAAAATATCAAAACATTACTTTACAAAAATATGTTTTTGTAAAACCCAATTCGCCCGACCCTAATAACCAGACTAACTCGAACCTTAATAGGGTCGGGTTTACGGGTGAGATTTTTAATTAAAAAACCCGACTAACCTGACCCTAATAAGCCGAAACCCGATCGGGTTGACCCGATTAACAATCATACCTGAACCAGATTAATCAGACTTGCCCCGAACCCAAAAAAGGTAATTAGGGTCGGGGGTAATAGGGTCTAAATGCTTAACCAGGACAACCCGGTCAAATCTTTCCATCATTCCTAATTCTATGTAATGGTGTCAAAAGTACCTAAATTCGATTAATAACACTTGACTCGAACCCAAATAAAGTAATTAGGGTTGTGTATAATAGAGTCTAAATGCTTAATCGGTATAATCCGGTTAACCTTACAAACCCAAATTGTAGTCAGGTTTGGGTTTTGAATTGAATTTAATAAAAAAATCCAGAGGGTTAACCCCAATAGTAGGGAGTTTATGAATCTATATTCATAAGTTACATATATAGATTCATAAACATTCGTACATTATGATGAAGATGAATACATCACATATGCACTTTAGATGATTTTAATCCTTAACTTTTTTATTGTGCGGTATACATATAACTACACGCATATCCCTTTGAAGGTCGTATCCCCAACTAACTGTTGCTTTTGAAGGGGGTATAACATCAAAAACAAAAGTTGGCAACCGCATCACAAAATAACAAGTGACCACTATCCAATAACAAGATTCTAAGTCTTCAACCACCACAACAATCGTATCACAAAAAAGTACCAACTTTAAACCCTTTTGCTAGTGTCCAAAAAGATGTTCCATATTAGATAGAAACGTACAATCACAAAAAGCATTTATATTATCATATAATACAAATGTTTTCACTTCAAGATGGTCATATCAACTTTGACTTGACAACCCAAATTAACCACCATTTTGTATTGGATTCTACTACCTGTAACTCTAAACTTCTTATTTGGGAAAGAAAGACTTGTGACACAAGAAAAGGCAACCCAACATTATTTTTATTACTAAGGAAAAAGACAACCACTAAACCTAATAACAAGTGTATATACGGCCTCTCATCATCTCTTATCTATAAAGTGTTAGGTTCAAGTCTCATTCATTTAGATATTACAAAACCGTATAAAACACCTGGATTCAGAAAGGGAAATTGGAACATACAGCCATCCAAAATCAGAATATGACACCTAAATGTTAGAATATCAGGCACAAATCGAAAGCAACACCAAAATTCCCAGAAAATGTTGTGAATCTTAGCTTGTTTAAGCATAAGAACGAGTCATCCACAATCTTGAAACCGTTCGCCAAGTTGCCTTTGAAAATCCTGTCGTTTCGATTAATCGAAAGCCTCTAGCATGTCAACATATCAATTGCCTATGTTGACATACCGGAGGCTTTGCATCTTTAACCGATTCTGTGAGCTCCAATGTGAACATCATTTCACCACAAACAAAAAATAAGAAACACAAAAATCCAATGTTTTGAGTAAGATCACATCCAAAAGAGCTAGCTAGTAACATGAAACTTGCTTTCAAGCTAATACTCAGGAGGACCAGTTTGTTACATGTGTATTATGAGCTAATATGTTTAAGGAGTCACATGTATCATAAATTAATAATCATAAAAGTTAAAAAGTATTATTATGGCAGAGAAGAGGCAGGGAATTTACCCAGAGGATAACTAACCCTTTTATGCCAACAAAAAGGAGAAACAAAATGTAAAGCAACCTTATTCTTCTTCTTTCTCTTCTTTTGTATTCATGCACAAACAAAGGACCACTGATCTCCTCCACCCTCCTCATCAGGATAGAAATACTCATTTGCAGCATCATTCAACCAACATGAAGAAGATAAATAAGGCATGTTATGAAAAGATTCAGCAATCCCACCTGCCATTACATCTCCACCTTCACCAACACACTCTTCAACCCTCTGTTTAAGCTCCTGAAACATGACCCGCGGCTCATGCCGCATCACCCGAAGAACCTCACCGCACGAAGGCCCAGCCACGGCTCGAGTCACCGCAAACCCATGCGCCCCGTCACTCTGAGACACGCGGATCACGCTAGGCGCGCCAAACAGGTTATGAACACCTCCAAGTGCCTCCTCATAAGCACCACCCAAAAACATCCCTAAATAATACTTCATCCCGCCTTCGAGTTCGTGAAGCGGCAAGCTCGATTCGCCACCGATGAACCGGTTGATCTTTCCGTCACTATCGCAGGTTAGATCTGATAAAACTCCCTTGGTGTTTGGGCGTTCTTCGAGTCGATGAATCGGCATTATGGGGAATAACTGTCCTATGCCCCAGAAATCAGGAATTGAGGTGAAAACTGAGAGATTGATATGATATGTGGTGACCGGATCCGAAACGCCGATGGTTTTCGCCACCAGATCGCATAATCCATCAACGCCTGCCAACTGTTCGATATCTAAACTTCCGTCGATGAACTTATCAACGCATCGTTGTTTCAACTGATCGGCGTATGCTAAGCAAGCTTCGTGATCGCCTCTAATGGCGGACTGTGAGAGATTATGGTAGTCGGAATGAGCTTCCTCCGGGAGGCGTTCACCTAACTGCTGAACATCGGAAGAAGAGAGATTCGGAACGGAGTATTTGCTGGACGAAACGGCTTCGAATACGAGAACGGAATGGTGAGAGACGATCGCGCGTCCGCTCTCGCTGCAGATCACCGGATGGTTAACGGATTTCTGATCGCAAACTTGCTTCACCGCCGTAACAACCGCCGCGGCGTATTCTTCGAGAGTGTAACCGACTGAGACGTCCGAATCGCTGGATTTCGAACCGTCGTAATCAATCCCTAAACCACCGCCTATATCGATGACTTTCATGGAAGCACCAAGGCGGAGTAACTCGCTGTAAATCTGCGCCGCCTCGCCGACGCTATCCGCCAGCAAGGCGGTGGAAGGGATCTGAGATCCGATGTGAAAATGGAGCAGTTGAAGGCAATCTAACATACCGCATTTCTCGAGCTTCTTCACGACTCGGAGAATTTGAGTCGTCGTAAGACCGAACTTCCCTTTCTCACCGGAAGTTGAACCGAAATGACCGGAATGTTTCGTCCGGAGCTTCGCACGGACGCCTACGACGGGAAGAACGTTAAGTTTCCGGCTCATATCAATAACAGAATCCAGTTCCTCCTCCTGTTCTAGAACAATCACGGTATTCAACGAAAGCTTTCGAGCAATCAACGCTAGCGAGATGTATTCCGCATCTTTGAAACCGTTGCAAATCAGGAGAGATTCAGAGCTTCCTTTGCAAAGGCAACTCATAGCCAAAAGGAGCTCCGGTTTGGATCCGGCTTCCAATCCGAACCTGAAAGACGATCCGAATCTCACAATGTCCTCCACCACAAACCGGTCCTGATTGCATTTCACCGGATAAACTCCCTGGTAAACCGAACCATAACCTTGCGTCTCCACAGCGAAATTGAACGCCGATTGGATCGATTCGAGCCGATTCTTCAAAACGTCGGGGAAACGAACGATCAACGGAAGCGGCAATTTCAAATCGGACGCCTTATTCACAACTTTAATCAGATCAATCTCCTGATGCTCCATGGTCCCGGAGCCATGTGGACGGACGGTCACGTTGCCGGAGGAATTGACGGAAAAGTACGGCGCGCCCCATCCGTTGATCCGGTAGACGGCGGCGGAGTGAGACGATGACCAGTTGACGGAGGTTCTGGAACAAACGACGCCGGTGGTGAACGGAGGAGAGGGAGGAGCGATGGCGGCGTCAACGCAACACGCTAGGGCCGGCATCTCTTCTCCGATCTGTCAATTGAAGGAACGAATCGATGAATTTAAAGGATGCGATTTGGCGAGGTTAACCCGCCGAGGCCGGAGCCCCGGCTATCCCCTGAAACGAAGCAGACGGAGATCTGAATCAACACAACACGCACAAATGCACAATTGCACAAATCAACAATCTGTGTGTGATTAACAGATAATCAATCGATCAAGTTCTTAATTCGATACCTAATCCCACCATGCAAGACCACAAATTGGAAATTAAACGTACGTTTCGAATGGAGAATGTCAAATGGGTGAGAATTGCATGAGAGTTTATGGCCCCTTTATACAAGCAGCAACTTTGGAGGGATTGGATTCTCTTTGTCAGACCTAAAGTTATAAAACCAGATGGCGGTACAACATATAATCCACATGGTACAAGTGTTAATCAACCCTAAAGAATATTAGTGGACGAAGAGCTAATGTACACATTCTAATGCATATGGTACAAGGAAATGAAAATTGAAAATACGCAACTTCTCGATTCATTTTGTTTTTCTTCCATCCATATATCACCACCACTAATACTAATGAAACACAAAATCTAATACTACTCTAGCTAAACACCCTAACTCATACACGTGTATTTGGAAGATGAGCGGAATGTAACACTTTAATGATATATTCGTAACGCTAAGAGTTATCTCTGTTTTTTTCTTATCAAAGGGCTTTTAATCTAGCGGTATTATGGTGTTAGATAAGGCTTAATATTTTTTTTGTAGTAAGGGTTTAAATTGAAGGTACAAATCCTGTTAGAGACAACAAAATTAGAGTAAATTACATATTGTGTCCTTTACGTATAATTAGTTTTGCAGGTTGTATCATTTGACTTCACTAATTACTGTGCGTGTCTCTATTCTGAAAAATTTATAAGAGAATTGTCCTCTTCATTAACAAGAGTTGTTTGTTCTATTAGCTTAAATGAAAATGATTATAAATTAAATACAAAAATATAAATAAAACAAGCTCCCGGACCATTTTGTGTAATTTTTTTTTTAAGTTATTATTGTAAAATACTTCTTAAACTTACATAAAACTAACCCTCTAACCCACTCCCACCTATCTCGTAAAAACTCACCCCCAACACCCATCATCACCACTACCACCACAACCACAACTTTATTATTCATTCGACCCATGTCTTTTTCCCCTATTTAACCCCCTCGTTGACATAGCCACAAAGGAATAAACTTACATGAACTACCAGAAACTAGATACGGACAAACAAAAAGAAAAATGGGCACACGTGGTCGTGCCATGTGAACCACCTAAGAAGATGAAACGTGATGGAAACGTTACTATAACGAGGAGGTTGATCTTTGTTTAATATATAATAAACAAAAGTCTTTGGATGTCACATGTTATATTCCTCATGCGCTTCAATAAAAGTCTATATATCATTTTCTTACAATTTTGATTAAAAAAACAAATAGAAACACGCGAACCTTATTTTGATCCGCAACCCAAGCCATCATGTGTTTGTCCCTCTCGTATCTCATATAAACTAAAAAATCTCATGTGAAAATCCTCTCCGCCGATTTAAGATTTTCAAAGCCTACTTAGCAGGCAATCCATTAAACGAGCAGGGATCAAAGAGGAAAAGAAGTGCAATTGGGGATCGAGAGGAAAACAAGAGTGATTCATGATTCGAGAGGAAACAAAGATTCTTAAAGACTGAAATCATAAAATAATGGCAGACTCAGAAGAACGCTCTGGAGTTGTTTTTTTGCTCACTCTAATGGATGATAACCAGGAACGAAAATTAACTCAATATTCAATATAAGAATGAGACTTTACAAAGACTCCATGAACCCTATTTATACAACCTAAATTTGAAATAAAAGAAATCTAAAACCAATAAAATAATAAAACTCAATTCTAGTCTAATACTAACTCTATAAAATAATTAATAAACATTTACTAATTAACCCTTAATTGTTGATCAATTACAATATTAGTCCAACACACTCATTTTGTTAGGGTTCTTTCTCAAGCTCTGAAGTTGTTTGTTGATGCTCATTCATCTTGTTAGTGATAAGATTTTAGGTTTATTTCTTAATGATTTTGTTCTGCGACATTTCCAAGGTGAAATACTGATTAGAGCTTATATTATAAGTTAGATTAGTAACAGAAGTTTGTTTAGGACTTGAAATCCCTTATTTAGATTCTAAAGTATAAATTCATAAATTTAAGAAAATACAAAAAAGAAGGGTGTTTATAAATAGAGGAAGTTATGTGGATACATAAAGTTGTGGATTCTGAAAACTTATAGTTATGGTGACCAATAAGACTAGGCGAAGCGGGTTCGGATTCGTCGAGCGGTTACCTTAGCTTCCACGGCAACCGTTGCCACTATCACGGCCAGCGGCATCTGCTTGGGTTCTCGGCTACAAGTACCCATTTGAGCTTCGTTGTTTTCGAGGGTGAGAGGCGTTGGGGTGGGGTGGGGGGGGGAGGGGGGTTGGTGTTGGACCGTTGCCGACCGTTAGACATATTAACAAAATTAAATTAATTGTTTAAAAACATTACAAATACCCGTTCACTCTACACAATTTTTTCACACCAATCACTATTCTATCATTTCTTCTCACCTCTTTCATAATCATTCCAAGATGAGACGGATACTGATTCTTCCACCCGACTCTTTGACACCCTCGAGTCCTCATACGACGCCGTTGGAGATATTGAATTCCTTTCTCTAGTTGTCGAGGCCTCGAATGAACAAGAAGGTGGCCCTCCAAAAAGAAGGAGATATGTTTCACGGAATCGTTTAGAGGTTAAAGATCGACTGATGAGACATTACTTTAACAAGGGCGCCCTATTTAATGAAGTAATCTTCGAAGAGAGATTCAGCATGTCCAAAAGATTATTTTTTTAAGACCGTTGCCGACGTAAGCCAACACAACGAGTACTTTCAAGAGGGGATGGACGCGCGAGGAAGGAAAGACTTCTCGTCTATACGTACATAAATGCACATCTGACATTCGTCAACTTGCGTACGGTAACGTTCCTGAAGAATACGATGAATATTTAGCTATGACTGAGAGAACCTCACGTAAAACACTAGACCATTTTGATATGCTCCGCTGGGTTTAATTTAGGGTTTCGATATTGGATTTGTTTGTGTTTCTCAGACCTAGTGACTAAGATTGTTGTATCACGGTGTTCCACCTTTGGTTAGCTTGTCTACATATTTGTGTTTGTTACATTTTCTTTTAATTATGTTTGCGATCCAAAGTTTGGTTTAAAAAGGTTCACGACTTCACGCACACTTACGCTTAACGTTTTCTGATAAAAATTTTAGAAACCCAACATAATTAACTTATAACTACTCAAATTTAAAAGTTTATTAACACACATTCCGATGAAGATATACATATGATTAGATTATTAAAAAAAATTAGGTATTTTTCTGGTCATGAGAGCACCTATAATCTGAACCAACAAAGAACGTGGAATTGTTCATTTGTTTGTTTGTAGAAATGCATTGTTTGTTTAAAACTTAGTGGCTACTATCATGTCACTGCAATTTTTATTATATTTTTTTTTTGCTCTTTTCAGTGACTTTATTGCACTTTTTATCATCTTTTTTCTCTTTTAAATGAGCTTTTTATCTCCATGCCTCCTTTTCTTTCTAATCTACTAAATTAGGTTAATTGTTTTTTTAATCGTATTATCGTAAAAATTTGTTATGGATAGCACTCGTTTATGGTATATTTATTTATTTTCTAGGCACAACTGAAATTAAATACCCGTTTGAAGTAGCAGCAAACTTTTTTTGTATTTTGAATTTATTATGGTCATGATAAATAGAGGATATGGTTTATATAGGATCGAGATGGTAGAGAATAGAAAGGAAGGCTAGGTCATACTTCTAGTAACAAACTTTCTTATTTTGATTTTGTTAAGAACGTTCCCTTTAAAATTGTGCATTGTAACTCGTGTGCTAAAGATAAACATACCCGATCACCCATTCTAATAAGATCTACTAAAATCATTGAATGTTTTTAATTAATTCATTGTGATATATGGGGGGCGGTTAGACCTCCTTCACTTACGAGAGCAAATTATTCTTTTAACAATCGTGAACAGCTATAGTCGATCTATTTGGAATTTTCTTTTGAAACATTATCGTTGAAACAACTTGCCCCGGCCCTACACGCCACAACAAAATGGTGTCATGGAACACAAGCACATGCACGTACTCGAGACCGCACGAGCTCTTAGATTTGAGGAAAATTTGCCTAACAAGATTTTGGGGCGAGTGTCATGACCGTGACCTACATAATTATTCGCCTTTCTTCAAAGACCAACGACAACAAGACCCTGGTTTTAAATTCTATTTGAATGAAAACCCGATTATGAGAACATGAAGCGTTTTGGATGTCTCACCTATTTCCGAAATACTGACACCAATGGAGATAAATTCGAATTAAGGGGGAGACCCGGAGTATTTTTGGGTTACACACCGAGAACATGAAGATGTGGATGAAGCATGGATGAACGTAAAAGAAGCATAGATAAATTATATAGAGAAAACGGTAGGGGAACAAGACTGAAGTGTAAAAACCATTTGTATATTCTCTGTATCAAAGAGTTGTTCAACATATTTGTTCTCTTGTACAAAATGAAAAGTAATATTGACTCTACACCGAGATTGCATAATTCATTTTTGCAAATTTTACCCACAATAAGGCTTGGGCTATAGCCTTCTGCTACCAAGGGAAGAATGGGCTAAGGAAGGGGAGTAAAAGGAAGCCCAAGTTCAATACCTTAAAATGGAAAGGATAAGGTCCGAGACCATGGCCTCCCCACCCCCTTCCACTAATAGACATTTTTGTGAACGTGGAAGAGAAGAGAGAGTGCGCGACCGATTGATCAAACACGTTGCTCGGATTATGTGAGAGTTCGAGTTTGGATCATTAAATCGAGACCAACGGAGGAGGGAACGAGTGGTTTTCAGTGAGTGTCATCTTTATCATCACCTTGCACGAAATGGACTTCACGATATAGTTTCTCAAAAGTAAGGTTGAGATCACATACATGAATGGATATACAAGTTAAATGATGATAAATTATGATAATGACGAGTTTGAACAAAGGTATGTGGAAGCTTGATAAAAAAACACAATACTATTTATCGTGTATATGTAAGTATTATAAATACATAGTGCTATTTTATTAAAAAAACAATATTATTATCGTTTTACTATAAATAGTATAAATATATACGAATTTTATAATAGCTTTTGTATAAATTTTATAATATAACTGTGTAATTTGTAATACTTAGAGTAACCGATAATAACACTGTGTTGTTTTTAAAATGTCAGTGTTATAAAGTTTATTTTTTATAAATTTCTTTTGGGAAAAAATGTATCTAAAAGAATATAACAATATTATACGCATATTAAAGGTAAACATATGGGTGATTTTATGTTGTATTTTTTCAAAAAATATATATATATAGTATAAGTAGCTATTTTAGTTTTTAAAAGTTGATGGAATTAGTATTCATTAAATCAAATTTACTAAGTTGTTCTTATGCCCAATCATCAAAATAGTCTACATGCAACTTGCATATTGGTTCTTACAATTTGTAGAATAAAAAAGATTTATACCGGATCATCCCTTATTCACGACAACCACATTGTTAACCCCTGTCCCCACTAAATAAATATTAACTATCGAATTCGTTAAAGAAAAAAGAACTACTAAAATAGACCCGTTTGGTTCGGAGGAATTCGTGGGATTTTATTGGAATTTGAATTCTATATCATAATGTGTTTCGTTCGTGGAATCCGATAAATTTATTCCGAATTATATTTTTAATGTGTTTGGTTAATAACAATATTGGAACTAGGATTTGATTAAATTCCATAAAATTTCTTCATTTAATGGATTTCAAATTCCTTCTTAATAATAAATGATTTACATTCGTTCTAAATCGAACCCGCCCACCCGAACCAGACCGAACCGGCCCAACTGCACCTGTCGCTCAGACCGACTAGACCCCACTGGACCCACCGCTCGAATCGACCAGACCCGATCATCGGATAATACTGACCGGACCCACTGCCCGGACCGCGCCGACCAAACCTGCCGCCCGAACCGGAGCCGCTGCTTGGACCATACCAGACCCGCTGACCTGATTCGTCGCTTGATCGTATATGTCGCCTGAACATGACCGACCAGATTCGTCGCCTGACCGACCCCGAACATACCTGCCGCCCAGACGAAACCCGTTGCCTAACCCAACCCAACCTGCCGTCGACCCGAAACGAGCCTCTACCTGATCAGATTTTTTTTATTTTATTTTATTTTAAGTTCTAAAATTTTTATAGATTAATATTTTTAAACTTTTTTTTCTACTATAAATTTTAATCCAAACCAATTTTTTCATATTCCAATTTCTTTAAATTCAAATTGCATTTCCAATTCAAATTTAACAAATTTCCCGAACTAAACAGTTCCCAAATGTCTAGTCACGTGGAAACATTTGTCTAAAAAAAAGTAGTTACAATATAAATATTAGACATCACGTTAGCAATTTAATATGCTCAACGAGTCCGTTTTTAAACAGCGCACAAAAACAAAGTACAATTAAAAAATTCATGTGATATTTTCAATTAAAATGTTATAACAACATTACCTAAACTTTGTCAACAATTAAAACTAGAAACCAAAATAGTAATTGTACGTATTTGAGAAAAAAAGATAATAAACACAAATTCAACTATGATCTCTTCCCTCTTGGCTGGCTTAATTAGCTCAAGACGAGAGATTTCCTTAATTCTCTAGCATAGCATTTACTTGGTTCATAAGATCACTTCCTGCTAACTCGGGTTCGGATTAGCCGCGAAGTACGCTAACACGCCTACAAACGGTGCATTAATATAAGTCGTAGGCTCCGATTTGCTAGAATCAGCTCGATCATCACCAAACTCGTCATCCTCCTCGGGCCCACCAACTATAGCACCGATCAACGGGTTCGGATTAGGGCTAGAGGAGTTGTAATAAACGGTGCCCTCTTTACACCGAACGGGTTGCGGATGGTTCCAAACCGACGGTATAGACGACCCTCGATGATGAATTCGTTGCGGGTACCTATTGCTATACCCTACCATATAGGACATGCCCATTGGGTTCTCCCCTAGGATATAATCCACTTGGCGTTTAGCCATCCCGCGAAGGTAAGCGGGTCCCACACTTATGTTACCACAATTGATCACGGAGTCTGGTACTCGCTCCAAATACTTTGCATAAACTAACATGAGGAATGATATCGCGGTTGAATGTTGTAAATTGCTTCCCCCGGGACGGAAGATTAGACCGCCCGGGGAGTATGCAATGTGAGATGATGATGAACCGTCTGGTATCAGTGTGCACATGAAGCTTTCGGCGGATGCTCTGTACGACTCCAAACCGTACACATTCCCTCCCAAAACTTCCTGAATCAAGTCAACAAGTCATCGGGTCGGGTTAAATATAATATATATCAAAGTTGTGAATCGATATGAAAGAAAATTGTCTAGGGAAAATTCACTCAAAAACCTTTATTTGATTTGCATGCATACAAATCCCTAACTTGACTAACTTAGGGACCAAGTTGTCTTGTAGAATCCTATTACAAACCAAATACCTATTAAACCAACTTGTCTAACACGTAAATATGTCTCGACCTACTTGCCTAAACATTAAGCCCAACTCGCTATTTTTTTTCCTTACGGATCAGACCGACCCAACACCGATTTGTGTTGGGCCGTTTGTGAATTAACGGACCAACAATATACACATATTTTTAACACAAAATAAAATAAATTTACAAAAAAATCCAAAAGTTTACCTTGGAAACAAGAACATTGAGGCCAGCATGTTTGTTGTCCCATCCAAACTCATTAATATTGTCATCAGCACCAAATGTTTTAGCATTATTTTGTATGTAACTTAAATAGTTTTCATTGTCACTTGCCCTTCTTAACCATGCTGCTCCCCATAACAATTCATCCTACAAAATCAGACATTTTATATTAAAAAATAACCACTAAATGTTTATTAATTTTAAAACATTCCTATAACAAATTAGTATATATATATATGTTACTTGCCTGATATCCATCAAAATCACAGTAAAAAGGGCAAGCACCCGTCCTAATATCGGCGTTATCACTATACGCCCCTCGGTACCTATCAGCATATTCAAAAACTCTGGTGGCCGTGGTAAGGAGGGTGCGCGAGTAGCCCGGATCAGACGGGCCGAATGCGATGGCTGCAGCTGCTAAAGCTGCAGCCGTCTCTCCGGCCACATCTGAGGCCGGGCTCGGTGCATCCACCACGTACACTGTACGGTCAGTGTCCATGTCTTCTGGTCTCTCCCAACAGTTATGGTCCTTTATTGGGTCACCCACCTACAAAATAGTTAACTCATTAATGTTACTTTGAATTGTATTTAAGAATTTGGTGGGCCCATTTCCCTCACGGGCTCCCTCCCAATAAATCCAACCGGTCCATCACGTGTTGTTCGCCAAAACGACAACGTATCATTACATCACAAATTTAAATTACTTTTTTTTAAAACCTTTTAAACGATTAACATCAGGCTACCCAATAATTCATAACTAGTTTTGTACATTACTCGTATCGTACCTGTACATAAATTCGGTTAGGTTGCGACACGGTTTTCAGCAAATAATCCGTCGACCACCGTATCGCCACCAACGCATTCCGCAACTCCGGTGGGGGCATCATCTCTCCGAACTCGATTACGCTCCACGCCAGCATCGTGGTAGTGAACGCCATCGGAAAACCGTACTTCACATTGTCGCCGGCATCATAGTAACCGCCGGTGAGGTCAACATTGGCAGACGAACCGTCTCCGAGTCCCGAATTTCCGCGCCAATTCATCCGCTGGTCGTTTGGGAGGAAGCCGGAGCGCTGGCCTTCGAAAAACAGGATTGATTTGGACAGAGCTTCGCCATAGATTAGGTAACTTGAATCATTTTGAAGAATCAGAAGTGAAAATTGGAGAAGAAGAAGGGGGAAGAAAAAATGTGAAGCAAAAGGCTTCATGCTCTCTTTTTTTTGTTTGTATGAAGGGGGTATGTAGAGGAATGGATTTTATACTCCTATATATATTCGAATAGAATGAGGATAATAATTGTTTTATTTAATGGGAAATGGTTGATGTATATATTTATTAAGTAAGTATGACAATGATTATTGATTAGTGGTTATGGTATGATAAAGGATAACAACTTTAACAGAAAAAAATTAATACAAGTTAAAGTATACCAATTTAAATATAGAAAATAATGGAAGCTAACTACTAATTGTAGCTTTAAGTTATTGGTTACTAAAACAATCACAAGTTTAATATTATTTTACTATTTTTAAAAACATAATTGCCTTTTAGAAATTCACAAAACTAGCCATAAATAAACTAGATAACTTCAAAAAAAATCATAATCATGAGAAAACATGTAGTAAGATTATAAACATGTAGCTCATGCTAGATCTAAAGGAAAGTTCTAACGAAATAGTTTGGTAGAAAAATAATTGACGTTTAAATTAAGAGATTCTGGATTTAAATCTGAGTATTAATCTGGTGATTTTAACGGTTAAAAAAATCTAAAGGAAATAAAAAAAAATGTGTAAATGTTAAATCAGGCAAATTGTATATATATACAATCACAAACTAGCCTATGGAATTGTGCCTCAAAAGCAGCTAAAACTAATATCTTATATATAAATAGTTGTCCATGCTTATTCATAATATCTGATTTAGCTCAGTTGGTCATCATGGTGCTCCTTTTTCCTGCAGACCCGGGTTCGAGTCTTCTTTGGGTTTTTTTTTATATATATATTTTTTATCACCTTCATTTAAATCCAAAGTGGTTCTAGGCAGCTGAATTCATATATAATTAAGGAAAGGTATCAAAGAAAATAAAGGGAATCACTGTCAGGTTATAGCTTATACTACAACAGCTATTATAGAGGAACCATAATACATTGATCCACCATCTCTAATTAACCCAAAAACTATAAATTCTTTTCGGAGATTCGGTTTCTTCAATTTTTTATAAACCAACTAGCTGTAACAAATTTAAACAATATACAAGGCATTAGCCAACAGTTCTAATCAAGACATGGTGCTTTCCCTATGTGCTTAAACAATTGTAGGAAGTGGACTTTACTTTCTTAGTTAACTTGCCTAAGTATGTGTTCAAATTTCCGTTATGTTCCTTCCAATGCCACCTCCTCTACTTGACCCTTTTAACTACAAGGAGATACAAATATAGTTAGATTTTGCGAAGTGTTATCTCTAATTATGGAAATTGCTTGAGCTTACAATTCCATTAAGTCTCTAAATAATAACAGTAACTTGAGCAAATGATAATTATTAACTGCCCTACTTTAAGATCATGAACTCTGACAAATAAAAAGGTCCAAAAGATCATAGGCTTTTGATATCACTTCTTAATAGACACTTAATGGGGTTTACCTCTGAATCGGTCAGATTCAGAGTGTTTGGTTGGGTTTTTTTTTACAGCTTAATCACATAAGAGGATCGAATTACCCCCATAAACTTAAATAATATATATAGGTTCAAAAGATCATATGATTCCCACATAAAGGTGATAGAGATACCAGAACAACTTAGAAGATAAAAAGTTAACACCACTCTTAGAAACTTGCAAGATAGGTGATCTTAAAACCAGATTTTAGAAAGTATTCTAGGGTATTTATAAAGGTACAGTAAATAATAATTATTAAAATCAATTTGAAATGAAGAAGCAAAAAAACATTTAGAAAAAACAAACTCACCTCTGGTGCAAGATAACATCTCATTCCTCAAGTATCAAAGAAGGAAAGATCAGAGGGATCATCATGAGGTTTAAACAATGCAAAGTCAGCAAGGTAAAGTCAGTTCAAGAAAGTAACCAACACGGTTCTCACGTTTAATATCACATGCATAAGTAATAAATTTACACCACCATGACCGAATAAAGATATATTTAAAAAGAGGCTAAATAAAAGGATGACGTATACATAAGCATCTAAATGTTAAAAAGTTATCAATAAGGCTACTTAACTATTAAAATAAAGTTAAATAAGATGGCCCACTCGCGCATTGCGACATGACACCTTTTAACGACAAAGGATGTAAATAGTTCAAAATTGCGAGACTCAATATTTCCCTGTACCTATTCTCTTAATTCTTCAAAGATTTTACTTCAGCTATCTAATTAAGATTAAAAGCTAACTGTTGTGATCAACATATGCATCTTTACTCTTACTTCTAACATAGATATTTTAACTTTGGGTTTGTATCCACATGTATACAGGTTTATGCCTACCACAACCATAGCTGACGCGACCGCAAGTGCTACTGTAATACTTTACGATGATGCTACACAGTCTGTTGTAGGCCAGTCGTGTTCTAACTTTGTTACAGGTCTTCCAGCTGCTGATCCACTTATGTTACCCGAGGGTCTACTCGCAACAAGGGAAACATGGTACACTTTTTTTTTGAAGCTCAAGCCAAACACGAAAGCAGGGATCACGACTTTCATAATTGAAAGAGCCGAGCCTATTTCCTTTGCCACTGGTTCGGTGACCCCTCAGACACCCCAGACTATAATAGAAACAAACCGACAAAGTTCTATTACTGATGTCGCTAGGCCTCTTTTTCAGGACATAGGTATACAAATAATCGAACATCACTTTTAAAATTTTAAACCGCCTCTCATTCATTTATCTCTATTACACCTCTTACATTACTAATAACAGCCCTTTATTGACATACCACAGCATCACCTTCAGCAGAAAAACTCAAGAAGCAACGTCATGAGTAACATCGTCTACCCTCATCTCTCTTTGAAAAGACTCATGTTTGTAAAATAATAGCACTGTAACTTTGTTTTTTGTTTCTGAATCTAACCTATCTCTGTATAATATTAGGTTTATTACCTGCTTTGTAAGTTTATGCTTAGTTTTTTTTTTGCCAACGCCAGTTTTGGATTCTCATGTTTGAACTTTGTGCTAAAAGAAATTTATGGCACCCACAGTCCATATCCTCCATTGCGTGTAAGACTAGAAATATAAACATACTGTTTTGATGAAAATTTCCCCCCCCCCCCTTCAACAATTGTGTCTAAATGTAACCTATTTTGGTTTTGGCATTCTACATATTGATCTCATAATTTATATTGAATTGAGATATAGATTCATAACAAAACAAAACAGGTTAGAAAGTAAAAAATTGTATTATATAAATATTGTGAACATTAGAATGAATTTGTAAAACACCACCTAAATCCAAACGCATAATAAACCTGTATATTCCCAAATCACCGCCGCAATGCGCGGTTGATCTCTAGTTGGAAACAATTGTTAAATTTTTGTTTTCATATATCCTCCACATCTTCATGCATATCCATATTCCTGTCCTTTAGCAGTTTTCTAACTTTTGTCATCCCGTAAACAAGTGCAAGAGTGATGATCACATCGAATATAGGTTTACACTCACCATGGGAATAAGAGTATAGTCACATGATGAGCTAGTTCCAACATCACCTTTCTTCGTCATCAAGGTAGTTGGTGAGTTAATTGATTTGTTAATTAAATGAGACTGGATCTAAAACTCTGAAACAATTAGCGAGGAGTTTCTTAGTGAAAGTATCAGGAATTTCAATAGCACATGAGGAACTCTTATACGGCCAATCCGAACCTGCTTCTAAACAAAATGAATATCAATCTCAACATGTTTGGTTCACGGATGATGTAAATTACCTAACAAATAGAGCAGATACATTGTCAAAATAGACAAGGGTGGCGGCGAGAAGAGGAACATGCAGCTCAAGAAGCAAATTGTGCAACCAATTGACCTCGGCCACATCATTAGGGAAGGCTATGTATTCCACCTCGGCACTAGATCGGGAAATTGTAGTTTGTCTCTTCGATGACCAGGACGGTAAGTTATCCCCCACATAAACACAATAGTCGGACGTTGATCGCCGAGAGTCCGGGCAAACGCCCCAATCGATATCTGAATAAGCGTTTAATGAGTGAGTAGTCGATGGTCGAAGATGTAAGTCGTGGTCCAAGGTACCATGAATATACCGAAGAATTCTCTTCATGAACCGGAAATGAGGCTCATGTGGAGCATGCATGAAGAGACAAACATGCTGAACTGCATAGGAGATGTTTGGGCATGTGAAAGTAAGATACTGGAGTGCCCGAGCAAGACTCCAAAACAATTTAGAGTATGTAGATGCGTAGTGTAAATGTAAGTGATTAAGCGTTGTGCAAAACACGCTCCCAAATCATATTAAGTGTAAAATCGAAAAGTTTTAAAATGTTCAACGACCCATAGCATGCATGCATCCTACTCGTGTCATGTCCCTTAGCGACCTGTGAAAGACATGCTAAAGTGTGTCAGCACAAAGCTTGGTGAGTTCATAACTTTAAACAAAATGTAAGTATAAGTGTTTGTAGAAATGTAATCAATAGTTATATCAGTAGCTAGCTAGGCCATGTTTACTATCACTATGTGTTTCGCAACCGAAGCTGGCTGTTATGCGTTTGTTTGCCTTTCCACCACGTCTAACACAAACGATGGTGAGATGGTTTAGGTCATCACTCGTTTGACCTCTAGTCGAGAATTTCCATGCTTTCCAATAATTAACGGTTCGATGTGTAAGGACTTCTAATTGTGTTATGTGTGCACATCAGTGAATAGAGATATAACATTATTACCAAATCCAGTGTTTGCAGCATGCTTTATCCCCCCCCCCCCCCAAATGAGATACTTAAAAGTAGGTTAGTGAACTCGCCTTACGGTGCTCAGCAAGAAAAGTTATGAAAGAGATGAGTTTCCAAGAACAACCTAGATATGCAAATGTATGAGTGCATGTGTTTGAATGGGTCGAAAGGGTCTTTTGTATCCAACAACTTCCAAGTGCTATATAAAGGACTACATAGCCCAACATCCTATGTTTAACCAAGTATACCCTACGACACGTTGGTGACTCGTTTAACAAAGTGTTGATTGAAATTGGTTATTAGTTTAGGTTTCCAAATCCGAAAAGTATCCGTAAATAGCAGGTGATGAACATAACAGGTAATCTCACATTACAAGTGTCCTATCATGCTTCTACATTCACCTTGCATCATTAGTAACCCTAACAATGTTATACACATCAGTTACCAACTGAAACGAAGCACCAAATCAAGTGTAAATAACTCAACAAGCAATTATTTACCACACCGCAGGTTTAACTGGCATTACCAACCATATTACATGATTTACAATTAAATTTTGTTACACGTTGCATACAAAAAGTTTCATCTTTTAATAAGGTTTGATCATCATGCAGTTTACCGTTCTAAGCGTGCAAAACCTATTTCTATGATCATCATAACATGTGGACATCATCATGGCATCAAGTGAACATACAACTAACAACATATGCATGCATTAGATGCCAAAAGCTTCCTTTAACAACATGTTTCAATATCATCAACAACTCATTGAATTTAGCATGCTAGTTATACACAATATCATCATCTAATGTCATGTAGCAAGTCATCACAACAAAAAATATGTAACTCAAGGTTTGTCAAATTAGGGGAGGCGGTATGGTGCCCGGCTCCATTGCCCGGGTCCAAGGGAACTGCACGGTTCTGTGTGGCAACCATACCGCGTGACGCGGTTGCATCCCGGTGGCTCCAAATTTTCGAGTCTCACGGTTCCACCAAGCCATGAAGAACCGTTCAAATTGTATCGTTTTTTTACCATTGCAACCCAACGGCTCTTTCCTTTTTTTTCTAACATTTTATTATATATACACATTCATTTTTTTATAAACCACACCTTATACCACTTTCTTTTTACCTCTTTCTCTCTACAAAATGAATCTTTACGATGAAGAAGATTTTTTTCAACAATGAGATGCATGGGGTTGCACCTAGAATGCCATTTGTTTGCAACGGTCAAGAGTACAAACGTGGATATTGCCTTGCGGATGTCATATATCCCCCTTGGTCGGTCTTTCTGAAGGCATTTCCACATCCTTTTGAGATTAAAGAGAAGAAAATGAAGAAGATACAAGAGGGGGCTAGAAAAGACGTGGAAAGAGGGTTTGGTCGGTTAAAGGAAAAGTGGGCAATAGTTGATCGAAAGGGTCGTCCAATAAAAAAAAAAGCTAATGGAGAACATTACGTACGCTATGATTATTCTACACAACATGACTCTGAAAGACGATGACCTTGCTATATCACCGGTCCACATTCGAGATCCGCCAGTTAACCGGGTTCTCGACCCAAATGTCATTTTCGAATTGCGAGATAGTGAGACTCATTTTAAACTTAGATTCGATATCACCGAGCACATCTAAAACACAATGGAAGTGTTTTTAACCGAGGAGGAGGTGAACGCAAATCCTCAACCCTAGAGTTCTGAACTGCAACATACTATTTATTGAGTTTGACCAAACTAGCGCATGTAGTACCATCCAATCATCATAACATCATCAACTTTTCTGCATAATCATTTCTACAAAAGATCATACACTTTCATAAATCACGATTCATGACAATCTTGCGTACACATCACATTAATCATGTTTCATATGAGTCACACATGCAGTAATCATCACGAATTGCTACTACAACACATTTATACGCAATGGACCACTTGGATGTTATTGCGCAGACGAGGGTTATAGAAAAATATCGAATAGAATCGAGAGATTGTGTTTATAGTTTAGATTAGGTTTTTTATCCGTCAGAGGGTCCGTCGCGTGTCGCGACAAGCTAGACGGGGTTTCCTCGCGTGTCACGGCGGATAAAATAATCGGGTATGCTTATTTTCTTTTTCTGGCGCCGTCACGTGTCGTGACCTCCCCTCCAAGATGCGTCACATGGCACGGCGAGGCTGGTTGGCAGAATTTTCCTTTTTGTTTTGCTTCAAGGCTCGAGATCGGTTCGGGTCTTCGCATACGTTATTATAATTTCTAAACAATTATACTAACACATAAGTTCACATAGTTCACGTAGCACAAATCACATAAATCAAATTCGGTTTTCATGAAATACGTTTGTGCATTTTACATGTTACTTAAATACTTAACTAACGTTCGGGAGTCGGGACCAAACTTGTGCGTGAGTGTTTGTGGACTAACTGACACGTCTAATGAACCATAATAGATGTATGTTATATGTATGTTTGTAATAACGTGAGTTCGTGTTAGCCTGGAATCACCTGAAACTATCGTGTGTCACAAAGGAGGATGTGAGCATCGATTGATTTGGATTTTGGCGAGTCGATAACCTTTGTAACTCCAACAAGACCATGTTGCGTGCAACACCACTCTGGGAACTTTGATTAATATAGGATTGTTGTTGTGTCATATTCCGGTGGTAACCCCTAGACCAATTAAACTAACCGGTTTTCATCGACGAGTCTTTTAACATCCCCAAGTTACTCCACAAGGTCAGTTAATTTCTTAAAGTAATCGTACATGGACGTACATGTGGTGAGTGTAAGATTAGTCAACTCATGTCCAAGCGTGGCAGCCCGTGCACCCTTGTTACTCAAAAAAATCTCCTGCAATTTGACCCATATTTTAGGTGTCGTAATGTTATTAACAAGAACCCTTTCAAGTATCTCGTCAGAACAGACAGTGTTCGGTAGATCCATTGTAACACTAGTGCATCAATTTCTACCCATAATGCATAAGTAGGATCAAGCTTCTGTCGGGGGCTCGATTCCATCAATATGATTAGCAACCTTTTATGATTTTACTTGGCACAAGTTCTCTTGTAATCTGTCTCATTACAATGATAGCACTTGACGTCTTTCCATGACTTCCTAATTCGCTTCTTGATAAATATATGCCTTGTCTTTTGCATATGTTCTCCCCTTGTTACCAATTTGTTTATCTTTGATCTTCTTCTTAACCCCCCACCCCCACCCCTTCCCTATTCAGCAGAATTTGTGATGATTTATTTGGAACGTTCACCTCAGTAGTGTCTTTAGTATATAATGCAACTCGGATACTATCTATGTCCTCTCTCAAACGTTCATGTTATAGTTCATAACAAATTAATCGAACTATTTGGGCAACCATGTCATAACAATTTCATTGCTCAGAGGAAATTCATGTCTATCTAGACGGTCCGCATAGCTCTTCACCTTGAGAACATCTAGGCCATCTTGCATATGACATGAGTCAAGTGACTTGATTATCTTGAACCGTTCATGACGAGCTTACTGCTGAAACATAGATTTAAGCCGCTCAATCATGTAAGTCCTCCAACATCATGCATGAAACCTCAAAGGATTCATCGACCTGCTTTTTCAAGGCATTATAAGTGTTGCCGTACGTAGTGGCACCTTCTTTTGGAAGATCGGGTAATGAGGTTTTCAAGCACTTGGAGTTTCTTGGACAGTCTTGAGAACAATCCCTATTAGATTGTTCTACCAATCATGGATGTTTGAACCATTTAGCTTGTCCTTCTCAAGGAACGCCCCTATTGAGTGACCGTTAACACTAATGTTTGCGTTGGGTGACACCTATATAAAAGCAAAATCTTATTTAGCATAGTGTGTTCTCGATATTTAAAACTTTAATTATTCAATTACCTTTTGGAACATTAATATATTATTATATATTAGAGTTTAGGATCCATGTTTCACCATGCTCTACAAGGAGCGCGCGACTCACAATACACTAAAACATGGCACGTTTATGTCGTATGGGCACATTAGTGCCCACTCTTTTCTGTGTTAATTAGCTGGAGTACTTTCTCACATATTCAAGTTAACTGTCATCCTATATTGCAACGCTTAACCGTCCTGAGACTCTCGGATATCACAATCCGCATCTTCCTGACATGCCTGTGACCTGACTTTCGTGTCGTTGCAAGTGTTTCAATTACGAGCATCACATAGACTTTGCGAGGAAAAGTTGGAGAATTTTGGATGATTTTTAATATGTTGTGGACAAATCTAATATAACAGTAGGTGATTTCAATGTTCTGTAATTGTCATTAACAAGCTTCATAATTTAGTCATTAAAGGGTGGTGAAGATTGATAAAGACGACGATTACTGTCGTTAAATGTTTGCCGAGAGGTGAAGGGGACCATCATTTTTTTTTTGTCACAAGTGGGACTTGAACCCAAGACCTTCCACTTTTAATGTCTTTTGATACCTCACATTAACCAATTAAGCTAGGAATCATTGATCTAATGTTTCAAATTAACCCTCTAACTTTAATATAATAAACTAATCAATGCTTTGAATTTATTAAACAATCGACTTATATAGGGTTTAATTAGTACAATTATAGTTATTTCAATTTATGGTTTAATTAGTACAATTATAGTTATTTCAATTTATGAACTTTTTTTTTTGGAATGTTTAACAAAACTATTTACACTGGTAGAGTCTAATCTTAGAAAAAACCATCTCCACAAATGTTATTTACACAGGTAGGGCCTAATCTCAAGAAAAAAAAAACATCTCCACAAGTGTACGAATGAATACAAGTACTATATAAAATACACACAATCCATGTAACTAGCTTTGGCTACGAGAAATATCCCTATCGATGGTGTGGACTGCGTTCTGTGTGGTGAGTCGACGGAAACAGTCAACCATGTGTTCACGGGATGTTCCTTTACGGATTTGGTGTGGAATGTGGTGGCTCAATGGTGTCGTACTCCCCCGATATTCGTTTTTTCGGTGGTGGACATTTTCAATCTTGTCAAGAATTGGAATTTTCCGACTCATAAGAGGAAGGCCTTGGAGATCGTTTTTCTTACTTGTGTTTGGGTTGTTTGGTCTGAGCGAAACAAGGTTATCTTCGATCATCGTCCCCCTTCGATCGCTCGGGTGCTTTTGGAGATTAAAAGATGGAGTTTTTTGTGGTTTTCAAATCGTTGTAATATCCTTTCCATTAGCTGGAAGGATTGGTATTCCTTTTCTTGGTAATGTTTGGTTTTTTTCGGCCTCTAGCGTCTTGCTAGAGTGTCCGGGTTCTTAATGCATTTTGCCGTTCAAAAAAAAAAAAATTAAATGTTAACAATTATTGTTTAACAATTGAAAATGGCTAGAAGAACATAGAGATTGACGACCGACAAGAATTAGGAAAAATGACTCTCGAGATTGATTGGTGTTGGTTGCACCAACTACAAATAAGGAACTATATATAAAATTAAGAGTGGTGCTACCAAAATTCTTTTCATAAATTTATTTCTCTGAAAGCAATTTTGTTTACTTGGTTATGATTCTTTGTTTTCTTTTTTAACAGCATGTTTGTGCTAAGCAGCTTTGTCTCTTTATATATCCACCTCTAGTTTTTTTAAAGGAAACCCAATTATTTTTTGGAAAAATCCATGTCTCCAGCTGGCAGCTCGGAAAGTATTTTTACTCACACCCAGTTTTGAATCCAAGATATCATTCTTTCGGTTATCTTTACTTCTGGTGGATTATTTGAAGAGCTCGGAACACTTTCATTTTTCAACCAGATAAACCACGAAACAACTAGATTTTTGATAATATTACATTTTATTAGCATTCTTGGTTTGTGCATAGGAATAGAAAAGTCATTTTGACTTGGGATGAGTGGATCTTTAATATTTTCTTATGTTGTAATTTTATATTTTTTAACTCTTCTTGAGTTAGTTTTTTATTTTTAATATACGGCCGTTTCAAAAAAAATATTGGTCTACGTTGTTGTTCTTGGTTGGATTCTATATGCATCTCCATATCAAAACCCCTTAGCATCTCAAAACTAAAACTCATAATCCATTTGTGTCTAAAAATCTATTTCCTTCAAACGATTTGTTCTGCATTTTTTTTATTCATTTGGTTATATTTACGGGTTCTGCAATTTATTTAGTTGGAGATCTTAATGATCTTTTTATTAAATTTGTTTGACAAAACATGTAATTTCTTTGTGAATTCAAAGTGTGATTAACTCTTTGTCTTCTTACGATTAACTTAGGTGCAGTTTGGTTTGTGAAATTCAATGGAATTGGAATTGCAAAGTTTCCTTTGAAAAGTTGTGCTTAATTGGGTTATGAACAAGTTTATATTGTAATGAATTTCTTCAATCAATAGAATTCAAATTTCAAGGTCATGTAACTTTCCTTCAATAAAGTGAAAAATTTCAAAGGAATGTTGAACTAATAGTAAAATTAATTGACTAAATGAATTCATTGCATTTCAAATTACTTCGTTACCCAATCAAGAACAATTTTGAAAGAAAAAAATATCAATTCCAATTTCATTGAATTCCACGAACTAAACGCCACCTTATATGTTTCTATGTTTGGCTAAACTCGACCTTCTGACCTTTATGGTATTGCAAGAAGCCACCATAACAAGTTAAGGGAATAACTTGTAATTTTGTAAAGTTAAAGGCATAAATTAACATTACAACTATTATATAAGGACTTAGTTTATCAACATATTTTATTGTATAGCTAGCTTTTCACGGGAGGTTGTAGAGGAGTAACGAGACACAGAGAAAATCACATGCGCCACAATAGCTATGCGACGGGACCCACCACAATTTATAAATAAAATTAATTTAGTATATATCATCAAGCAAAATTGTTGTAATTGTTAAACATTTCTTTGTGGTAGAAAAGGCATAGGTTTGATTCTCACTCATTTTACTTTGTGAGATATCGGTGTATAAAAAAAGATTTAGACTTATGTTTGATCCTGAGTCACAATAGAGGTTTACGGACTTGTCGGGTTCTCGTACGATGGTGCGAATGGGGGCGCTCCTGGGTTCCCTCTTATAAGGCTCGAACTCGGGACAATAGGTAAGTTCAGAGTAACCAGTTTAATACACAGCTGAGCCAAATTGCAGTTCATATTCTTTAACTATATATCCCTTCGAACTTTATAAATAATTATATATCCAAATCAAACTTTAAATGTCCATCAATGATCAATAATTCAAACGGTTGAGATGAAATACTCAAACACATTAAAAATGAAAGGTCTTGGGTTCAAATCTCACATGTGATAAAAAAATAGAGGTTACAGATTGGGTCATTAGATATTCTCACCTAGGGCTGTAAACGAAACGAAATTTCATGAAATGTTCGTGAAATCGTTTGGGCGGGAGTTCGTTTGTGTTTGTTCGTTTACTAAATGGACAAACACAAACAAAAATTCTTGTTCGTCTAGCTTAACAAACGAAAACGAAAAAGGTCCACGTTCGTTCAAATGTGTTCGTGAACGTTCGGTAAGTGTGTTCGTGAACGTTCGTTTGTATACGTTCGTCTGTGTTTGTTATTATTATATGTTTGTGTTTGTTTGCTTGTTTATAATATTGTTACCTTCAATAATATTTTTTAGTACTAATTATCATTAATTATTAATCTTCCTAATTCCTATATAGTTTGATACTAATAATCCTATCCTTTTAAAAACAAAATATTTAGGATGGGAAGTGTGGGAGATGATGATTTTTTTGAAGTTGTTTGGCTTAAGTATGTATATTGGATTTAGATTGTTGTTTCTAGTCTTTTGTTTCTTAATTTGATGACTCTTTCTGCTTTATATTGCCAAAAATATGTAAGAATGCGTGTTTGTTTGTTTGGTAATTTATGTTCGTTTGGTTTTTTTGTTTCGTTTGGTTCATTGTCTAGAAATGTAAAAAATAACAAACAAACACAAACAAACACAAACAAAGCTCTCTAGTTAACAAACGAACACAAACAAAAAATATTGTTCGGCTATTTGTTCGTGTTCGGTTGTCCGATAACAGGTTAACAAACAAACACAAACATGTCTTGTTCGTGTTCGTTCGGTTCGTTAACAGCCCTATTTCTCACCTATGATGACTTTTCTTCTAATGGGAAATGGAGATAATCAGGTGGTACCAGTCACCCATCAGACGTCAATCATAATTTGCTATTCAAAAAATATATATATCTAATACTAGTTTTTATACCCCGGTATTTAAATAATTTAGGAGGGATGAAAAAGGAAGTCCGTAATTAATTAAAACAATTATTTTTTAAAATTTAAACGTTTTGAATTTTAGGTGACGAAGGTTTATTATTACCTAAAATCATGTGACTAAATTATTTTTAAAAAGTATATTACAATTATGATTGTATCCCTACATTATAATCATTTGAGATTTTTGAGAAAAAAATGTGAGAGGATGATTTGAAAGGAAAATTATTATGAGGTGGAGTGTGAGAGTGTCATGTGTTTCAAATTTTTTTTTTTACAATAATAGACCATGATATCCCTCGATTATAAACTTCAAGTTATTGACAATTTTACCTTTTAGGTTCATCTAAAAACCACCCTTAGCCTAAAAACCAAAAAACTACCTACTTTTGGTAAGGTTTTTAAAACATAACATTGCTGGGCATTATTTAGAAGAATTAGAACTGGAGGGGTAATTTTGTCAAAAAGAAAACAAGTGTAAAAAGGAGAAGCGTAAGATCTACGCCTCAGTTTCCCGCCCGTCTCTTCGTCTCTCCTTCTCTCTCTCAAACGACGATCAGCCTAGGGTTTCAGAAAATCTATGATCGATCGCAAGTAATCAACGATCCAGATGTGAAATCGTCGACTGCGAGCAAAGTAACTACCAGGTAAACACTCGAAAACAACCTATTATTCTTTAAAACCACTAATTCGCGACGAATCTGCGCATTAGGGTTTTTTGAAAACGCCGATTTCATGATTATACGTTGAATTTTCGAAGTTTTGCTCTTGATTTCACATTTACATGCCATAGATTACTTGCTTATTCAGTTTTCATGACTTATCATCTCCTACATTCCAACTATCTTGTGCACAAGTGCTTATAAAATGTCTAAAAGGTTTGTGTTAGAGGAATGACCATTAGCAGGTCATATACCTTTGAGAATCTGACGAATTATTTGTCAAACATGAGGTTATATACTATCCATGGTTTGGTATGTTAGGTATTGCTTTGATTTTGAAATTCAAGACTCGTATGTCACATAGAAATCGCATGTCATCACCTGAATATGCATATTGTATCATGATTGTATCATACACTTGTTACAACACATAGAATACCCTGGATATATGTAATATGACAGTATAATGCATATATGCAATATGAATGTACGTTGCATACGTGCATCATTACATTGTTTTACATGTATGTATATAAACTTTTGTTACTTATATGCAATATATTCTGAACTGGCTCATTGAATAGATTTAAAATTACTGAACCAAAATTTGTGTTCGATAACTACAATGCCTGTTTTTTGACTTTGCACTTTCTTACGCTGCATATACGCAAAGTGTCTAATGCACACATTCATTGTTTGTATATACAGGGCAAAATAAAAAAAAAAAAACAAGATGGATGCAACAAATGAAATTTCAAATATACTAAATGCTACAAAGATAACAAAAGGAAAAGGAACATCGACAAATGTTTACAAAAAAACATACAAACCAAGGCCAACAAGAGTTCAACGGAAGGTTGAAAAAGATGATGCTGAAAATGAACAGAAAAAAACTTTTGATGAAAGCAAGGAAAAGACTAATGATCAAGCCATAAGGAATATTGTAGGTAATGTTTTGGAAGCAATTAACCAAGATCATAACATGCATGTCGATGAGGAAACAACGTTGGTTGATATGAATGAAAAACACGTCAACGATGATGAAGACGTGAACCCTCCAAATGATAAAGTAAAAAAACAAGGTATATTTACAAATAATTATTATTCAAACGCGTATCCCTTTTTTGCAACTTATTTGTATCATAAAATACAAACTTACAAACTTGATATAAACAGGAAAACAAGGCATGATGAAGGCGTTAGCAGCAATGGTTGAGCCATCAAGAGACAAGCAAATTGCAGGTATTGTAATGATTATATTACTTTTAATAACACAATGTTGCATATATGCAACATGGTCACTAATAAAAATGTATTGAAATTAATATAATCAGATACAAGCAAAAATCAAAGAAAGGTAAGCATGGGGGCGACTAAAAAGCGAACAAGTGAGGTCCACGATAAGACTGGTTGTAGAGACACGATTCATGATGACATTACGGGTACAATTTAGTTTATAATGTTATCAAAACATGTTATACACATGTAACACCGTTCATATATTAACATGATGTAACTAAAATGTACACAGAGGGCAGGGAAGACAGTGATGGCATCACAAAAAAGCCAAAAAAGTACCATACACGAAGTACGAAGGTACAAAAGAAGACTGTTACCGAAGATGCAACAGGTATATATGATACGCGTACATGTTTTTTAATATAAAATACATTCATGCACTAATAAACTAAAATGGTAATGGTGAACTGTGGTAGTAAAAAGAAGGGCTGATAGAAAAAACAGGAGAGAACGCGGAGATGAATCTGAGGAAGTCGTAGATATGGAGTTGCTTGATTTGACTGATTCTGAAGGAGGAGCTAGTGGCGGAACATCCAAACCAGGTCAGCCAATTATTGAAAAAAAAAAAAGCATATTAGTCGTAGATATGGAGTTGCTTGTATTATATCCATCATGCACACGCGCATTATAATCGTCATGCGTATATGCATTATAATCACCATGCGTATATGCATTATAGTCACCATGCATATATGCATTATAATCGCCATGCGTATATGCATTATTGTCACCATGCATATATGCATTATGGTCATCATACATATATTATAGTCATTATACATGTATGCGTATATGCATTATAGTCATCATGCATATATGCATTATAATCATCATGCATAAATTAATTATCGTCATGATGCATATACGCATGTATGCATCATAGTAACAGTCACATTACATGTTTGCAAAAAAAAAAAAAAAAATAAATAAATAAAAAAATAAATCATGTTGCGTATATGCAATAAAGTTATGTTGCATATATGCATCATTAAAAATAAAATGATTATTATTATGCATTTTTTAAACTATATTACTTCCATAATTAAGGTAATCTGTTATGCAGTGAAAAAAAAGCAAGGGCTGAAAAGGAGTCACCATAAAAACCCAAAACAAGCCCCTAAAATGGCACGAGAGGTTAGTAATGCCAGGGAATTGCCAGGATTAAGGCCACGCGCTGTCCCAAAACAATTGGTTGACACAATTAAGAAGCTGAGCAAAAAACAAAGAAAGGCCGTGAGGGATATAGGGTTTGGAAAAATATTATCATTGAAGCTTGATACGATACCAGCAAAGTTGGGTCACTTTGTTGTAGAAAAGTTCGACCCGGACAATATGGTAATAGACCTGGGAGATAAAAAGATCAGTGTAGACGAGGAGGCAATACAAACACTGTTGAGTCTGCCAAATTCAGGAGTGGATTTGACAATAGGAAAGACATCAAAGAAATTTGAAGGAATCCAAAAGCAATGGAGAGACATGTACCCGAACGTGGGAGTTTACCCGTCAGAAATAGCATTAAGAATAGAAAACAACCCCAATGATGACGGGTTGATGTTCCAAATTGATTTTGTTGCCCTTTTCATAAACACGTTGGTCGCTGTTCAAGGTTCAGGGGCATGCAAGTTAAACTTTGTGCATCAACTCAATGAGGATGTCACAATTAAAGATTGTGACTGGTGTAGATTCATAGCGAGTACCTTGAAAGTCTCAAAAAAAGATTGGAAATCATGTGGTAAGAAATCAAAGTTTAGCGGGGCTGTCACAATCTTGTTGGTATGTAATTACAAAAGTATATAAATATTATATGTTGCTCATGTGTTATATAAATCATAAATCATCATGTACTAACATTTTCATGTTTTACATAAAAAACACAGCTTCTATACGTGGACAGAATTGTGTGTCCGGGTTACAACAATGAAAGAAATCAAAGCCCATTGCAATTCTGGACCTATGAAAGGCTCATAAAAAGACAAGATGCTGAAATAAACGGGGATGGGTTTGGTAGTGGGGAATTGAGAGATTTATATGTTGATCTAAAAAACTATGTGGACAGTGATGATGATGTGGGTGTAAGGGAAGATGAAGGTGAACAATATGGGAGTGGTGATTTAAACAATTTGAATGAGGTATGTCATATAGCACAAATACCCATTTAGTGTAATACTCATGTTGCATATATGCATTATAGTTATCATGCATATAAGCAACATACTTTGCATAATGGGTATTTATATAAAACATTCATCATACACATATCTAACATGTTCACGTTGCATATATGCAACGTGTGGCAGATACACATATGTAACATGTTCATTGTCATATATACAACTTGTTCATGATGTTTATATGCAACGTATTCATGTTGCATATGTGCCACATGTCCGTGGTGCGTATATGCAACATGTTTATGTGTTTATTTTAATCGTATTCAAATATGTTTCTGATTTAATAGGGCGGCGTGGAAAATTATTGTGGAGAAAAAAGGGACACATTGATGAAGGATAGTGTAACAGATGATAACGAGGTATGATAATTAAAAAAAAAAAAAAAGCATATTACTGATGTTATTTAGTTACATCTTATTTATTTTTTTATTTTTTATTTACCATCTTTGGTACTTAACTATCTGTTTATGTCACTAATTGCGTTTATGTTTACCAGCCATCCGTGAATAAACTAAATGTAATGCTTGACGCTATGGAGAGAAGAAAGCATGTGTTTGAAATGGCTCTAACTGAGGCAATATCTAAAACCACGGATAGTGAAGGCATATCTGCTGTTATTAAGAGATATGTAGCTCTTCTCACCACCAACATTGTAGAAAACAGTACCCCGGAACAATGGACACAATTCTTTGAAAAAAACATAGAAGAAATTGGTAAAACCATTGATGATGATATAAGGAAAAATAATTTCGAGAAGTCAAAAATTACGGGTAACAAGAAAGATTGTCAAGCGAAAGAGTCAAGCAAGTCGGGGTTTAGAAACGACAGTATGGAACTTGACACATTAAATGAAGTTTCGAACGCGAGTTTGGGAGATGGTGGCAAAGAGGCACCCAATAGTGCACCCCTGATAAAAAGTAGGAAAAAAATGACAAAACGTGTGGTGGATGTGACCGAATCAACAAAATCGTCAATTCCGTACATTCAGGTTGAAATCAATGAAGAGTTAACTGAAAAGGAGACATTGGTATGGAGGTATTTATTGGCACTTGAGGACAACAAGCGGCAACATGAGAAAAAAAAGACAAAAGACGAAGAAAAGATGGCAGAGACTGAAATGACATTCATGTAAGTTAATTTTGAACCTGATATATATCGTATTATACATGAGTTGTGATATGATTATCCGGGGACGTATGAATAATATAGTCACACATAAAGCATACATGTTGCATATATGCAACATGATCATGTTGCATATACGCAACATGATAATGTTGCATATACGCAACATGCTCTGAATACATATATACAACATGTTCCAGTTCTGTATCTTCAACATGCACATATAAAAATGTTAATTACATGCAGGCGTGAATTGTTTTCAACATCAGCTGGTGTAGAAATAAAAGCATTTTTAATGCTATCTCTACTGCCAGAACAAGAAGTAAATAAAAATGTTATCGACTGTTGGTCAGCCGTGTTGAACTACAAGGAAAGTACAGTATCTCCTGGCACGCCAAGAAGGTTGTTCCTACATGCATCAACAATTGTAAGTGCCAAGAATGTTACATAATAATTAATGTCTTTTTTTTTTTTTTCATATATATTCAAACTAACATGTACTTTATTTGCACAATTAACAGCCACAGTGGATGTTGAATAAATGCTTGAACATTGAAGTTATGGTGAGTGAGTTCAGGAGATCGTTAAGGAGGGTGCTTGAAAGAATGACACACGAGATGGATCTCACAAGATATAACATAATAGTTGTGCCAATGGTGGAAAAAAGTCATTGCTACATGATAACATTCGACCTAGATGACAGTTCTGTATGCGTGATAGATAGCATGCACAAGTCGACGGGTTTGATTGCATTGAAGGATGATGCAAAGTATGTAAAAATGAGCGTGCCGTATAAAGTGGTGAGTACAATATGCATGTACAAACAATGTTGCATATACGCAACATAATCATGTTGCGCATACGCAACATGATTATGTTGCGTATATGCAACATGGTTATGTTGCGTATATGCAACAGGTGAATCAAACGTAATGATCGTACTTAATTTACTTCCACTTTTTCATTGTACAGAAGCACATAATTTCAAGCTACCTGGTCAGTGTCAATCATCCAAGTGGAAAGGCAATTCAAAGGGAACGGATCATACAAAAGCGATTAGCATGGGAAACAAAAGATAACATGATAGATTCTGGTATCTTCTTAATGAGACACATGCAAATGTTTATGGGGGCTGGAGAACGATTAGATTGTGGCTTCATCGAAAATGAGAAACTGATTAAAACGCAAATAATCAACTTAAGGATGAAGTTCGCAGCATGCATAATATTGTCAGAAAACAACGAATACAAAAATCGAGTAATAGAGGAGGCAGAGGAGGCGAGTAAGGCGCTGAGAGGATCTAAGAAATTGGAGAAGCTTAGGAAGGATGCTGATATGCACAGTAAAAATCTGAAGGTGTTGGTGGCTGAAACAAAAAAATATGGCTGACGGGTCTTGTTAAGTTGTTTGTAACTGTTTTTTACATAGTATTTTGATAACAGAAAGTTGTTGCATGTATGCATCAGCAAAAAACGGCAGACCGTTTGAAGTACCGGTAACATTTTGATCAACTGTTTGGGATGTTTTACTCTTACTACCTTCTTTTGTGTTTTGAAAAACCATCTTGGCCGTTTTATTTATATTACAATGTTTGTTCTTCGCTTATATCAAATGTACATGGAAGTGTAATAACAAAGGAAATTAAGAAGCAAACAACCATTACCTGCCGGATCCAAGGAAAAAACAACTTTTAAAATGGTATTTCGTATACAGTGTATGTATAAACCAAATTTAATAATTACAAATGACCGTGATATATTGTGTTATACCGCATTAATGGGTATAATTTGAACGCCATAATTATAACGTCTATTTTAAACGTACGGTTGAGCGGATCATGTTACATTATACATCATGTTATGTTATAATAACATGTGAACGCACCCCAATACATCATGGTGTAACATGTATATAATAATGTTGCATATATGCAACATGGTTTCATAACGATGATTATGTAACGATGCATAACTCAAACAATGGCTCAAACAATATATAATATATAACGGTGGGTACCCAAATAACAGTATCAACATGTAACATTTTTTTTTTTTAAACACAATCAAAGGTTTCAAAAATTCAAGACGCATGAAAGTTATATGAATCATAACATGGCCAGACATAAATAAATATCACGAATATAAATAGGGATCAAGAGTCACGGTTGGTAGACGATTCACCAACGGGGCCAACAGAAGGAGGTACATAACGACCAGACGCGAGTGCTGTAGCAGCAGTGACCTTTGCACAGCTACGCGCGTTGTGTCCGGGTCTACCACATGTAGTGCATTTCCTCTGGACTTTCTTATGTTGTTCGATGGCCTTTTCACGTTCACCGACTATACGTGCATCACTATGTCTTCCCTTGTGCTTTACAGCTTCTGGTGCAACAAGAACGGTATCAGAGCCAGGTGCAACAATAACAGTATCAGAACCAGACTGTACACTCCCGTAAAAATAGTTAATAACAGAGTCCTTGTTGTTGCAAGCAGGCTCAACCGGCACATCCTTTAAAATACGGCCTTGCATAGCTAGCAAATCATCTCGGAGAGCTGTAAGCTTATCAGGACGGGATCTTAAACGGTCCGCGCATTGGGTGACAATATCAATGATTTCACTTCTAAGTTTAGACTCCTCGTCATTATCAGCAGAATATCTATGATCAACACTGTATACACTTTTCGGTAAAGCGCCGCGTCTCCAACGTTTAAGGACGTACCGGTCAGGGATTTCATCAACCTCATTGAAAGAGTACACAGCAAAGATATGTCGACATAGGTATCCAACTCGAGTGAAACACAAGCAAGTGCATGATGATGATTTGTCAATCGGGTCAAATTTAACCTGCACATTGTAAGAAAAAAAAAAAAGACATTTTTATAACTGATATATAAACATGTGTGTAACGCACATATGTAACATGTTTATGTTGCACATATGCACATACAAAAAAAAAAAAATATATATATATATATATTTTTTTTTCTTACATACACACCATGTAAAAGGAAAGGATGTATAAATACCTCAAAATTGGCAACGATCTTCCGTTTTTTATTGAATTGTGAAACAGTGTATTTCATGTTACCATCGGTGTCGGTGCTAGTGTGTGTCAAACATCGCTTTTGCGATCTATCAATCTCCTTTTGAACTTCTAAGAATATCTTGTTTGTATATACCAATGATGCGTGCCTTTCAAACGGAGCCTCTGTTAATAAACTATAAGCAGCCGTGTCACTTGCAAACTCTTCCTCACGCTGATGGTAACGTTGCCAATCTATAGCAGTGTCAAAACATAGCAAAAATTGCACGAGGGTGTTAGATGCACTTGAATTCAATTTAAACGCAGCATTCGTGCTCTCACATCTTGAAGTTGTACTCATGAGATTAGACAACGGTACTTCTCTGAAATAACACGGTACCCACCGCTTCCTAATGCCATACATGGTATTTAACCACACAACATCACGTAGTTTGTGGGTATCAATAAGCGCCTGCCATTTTTCCTCAAACACAGACGGTAATATCATCTTATCCCACACCAACTTTTTTATGCCCGCCCGTATAGCGGTGCTATCTAACACCTCGCCTTGAAGCTGAAAAACAATAAGAATAATAGTAATAACAATAAAACACGCGAGATGATGTATAATTTAACAAATATAGCAACAAACTTATTGCACGCGCATAAGATTGCACATACCTTTGCGGGCAACTTGTCCATAATGTGCCACGCACACAAGTGATGCACGGACTCAGTAAAAACGGCCTCAACTGCACTTTTCATAGCACCATCTTGATCGGTATATACCAATACTGGTTGCTTTTTGTGAGCCTTGAGGAAAGTATCAAGAAGCAACTTATACGTCTCGGTCTTCTCATCATATAATAAAGCAGCACCGAAAGTTACACATCTTTTATGATGATCAATGCCAGTGAACGGTACAAATATCATACCGTATCTGTATTAAAACAAAAGAAATGATTATAAAGGTTCAAACACGCGAAAAGCATACATATATTAACTGAATTTATTAACTGAATTTATGTTGCATACATATAACATAAGAATGATACATATATTCAAAATAAGCACATTACACATAGGCACAATGTTATTATGTTGCATATACGCATTATAACTGTTTCAAACATACACGTCTTCGTAACACAACTAAAATAATACATAATATATATTTTAAATCGTGTAATCATAAAGACACTTACTGGTTAGTTTTGTAGGTAGCATCAAACGCTAATACATCGCCAAATACCTCGTAATTGCACCTTGATATACCGTCAGCCCAAAACAAAAATCTAAGCTCATTATTAACAACTTCATGATGAAAAAAAAAGTTGTTTAGGTTCGCCATACGAGATGACAAAGTGTCAACAACCAGTTGTGCATCTCTGCTCGTTATAAACACCCGAATGTCTCTAGCATAATTTTTGAAATCGACCGCTGTACCACGCACCTTATCAACACCCCCTTTTATCGAACACCGTATCTTATGTGCTCTGGTCGCACCAATCTTGTACAAACTAAGCTGATGGACAAATTGTTGTTCGTCGAAACCCATCTTCCTACGTTTGCGCGAAAAGTCCATGTTATCTTTATCAATGAGGCGGTGATTGTGCGTCTCGACAAACCCCTGAACACTAAATTTTGGGGTGCCCTTGATAACTTTAAATCTAATACACGCACCACAATTTGTTAAGTTGGACTTAGTTCGACGACGTTTATGAACAACTGACGGAGATGTGTAAAAACTAGAATTTTTCAACGTTGCTGTACCAGCTCTGTTGCATAATACGTATTTGTGAGTAACATCTTTGGTCGGTTTCCTATTCTTCTTGGTAGTGCCTAGACGTGTAGAGAATCCAGCCTTATCAGCATAGTCATTATACATCTTAAGAGCATCACTCCACGAATCAAAAACAGCACCTATAAAAGGTTTAAACTCAGTAGGCACGTCGGGTTTCCATAACATTGTTCCATTGGGCGAAGCAAATACTTTGCTTGATATACACCCTACACAAGGAATAAATTAAAAAAAAAAAATACAATTAAACTTTGTTACACACACACACATAATACAACATTAATACTTGTAATCAACATAAACAAAAAAATGTTGCATATACGCAACATGGTATGACTGCATATATGCATCATGTATATTTGTTACACGTGCCAACAATATCATAATTACCACGATCCTCGACGTCAATCAAACGCATGTCAGACACAACTTCATTAACAGCAACAGAAGAGATAGGTTGTATGACGGTTTCATGCATCATGTGAATTGTTGGTGTATCACCACCCCCGGTATCGGATGCTTGAGTTGCTTCAATGGTTGACATACTCATAGATGTGTTTATGTTAACGTTCTCATGTGTACTCACGATTTCATATTCTGATAAAGAAAAGAAAAAAAAAAAAATCAATATAATGTAATTGTAATTCATTGAGTGTTTGGTAAATGAAATAAACAAATGTATGTGCATAACATATAACGTATACGGGTTATCATAACTTATGTTGCATATGTGCAAAAGTACCTCCACTGTCAATTTCACGGAAACTTAATTGATCAACAGGTTGTGGATGGTTGATATCAGGTAAATTTGAGGTGTCGATAACAGAGTCTTTAGCAGGTCCAGCAGGTCCAGCAGAAACAGGTGACATTGCTGTTTAAGTGTGGATACTATGGAGTTATACCCGCTTATATCAAATGTACATGGAAATAACAAAGAAAATTAAGAAGCAAACAACAATTACCTGCCGGATCCAAGGAAAAACCAACTTTTATCAAAACGTCGTGAAGTGCGATACAGATTTGAGATATACACAACGCTAATAAAGATGAAATACACGTCGCGAACTCAGGTCGTCAGTCGTTGGATGTCGCCAGTCGCCGGGTGTCGCCGTTCGCCGGGTGTCGCCGGTCGCCGGCGTTCGGATCGAATAGGGGGGAGGCAGACGGCGAACGTGAATCTGTTAGGTTTTTAGGGTTATCAATGTGGTACAGGAGAAGGTAGCGTTGTTTTAAACAGTTATGGTGTAAAATTACATAGATGCCCTTAATTAAAATGGTTTTTTGGTTTTTAGGCTAAGGAGTGGTTTTCACATGATCTTTACCCTTCAGTATATTATTATTATTAACTCTTTTATTCAAATTTATTATATGTCAAACCCAAAAATAAAAGATTCAATGTTCATAACCCTACGGGCTACGACAGTCATAGAATGAAATCATAATTTTTTAATGTTTTTCTAATTCTATTAATTCTTTTGGGTGTTCAAGAAACTTTGATTCAGTCGGGTTTGGTGTTTGCGGCGACGGATTTCTGGGGTAATAATCCGATGGAGATGGCGAGAGTTGATGCGAGTGGGAGATATGGAGGTTTGATCAGCTTGTGGAATCCATCCGTGTTCAGGTTGGTTCATACTATCAAAAGTCATCACTTTTTACTTGTTTCGGGCGTTTTGCTGGGTGGGAATCTTCCCATCAACATTGTCAATGTGTATGCTCCTCAAGGAGTTCGAAGGAAAAGGGAGTTTGGAGGAATCTGTTGATCTTATGGAAAACTCGACGGGTATGTGGGTGTTTCTGGGTGATTTTAATGAAGTTCGATGTCCCGAGGAGAGGAAGTATTCGGCGTTTGATCCTAGGGGTGCTGATGAGTTTAATGGGTTCATTTTTGATGGTAATCTTCATGAGTATAGTATGGGTGGATCAAGATTCACTTACTCCTTTGGGAAGGGATTGAATTTTAGTAAATTAGACAGGTTCCTGGTGTGTGAGGAGTTCTTCATAAGATGGCCGTATGCGTCTCTTGTGGCTCTTCCCCGTCTTTGGTCGGATCATAGCCCAATTGTGCTTAAGTCCTCGAATAAAGATTTTGGGCCGTGCCCTTTTAGATTCTACTCTTCTTGGCTGAAGCATGAGGATTTGGTGGAGTCAATCAGGGTGAAGCTGAATTCGTGTGACGTTTGTGGATTAGCTCTGGATCTGGCCCGCCTCAGGAAGTTAAAGGAGGTTAAGTCCCTCACTAAGGAGTGGTTGGCTCATATGAAGGAGTCATCTAGCAGTGAATTGGATTCCCTCACTTCTTTTTGTAATAGGATGGACTTTGAAAGTGAGAGTAGGAGGATTGAAGGGGCTGAGCTCGAGGATTGGATCAATGGGAAAAGGAAACTAGTGAACCTTAATAGAGAGAAATTAGATGATCTTCGTCAAAAGGCCCGGGTGAAGTGGGCGGTGGAGGGGGATGAGAATTCCTCCTTTTTCCATGGCTACATTAACTCCAGGTTGGTGGGAAGTAGAATTGGTGGTGTTGTGGTTAATGGGAAATGGGTGGATGAACCGCCAATTGTCAAGATGGTTGCTAGGAGGTTCTTTAAATCTATTTTCACAAACGATAATCTTTCTAGACCAAGTCTGGTTTGTTCGGGGATCTCCACCTTGTCGGTTATTCAACAGGAGGCTCTTATAAGTCCTTTTTCGAAGGAGGAAATCAAGGCCGCGGTGTGGTCGTGCGATGGAGATAAGGCTCCGGGTCCGGATGGGTACAACTTTGATTTTCTCAAGTTTTTTTGGTCGGATCTTGAAGAGAATTTTTTTCAAGGTGCTTTGTCATTTTTACCATTCTGGCTCCGTATCTATGGGATGCAGCTCCTCGTTTTTGCATCTGATCCCCAAGTCTTCGGATGCACAAAACTTTGGGGATTACCGGCCCATTAGTCTTCTCGGGTGTGTATTGAAAGTTATTTCAAAGGTCTTGGCGTTAAGAATGAGGGCGGTTATGCCATCGGTTATCTCGGAGTCTCAGATGGCTTATGTGGAGGGTAGGAACATAATGGATGGGCCTTTGATCATTAACGAGACACTTTCTTGGATGAAAGTTTTGAAGACTAAGGGGTTATTTTTTAAAGTTGATTTCCATAAAGCGTTTGATTCCCTGGATTGGGGGTTTATTGATTCGGTGCTGGAGCAAATGTTATTCCCGGAGAAATGGAGGCTGTGGATTCGGGGTATTTTGGAGTCGGCTCGGGCTTCTGTCCTTGTTAATGGCTCTCCTACTAGAGAATTTCAATGCTCTAGGGGAGTCCGACAAGGAGATCCGATTTCTCCCTATCTGTTTATAGTGGCTATGGAAGCTCTTAATTGTATGTTGGTGAAGGCGTGTTCCGAGGGGCTTATTGACGGAATTCAATTCCCGAATGGAGGACCACTCCTCTCACATCTTTTTTTCGCCGATGATGCTTTGATTTTGGCGCATTGGAATGAGATGAACATGGCTAATATTATTCGGTTGTTTAGGTGTTTTCATCTTGTCTCAGGTCTTAAGCTTAATGTGAAGAAATGTGCCCTGTATGGTATCAATGTTGCGGATGAGGAGGTTTCCAGAATGGCTGGGGAAATGAATTGTGTGGCGGGTTCCTTTCCGTTTAAGCATCTTGGTATGGTCATTGGTGCAAACATGAATAGACGTTGTAATTGGCAATCAGTGGTGGAGGTTTTTGAGAAGAGACTCACCAAGTGGAAGGCTAAAAATTTGTCCCTTGGAGGCAGATTGGTACTGGTGAAAAGTGTCTTGGACAACCTTCCTACGTATTTCTTTTCCCTTTATAAGGCTCCTAAAAGGGTCATTGATGTGTTGGAGAGGATTCGGTTCAAGTTTCTGTTGGGTGGCACATCGGATAGGAGGTGCATACATTGGGTGAAGAGGGATGACGTTTGTAGAGCAAAAAAAGATGATGGCTTGGGCCTTGCTAGACTTCGAGATGTTAATATTAGTCTTATTTGTAAATGGCTTTGGAGGTTCAAGACGGAGGAAAATAGATTGTGGAGGAGAGTTGTTTCCAGTATTCACGAAGTGAGGGGTAGGTCATATTTTTTCCCGTGTAAGCCTCAAGTGACGGGGGTGTGGAAGAATATTGTTTCGGTTAACTTAAAGCTTGCCAGTGCTGACATGGGAATGCACTTATGGATGGAGGAGGTCAATGGAATCTGGAGGTGGAAGGGGGCTAACTCTTCTGATTTTTCGGCCAGGGAGGTTCGGCACCTCATTACTCCGGATGTGGGGGACTGTTCGGAGCCGGTTTTGTGTTGGAACAGGCTTGTTCCGGTTAAAGTTAATATCTTTGGTTGGAGGGCTCTTAGAAACCGTATTGCGACTCTGGACTCCTTGGCCCGCAGGAATATTTTCACTAACTCTGGCCTGTGTTGCCTGTGTGATTCGGGCAATGAATCGGTACTTCATTTGTTCACAGGGTGTGCTTTTACTGCAGTTGTGTGGCATTGGGTTACATCGTGGTGTAGGATCCCTTGTTCTTTCCTGTTCTCCTTCAAAGATCTCATGGAATTGCACTTGGAAAGGAGTATTGAAGACAATAGGAGGGAGCTTATCCAAGGTATTATCCTTTTTTTCTGCTGGTGCGTTTGGATTGAGCGGAACGTAGTTCTTTTTAATGGAGGCTCCCCCTCGGTTAGTAGGGTAGTGAAAGAGATCAAGTCTTGGTGTCATGTTTGGTTTGATAATAGAAGTGATAAATGTATAGATTGGACCAACTGTAGGTGGATGTAATTCCTGTTTGGGTTTGGTGTTGGCGATGTCTCTAGCTCCTTGCTAGAGGGTTGTCTTTTTGGCGATTATATTGCTGTTAAAAAAAATGAAAACTAAAGTGAATATTTTTTGTTTTTCGTTTATGCATATAAAAAAATCATAATTCATTGTTTTTTAATAGATGTGGAATATTTATTATTTAATTCTTAATCAAATATCCATTGTTTGTTTGATTCAATGTACGTTGTATCTCAAACTATAAACACCACTAATTTCTTAGAAAAAAATAATAATATGAGAGCAAAGTGACTTATATCCATCACGAGGAATTAACTAAATATAAAAATTCATCTTTTAAATAGTGAGGTTTCTAGGATTTTTATTTTCGACACAACATATTTTCATATTTGGTCCCTGTGAAACTTTGAGGCTATTAAGTTAGTCTAGAAAGTCAGAAGATAACGTGCGTGTCTTTCATATACCATACCTATCTTCTTCAAACTTTGACTACCATGCCTATCTTCTTCAAACTTTGACAATCTCTCTCTCTCTCTCTCTACAAATCAGATCTGCTTCAAGTGATTACCTCTGCCATCTCTCATCTCCATATGTCTCCCCTCACATGTTTCTTCACGCCTTCAACCTCTCTCTGTCTCTATTATCTCAACTACGGGTTCACAGGGAGACGATCTCTGCCGGAGAAGGTCATCGCGAGCAGCGACTTCCGAAATTACTTATGGCTGCTAGGGTTTGTCTGTGACGGCTTTGTCTGACGAAATAACCGAAGGTCAGTAACTTTCTGTTGTATTTCTTCTCAAAACAAACGTGACAATTTAAAGGGAAACAAGCTAGAATAATTCAAAACTACTCCTAACAAATTGGAAAAGAAACGTTACTGGAGACGTGGGCATTCCCATGACTTCCTTTATTTTAGCATTCTAAATCAAAGACTAATTCAAAAGAACTAAATTAAAAGATACGTTGCACTACTTCCGTTCATATGCCTCTGGGCTTTTCTCTTATTTGGCCTGCATGAAGTGCATGGGCTCTGACCCGTAACAATCCACCCCACTCGAATTCACCTTGTCCTCAAGGTGAAACTGAGGATAAGTTCTCGAGAAACGCCACTTATTCTCCCATGTCGCATCTTCTCGAGGTTTACCAATCCACTTGACTAAAACTTCCGTCTTAGGGCGATACTTTCCTTTCTGCACCACTCGCTCTTCTAAGACCATCTCCGGTTGGGGAATTGATTGAGAACAAGCCGGCTCAACGACGGGAAGCGGGGACGGTTCTGGAACTGGACCCTCACTTTTCCTCAATAGACTCACATGAAACACATCATGTATTAAGGAACCTGGAGGTAATTCGATTTGGTATGCCACCTTCCCTATTCTAGCAAGAACTTTGTAAGGACCAAAAAACCGCGGACTGAGTTTAGCCGATGCTCTAGTAACCACACTCGACTGACGGTATGGCTGTAACTTCACATAAACATAATCACCCACTATAAATTCTAATTCTCGCCGGTGTCGATCGGCATAATTCTTCATACGGTTCTGGGCTTCGTAAAGGTTAGTACGTAATGTTGTAAGCAAAAGATCCCGACTTTTAAGATGGTCTTCAACAGCTTGTACCTTAGTCGTGCCCGGAACATAAGGCAAGATCTGAGGAGGTAGTCGACCGTAAACGACTTGGAAAGGTGTTAGCTTGGTAGAAGAATGAACAGAAGTGTTGTAGCTATACTCTGCCCAAGGCAACCATTCAACCCACTTCTTAGGCATATCACAAACAAAACAACGTAGATATTGTTCCAATATCCGATTGACAACCTCGGTTTGTCCGTCCGTTTGCGGATGGTAACTAGAACTCATGCATAATACCGACCCCTGCAGTTTAAACAAGGTCTGCCAAAAGGAACTTACAAAGATTTTATCACGGTCACTCACAATGGTAGAAGGGATGCCATGCAAACGAACGATGTTGGCTACAAATTCGCGAGCCACTGTTGCAGCTGTAAACGGGTGACGCATAGGCACGAAATGAGCATACTTAGAAAGCCTATCCACTACCACCATCACTACCGTGAACCCGTTTGACACCGGTAACCCTTCCACGAAATCCATGCTAATATCCTCCCATATCCTCTCCGGCACCAGAAGAGGTTGTAATAACCCGGCAGGCTGCATGCTATCCGTCTTAGATCGTTGACACGTTTGGCATTCCCGAATATATTTCTTCACAAACTCCTTCAATCCAACCCACAAAAAATTCTGCTTTACTTTAGCCAATGTTTTGTGGAATCCAAAATGCCCTCCTTCAGGAGAGGAGTGACACATTTTCAAAACAGTAGGTAGAAGAGGAGATTTGGAACTCAGTAATATAGCACCATTTCTAAACCACACTCCATCACGTTCCACAAGGGCCCCTTTAGATGCAATAGGTAGTGAAGTAGGTAATTGCAAATAAAATGAATCAGATTGCACCTCACTTTGGATGTCTGTCCATATGGTCGAGCATGGGTGTGAAATGCCCAAATAGTGAAATTCGGGTTTACGAGAGAGAGCATCCGCCCCCTTATTCGATCTCCCTGACTTGTACTCAATCTTGTAATCAAAACCTAAGAGTTTAGGTAACCATCTTGACTGAGCCGGTGTGGTGATTCGTTGCTCCATTAAATACTTGAGACTCACATGGTCTGTTTTAACCACGAAAGGACGACCCAACAAATAGTGACGCCATTTCCGAACCGCCTTCACTATCGCCAACATCTCTTTTTCGTACGTCGACCAAGCTAACATGGTGCTCTTCAAGGGCGCGCTAAAATACGCCAAGGGTCGCCCATGTTGAGTTAGAACAGCCCCAGTTCCCACCCCACTTGCGTCACACTCCACTGCAAAAGGATGGGACCAATCCGGTAAAGCCAAGGTTGGAGTAGTAGTCAATGCAATCTTTAAAGCTTGGAAAGCAGCATCTGCTTTCTCATCCCAACGGAAAGGTCCTTTGCCCACTAGTTTGTGTAACGGTGCGGCAATACTCCCGAACCCCTTAATAAACTTCCGGTAGTATCCGGCCAACCCCAAAAAACCTCGGACCCCTCTGGCAGTAGTAGGAGTAGGCCATGAGAGTACAGCTTGGACCTTGGCTGACTCCACCGCCACACCGCCCGAAGAAATCACATGTCCCAAGTAATTCACCTCACTAACTCCAAAACAACATTTTGAAAGCTTGGCAAAAAGATGATTAGTACTCAACAAACCCAATACAGTACGTAAATGACCAAGGTGAGCATCCAGAGATTTTGAATAAATGAGGATATCATCAAAAAATACCAAAATGAACTTACGAAGATACGGCCGAAAAATGTCGTTCATCAAGCATTGAAAAGTAGCCGGAGCGTTTGTGAGCCCAAAGGGCATGACCACAAACTCATAATGGCCCTCATGTGTTCTGAAGGCTGTTTTATGGATGTCGTCCGCTCGAACCCGTATTTGGTGATAACCGGAGCGGAGGTCCAGCTTAGAAAAGAATTTAGCACCATGTAATTCATCTAGGAGTTCATCGATCATAGGAATAGGGTATTTATCTTTGACGGTAATGTCATTGAGGGCTCGATAATCGACACAGAATCGCCATGTACCATCGGATTTTTTTACTAGCAAGACAGGCGATGAAAACGGACTATGGCTGGGGCGAATCAACCCGTCACGAAGTAACTCCCGAACCTGTTTCTCTATTTCTGTCTTCTGCAAATAGGGTTGGCGGTACGGTCGAGAGCTCACAGGTTTTGCTCCCGGTATGAGGGGAATGTTGTGATCATGGAAGCGTGCGGGTGGGAGGCCACTAGGCTCCCGAAAAACTTGCTCGAATTCGGCTAAGACTCCTTGGACAGCCGGACAGGAACTCGGAATAGAACAAGACTCGGTCTCGATCTTATTAATCTGAAGAAAGAATGCAGTACCCTGAATTTCCATCATTTCATTGGTCTTTAAGGCTGTGAGATCGGTACACTTCAACCCTTGTAGTTTATGCGACGAGCCAGCGAGACGAAACCCAAGAGTGAGGTTCTCGAAGTCAAATTCAATAGGCCCCAAAGTCTTCAACCACTGAACCCCTAAGACAAGTGGGCATGCCGCAATTGGTAACACGAAGAAATCGGTGGTTATCGTGTACCCCTGAATAACAATGGTAAGACTACGTATTCGACCCACACAAGCCAACTTCTCCCGGTTAGCGACCACCACCTCCAGCTTAACCCCGGTATCAACCGTCAGGCCAAATCGTTCTACCAAAGTTTGTTCAATGAAATTATGGGTGCTACCTCCGTCAATCAACACTACCACATCTTTATTGTGAATCTTAGCAGGCAATCGTAGTGTTTGAGGCAAAATGGTACCGGAAATCGCATGAAACGAGATCTCGGCAGTAACCTCATCAGGGGAGGTATCGACCGTTACATTCTCCTGGTTTGCCTCCCCCTCCAAGTCTTCTACCTCAGTGATCATAAAGAGTTGGGGCTTGCTACACTTGTGACCCGGTGCGTATCGTTCATCACAATAGTAGCAGAGTCCCTTTTCACGTCGCTCCCTTGCTTCTGCACCAGATAACCTACGAACTGGGTTTGGGGATGGAAGGGCAAGGCGTTGAGTTGGAGCTGGGCCTAATATACCAGCGGTGGGTTGGGCCTTGGATGGAGAATTAAAACCCATCACCCGATTTGAAGGAAAAGTTTTACGCTGCAGATTCATCTTCTCCTCGATCAGCCGCGACAACCCAATTGCATCGGCCAAAGTTCGGGGTTTCTTGAGCTTGATCTCTAAACGGACCTCTTCCTTCAAGCCACCTATAAAACATCCCAGTAAAAAAGATTGTGGAAGGCCGTCAACGCGGTGTGACAACCGTTCAAAAGCCTCGATATAAGCTGCCACCGTGGTCACTTGTTTTAAACGATGGAGAGACTCCGAGGGGTCCTCATAGTCTGTCGGTCCGAAACGAGCCAGCAAGGCCGTGGTAAATTCTTGCCATGTCAGAGGACCTCGCGCCTTTGTATACCACCGATGCCACTGGAGGGCAATGCCGTCTAGATGAAACGAAGCCATCTTGACACGATCTTCATCGGCGACTTCTTGAAATTCAAAGTATTGTTCAGCCTGATATATCCACCCCGTAGGTTCATCACCGCTAAACCGGGGAAAATGAAGTTTTAAATAGGGTTTCCCCTCTTTCCCGGTCACGATTTTTTTGCCAGAACCAGACACATCGTCTGAATCTTTCTCCTTAATGGACTGAACCTCGGTTACCAACTTGTTAAACATGGTAGTGAGTTTTTCGAGGGCTTATGCGGTGCTTTGCTGAAACTGTTCGAGAGTTTGTTTGCGTGTCTCCATTGGATCAAGACTGCTCTGGTACCACTGATGAGTGGGTCGAACAAGCAATTCAATGGCCAAGAAAAGAGAAGGAATCAAGAAGCAATAGAGAGAGAGATTGGAGCAATTTTCTGTTGTATTTCTTCTCAAAACAAACGTGACAATTTAAAGGGAAACAAGCTAGAATAATTCAAAACTACTCCTAACAAATTGGAAAAGAAACGTTACTGGAGACGTGGGCATTCCCATGACTTCCTTTATTTTAGCATTCTAAATCAAAGACTAATTCAAAAGAACTAAATTAAAAGATACGTTGCACTACTTCCGTTCATATGCCTCTGGGCTTTTCTCTTATTTGGCCTGCATGAAGTGCATGGGCTCTGACCCGTAACAGTTACGTTTTTCCAATTTTGATTTCACGTGGTTTCGTTCACGTTGCTCAGATCTGCTCTGGGTTCTTAGAAATGGACGATGAGGAAGATTGCTATGATGATCTTGGAATTATTAAATTTGCTACCTGAAATCGGTTTTAGAACGTTTCTGTGGCTACCAAACCGGTGATCTTAGGTTTTGGGGTTTTAAGTTGTTCTTGCTATGATGCTTTTCAAATTCTTAAAACCGCTGGTCTACACCTAATTGATTTATGATTTTGGGGTTTTGAGTTAAATTTTCTTCCTTTTTTACTAAAATCATCTTCTTAGTGCAGGCCTTGATTTCTCTGTCGCCGACACTGTTCAACATCAGCTTCCTGAGGAGTTTTAATCACAGGTATCTAAACCTCTAATTTACTATGATGTGTTCTTTTGGTTGCGTGTTAATCCGAATGTTATGTTTCTTTTTTTCCATAGTCATTTAGAAGTTTACTGGATCTTTGAGGATCCATTATTGTTAGTTGTATCAATGTTGAAAGTGTTTTTATTTCCAAATCTTTGGGAAAGAGTGATTAGGCTAGGTTTACGCTTTTGGTAACCTAACTCTATATTCTATTAGCAATGTGTGTGTGTGTTTGAAATTAGTATAACCTACTACTTTGCATTAGTTTAACCGAGAGGCATCAGGTAGGGTTTTGAGTCGATGGTTTGGCTTTCATTCTAGCTAATATGTTCGTCCTTACTCTCATGACCATGGAGGTAACTGATTTCATGCTCATTTTTATATTTCTTTCCTTCTGCAGATAATCAAAGTCCGGAATTATAATGGCAACTAAATTGACACTGTTGCAACTGAATCATCATCTCGGACTCAGTAACTAGATTTAAAATAACACTTTTACTAATTGTTTGTTCTTTGGAGTTGGGTTTTCATTTTCTTTATTATTGTATCTTAAACCTCACTATGATTTTATGACTCATCTAATAGATTTTAAAGCTTCAAAAGTAGTGATTTTACACCATCTGGTCCATCAATGCTATTATGTGTTGCAGATTAATTAAAAATAGAGGTACACAAGGTATTCTTAACCTTTTCTGTTAGAGGTTGATGAATCTCATTGTTCTCTGTATACATAAAACATGCAGATCAACAAATAGAACTTAAATTAGAACTATATTTATGAATTGTTGACAACAAATAGCTGCATAGTTTTAGTGTCCTATTGGTTCTTATGAATTCTTATATATAAGTGTTCACAGTTTTGGTGTGTTCTCCTTTCAGGATGCCTCCGTTATACTTTGTGTCTTTGCAGGATTCTAAAGATACTCTTGACCCAGGTTTGTTTGTAATTGTCCTCTTTTTCTTCATAGTAAAAAATGGGTGTTCTTAAGAATCAACCATATGTTGCAAAGATCATTTCCTAATCAAAGGTGCATTTAACTCATAATCTAAAATCCTTATTTTTTTCCTCTCCAATCTTCCAGATTTGTTAGGCGTTTACATTATATAATACATTAAATTATTGGTGATTAACATTAGGTCACAATTACTGATGAAAATTACCATTTGGTTGAACATCCAAGGATATTGACCATACTTGAGTTGCTATTTGCTTATTAGTTAAGTTTTATCATTAATTTTGGTGTTAGATCAATGTTAATTTTTTTTTGGCTTTGCTGCCTTTTCAAGTTGCGATAAGGAAAATATATAAATAGGTATGATATTCATCGTGTTGGTTTAAGTTAACTGTGAAGAGGCGGTGTGTATTCTGTTCTACTTTTACCTCCATTCTACCTATAATTGCTTCCATTGGCGACGGTTACTGATTTTACAATCACACGTTCTGTATCAAATGTTTATTGTTAGTGGTGGTAACAACGGTATCATTCTTTTGTGTAGATAAACAGGGCACTTCAAAGTCATTTGACAAAGATGACAAGCCTTTCAAGTGTTTGATTCATGAAGATGAGGTATGCCATAATTGACTAAAAAGCAACTTTATTTACTCTAAATTGTTTATGCGTTAAAGATTAGGTATGCCATAATTTACTAAATAGGAACTTTAGAAACTTAGACATGTTTTATTTCTATATTTTTTTTACATTTACACCTGCAGAACTTAGTAAATATAAGCATGATGATATCATTGACAACAAATATAATATATGTAATCTCTAAAACCTATAAACGAAAAATGAAAATTATAAAGAGCATCGAAACAGATCCATGCAACTTAAACGATGTGATAACTAGATAACTATTGTCTTTATGCATTGATATATGATAGTTCTGTATATGCTTATACTTTAATACTAACAAGACAATTTTTAATTGTTGATATGTGCACTAGCTGTTTGATCAAATTATACATGTTTTGTTTCCTTTTTTTTAACTGTCTCCATGGAGCTGTACAAATGATGATTTAATGACTGGTTATTGTACGTGAGCATCTGCAGGCCCTAAAGAGACTCCCACAAAGAAGAAGCCTCCTGCAGAGTAGCAGTCTCAACAGCTAAAAGAACTTAGTATTTTGAACCTGTGCGGGTATGTGTAGGCTTAAAAGTATGTATAGTTTGGTAGAAAATGTCATATATTTTGGTAGGCGCTGGCTTCTGGCTCCAGGACCGTCTTTAGGAATGTATAAGTAAGTATGACAGGCTGGTTACCGTGTCACAAAAACTGTGGTTGGTGCTTTTGTAGAATGGTGAACATATGCCTTTTATGATTATCTCATGTTTATGATTCCGCTTTTGTTCAATTCTATTAGGCATCCATATGTATGTATCATGAGGAAATACTTAAACAACTTTGGTTCAAAGTTGGTGCATAAGGATGACCATTCTTATTTATAGCAATCTTGGCCTTGGGCCTGTTTAGACAAACATATATGGAATTGTGAACAGATTGACGTCGTCTTAGATTTAGAACATACAATTGCCGCATTGTTAGAGAACGGTGAGGCCGCCGCAACGCGCGGCGGGTCACCCACTAGTGATAGTAAAAGATTAAATCTTTGTTGATGGAACTCAAAGTGAAAAGGGAAATAAAAGTATTACAAAATCCTATAAGGAAAAGAAAAAATGGAAATAAATAATCCTATCTATTCACGATTGACGGACAATAATCCCAAGTAATTTTTTGGTCAAAAACAGTTATACCTTTACACCCCGTTATTTTTAATATTTTTTTCCGTTAAAAAACTAACACCGTTAGTGTGAAAGACTAATAATGTCATTGTCTAAACTTCTTTCTATTTAAACGAGATGGATGACCCCTCCGCGCGTTGCGGCGGGGCATATTAAGTGACCACTGAATGTGAACATGACATAGATAGCAGTAATGCATTGCGTCCTTGAAACCCATTCCTCGGTTTTTTACTCAACTGCAGGGTTCAGTTTCTGTACATGTACTTCTAGTAATGGAATATTTACATTACATAACATTTGAAAGACTTCTGTTAATGGATCATTCACATTACAAAACATTTACAAAAGTTTATATTTGCTGCAACGGTGAGAACTTGTGTTGTTGCTACCACTGTTTTGTTACCTGCGAGTCTGCGACTACAAAATATGTGCATGCTATCTCAGGATATACAAAATGTGTAACATTGTTCTTCTACTACCTGATAGACATGTAACGAAAGAGTAGAACCACTTTTCCTACTTAGACAACAACTTTCTTGCTTTCACTGCTGCGCCAAAAGAAATGAGTCATTTTTCTCATTCTTTTACCTGATAGACATGTAATAAAAGAGCTGAACTACTAACTTTCCTGCTTTCACTGCTGCGTCAAAAGAAATGTGCCATTTTTCTCATTCTTTAGTAGCTTTTAGCCTCTTGGTAGGTGCTTTATCTCCTTCTGAAAAGGTGTTTCTTAGTGATTTTGGAACTTTTTTTTTAATTTGCTAATTGTGCATTCTTTTAGTTTCTAATAAAAATGCTCCGTGATACACAAATCTGTGTATTTGAATAAAAATAGATTTTATTGTATGTCATTTGAAAATCTATTTTCAATCACTATTCTACTTAACTTGAAGATATAGCAAAATGTAGTGAATACCTTCAAACAGAATGCAGACTTCTTTACCACCAAGTTCTGCATAAAAAAAGGATAAAAAAAGATTTACCTATTTGATTGAAAGTAAATGACACTTAAACATTATTTCAAGAACAAACTTAACAAACATCTAAAACATTCATACTTTTCTAAATGTCATAAGTCATGGACCAGAATAAACGGGTTAACTTGTCAACCGGTCGGGTTGTACTCAAACGTAACCCGTTTAGCTAAATGGGTTCGTGGGTTGGACCAGAAGCTGACTTAAACCTGTTTAGACACACACATTATACATGGTTCATATGTAACATAAAGATAGCATTTTGAGAACATTTTACTAACTTCATCCTTTGAAGTTTGAAAGCTTTACTTCTTTCCACCGATCAAGTAGAACATCAATAGCTTCCATTTCAGCATGTCTTGTAGCCTGCAGTTTTAGAGACCATTTCAGTAATGTTAACATAATAACAGGTTAAACAGAAACGGTGACCGCAAAACAAAAACCATTACATTTATTGTTTCGTTAGTCTGATTTCTTCCCTGTGATATTACCTTTCCATCCATAACAATAACACACCTGCTCCAGAAAAAAGAAAATCTTCAATCATTACAAAAAGCTTTCACATGTAATGAAGAGAAATCGAAATTTCTAAGATACTTCTTAAAGATCATTGACAAAAACATACCCCACAGGCACTTCAAGTCTATCAAATGCAACTTTAGCCTATGAACAAATAAAACAGTTATAAGTTCATTGTTTTACTGAAATACTTCTCAAATTTCATAAACAACGGTTGATATGTAAAACAACAAAAGAATTAAAACAACTAAGAGTATGAGTATCCTAAAACTTGCAAGGAATACCTGTTCTAATGCCAGATTCATAAATGCAAGAATATCTAGGGTTTCTCCTCCCCCGGATGAAGCCATGTAGAAAGAAACTGGAAAAGAAAACACATCTTTGAAGCAGTTGCAAATGTCCTCAATTTAGAAATCAAACAAACAGAATCTACAAAACAAAAAGAAACCCTAACACCCAAAAGTTTACAAAACCAAAATTAAAGGATCAAAACCCTAAACTAACCTCCATACGCCTAGAATAAGGCCAAAGTAAAGCCAAAATCGAAGCAAATCTGACATTGATGTAGATCTCAATGGAAAGTTAACATGCAGACACCGATCTAGTCTTTAGCCCTCTGCAACCCTAAACAAACGCGATATTTTTGGTGGAGGCGCTGTGTTTAATTTTATGCGGTAACCAAACGTAAATTGGGTCAATCGGAACCAAATCCGACAACCACCACACAAATACAGCCAGCGAGAAAAGCAACTCAACGACAGGCGGGTAAGCCGTCACTGACGGCCTGCCTACGCCACGGTCGGAGCAACAGACGGGGGCAACAGCGCCGCCACACTCCGTCATCACCACAACCATCACCGCCAAGCGACGGTCTGCATGTGAGAACTGAACTCGCCGGAATATATGACCGGAAGAAGAGCGGCAGCAGAGAAACCAAGAGATGAGAAAGAAACCCTAAAACAAAATGAAAGTATCATATATGTTTTGTGATGAAGATAAAAGAAACCACCGATGGTTTAAAAGAAACCACCCAGGCACCCACAGTAAAGAGAGAGTTGAATTGCGTATAAGAGAAGCCGACATGCTCTTGTTTAGCAGAGGGAAAAAATAAAAACATAAAGAAAAGAGAAGGACTAAACTTGTCAAAGAAGCAAAATCATGTGGCCAAAGTTTGAGAAATGAAAAGGTTACTATTCATCTTGAAATTTGATTGTATATTTTATAAATAAATATGAAGGACCAATGTTGTCATTTTTTTAAACTTTATTTAATAAAATCCAACTTCCTCCTCGTCTCCGGCCGCCCGCAACCACCATAAGAACAGACACGTATCAAGTTATTCGCACTGGCAGGGGCGAAGCTTGACCAAAAATTTCGCGTGGGACGACTTAGTATATAAATTTTTTTGACTAATTAGATCGGGCTGAGCTAAGTATATAAAAAAATTTGAACCGAATAGGTGTAAATTACTACTTCTGACCGAAAAAAAACGGGACGGCCCGAGCCCTCAAGAACCTTCGTCCCTACGCACTGGAGCTCGCCGGACATGTTGCTCGGTGGAGTATGGTGGTTATGCCGCTCGCTGGAGTTGATCGAAAAAAAACCGATTCACTTGATCTTCTTCGTCACATATTGAGGAAACGACGTCGGCATTGTGTTGTATAGAAACAACAGCCACCATACCGTGCAAATGCATCCAATTAACCAGCGACAGTTGTCCAGACACGAGTAATTCTTCACCCTTCTCCTCCTCCTTTCTTTATTCCCACTAGTTTGCATCATTTATTCATAGTTTTCATCGCTGAATATTACACTATTGGGCAATTGGATTAGTTTTATAGATTAATCATGATTGGGTGTGATGATGAGAGTATATTTTGTAACGCTTTTATATATTTAGTTCTATATTTTTATTAGTTATAATATATTAAGATTTGGGGTAGAATATATCAACCAAAATCCCTACATCATCTACATCAACCCCCTTTTTTCAAAAAAAAAAAACACTTTCTTTTAAAAAAAATTTTTTAAAAAACATCATAAGTCAAATCGATATATATTCTTTCTGGAACACCTTTTTTTTTTAAATTTTTATGGCGTTTTTATTATTTAAAAAAAACGCCAAAAATACAAAAAAAAAAGTTTTCAAAAAAATGTGTGTTTTGATGCGTCTATAAGAATGGTGTTTTTAGAAAAAAAAATTAATTAACAAAAAGTATTTTTTTTGGTGTTTTTTTTGAAGAAAAAAAAAACCGAAAAAAAAAACCAAAAAAAACACCACAAAAATTAAAAAAAAAAGAGTGTTCTAGGAAGCTAACATAGCGATTAGAGGTATAGTGTTTTCAAAAAAAAAAAATTTGTTAGAAAGTGTTTTTTGGTGTTTTTTGTGAAAAAGAAGGTTGATGTAGTGATGTAGGGAATTTGATTGATGTAGCCTAACTCAACTCAATATATTAATTCTCATCATATTTCCTATGTTTTGTGTTCTTGTGCTTTGAGCTTAAATGTTATTTAGTTCTATATTTTTATTAGTTATAATATATTATGGTGTGAATTAGCTTAATTCTTAATATTAAGTTGAATATGAGTTACACCTATTAAAGATTTAATTTGTTTTTAATTATTTTATTATTAAATTATTAATTGTTTTGTGATAAATAAATCAGAGAATAAAAAAAAATGAAAAGAAATTAAATTGTTGCTTTGTTTTGTCGTGAAGTAGGTAGAAAGAGTTATTGATGACGAATTTGTTTTGTGTATAGGAAAAGTCTTCAGATAATGGTACATGATGATGTGATGATGGATGATGATGATGATTCATATGAGCATTGGAAGAAATAAACAAGTTTTGATAATGTGATATGTGTTTGTGTACGTGGACTACATGTGAAATCAATGTTTTAAAAACCGGTCTTTTAATTGAATCGGAAAACCTTTCGGGACTGGTTCGACCGGTCGGACCGGTTAGACCGGCTGGTTGAACCGGTTAGGGATTTATATATATATTTTTTATAAAAATGCTAATAAACTTGTACACCCCAACAAAAGTAGTTAAAATACAAATATAATCCACTTAAAAATAATATTAAATATGTATTTCATAAGAAAATATAAGTTTTAAACTTTAAAAAATAAAAAAAAAATTAAAAAAAATTAAAAAAAAATTAAAAAAAAATTAAAAAAAAATTAAAAAAAAATCAGAAAACCGGTTGAACCGGAAAAAACTGGAAAACCGGCCGGTCTAACCCGGTCCGGTTATTGCAAAAAAACCGGCTTTTAAAAAACCGACTAGAGGACCGGTCACTGGTCAAACCGGTCGAACCGGCCGGTTCGAACCGGTTTTTAAAACACTGTGTGGAATAAGCAAAGTGAGATGGACCGTGAACAAGAAATTAGAGATCATAAGTTAGCACAATAGCACTCATGTGGGGTTGGCCCACATCATAAGAATTAAAAGACTTCAACACAATATAAAAAGGGATACAAATGTTACGGAAAGGAGGAGGAAAACCCTTAGGGGAGGGGGTATGGTTGTGGCATGGCTTGGTGAAGCCATGCTCATCACCCAATAAAAAATGACACTTGGTTGTGGGAAGGAACCATCCGGCTCTAGCCGGTTTGGAGAAACCGTGGAAGACCAAAAAATGGAGCCACATGGGGGAGCCTTGCACACGCGGTATGGTTGCCGCATGGAGCCACGCGGCTCCCTTGAAGCCGGGTGAGGGAACCACGGACGATACCCCCCCCCCCCTTAGCCTCTAACGGCTGAAAAGCAAAACAAAAAGGGCGACAACCCTTTAGGGGTTTTTGAGAGGGATGGACGGCGCAAGAGTGCAGCCTCCTTGGCTGGCACGCAAATCAAGAGGAGAAGGCAATAATTCGAGATTTTCTTTATTCTGATGCGCATTCGAGAAGTAGACGAAGAGGGTGTTTGAACTTTTACTTTTGCTATTTTCTTTTTATTACTTTGTTCATACTCTTGAGTATTTAGTTTATTATTTTTAATGATGAATTTTATAGTGACAGTATATGACTTACTCATTATGATTGTTGGTTAATTTCGTTATAACTGCTTTTGGTGAATGGTTGTGTAGATTCGTTCTGTTTTTAACTGATAATTGTTAGTTGTTTCGTTTTCTTTGCAACCGTTGAGCACCCGCATGCTGAATTCGTTAGATTAACTACTAAACTGGGGTTTAGTGGTCCACTGTCGTGTTTTAGCCTTTTCTTGCGGTAGGAACTAAGCAGCCCAATAGGAAACTAGATTATTAGGTCGATTAGGCAATTGGGATCATGTCTATGTGATATTAACAATTAATTAAGTTTTACCCAGATTGGTAGCCAACCATGATCCAAAAGTAGTTAACTTGTCGGATAAGTAATCCGTTTAGTAATTTCAGTAATCAAGATCTTAGCTTTTAGCAATTCTTTAGTTGTTAAGTTAGTTAATCAGTAGTTAATTAATCAAAATCCAATCAAAACAGCCAAGTGGCATTTTAGTTCAATTCATTAGAACAAATTAGTTTAGTTTAGTTTTAGCCATAATTCATATTAGTGACAGTAATCTGGATTTAGATAGTTAATTTAGTTAGGTAGTTAAATTCTAAATCACTAGTGACCACTAACTTCCCTGGATCCACACCCTACTTACCCTATCTATAGGTTTAAGTTTAGGATTATCTGTAGCGGTCACGACAACCGTTATCATGTGATAACTTATAGTTTGTGTTGCTATTTTAGTTCAGATCCCCAATTGCTCGAGTAAGAGAATACAATTCTGGCGACCTCTGTTTTCGCCAGATTTAATCTCATAGTCATTTTGGCCGACGGAGGAGAGGAGGGTGAAAACGACAATTTGCAGGCGACAGTGAAGGGGCAGGGTTGTGTTGCCCGACGACGGTGGAAGGGCAGGGGCTATGTTGCGCGCCGATGGTGGAGGGGCTGGTTAAGAGTTGGTTGGCGAAAGAGAAGAACGAGAAATGGAGTATTTTCTTAAAATCAAGTTTAAAAAGATGACAACATTGGTCCTTCATATTTATTTAAATATGAACAAGTTTAGATAATGACATTATTAGTCCTTCACACAAATGGTGTTAGTTTTTTAACGAAAAAAATATTAAAAATAATGGGGTGTAAAGATAGGACTGTTTTTTGCTAAAAAAATTACTTGGGATTATTATTCGCCAATCGTGAATAAGTAGGACTATTTATTTTTATTTTTCCTAGGGAAAATAGTGAAATTAAAATAATAAATATGACATTTAAATATTATAAAGAAATATATTAGATATTTAAAGTTTTGTATGGATATAAGTGATATTTAACAAGATTTAAGGGATATATTTGATATTAAAAGAACTTAGGGGTAAATGGTCATATTATGATTTATTTTTTAATAAAATATATAAGATATATTTGATATTTAAAGTTTTAGAGAGAGGATAATATTTAGGAAGTTTAGAAGGATATACATTAAATTTTCCCTGTATTAAATATTAAAAAAGTTACTCAAAGATATATTAAACGTTTTCTAAAATTCACTCCTACTTCTTTTTTATATTCATATTAGTTTGTTTATTCACGTGTGTTACACGACTAATTTAAAAAAAAAAACTATAAATACAATCATAATACGATAAGCTAGCTGCTAGCTGATAAGTTTGAAAAATAGCTGCTAGCTGATAAGCTTGAAAAACTAGCTGCTAGCTGATAAACTATAAGCTAATTTATAAAAAATAACGTTCGGTAAAAACTAGCTGATAAACTAGCTGAAAAATATAAAATGACATAAAAGTACATGTCAATAAAGGTATTTATTTATAAGTTACGAAAGGGTAAACCTTGAAATATTATAAAAGCTAGTTGAAACGCTACTCCAACTAGCTTTTAAAAGCTAGCTTTTTGACGTTACCAAACGAAGTTTTTTTTTTAAATCTAGCTTTAAAAAAAAACCCCCCGTTTGGTATGTCAAAAATATAGCTTATAAGCTAACTTATGACACGACAAACACAACCTTAATCCATAATCCATAATTTTTATATAACATAAAGGACATTTTCTGTAATTACTAATAATTTAATTAATATAAATTATATTTGTTATTTAAAATAAATTATTATCTAATTGATTATAGTAAATTAAAAGAGTTATTTATTTTGGTTATTTAAAAAAATGACAAAATGATAAAAATAAGTAAATAAATAAAATTCTCCAGTGGTAAAATGGTAAATAATCTAAACTTTCCCTAATGGTAAAATAGTAATAATCGCAACTTTCTCTTTTGTATATATGTATATAATAAAATGTTTTAGTATACATATATATTGTTGTGATGTGGTTATTTATAGACGTTTAAGTAAAAATTTCGTTCAAAATCAAGCCGACTCTGTTTCAACTTGAAATATTGTAATTTTACTTTTTTCTGTGCAAATATGTTTTTATGTTTTTAAAGCTCATTTTTACGACATAACTTTTTTCTTGATTCTTGAATTTATCGCCGTGACGCGTTTTATATACATTTCGGTATAAGTTTCGTTTAAAATCAAGTCGGCGAGGTAAATGTTATATTTTTACTTCTTTTTTTTAACACCCTTACTGTAACACCCCAAAATCTAAAGGTAATAAATATATATGTTTTTATATATATTTTTTATATGTGAGAATATGTGTCGTATATGTGTTTATGTGATTAACATGTTAATATGTTAAGAAATGCGTAACAATAAACTATGCATAAGGTAAGTGTTTATCGGGATAGATTATTAAGAAAAATTACATGTTTATATAAATATATGTTATTTGAAGGATTAGTCACCATGCTAGGTGTCAATTCTCATGATTAGTCATCATGCTAGGTGTCAATTCTCATGCTTAGTCACTAGGACACTTGTAAGAAGCATGTGAGACACTCTTAGCTATAAATAGACCATGGATCCATCCATTTTTCCTTGCTAATTCACCTAAAATCAACCTAAAACCTCTAAGAAACCTCAAGAACACCAAGAACACTCTAGCTTGCATTTTTGAAGATTCAAAGGGAATTAGGAGCCTATCTTCTGGAATAGATCAATTTAAGGTATGTTTAACATAAGCCTTCATTTAGTTTCATGATTCATAACACTTAGATATGCCTTTTAAGAATAATGCAAGATTAAGGTTCTTGAACATGTTTTGTTGAGATTGGGAGTTCTAGTGGGAATCATGGGTTGAAATTTGGTATGAGCCTTAGAATAAACATGTTTTAAGAAAGCCTTAAGTTAGTTCATGTTTAAAGAAGGTTTGGTATGGTTTCACCATGTTGGTTTATCAAGAACAAGTAAACCAAGAACAAGAACATAAACATTGGTGTTTTGATCATAGTAATTCCGCCTCCTGGTCGTGATAACGCCTATACGGTCGGTCATGATCATCACCAAACTAAAACACAAATATGGGTGATATCTCATAGTAATCCCGCCTCCTGGTCGTGATAACGTCTATACGGTCAGTCATGAGAATCACTCATCAAGGACATAAAGGCTTGGGCAAGGGTAATGATATTTAACAAAAGAACATAATTATATATATGTACTAAGTATATATAAGTTAAAACATGGGTTTTGATAAAGTATTGAATGTACCGAGTTACTCGGATATCTAGAAGTTGGTGCGGACTGGAAGGGTGGCGCCTGTACACTGGGGTTTCTGGCATAGTGGCGTTGTCGCATAAATTCCAACTGGGACATGGCATACGCTTCACTGGGCGATCCCGGAGTGAGCGTTTACTTATAGGAATGCACCTCTTCATAAGTATTACTAAAATAATATTTTTTTCCCATAAAGGGCAAAACGGTCATTTTTGACAAATGAATGTTAAACCAACAAGTGGTTGGGTTTGGGTTAAAGGGTTAGTCTTAATGACCATTTGTAATCTCTAGGATGTCTTTCTAGGGACATCACGTTAAAGCAAGTTAGATTCACGAAGGAATAAGCCAAGTAACTACTTCGCAACCTAAGGTGAGTTCTATGAGCCCTGTTTTATATTGCTTAAATGCTTTAAACTGTTTTGGGCTGATATACATAACGTCTTGTGTAAATACTTTCTACTGTTTATAAAGTATTGATATATGTGAAATGTTTACGATGTTACTTGCCTTTAGTGATTAAGTAATGAAAGGATTAGTGGAAAGTAGGATTACTAGGAAGATGTTTTAAATCAGATGATTAGACGTCTTTAAGAGTAGTAATCCACCAGGGAAAGTAAGATGTCCATTAACAGGGTTCTATTTAGCTAAGTAGAACATGTTAAGGATGGTAATCAGTAAGGTCACAAGGGTTGTCAAGTATTAAGTGGGGGCTTCTGAAATAGGGAGTTTTATAGAGTTTTTCCTGAAGTGTCGGCAAAGCAGGAATGAAAGACCACTGTCATGTGAGGATCAAACAACACTATTCCCCGAGATGGTACTTGAGACGAGAAGTGATAAAAAGATACATTAGGACAGGTTCTTAATGTGAGGCGAAGATGATAAGGTTATAGAAGGTTATTCTATCCACGAGGTTTATAGAATGATAGGGTAGATGTAATCTACTAAGTATATGGATGATTATGTGTAATTGTCTGTTTGCAGAAATGGTTTGATTGACCCAAATAGTATGTGTTCGAAAGGTAAAGTTTTAAAAACTTAGAACTCACCAGCGTAAGCTGACTTGTTAAGTTATGTATGTCAGATGAGGCTGGACCATCGGATTGAAAAGGGAAAGCTGAGATGTGAGTAGGAACTAGGGGGCGTACACTATCAAGACAATGTCAAACTATCAAGAGAAGACATTTTTAAAGACTGGCATGGAGATATTTTTCTCTTTTGTATTTGTCTCTCTTACTATGTAATGATTGGCATATGAATAAAAGTTTTTATTTCCGCTGCTTTAGTTATCTCTGTTGTACCTTGTGTTCATGAGTAAATCCGATGCGTGACCGCTCCTAGGGCCAAGTCTGGGAGTGGGCGTCACACTTACGTATTCCTTATTGCCCATTTTTACGACATAAATGTTCCTTAATTTTAGAATATACCGTTCTGACCTATTTTTCTTATCTAAGTTTCGATGTTAGACACCATAATACTCGTGACAACAAGCCGAGGTTAACTTACGATGGGGGCTATGGTCATATTTGAAGCCTAAGGCTTTAAAATCTTTAGCCATTAACATGTTAATACATGAGAGATAAGGAGAGAGGATTTAAAAACTTTAGACTTCAAATGTGTTGTAAAATTAGATTTACCGCACTACTGCACGAGTTTCATACTAACATATTTTAAATAGAGTAAACTTCACTTTTGGTCCTTAAGGTTTGCACATTTTAACACTTTTAATCCAATTTATGAAATTATAACATTTCGAGGTTTGATTATTTTCTCAATTTTGGTCACTTTTTCTATTTCCATTCAAATTAACGATTGAAATCAGTCAAATACGATATTAATAAGGGACATTTTTGTAATTTAACCATCCTCTTTTATTTATTTGATACAAAAAGCAGTAATTGACTTCCCCTTTTATTTATTTGAAAAATGACTGAGTTACATAGTGTTTTTTTTAAAGTTAATTACTACGTTTTGTATCAAATAAATAAAAAGGGATGGTTAAATTACGAAAATACCCCTTATTAATATCCTATTTGATTGATTTCAATCGTTAATTTGGATGAAAATTTAAAAAGTGACCAAAATTGAGAAAATAATCAAACATCAGGCCCTGAAATGTTATAATTCAATAAATTGGATTAAAAGTGTTAAAATGTGCAAACCTTGGAGACCAAAAGTGATGTTTACTCTTTTAAATATTTTAAATAGTACTTAATATATATACCCATTTAAGTTAAACAAATTAAACTCAACTCATTTATTAAACTAATACGCTTGGGATAATTAGTTAAATAAGTGAGTTATACAACCCAGTATATGTGTCTTCTTTTTCCCTTTGCATTTTACGGAAATCCAACTAGTAATTATATAGACTTGAGACTCTCTCTTAACATTGAAACAATGAAACTCATGCATCATTTTTTTTTTTAACATAGTTTTTTCAAGATTGAGACCATCTTTTATATGTATTTCTAAATACTATGAGTTTTAAACCCTTCATATTAATTTCCAGACATAAAAATGTGAATGTTTTGTGGATAATATTTATGAAGGTGACTAGCCACCAACTAGGAAGCGTGTTTTAATAAAGAGTTGACAACCTAAGTCGACCATTACTAATTAAGCTCCAAACAAGCATCATACGTTTACTTTGACATAGTCAAATGTCTCTAAAGTCAACTACTCCAGCAGATCAGATGCCTATAATATTATTCATTCTCCAAAATCAAAATGCAAATCAAATCATATCAAATCAGCAACTAGCAATTGGCAATTGGCAATTGGCAAATTTGAGATGGGGAAGCTGATGCACAACACACAAATCAAGCACTCAAGCCACTCCCATCTCCTCCAATTATCAAACCAATCCAATACCAATACCAATACCAATACCACTTGTGCAGGCTGCAACCTCCCTTTCTCTCCATCTGACCACCACATCTATTCCTGTCCACCCTGCAACTTCTTCCTGCACCCTTCATGCTCCAAGTTTCCTGAACTCATCACCCACCCATCCCACCCTCACCACCCCCTCTCCCTCCTCCCATCCCCTATCTACCCGGGCGGCTTCTTCCGATGCGATGCATGCGCCCAACAAGGCTCCCGGTTCAGCTACCATTGCCAATTCTGTGACGTTGACTTGCATGTGCTATGCGCTTCCAAACCGCTTTCGGTCAACCACGTGCTCCATCCGCACCCGCTTGTTCTTACTTTTTCGTCTCCGTATGGTGAGAAGTCCGGATTCTCGTGTGATGTGTGCCGGAGTGTAGGCTCGCCTGACCAGTGGCTCTACCGATGCGTTTCTTGTGAGTTTGATGCTCATTTGCATTGCGCCACGGCGAAAGTGCAGCCTTCTCTGCAGCCTTCTCTGCAGCATAGCCATTCGTATTCGAGTCCGGGTCATCAAAATCAGTTTGTCCATCAGCAGCCGCTTTCGCATAGCATTAGTGCTGGTCATGCTCAAACTTATTGGCAAACTCAGCCACAAGTAGCTCCTGGTGTTCAAAGTTACCAGATGCAGCCACAAGTAACTAATGTTCAAGGTTACCAGATGCAGCCAAAACCTGCATTAATGCCTGCTGCAGGAAATCAAAATGTTGGACCTGGAAATGGGCTGGCAGATGTAATGGTGACAGGGTTTGTAGATGGTATGATGCAACAGATTGGGCAGGACTTTGTCCAAAATTTGACCGGAGGAGGTGGCGGTGGTGGTGGTGGTGGTGGTGGCGGTGATGTGGTCAGTGTTGACTTTGAATGCGGTAACGGAGACTATGATTACTAAGAACTTGTGAATGTAACAAGGTTTTTATTTGTTTTCCGGGTGTATAATGTGACCTACTTATAAAATTCTGTCAGTTGAGTGACTAGAATACATTATGTTTCTGGTCACAAATCAGCAACATTGCCAATAAAGGCTACATAAAATCTGAAGACTGTGAGCATCTAAGAGCCGAGTTTTGGATATAGTTTACAAATTTGATTCAATAAGATTTTGAATGCTTCATAATTGTTTTCCAGATAGAAATATCAGCTAGTGGATCATGCAGTTTTATCTGATATTGCATCTTCAAGTATCTTTATCAGTTTCTTACTTCCACCAACTCGAGCTTCATCAAGAGGCGTGTTTCCCCATCTACAACCAACAAAACAAACAGTTTTCATACCTACAATATAATTGGAGGCTCTATAGATTAAAAGTAATCTTTCTTTCAACTATATGATCCATTCTTTTAGTTTTTTTTTTTTTTTTTTTTGGTTTGACCCGTTTGAGATCAAACACAACCCATTCATAGGTAAACTTTTGAAAAGTGAAAGTGTGAAGCTTAAAATATTAGAGATACCTGTCTTTGGAAACGACACTGCCTCCGGCTTCTAAGATCAACTTAACAATCGAATACAAGCCTTCTGCAGCGGCAATATGAAGTGGTGTCCGATGATCATAATTCCTGGAGTTGGGATTAATCCCATTATCCAGAACCCTTTTTAAGAATTCTATGTCCCCCTTTGCAACAGTCATACAAAGACAGTTACCAGCATTATTCATATCCAAAAATGCTCCTGCTTCCACAAGCATGGAAACCACCACATCCTGCCCATTCTTGATTGCTTCAAATAATGGAGTATTTCCATTATCATCTACATCAAATGTTTTATTTGTCCAATTAGAAAATAACAAATTATAAACAACTTATCATCTTTATAGTAAGAAAAACAACTTTATTACAATAATCATATAAATCTTCGAATGAAACCATTTAGGAGGTGACTTTCAACCTGTTGCACCCGTTCGACAACTTTTAGATACAGTTTTTTAGTTTGACCCGTTTGAGATAAAACACAACCCAAATCAACCCGTTCATAAATGAATGAGCTAGCAGGACCAATGGAAGACTGCAAACAAGAACCTGCCTGTAGCATTGATTATGGCTCCTTTTTGCAAGAGAAACTGAACAATATCTGCAAATCCCTTGGTTGCAGCAATATGCTGTGAATCATTAGTACATGGTGTTAGATAATGATTAATTTACTACCATTTCTTAAGAGAGAAATGTTTCCTCTTAGCAACAGATCATTAAACACAATTATCAAAATCTATAATATATTATGTCTAACAAATATTATAACTAATTATTCTTGTTTTAAAGTTTCATCATAAATTTATTTTGTACAAAAACTACATCTAAGTTCCTTATAAATAAAAACATACCATTAAATAGCATCTTAAGTAGCTGTCAAATGCAGTTTTGAAAGTATAAATATATATTAAGCAGTAATACCAAAGGTGATCTTCCATTGTAATCTGTGTTATTAGGATTTATCCCAGCTGCAACTAAACGCCTTACACGATAGAGGTCACCATTATAAACAGCAGAATTTAACCTCAGAGCCAACTCAGATTCATGTTTTGCTACATGAAGTGTTAAGTCAGACTCCAATATCTTGTTACGAAGGTGTGTTTGTTTTCCCTGATAACAGCAAATGATCGAGATGTCAGAAAAAGAACTTATATTTTCAAATAAAAGTGAGGAGATTAAACTGATTGACTGACCTCAAGGAGGTTGTCTAGAATGATCCTGCCATCAGTAAAGTGTATCTCCAATATCTCCGTAAGAGATTGCTTATCGATTCGTAGTAGTTTTGACAGCTCAGCAACACGAACTGTATCGGATACTGGGATGTTACAAAGAACCGACAGTTCGTTTAGAGAGCTACAAGTTTCCAATGTCCTAACACATTTTTCTGCTTCATGCTCACTTCTTCCCACATCCTCCTATCCAACAATTTTTATGAAAGTTAATATTAATCTCTTTTATATCGACCCGGATTCATTATGTTAGAAGTGAAATTTAAGAAATTAAATTGTTAAGACAAAAGTATGATTTAATAACTGTGAAGAATTGGCTGAAACTCTTACCAACTTCCCATGACATACAATATAAAGCTGGTCTGCAATATTTCCTTCTTCAATAATCACTTCTCCAGGAAGAAAAAGTTCTTCCTGAACTTTAATTGCCTACAAGATTAATGAACTAAATAAGTTATAACTGCGAAAAGTTGTCATAAACACCATATGGAAGTGCTAAACATGCAAATATCATTGTCTTTTAATGTTAGTGAGATCTCAAACACGAAATTCATCTTCAGAATGCAGAATAGAGTTTGTATTACAATGGAAATTTGTTGGCAGAAACGACTTACTATCTGTTTGATAAATGGAGGAGAGCATCCTTTGAAAAGAGGAACTTCTTTGATGTAAGGATCATATAACTTTTCTGAGATCTGTAAAACACAATGTATAACGTAACAAAATAAACATATGTTGGCATAGATAAAATATCTAAACGC